>CAWUFW010003349.1:0-600000 GCA_963921515.1 Calotriton arnoldi | reverse complement strand
AGACTTGCGATTTATTTGCCTCAAGCCTCTTTCTCTCCTTTTCCCTTTGCCTGTAACTCTTTCTTTCTTTCTTTCTTTCTTTCTTTCTTTCTTTCTTTCTTTCTTTTCTTTCTTTTCCTCTCTCTTTTCCTTCATTTCGCCCTCCATGTCTCTCTTTATCTGTATTTTTTAGGTCGAAGCCTACTAGACAGCGCAGCAGTCTGGTTTGCTAACAACATCTTGGGGAAGGCTGTATAATGTTATCTTTTCCTAGCACACAACAACATTTAAATGTCTGTAAATGAACTGAGCAGATGTGCAGATGGAGTTCGATCTAAAGGAGGAATTACTGCCTGTACGGAGTACCAAGGTATCCTGCCTGTAAGCAAGCTGATTGTGGAAGGGACTCCGCAATTGATCATGGTGTGGGGTCTGTCCGACAGAGACTCGCTAAGTAAGTTCGCCGAAAGAATTGCAGTACTGCTGGACCAGGTTGTGCGATCTTTGTTACTTATCCCCATTGGATCTACCAAGTCACCTGGAGCCGTGAGCCTGAGTGGTAGGTCCGAATGAAGCTGATAAGTGCCTGCTTATGGTCCATGTGCCCAAGGGAACTGCACGGCCACAGCATGGCCCAAGTGTGCTGTTGGGTCAGGACCATTCCAGAGAACCAAGTGGAGTGAACCACACTATGGGCCTCATTATGATGTCGGTCGGAAAGCATTCCGACCGACTCGGTCTCGGAATGGTTTCCGACCGTATCGGATTCAGGGAGTCCGACTGACCGATTACGATGGTTTCGAACACCATTCGGTCAGACTCCCATGGACCTCAATGGGAGCCTGTGTTCCGACCGACTACACAGGCTCCCATTGAAAAAAGGGGTGGGTGGGGAAAATCGTGCACCCTGTGGCCGGCACCCCATAGTGCCAGCCACACGGTGCATGGTATTGAAGAGGAGTCCCATGGGTACCCCCATGGGCCCCATTCGGAGGGCCCCGGGTGAAGGGAGGCCTGCTACGGGCCCCCAAATTTGGATTCCGACAGCCGATCCGTGTCAGAACAACCGATTCGGAAAGGCTGTCTGAATCCGACATCGTAATACGTCGGTCAGAAACACGCTCCATAGACCCGTTCGAGTCGGCTCCGAACGACTCCGTTACTCCGAATGCTGTTCGGAACCGAGTCGGAAAGTCCGAATGGTTTCCGACTATCGTAATCGGTCGGTCCTAAGGCTTTCCGAATAGGTCGGAAAGACAGGTTCCGAATCGGATTCGGACAAACCGAATGCCATTCGGCGCCTTTCCGACCGACATCGTAATCAGCCCCTATGAGTCAAGTACCCACCAGAGTTTTGGAGTGAGTCACACAGTGAGTGAAGTTCCCACTGGAGTGTCGGAGCGAGGCGTGATTGACAGCCAGCCACCTGGAAGAGGGCCACTGACGAAGAGTCAATTCCTGCTGCAACCACCTGAGCGACGCCATGTACGGCCCTGTTTCTCACAGCTCCTTAGAAGACTGCCGTATGCCACCTGGAAGTTTCCTGTTATTATTGAGATCTTGCTGTCAAGGGATGGACGAACGTGGCCTAACACTGTTCCTATGAACTGGGTGAGAGATTGAGTGTGCCTAGGCCCAAGAAAGTGAGTGCTGGGGTTAAGTAGGTGGACTGCACGAACTGCACCTATAGACCTTACCTTGTCCTCTGAACCTAAGGGAGGAACCCAGAGAAGAGTGGGACCCACGTTTGGACAGGAGGAAGGATTATTGGATAAGTCGGCAGAGGTCCCTGAAAGCACGAAGACTTGCACCCATGGATTATGCATTATTGAATGTGTAGTGGAATTCTATGTTTTCTGTATAATAAAGTGCTTGGCTTTTCTACAAAGAGAAGCACTGGGCTGGGCATACATCTTATTGCCCTGCTGGGTGGTTGGTATTGATTCCTGAGCTGTTCGCCCCGTCTGCCACTGAGAGTCAAGTGCAGACATGGTTATACTTTGCCAAGTTTCCAGAACCATAGTAAGACAGGCAGTGAGTCAGCAGTGGCAAATAGCCACAACTCCCCGGGTTGTTGCCCAGCAGCCCCTGCCTGCACTGAGGTCTCGTGAACAGGTTCTGACAGTGAGAAGTTGCTCCAGAAGTGGTGAGGTGGTGTACATGCGTGGTCTGGCATAGGGCAGTGGGATTCTGTGAGAAGCTGGCCTGGTATATGATGTACACTGTAAGTGGACACCTTGCACCAGTCCAGACAACCCTTATGGTGATTTAAGAGGTCTTAGACAACCTTAGAAAGCTCTCTAAGTGGTAGCTGTAGAGAGCAGCCTGCAGGCTTAGTCCAGAAGGAGTGTAAAACAGCTTATTTTACCAGAATGCAATCTTATAGTATAGATTTAGTGAAAAATAACTACACAAGGTGTTTATAAAAATATGTATTTATTATATAATACTTTCTAACACATATAAATATCTCCTACCCAGAGATATGCACAATGCACACAATACTTTGCAAGAAATCACAGTAAATAGCACGAAATACACAGTGGGCTCCAGGGGCGGACCAAACCATATACTAAGAAAGTGGTATAAGAACCACGACTGGAGTGAAGACAATGTCAAAAGGACGTAGAAGTGCTGAGGACCCTAGGAACCACCAGAGGAGGAACCCCACGGAGAGCATGTGCAGTGTGAGTACATGACCGCGTGCTCCGTACAAGTCTACGTGCAAGTCGCGGTTGGATTTTTAAAGATTAAGGACCTTTCCCAGTGGACCCTGAAGAAACCCCATGGAAGACAGAAGGTTGGAGAGCCACCCCACCCGTGGATACCCTAGTACCCATGTTACCCACACCAGGGAAGCCGGGTACATACGTGTGAAGTGGTGTCGGAAACCGCCGTCGTTTCCAATGGAGGACTTCAGGAAAGTGCTGCTGCTGGAAGAGGAGAAAGTGTCCGTTGGAATCCGAAGGTGGATTCTAGATGAGAAGTACCGGCAAGCAGAGGGGACAGAGTCTATGTCACTCAGAAGTGACCAGGATACTTGGGAGACGAATGCCCTCCGATGTTGGGTGTTGCAGGAGAGTTGACGAGGACCATGACTCTGCAGCTGTGAGGACCAGGCGACGCTGAGGAAGACCAGGAGCCATGCACGAGCTGTCTCACGAAGGATGTCGAGTGCTGAGGGGGTCGGTGTCTGGCGGGAGCAGCAACAAGCCTTGGCAAATGCAATCAACGCAGGAGCTGATGAAGGAGCAATGTCGGGACCAGCAAGGTCCAGGGGACTCACCAAAAGCAGGGGAGTCAGGGCAGGCCCCGAGCAATCAGGGGAGTCCAAGAGAAACAAAGGGGACCCTCAAATGGACTCACAGGCCGGAGGCACTGGAGCCGCCAGAGGACCTCAAGCAGCTCACCAAAAGATGCAGGCTATGATGCACACGATGCAGTGTGGGTGAAGATTCTGGTCACAGGAGATGCTTGAGGTTGAGGCTACTCGGAGCCCAAAGATCTTCTTGGAGAGAAGTCAACAAGCCTTTGCAACTGCAAGTTGATAAAGTGCACAGGGGTCTGGTTATTGCAACCCCCACGAGGGATACTGGCCTCAAACCTGGTGAGAGGGCAGGGCAGGCCTCAGGAGCTGTGGAAAATCACCACCTGTGTTGCAGAGTGCGGAGGAGCTCAGGATCAGCAGACCGGTCGACTTAGTTGCGGTGCCTGCGAATGCAGGGGAGTGACTCCTTCACACCAAGGGAGATTCCTTCAGGTGTCTTTGATGTCCAGAGGCCTTAGAAGGTTCCTGTATGGTGCACAGGCACAGACGAGGCATCAGACTGGAAGGGAGATGAATTGAAACCCAAACGAAGTCCAGCGAAGTCCAGAGTGCCCAGACAGTGGAAGTAGAAGTGGTGTCTGATCTGAATCTTATCCCACGATGAATCTAGGGACCTACACCCAGGTAAGCCCTTAAGTACACTAGGGATAGGGTTGGGATAATTCAGGGGACCCTCCCAGGGGAGGGTCTGGACAGAGGGGAGGTTATTCCCATGTCCTTTATCCAGTTTCGCGCCAGAGCGGGAGCCAACGGCTTCCTGGACTGGTTTGAACTGGACGATGCATGGGGACACCAAATGTGCCCAACATGCAGACTGAGTGGCGCTGGCAAGCGCACCCATCCTGCCCCGATACACTAAATCCTGTCTGGGAGGTAGTCACACCTCCCTGTGACAGGATGCCTATTGTTCTGCCTTCCCCTGTTCGAGCTTGGCTCAGCAGTAGGAGGGCAGAATCATGTCTCTGGTCGGCAGCAACCATTTTGTGCTGTCCGGGTCTGGAAGACTGGTACCGGGGACATGGAGAGCCTAACGGAGGGCTCTTCCAGTGCTTGGAATCATACCTCCCACACCGTTTACGGTGTGGGGTATGATTCCAACATGTTTGATACCAAACATGATAGGATCCGTTGCAGGCAGTTTCGAGATGGTCATCGCGTAATTACGCGGTGCCCCTCTATATAGTATATGGCTGCTTTACTGACAACCTGGGAGAATGGACTCCGTAGGCTGCAGGGGTGTCCTGCTCATGCAGGGGTACCTTCTCACTCAGAACCAAGCACTCTGCCATCAGGATTGTAAAGACCTGCTATAGGGGTGACTTATAGGTTTTAAGTGCAGTGATCCTAGATATCGGAAACCTATATCTTTAGTAAGTGGTGCTAGCACCAGCTTACACAGGCTGAAATGGCAGGTCTGTAGTTCCATTTTGAATGGTCTCCCATAGGTGGCATAATGCATGATTCAGCCCATGGGGGACCTCTGGCGTACCTATGCCCTGGGTACCTTAGTACGATATACTAGGGACTTATAAGGGTACGCCAGTATCCAATCTGGGATGTACCTAAGTACTGAACATAACAAATTTAGGGAGAAAGCAGATAGACTGGGGTCCTGATTAGCAGGATCCCAGTCAGACTAGTCAATAACAGCTTAGCACGAGGCAAAAAGTGGGGGTAACCATGCAGACGGATCCTACCTTCCTACAGATTCCTTGCTTCATCTTACATGGGTAGCAAACCCGTGTTGGGAGCCTAAATTTGTGCAGGGTGGACAGGCTCATAGCCCAGGTCAGTAAGTCACTGTACTGTGTTAACTGCCAATGCAGGTATATGGCGCCTGAGCTTGTATGGGAGCCAATGTGCTTCATTAAGCCTGTGCTGGCACAGGAGCTGATGTCGCTCATGGGGCCTGATCTGATGTGGGAGAAAAAGTGGCACATGGAGCCTGAGCAGGTATGGAAGCCGATGTGGCTCATGGAGCCTGAGCTAGCATTGGAGCTGGTGTGGCCCATGGAGCCTGGGCTTGTATGGGAGCCGATGTAACTCATGGAACTTGAGCTGACATGGGAGTTGATGTGGTTCATGATCACTTGCCAGAGTTTAGTGAAATATGTTGTCTGGTCATCAGACATAGTGGAAGTATCAAAGTGGATGTAGACACTTGATGGGCCTGGATGTGACAGCATGGGTGTGTCTTCTCGGGACCTACTATGTGGCAACTGGGCATGTTGATGGCACACCTCTCCTAGAATAGTTGGAGGGGCAAGGCCCAGTACATTTACTGACCCAAGGCAGTGGGCTGCAAAAGCTCTATGGAGGCTGGCAGACTACTTATAGATGACGAGTCACCATAGTGACAGCCTTGTTGATTTCGCAGGCTGCAGCAAACAGCTGCCTGGTGACAGTGGGAACTTGGGAGTACAGGTGCAGTGTTGATTGGCATGTATTTTCCTGTGTGGTACAGAGAGCTTACATGAATATGGTCTCCATTTTATGGGTATCAGACTATTCTGTCTCCAGTCGATGAGCAAGCAAAGGCAGAAAGAAAGACGGCACATTGTGGCTGTCTGTCCTAATATTCTGCATGGTGTTCTGACAAAATATTGTGGGAAGAATCTTGTGAGACACAAGCATTGTCTCTTAAATATCATGATGTAAAAAATATCATGGGTCAGAATATCCCAGGGAAGATTACCATTTAAAAAATATTTTTAATGCTCTTGCTAACAATTTTGTTGTGTTATCTATCATTGTAATTTACTTTGTGTTTTTTTATGTGTATTTTGTGTATTTTTGGCATTAATATATTGTATTGGCTTTCAACATGACTTTTCTTTAGGAGAATAATTTTAGGAGCAGGATGTTGGGTTTACAGAGGAATAGGGCGAGGAGTAAATTAAAAGTTTTCATTTTATAGGTTTGTTATGTTTAAAATTGTTGTGTGATTTTTTTATATTTAGTAATTTTTTTATGAAATTATATCTTTACATTTTTATTTTTTATTTTTAATTATCTAAATTTCTCATTCGTAGAAGTAATATTTTTAAATAATTAAAACATCATTTTAATATTTTTATCTATATATCTTTTAAAATTTGTAATAAGTATGTTTTCTGGTAAAATAATTTCTTGTTAATTATTTTTTTACTGTAAAATAAATATATATGTAATTTAATTTTAAAATTTTGAATATTATAATTTTTTTTACTATTATTTTTGTATTTGAACATTAATTTGCTTTAAAGTAATTATATGTATCAATTTCAGAGTTACAATAAATGTTGTTTTTATAGTCTTCATAATTTACCTTATTTATATTAATAATTATATGGTTTATTTTTTGGGAATACTTAAAATGACCTTCTGCAATGTATTACTTTTAGGATATATCATAAAATTGCGTGGGAGTATGTAATTTTGATTTCTAAAACTCTAGCACTTTCCCTAATGTGGTTACGTTTGGGGTGGGAATAGTAAATCTGACCCCCCCCCCTCCAAAGTTCAGCACTTTCGGGAATGCGGTTAAGTGTGGAGTGGGAACAGTAAGGGGTCGATTCCGATTTAGGCCAGAAATCTCCCCGACCGAGCCGGACCCGGAGAGATTTCCGACCGAATCGGACCCTAGCAGTCCGACCGAACGAGTACGATGCGTTCGCATGCAATCGGACTCGATTCGGTCGGTCTCCCATTGAAGTCAATGGGAGCCGGTCGTACAACGCGTACGCGGGCTCCCATTGACTCAATGGGTGCGAGGCGAACAAGGGCGCCCCCTACAGAGGGTACGCGTCGATGCGAATCGCGCCGTACACGCACAGGTAGGGGGGACCCATGGGTCCCCCCTGTGTGCGACTCGCGCGGCTACGCGTACAGGGGGGTCTGACACGGACCCCCAAAGTGCGGCTCCGACTGCTCTTTGGAGCCGGACTGCGTGAGTTGGTTGGACTGCTCGAGGCGTGCATCGTACTTACCCGGCCGGGGAACGTCTTCATTGCGCGGTGCGAGTCGTGTCCGTGCGAGTCGGTCGGAGCGGTTGTGTCCCGCAAACGAGTCGGTCGGCGATTTCGCGGGCGCTCGCATCGTACTCGCTCGCCCGGACGCACGTCCGAATCGGTCGGGAAAGAGGGCTCTGAATCGGATCCGGTTAAGCCGAATCCGATTCGGAGCCCTACCGGCAGAGATCGGAATCGACCCCTAAGTCTGAATACCCACAAACCTCATCACTTTCCCCAGTGTGGTTAAGTGTGGAGTAGGAATAGTAAATCTAACACTTTCAAAGTCCAACACTTTCCTCAATGTGGTTATGTGTGGGATGGGAATAGTAAATCTGAACCCCATCAAAGTCCGTCACTTTCCTGAATGTGGTCATGTTTGCACTAGGTATAGTAAATATGAAATCCCCAACACTTTCACCAAAGTGGCTAAATGGGAGTGGGATTACTAATTCTGAACCTCCTAATGTCCAATACTTTCCCCAGTGTGGTTACCTGTGTAGTGGGAATAGCAATTATGCACCTACCCAAAGACCAAGGGCCTCATTATGAGGCCCCTTGCGGCACCGGAACATCATTTTTTTCATGTTCTGGTGGCGCAATGTGCCCCGGCATATTTACAAGGCCACGTAAAGCCACTATACATGGCTTTTCATGGCGTTGTAAATATGTGCCCCTTTCACACAGAACACTGAGTGAAAGGGGCGTTCCATGGGTGTTGCTGTGGGTGTTCCCACGCAACACCCATGGAATCTGAAGCATTCCCAGATTTATGAGAAATCGTAAACCTGGGAATGCGTCAGAATCTAACGCCACCCCAGGGGTGGCGTTAGGGAGGCGCAACGAGGAGAAATATTTAAATTTCTCCCCCCTTTTTTTCCTTTTTCATTCTGCAGCACACATAGAAAGAGGAAATCGCCTGAATTGATTGATTTTGTGCAGGAAGGTGTCGCTTCCTGCACAAGATTAATCAGCCCAGCAACGCAGGCAACCTTGCACCATGGTGCAAGAGTGCCTGCATTGGTGCATGGCAGCCCATTGTGTGCCGGCTGCCCTTTTGTTTTGATGTAGGGCAGCGCCGCAAGATTCCTTGCGGCACTGCCCTACGTCAAAAACCTTATAAATGAGGCCCCAAAACACTCCCAAATCTGGTTAAGTTTGGAGTGGGAATATTAACTTAGAACCCTCAAAAGTCTAACACTTTCCCCACTCTGGTTATGTTTGGAGTATGAATAATACATTTGAACCCCCTCAAATTCCAACACTTTCCAAAATGTGGTTAAGTTTCGAATGAGAATACTAAATATGAACGATGCAAAGTCCAACACTTTCTCAAATGTGGTTAAGTGTAGAGTGGAATTAGTAAATTTTAAACCCCAAAAGTCCAACACTTTCCACAATGTAATTTAGTTTGGAATGGAAATAGTCAAATTGAACCCACATAAAGTCCAACACCTTTTGCAATGTGGTTACGTTTGAAGTGGGAATAGTAAATATGACCCCCCAAACTCAAACTCTTCCCTGAATGTGGTTAAGTTCGGAGTGGGTATAGTATTTAAGAAATCCCCAAGGTCCAACACGTTCACCAATGTGGTTAAGTTTGGAGTGGGAATATTACATTGTAACCCCCCAAAGCTCAACACTTTACCTAATGTATTTTACATATAGAGCAGTGCACATGAACAAAAAGAGCTTATTCAGTCTTTTTATATTTCTTTCAGTCCTTTATTTTCAAATTTGTATAAAATATCACAACAAAAGGGGGCAGCCAACGCGTTTCGTTCCGTTCGGCAAATAGCCAAGAGAAATTCTTCAGGGCTCTTTGAATCAAACAAACAGACTTAATAGTCTTCTGCATAGATCAAATTCACTAACTGGGTCAAAAAAATATCATTCGTCCGAAGTTTTTATCTTCAAACCAGCATCAAGTCAACTTAATAAATGACCGTAGAGTGATGATAAAAAATCAGAAGGATAAGTACCCTTAGTCCAGAATGGGAAGATTTCCGCCTTGATACGCGGTCAGAGACGCCTTCCAGCCTGCACCATCCGCGGGAACATCCTTCTGATTTTTTATCATCACTCTACGGTCATTTATTAAGTTGACTTGATGCTGGTTTGAAGATGAAAACTTCGGACGAATGATATTTTTTTTTACCCAGTTAGTGAATTTGATTTATGCAGAAGACTATTAAGTCTGTTTGTTTGATTCAAAGAGCCCTGAAGAAGTTCTCTTGGCTATTTGCCGAACGGAACGAAACGCGTTGGCTGCCCCCTTTTGTTGTGATATTTTATTCAAATTTGAAAATAAAGGAATGAAAGAAATATAAAAAGACTGAATAAGCTCTTTTTGTTCACGTGCACTGCTCTATATGTAAAACATTTTGGAATCTGGGATCAGTGGCACCAAAAGGCAACAGGTGCTGAGAAGTGTGCACGAACCATCCATCTAATAGGACTGGAGCATAGTTGTGAGGTGCTTATCGTTAAAGTCTGTTGCCTAAAGCTTTCATTGGATTTCTACAACTTTACCTAATGTAGTTAACTTTTGATCTCGAATACTAAATCTCAACCCCCCAAAGTCCAACACTTTCGCCAAAGTGATTACGTTTGGCGCGTGAATAGAAATATAAACCCACCGCCTCACTGCCCCCCAGTTCAACATTTTCCCAATGGGATTCAGTCTAGAGTAGGAATATCAAATTTGGACTTCACAAAGTCCAACACTTTTTCCAAAGTTGTTATGTTTGGAGTCGGAATAGTAAATCTGACACCCCAGAGCCCAACACTTTACCCACTGTGGTTAAACTTGGAGTGCGAATAGTAAATCTAACTCCTCCAAAGTCCAACAGTTTCCTCAATGTGGTTTAGTTTGGCATGGGAATAGTAAATAATGCCCTCACAAATAGAAAACTTTCCCTCAATATGCTTTCAGTTGGAGTGGGAATGGTAAATCTGACCACCGCCAAAAGTTCATTTTCCCAAGGTGGTAAAGATTGGAGTGGATCGCTGCATTGCATTACTCTGCCCTAGGAAGGTGTTCCATGGGTGTTGCATGGGTGTTCCCACACAACTCCAATGGTTTTTGATGCATTCCCAAATTTTCCAAAAGTGGTAGACCTGGGAATGTGCCAAAAAGATACACCTTCTCAGGGGAGACGTTACAAGGAGAAATATCTTTATTTCTCCTTGTTACTTCCTCTTTCTATGTGTGCTGCATTGTACATAGTAAGGGAAATATGCCTCTCAGGATTGTTTTTGTGCAGGAAGGTGCCTCTTCCTACATAAAAACAATCCTGCATGTAACACCGGCACTCTTGCACCATGGTGCGAGCATGGGTGCCTGAGTTGGTGCAAGGCAGCCAAAACGGTGCCAGCGCAGGGACAAAGGCAGGTATGTGCCGTATTCTTTGAAATACTGCACATTCCTGCCTTTTCCCTGGCCCGCTGCCCAGCGCAGCAAGATGACTTGCTTTTTGCGTGACATTGCTATAAATATGCCCGTATTTTCTAAGGATATAGTGGTGAGGGGAGGTGCTTAGACTTAGTTAGGCTAGCCTTTGTAAATGGATGTTGTTTTAGTGCATTGTTTTTAGCGCAGTATGTGTTAGTTCGTTTACGGTATTGTGATAGGCCTTATTGTGAAATATAATGTTTATTTGTTTTTCTATGTGTGTTTTATGTGTTTAACATTGATTTTAATGTGTTGTTTTAACTAGGGTTGTAAGGTTTTTTTGTGGTTTATATATGTTTTCTTTTACAGTTTTTTTGAGGATGTCAGACTTTAATTTTAACCTAGATGTGTTTTATTTATTCTTTCAAGGAAAAAAAGTTTATTATTTTTTAAGCAAAATTATATTTACTTTTTCGTTGATTTTTCAGCTTTCCTGGAGCATTTTGTTTTCTACTTTTCCGGGTTTTGGATGAATTCCTTGGATTACTGGAGTCATATTAAATGTTCTATTTTTCTCTGGTTTATTTTTGCATTTTTGGGCTCTTTTTTATCCACATTTATTAGAGATAGCATTTTTTGGATCATCATTTCATTGACCAGGACTTCAGCTATAAAATCATATGTGTTACCTTATTTGATTTACTTATGGTATTGGGTGGGCAATGTTAATTTAGATGTCAGTTGGCTTATTTTATTGTTTATGTAAATGATATTTCATGGTGTTAATTTTTACAGGTGATACAAAAGTGTTTGTTCATTTAAAATAATGTTGGTTATTTTGCATTGCAGTGTTATTTATTTTTAAATATTTATTATAATACATTTAAATTATCAATTTCAATTTTTGTCTTTCGAATATTTTTTTACTTAGATTGGTATTTTAAATTTGCTTTAGTAATATTTATAGCTAACGGCCCGTTTGTTAACAAAGAGTCTTACTTTTGTGTGAGAAGTGACTTTTTTGCTTGGCCACCCCAATTTTTGGGATTAATTTTACTGCTGGTTTTTAGACTGTGCATGCTGGGGCACTGCTCTCCAGTGCCCAGGGGATGTACTGTGACCCTTCAATCATGTCAAAATTGGCTATATCCGTATTGGCCTTTTTATCTTTCCTATAAGGCCATAATTTATGGTGTCCCAAAATGCACCCATGGCATGGAAAGTTAAATGTCATCTACAGAACACAGCACTACTGTTTCACCCACTACTGTGACCAGGCAAACATGATTCTAGGCCTGCCACTGCAGGCACTGTCTGAATAAACCCTAGGTAGCCCTTGCAGCCCATAAGACAGGGTGCATGGGATTTTAAAAGACATGTAGATATTTTAAAATTAACATGTTGATACAGTGCTCAGCAAACAAAAGGTATTTTCACTGTAACAAGGCTGGCTGACCCACAGAGAAAAACTGGAAAGCAAAATTAAATAATAATTCTACTATCTCAGGCTATGGACCAGCTGGGAAAAATAATTGAAGAACTATTTCAATATTTATTGAAATTACAACTCAATGGTGAAGTCAGAGTTTTAATAACTATTAAGGAAAAGAGACTTTTAGAATGTTAACTTTTGGGTGCCTGAAGCTTCTCGGGCTAATTTGTATCAGCCTCCAACTGTGACCCAGCAGATAAATGGCCCTAATGAAGTGCGAAAACTGCTCATATAGCAGAGACAATGTCCTGTGTGTGGGGTGGGGTTTGGTTCCTCTGGCAGGAAGACCAGTAGCTTAATGCCCAGGAACTTAATTTACTTCAAAGGGGCCTCCCCTGTCACACACAAATGTACCTCACACCTGAACAGGGCCTCTCTTTTGTCTGACCAGTCACACAGGCACCAAATTCAGTGGGTGGAAGGCCGTCCCCAGAACTGGTTTGGAGTGATCAAGGAGGAGGGGACTGCTCATTACCCTGGCCACACCTCTGGGTGGCCACACAGGCTCTGCATAAGGGGTTAAGGGTTTCTCCATCTTGAATTTAGTGAGTAAAGGGCACTGTGGGATTGTTTGCACTAGGACACACAGGAATGGGCACAAAAGTGGGTAGGATTACCCTTGGGAACATTTACCCTATCAGCAGGGCCACTGGGATTATACAATTCTGCGGCCACTGCATTTTCCACATAATTATGGATTTGCCGCATATGCCACATAATCCTTCATCTGCTCCTTAATCTGCAGATTTTAACAAAACAAAAGTAGCTTCTAGTTTAAACGGATCAAAAGTTACTAAAAATGCTGCAACATGTGTTCCCACGCATTGGAAGGCCCTTTGCAAAAGTTGACTGGTCACCTTTCAGTTCTGTATTGCTGTATTTGGTGGTTAAACTGTGCTACCATGAATACAAAATGTCAAAATAATTAAAAAATACAATTAACAAATTTGACCCACTATGTCACATAATTTGGCTTTGTTTGCCACATAATTTAGTCAACCCTGCTGCATAATTTGCTCCTACCTTGCCACATAATTTTGGGCCCCCTGCCTATTGGTTAGAGAGGGGCAGGAGTCAAGCACACTCACAAGCAACAAATAAGGCATCCCTGGCACCCTCTTCAGAACACTACTATCCTGTGGAAGAATAGAAAAAGGACTGGACCTGCTGTTGGGACCTGTGAGGAGCTGGACCTGCTCTGTCTTATATCCAGGACAAAGAAGTGGTCTCCAAGGGCCAGTTGCTGACCTATTTTGAGAGCTACAGCGCCACAACAAGCTGCAAGAGGCCTTTTCTTAAAGTGTCCAGCTGACCAGTACCAACTGGACCTGACCTGAATCCTGCTGGTGGCCTCTGCTGGAGTGAGACTTGACCCTAAACTCTATTCCTGAGATCCTGGGACCCCTGGCTGTGTCTACCTGGACTTCTCCTAACATCCCTGAAAACGTAGGAATTAGAAACTTTTTTGACTTGAAGACGTTCCAAGGACTGAGACAAGCCTGTTAAACCAATCCATCCAAGGCTTGTTGCTGCTGGGTTGAAGAACTACGTTTACCCTGCTCAGAGCTTCTTCAAAGCAGCAAATCTGAATCAGCAGGACATTGCTGAGAATGTATCCGCCTCATGGAAATCTCTTCGGATACAGCTCACAGCCTTGCTCTGCTGGCGGATTCCAAGCTTAAAAAAAAGGACTACGTCCGAAGGTAAAATCTTGACCGGGCGAGGACAACAAAAATATCTGGCCAGCAAGAGGACATTCCTGGTCGCCAAATTTGAATGCCTCCCACTCAGAGCTTTTCCCGCAAAAACCAATAGCTGTGCGTGGACCTCATTCAATGTCTATCTGATTTTGTGTAGTCCTCTTCGGATACAACCCTGTGCCTTGCCCCGCTGAAGGATTTCGACCTCCAGCAAAAAGACTAAGGGCCTGATTATGAGTTTGGTGGTCCGACCGCTGTACTGCCGTGGCGGCGGCCGGAAGAAGACCGCAGCGGAAGCCGTCTCCCGCCCGCTGTAACACGATGGCTCTGATGGGCCGGCGACGGTCTTTCTGATGGCGGTGAATGTTTTTTCATATGTGTCGATGCTTTGTGTATATTCTGACTGCACAAGTGCGGAATGTACACATATGCATGACATATGTGAAAAAATACCTACTACCCATAGCAGGAGTCTAGACCATATGTGCCCAGTAAAGTCAATGGGTAAATACTACAAAACAGACTTACCTGGATTTCGGCGCCAAAAGGGTCATTTTCTTCGGGGTCAAAATGCTGCTGTGAAGGGGGGACCAGGAGGAAGGGATCCACGTTGGAGACTGAAGGGAAAAAAAGGAAATGGGTGAGTATGCACCCCAAATCCTTCGTTTCCAACGCCTCGAAGTAGGCCAACCCGTAATTCGGACGGCGGAGAAACGTCTCTGTATCACCCTATGGCAGCTGCTTTCCCCTGAATGATGCCGTGGCGGTCGGCGAATGGCTGGCGGTGGTGGCGGTGCTCCGGTGGTCTTTCATTCTGAAATCTGACAACATTGTAATACGCCGGGTGGACTGTTTAGTCTGCGGCGGTGAATCCGACGCCACTGCAGAAGTGGGACTGCCAAACTCGTAATCAGGCCCTAAGTCTCAAGGTAAAACCTCTGACTGGGTCGAAGCTGGTTGGTGTATCCACCCCTCTCTCCATCACTGTTGGCCTGAAATTGCACGTAGGTCCCGGCCGACTGTGCCTCTATTTTTACCTACAGTTTTTGAAAATCACGTCTCTGGTTCCCCATGTTGGATTTTTGTTGTTCTGGTGTCATTTTGCTCATTAAATTAGCGTGGAATTTTTATTGTGTTATGTTTTTGATGTTTTAACTGTTCTGGTAACTAAATGGTACCATTTGCTTTACATATTTTCTTAAACTAAGCCTGTCTTCTCTGTGCTACAGCTACCAGGGGTTGAGCTTAGGTTTAAATAACTGAAACCTTTACCTGGACCTAACAGGTAGGGCCTTTCTTACTTGTGGTGGACCTCAACCCACCCCAACTAATAAACCACTTTCTTACA
Organism: Calotriton arnoldi; assembly: GCA_963921515.1. NCBI lineage: Eukaryota > Metazoa > Chordata > Amphibia > Caudata > Salamandridae > Calotriton > Calotriton arnoldi. The sequence continues at coordinate 584,770 of CAWUFW010003349.1, read as the reverse complement.
CTTTGCTTGCTAGGAGTTCATGCATTTGTTTGTTTTCCTTGTAGAGTTTTGGTTTGTGTTGGGTTACGGATTGTTCCAATTTCTGCTCCTGGTATCTTTGTTCTTTTTTAAGTATTTCTAGGAATTGATAGAGTTTAGGGTGGCTTCTTGTGTTCCTTGGAAGGAAATGTGACACCCTTCCACTGCATCATTTGTCTTTGCTTCTTGGGACATGGGGCTGTCATAGACATTCCACCATGGAATGTGATGCTTAACTTAGTTCCTCTGGCCTGATTGGTGTAGGCGATCAACTCAAGTATCCTCAAAATAATCCATTAATGGAGCTAGTATTGTTTTATTTTGTTAGTAAAAGGGGATTCATTTAGTATTGCATAATATTTAGTGACTTCTGTTACAGGGGCGTTTGCTACAGCTATTATTTTGTGTGCAAATTCTAAATTAGCTGCATAGTTCATACTCCGGGTAGATTTTTGTAGGTGCCCCCAAATGCTCTGGTTAAAGTGATAGTAGTGCCCCTGAATGGCACCTTGTGGATAGATTTTAAGTATAGCCCAAATTATTGTCTACTCAAAATCTATGGTGATATTTTTGGGGGTTATAGTTGTTAGTTTATTTTATATGTGTTAGAATTTCATTGAAAGTTACACACTGTTTGTTAGATAACAGTGTATACACTAATGGGATGTCTGTATTTTGATATTAACTATGTATTTTATATATTTGACTGAATGGTAGATGGCACAACTTATAAGTGCTATCCATCATCCATGTCTTAAATTGTGTTAAGTTAACTAAATCGTTATAGGTAGCATAAATAAATATTCTTTTAAATCAAATCAACTTTATTCGATTTCATTAGAAATCATGAAAGTATACATATTTTAAAAACAATCAACAGTAACAATTATCACCATCTTAAAATCATTGTATAAAATCTATTTTTTTCCTGGACTGTAAAACTCTGCACAAATAACTTGCAACACAATAACAAATTGACAAGGACAGTAAGGTTTGCAAGTACAGAAAAGCTCGACGACATTGTTTAATATTAAGGTTGCGTAAAATCGGTACAATGTAGCGTTTTCTCAAAACATTACAAAGGAACAGGGGATGTAAGGTGCTTTGAGATGAAGTGATGTCACATGATCATTTCAAAAGATTTGTTGACCAATCATTCGGAGTTTGGAAGGTAACTAATCGATGAAAAATATCCAACCTAAGGCGGGTCAGGGCAAATTTGTGTTGGGTATTATAAACAAACTTTAGATACGGTTGCAGAGAAAGATTGGCAAGTGACAATTGATTCCTAAGAAAACTCGATTTAGTAAGTTCAGTTGAGAGCCTAGCTTCCTCAAACAGTGATAGACACATCTTATATAAATCTTTCCTTATCCAGGCACTCCAAAAATGCCGGTTTCTCCAAATCATAGCAGATTGTTCAGCCAAGGAATTTGCAGAAAATCAGTCAATTTGAGGCAATCCTTGATCACCCTTTGATTTAAAAGGGTATCGGCACTGGTCCACACTTTATGCCACAACAGAATGGGACGTGTACGAGCGACATCAACTAAAAACTGCAGGCCCAATACTGAGTGACAAACTTGAGATGGACAGCTCTGGGGAACTGCCAATAAGGTTCTAAAAAAAGAATTCTCCACAGTTTGGAGAGTAGCAGTATCCCAAAATCCCCAAAGCTGTGCCCCATACAATGCTGTGGAAACACACTTAGGGACATATGTCCAAGGACTTAACGCCACCAGAACGTCACATTTTAAGATGTTCTGGTGGCGTTAAGTCCATTGCCTTATTTACAAGGCGGCTTTAAGCCATTTCATGCTGCATTTAGCGTGAAAGGGTTGGGCAATGGGTGTTGCGGTGGGCGTTCCACCACAACACCCACTGATTTTGATGCTGCCCCCTATTTACAAGGGTGGTGTAAATATTGGGCAGCGCCAAAATAAGACTGAAAAAACCCTGGTCCTAACATGGCAGAACGAGGAGAAATGTCTAATTTCTCCTCATATTTGCTGTTTATATGTGTGCTGCATTGTGCAGCACACATGGAAACAGCAAATCGCCATGAATGATTGGTTATGTACAGGAAAGTGTGCCTTCCTGCACATAAACAATAATTGACTAAAATGACGATTTGCGACTTCTATGTGTGCTGCATAATGCAGCACACATAGGAGTTACAAATCGCTATTCTGGATTGTTTATGTGCAGGAAGAGACACATTCCTGCACATAAACAATCATTCCCCCAACACAGGCACCCTTGCACTATTGTGCAAGGGTGCCTGCGTTGGCGCTAGATAGCTTAATTTAGCACCAGCGCTAGGGGAACGCAGTGGTGCACCGTATCATTGTAATACGGCGCATCTCTACGTTTTTGAACTGACAGAGTGCAGCATTAGCAATTTTGGAGCTAACCCGCACTCCGCCAGTTCATTGTACATATGCCCCTTAGATTTATATACTGTTAACATTTGGTGGATCGGTTTATTACCAAGTTTGTGTGCAAAACAAGACAATGCAGCATTTGATTTAATAACATTTAGTTTCCTTGCATTCATTGCATCCTTCATTGACCCACTCTGGGAGAACAAGACCCCAAAAAGGAAAATGAAGGGATAAAACTTAGCGGTGCGTTATTAACAAATAGATCTCGACATCCCACATTATCCTTCCTGCATTTCATTAAAAAGGTTTTAGTCAAATTAATTATTAATCCCATGTCCTGCATGAACTCTTTAAAAGAGATCAGTAAGCGTTGTAGGCCTATGGGAGTATGGGCCACCAGCATGGCGCCGTCCACGTAGAGGAGGGCTGGAAGCGGACGCAGTCCGATTAGGGGGAGGTCCCTGCACCCCTCAAACAACACATTACCAAGGTTGTTAATGTATAGGGTAAACAAGAAGGGGGCAAGGACACAGCCCTGCCTCACCCATCTCTCCACATCGAACGACGACGTGCATTTGCAAAGTCCATAGCGCACTCTAGCTCTGCTGCCTGAGTTCAGGTCCCATAGAAATGAAATTATAGCGGGATCTACTCCTAGGTCCTATAAAATAGACCACAATTTGGCGTGAAAGACACAGTCGAACACACTTGATAGGTCCGCACAGGACAGGAACAAATGTCCTTTCTTTCCCAGTGTATATGTGCAAATTAACTAATTCAAGTTTAGACACTGCTCAAATGTCCCTAGGCCCTTACAGAAACCATATTGAGTGTCCAAAAGTATTTCTTTAATTATTCTTTTATCATTGAGGTTGTTGTATAGTAAGAAGGTGTCTTTTTTATTTATGATAAATAAGTGTTGGGATATGTCTATGTCTTCATATGTTTTAGGTGCTAATGGTTTCTCTGGCGTTCAACATGTTCTGATATTTAATGTTTTTAGGGTTGGTGTGCCAGGGATTTTACCTTTTATTTGTTCAGGAACATTTGGGATAATATGTTTAAGTATCCTTCCTGTTGGCTCTTGTAAGCTTGTACTGGCCTCTTTCAGGTTCTGTGAGATTTGTCTGACTTTTATTTCAGTAATATTAGGGGCTGTTTATGTTCTCTAATGCTTTCACTTATTTCTTTTTTTTTTTACAGCCATGCTATATCATGGATTTTAATAACATTTGGTGCATTTCCAGGTTCTTTCTCACTGGTGGTTCTCTTCACTATAGCCATAGTAATTGTAATTTAATGACAACTTCCCTTTTTTGGACTTATTGTATTTTGCTGTTTCCGGCATTTTATCTGTGAGTCTTGAAGTATAGAAAACATGTATCAATTTTTTAAGGAAAAATATATGATGTTATATTTATTTTAACATTTTTACACTATCAGTTCACATTTTAATTTACGTCCAGGATGTTGTCTTTACTTCATTTTGTTTGCAGATTTTTTGCTTTGCCCGCCAGTTTAGTGTTGTTTTTGTCACAGTTTTCATATGTTGTAGTCTGGTGAGAGGAAGAGATTTGTTTGTTGTGTCTTTTTATTTTATTAATGTAAAATGTAGTTAGGAGTTTGTTTGTTTTACCTTATTTTTTAAATGTTAAAGCATACTTTTTATTTTAATTTCAGTTTAATGCATTGTTGCAATACTTACTTTCAAAATGGTCTTTTTGTATTTCCAGTAATTTGGTGTCTGTAGCTTTATTTTATTTTCCATTTAGCGTTTTTCCTTTTTGTAGAGGATGCACTTGTATTATGGAGTAATAAATATGTGGCATAGCTTTATTTATTTGCTATTTTAGCATTGTTTTAGTTATTTATTACTTTTTTACCTTTCATTTATTGTCAAAGTTACTTTGTAGTATTTAGTGGTTTATTGAAGTGTTGAAGTCTTCTTTTTAGGTCGAGCCTCGAGTAGCGCGCAAGCGGTGCTCTGCGAGACTTATAGTTAGGGAGTTTGAAAAGCTGACCAGACGCTCGTGCGTCATGGCCTTTTCCCTGCGGTTACGCGCGCGGCAGACATGTGTTTCCAATTATCGTGCCCAGACGTGGGCGCGATAATTGGAAACACATGCCGGCCGTGCGGGGGAAAAGGCCATGACGCACGAGCGTCTGGTCAGCTCAGCAGGCTGCCGCGCTCGCTCGCCCCTGCTCCTCTCTTGTTTTTCAGGCTGGTGTGATCACTGGGCCACAACTGCCCACTGCCCCCGGTTTTCACTGGATTCCATTGATCTGCCCCTTCTGCCACTGTTGACGGAAGAGCATGGGCAGGAGGCGTGGGCACGTGCACGGCCTTCCTTCCGACTCCACTTAGCACAGCCCCCCCCCTCTCCCCGGAGAGCGCCACGGCTCGGGTCATGTGACCGCGGCGCTGACATCATGCCAGAAAGTCTGGAGCGCATTTGCACTCGGCAGGGGAATATGCTCGGGAGCAGCAGATGCCGTCACCGAAGGAAGTTTTTCTAAGGGGTCGAAACCAAAAAAATAAATAAAATAAAGGCGTCCGGCGAAGAGGCTGGTGTTTGTGTGTGGCTTTTCTACTGAAAGGAAGATGGGATGATGGGTAAGCAAAGTAAACAAGAGAAGCGAGCGTGGCTGGATGGGGTGCGAAGGAGAGAGGGCAGAGAACCCAGGGTCTGGTTACAATAGATGATGTTTGCCTCCGTTAAGCTGCAGAGGAGAAACTGCTCATCCTCCCAGCAGAGGTTCATGGAGCTCTGCTGATGAATGCGGAAGGTAAGAGGGTCCTTTGTGGAACACGCGTGCACGGGGGGGGGGAAGTCCTGTGCTTGTTTTGTTAGAGATCTTATCTGAAAATTAAGATCTACTTAAGGAATCCATTTTCCTTGATGCTTCATTAGGCCACGCATTTTAAATAACAATTTCGATTTCCATGTGATTCTTGTGTTTCTTTAACAATAAAAGCAAAGGGCCCCAATTTGTATACGCACCTTCTGACCCCATAGCACCTGGTTCTTTCCATCATGTAATCGTTCTTCAGTCGGTGTGGATTCTTGCTGACGTCTCTAAGGACGCACTAGCTTGCTTCAGCTTAGTATTCTCCGTGGCAATGGGTCATGTGCTGCTCTTTGTGAATGGAAGGAAGTGCTGGCTTCAGTCATGCTGCCTAGTCTGCTTTCAGATGGCACCATGTGTAGAAAATGATGCCACTGATGTCCGTACTACTGATGCAGTCAGGTGCCCACAGCGGGATGAGATGAAGGCCCACCATTCTGCTTTGCATGAGCACCAGACTGCCTTTCAGCATCTTCTGACCTGTCTGGAATCTGGACATTCTGGTGTTTACTGAATAAAGTACTGGGAGAACCTAAAACACTCCATTGGGTGGGCGCTACTCTTGTCTTACTTATCTGGTTCCTTGTGCCGTTCCCCAATCACCCTCCTCCCGCTGAATCAGACCATGTGTGCACATTTGTTTATTTTATCATTCAGTAAAAAAGCGATTAATTAACTAATTTCAGTTTCCTCCATGTTTTGCCACAAACAACATTCTGAAATATGCATAGGAGAAAACTGTGTTTACAATTTTCCATGTGAAGCAAGCAGCACAGGTCTATGTATCGCGAATTTTTATGTCTAAGCAGCAGGTCCTGCTAAGACTGATAAAAGGAGTACCACTGAATGGAGCGATAGTAACTCCTAATTTTTGCAGCTCTATTCAACATGTGCTATACCTAACACATAGCGGGAAGAACTCATCAGCCAGACCCCAGGCTTGCTGCATACCCCCCACCCCCACCCCCGGTTACTGATTAACCTCCGTAACTCTCATTATGTTGACTTTGGAAAGTCAACTCCGCCTCTGGCTAATTTCATTCATTTTTATTTACTATGTGCGTTCCACAGATTTAAAGTAACTGTGTCCCTTATTTATACAACTGAGACTACACAAGTCCGGCACCCTGCTAGAGGGGTGGGTGCTTTACATAATAATGACATCATAATATTTAGACAAAAAATACAAAAAAACAGAATTGACTTTAAAATAAAAGGTGCATTGATAATAATCATGGCAGTAGTACTTGTGTTATCTACTTCGGGATGGTGAAGAGTGGAATATATCTCCCCCACTGCTCTCCAAGCCCACACACCTCTGCCGGCCCTCTACTAAACATTCAGAGGACTCACATTCTTTCTCTCTCTGGCTCTCAAACACACAACCAAACACACACACGGATGCACAAACCGACCATACATGAATGAAATCCATATCTGCCTGGTATCGAGTTAAACATGTTTCGTCAAGTTGCATGCACTTCTGTAGGCTCACCCCAACACATTGCCGCCCGTTACATGCATTTCGGCACTCTCTACCACACTGCCTTCAAGAGCAGCTCATACTTTTGCACAATCTCTCGCTGCTCTGAGGAGCTATACACATTCCTGCAGTTTCAACCCGCCACTGCTGTGCACGTCACATACATTCCTTCAGTCACTTGCTCCCCACACTTCTGTCACAAGTTATACATACTCCTACAGTCTCTCCCACGCTGCTCTCGGGATGGGATCACTGGCATGGGTCACAGAATAGTCAGAGAAGGAACCGCAGGGATAGGCTACACACACTGGAATAGTGCACCCTAACACACACACACTGGATAATGTGCTGCTCATTTAGTAACAATAGATGTTGTAGCACCCAGGTTAATCTGCTGCATGGCTAAACACATATACAGACCTAAAAGCGAGACCTATTGGCTATGCCAATGCTTGTTTAGGTTTGCGATCCAACAGAGTGACAGCCTCTTGCTGCAATTCTCCTCGAGGAAGCATTTTTGTGCATTTTTTGTTGCCTCTTTATAGTGTTTTTGTAAATGGAAAAGTATTTCTATTTGTTAATTCGATAGGTTGGTGGGAGACTAGTTTGAATTTCTTTTCCGCCATTTATGGTAAAACACAATACATGTTTTTGATATTATTTATTTATTTATTTAAGAGTTTTATATAGCGCTAGCCAGACCCGAAGGTATCAGAGCGCTTTACTACATATATCGTGATGCAATCAGTTATACAGTATTACAATAAACAGCATTTTCTTGTGTCGATTCTTGTTCAGGCGGTCTAGGGAGCGAGTCAAAACACAGGCGCTGGAGAACTTTCTTGATGAAGTGTCTATGTTCTGCGCTGGGCAGGATTCCTTTGGTGTAGAGGTCTGTCACATTGTGAGGCATCTCTCCATTTAGGTGAGATCGGTTGAGGAAGAGGTCTCTGAGCTGGCTTTTGAAGTTTATGAAGGAGGGATTAGTCATGATGTGGACTGGTATGGAGTTCCACATTTTGGGTGCATTTCCCGAGAAGGAGCGAGACAGAGTTTTTTGTTTGCGAGTTTTTGGTGGAATGAGAAGAAGAGTGTTGGTGCTCCTGAGGTTCCTCGTTTGTCCTGCCTTCTTGAGTTTGGAAGCCAGGTAGGCCGGTTGACCGGTGTGAAGACCTTTATGTGTGAGGCAAACAGTCTTGAAGTTGGCACGCATTTCGATTGGAAGCCATTTTAGTTCTCTTAGAGAGGGAGAAATGTGGTCGTATTTCTTTACTCCAGTGATCATCCTGGCAGCTGCATTTAGAGTTGCTCGGAGGGGAGCTAAGTGAGATTTTGCCGTGCCCGTGAGTGTTGCAATCCCGTAGTCCAATCTGGACAGAACCAAGGATTGTGTGGCCAGTTTAAGGTCATTGGGGGGAATGAAGGGTTTTATTTTGTTGAGTAATTTTAGGTTCAAGAATGCGCTCTTCGCTGAGTTCTTGATATGTTTGTCCATGTTTAGGCTTGGGTCCAGAGTGATTCCTAGGGATTTTACAGAGTCTGCCAGGGTAAGATTGCAATTAAGAGCGTCAATGGCTTTTAGCCATTCTGTGACTAGGGGGGTCTGCTCCTTCTTGGATTTGAAAAGGATTTCTGTTTTGTCTTGGTTGAGCTTTAGGTGGTTGTGGGATAGCCAGTGTTGGACTTCTCGTATAGTGTTGTTTAATTTTTGAATGTCTCCAATTGAGGATGTTTCTAGGTAGATCTGGGTATCATCTGCATAGAGGTGGAAGGGGATGTTGGCTTTTTTGAGTATGGAGGTGAGGGGCTCCATGTAGATGTTAAACAGTGATGGGGAGAGAACTAATCCTTGTGGTACTCCTCTGGTTATGGGGAGAAGGTCAGACATGAAGTTGCTAATTTTTATTCTTTGGGAGCGGTTCTGAAGGAAGGAGGTAAACCATTGTAAGACCACCTCATCTGCACCAATTCTCTCTCGGAGTACATTTATGAGCAGAGTGTGGTCAACCGTATCAAAGGCTGCCGATAGGTCAAGGAGTATGAGTAGGCAGCCACGGTCTGCATCGAGTGATTTGTAGACATCATCTATGACATTCAGGATCGCTGTCTCTGTGCTACAACCTTTTCTGAAGCCTGATTGGTGAGTATCTAGAAGGTTGTTGCTGTCAATGTGCTGGTTAAGTTGGAGGAGAACGCATCTTTCCAGGATTTTGGATAGGAGAGGGAGATTGAAGACCGGCCTGAAGTTGTTGGGGTTGTTTGGGTCCGAGCCCGTTTTTTTAAAATAATGGCGTGACTTGGCCGCTTTTTAGACAGTCTGGCATGATTCCAGTACTCAGGGAGCTATTTATAATCTTGGCCCAGAGAGGGGCTAGGGTGAGGTTGAGCTTTTTAGCCAGTTGAGCGGGAATAGGGTCAGCTATGTGTGAGGAAGGTTTGGACCTGATAATCATTTCGGTGATGTCTGTTTCGGAGATGGGGTTGAAAGTCTTCCAGCTGCTCGGAGGGTGCCGAGGGGGGTTGTTTCCTTCGTTGCTAGGAAACGGGTTATCGTTAGCTGACAGGAGGTGGTCATCAAGGGAGCGTTCAATCTTGGTGGTGATTTTATCTTGAAAGAAATTGGCAAAGGTGTCACATAGTTCTTTGGAAGCCTGTATGGTTGATGTGGGAGGCTTGGCTGTTTGTTGTTTGATGAGATTGAAGAGTTCTTTGGGACGGTTTTTGGCATTGTCTAGTGCACTACGGAAGAAGGTAGATTTTTCGTTCTTAATATGTTTTTTAAATTTCCTGCGTTCTGATTTGAGTTGGTCAAGGTGGGTTGAGGACGGGTTGTTCCACCAGAGTCTTTCTGCAGCTCTGAGATGTCTTCTTTCAGAGTTTAGTTCTGTATTGAACCAGGCTCTCGATGGGTTGTTCCTGACTCTTTTTTGCTTCAGGGGGGCTACTTGGTCTAGTATGGTTGTCATTGTTGTATTGTAATATAAGCTCAGTTGTAGATAGGTCATTTGTGTTGGGGGGAAGTAGTGTTCTTACCCTTTCTTCCAGGTCAGCAAGGGGAATCTGTCTTAGATTTCTCGCCCAATGAAGGGCATCCTGTGGACGGGGAAGGCAGTGGGTCAGATGGTTAATGTGAAATAGGATGAGGTGGTGGTCTGACCAGTTGACGGGAAGGATGTGGTCTATAGTAACTGTATCTTCCTGAACTATAATGGCGTCCAGGATTGAGCCTCTATTGTGCGTTTGCTCTGTGCAGTGTTGGATCAGGTTATTGTTGAGAAGTAGTTTAGGGATTGGATCAGAGTGTTATTTTCATCATTCCAATGTAGGTTGAGGTCCCCTAGTATTATGTTGTTGGAGTCTAAGAGTGAGCAGTGAGTTATCAGGTCGGAAAGGTGTTCTCCGAAAGAGGGAATGTTGCCTGGCGGATGGTAGAGAAGGTGGCAGTGTATCGTTTTGTTGTTCTTCATCTTAATGGTGGAGGATAGATATTCAAATGTATTGTAGGAGAAGGAGTCTATTTCGGTTATGGAGATGTTGCTCTTGTGGATGATTGCAATACCCCCGCCACAATAGTTCTTTCTGTCTTTGTTTATGATTGAGAACCCGGGGGGCACAAGCATGTCAAAGATTGGTAAGGAGGATTTGTTCAGCCAAGTTTCTGCAATGAACGCGATATCGATGTTGTGGGTTAGGATGGTTTCCGCCAGTTCTGTTGCGTGTTTGGTCGCAGATCTGGAGTTTATGAGCATGCAGTGGGTCATTGTCTTGTTGTAGGGTTTCTTCTGGGGAGGGGCCATGGGTACGTTAGTGAGGAGGGCTGGTGGTCTCTCTCTTCTTGGTGTGATGTGGTCTCTCCCAAATCCCGTGATTACCTGGATCGTGGAGCTAGGGTTGCTAGTTGTAGAGGAGTCATAGGAGTTGGCAAGATCGGTTGCCTCTTTCATGGACATTGCGGCGCTTGTTCTTTTGGGTCCCTGAGGCTGGTTCGCGAGGGGGGTTGAGTTCCAGTTGTGTGGCTGTGGCTTGTGAGGCTTGGGTGTTGTTTGTTGGAGTCTGTAGGAGGGGAGTGTAAGCGTTGAATAGGCTCCAGATGTGTGGTAATGTTCGATAATATTTTGCTTAGGCCCTGTGTTATAATCTTTAGTTGGCTTTCCACCAGAGAGAGTCTTTGTGACATATTCAGTGAGGAGGGGGTAAGAGAGTTTAGGTTCAAGTTGACTTGTGCGGGACAGTCTAGGGATGTTGAGAGCCTGTCGGTGAGAGGGTGAGTTACGGTGTCATTGCTACCAATATTACTCCAGTGGTTGGCCGAGGACATGTGGTGGGAGTACTCTTGTTGTGTTTTAAGCAACAGTTTGTTGAATACTGTTGGGTGGTGAGAGTTAGGAGACTTAGATTGAGTGTCAGCTCCCCTGGTTGTCTGTATGGACGAATTGCTAGGAAAGGGAAGGGAGGGGAAGGGATCGGGAGGGGGATGTGGAGTTATAGCGGAGACATATCTCGGAGATGCTCTGGATGAGAAGTGTTTGGTGTGCGAGTGGGAAGTTGTGTAAGAGGAAGAGAGGGTGGTGTCGGAGGGGGTGAGATAAACTTTGGTGGAGTGAGTCTGGAGATTGTTTTGTGAATTTGCGTGAGGGGATGGTAGGTTAGGGGAAAGGGGGATAGGGGATACGGGGTTGTGTGAGTGTTTAAAGTGTAAGTGAGTGATGGTGTTCCGTAGCATGTGGAATAGGGAGTCAAAAAAGTCTAGGTTGGTGTTGTTGGCTTGAATCAGGACTATACCTTTGTTGTAGATGGTAGCAGATGTGTTGCCGCTGCGTGAAGGGTGGTTTGCGTTAGAGATCGTCAGTTTGCAGCTGAGAGGGGTGCTAGTTATTTTGGATATGAGGAGGTGGGATCTAAGTATGGTGTTCCATTTCGCGGGACGATGAGTGTAGAAGATGAGATCCATTTTCTGTTGGCCTTTGGAGGAGCAGTGGTATATATCGGTGATGAGAGTTTCCGGGAGTTGTCTAATCAACCTATGTTAGAAATGGGATCTCTAGTTGGCAAGGGCTTGCACATTTGTCCAAGTAGGGACCCTTCTTCCTAGTCAGGGTAAGGGTTGTTACACTCGTGAAGTAACCCCTGCTCACCCTCGTGGTAGCTTGGCACGAGCAGTCAGGCTTAATTCAGAGGCAGTGTGTAAAGCATTTGCACATAACCAACAGTAATACAGTGTAAGCACTACAAACGGACACCACACCAGTTTAGAAAAATAACCAATATTTTATATACTCAAGACAAGACCAATTACGACAAAAATCCACAATACTATACTTTACGAATGAATGCTTGATGCGTTAACTTCTTCTTTGCAGGAATAGCACAAAAGCAAAGTTCGTACGAGTCGGTAGCTCCGTCCGAGCCTACCGCGATGCTGAAAACCACAGAGTCTAACAGTTCCAGCCGACCGCGTCGATACGGGCCAGCAGAGTCATGAACAGACTCGGTTACAGTACCTTTCTCGTTGTGGCTGGTACGGAGTGTACGAGCCGGTTGGCGTTCGTCGCGGTTGCGGTGCAAGACGGAGCGATGCAAGGTGCGGTGTCCCTCGATGCGGTGCAGGCAGCGGCTCGATGAGCGTCGTGCAGACGGAGTCGGTGAGTCCAAGGCGTGCGATGCAGGGTGAGACGATGCTCGATGCGGTGCTGACAGGTTGCGATGCAGGCGACCAAGCCGGAGTGCGGGAGCTGGCGTCGGACAGCGGTGCGAGTCGGAGCGGTGCGTCGCAGACGTGCGAGCGGTGCCCCAAATGCGGTGCGGTCACGACTCTTGAGCCAGTTGCAGCGACAGTGTCGGTCTGGTCCGGCTGGCCCAGTGAAGCGATGCGATGCGAACTGCGGTGCCCACAGGTCACGGTTCAAGCAGCGGCTCGATGTTGGCGGCGTCGGACGTCGCCCACGGTGAGACCAGGGTTGCGATGCGAAGCGGGGCGATGCGGTCTGCGGTGCAAACAGGTCACCGGCCAGGGATGGATTCGGTTGACGGAGTCGGTTGCAGTTCCCTTCCTCTGTGGAGACTGAAACAGCGTTCCAGAAGCGGTACCCAGAGGCTTGTGAAGTCTTTGTAGTCCCTGAGACTTCTTAACAGGAGGCCAGCTCGGTTCCTGGCCCTTGGAGATACTCAGCACAAGATTGTAGAAAGTTCAGTCCAGTCCTTTCACTGCCCAAGACAGAAGCAGCAACTGCAGGCCAACCCAACAAAGCAACAACACAGCAAAGGGGCAGTACTCCTCCTGGCAGCTCTTCCAGCTCTTCGTCTTGGCAGGTTCCTTGATTCCAGCGAGATCTAAATTCATGGGGTCAGGGCCCCAATATTTATATCCCAAATTCCTTTGTTCTCTGAAGGCAGAGAGGCCTTCGCCTAGTCCAAACCAGTACTGGAGCACTTTGTTGACAAGTCTCCGTCCCTTCTTTCAGTGAGTAGGCCAGGGACATCAGACGCACCACAGGAGGTGGAGCCAGCATTGTGGAGGGAAGGCACTGTCCTATTCAGGGCCCAGGTGCGACCCCTCCCACCCATCTACAGGTCGATCTGGCTATTCAGCCCTGCGCTGACTCACCCTGTCTCCTGGCATCCCCCAGCCCCTGTCACTCACATTCCAGACAAGGAATACACAACCTCGCAGAGGCAGGCTTGGATGGTTAGACAAGAAAATACCCACTTTCTAAAAGTGGTATTTTCAAACACAGAATGTTAAAACCAACTTCACTAAAAGATGCATTTTATCATTCTGAGTCCAGGCATACTAAACTCGAATTTCTACCATGTTCCCGGGGTCAGTTAGGATTATAAACTGTAATAATCAAAACTGCCCGTTCTGGCCTAGGGGGAACAGGTAGCCTTGCAATAGTGAAAAACGAACTAGGCTGTAATTCACTATCAGGACATGCCGCACACACCCGGGCATGTCCTACCTTTCGCATACACCGCACCCTGCCCACAGGGGTACCTTGGGCCTACCTTAGGGGTGACTAACATGTAGCAAAGGGAAGGTTTGGGGACTTGCAAGTGTGTGCACTTGCCAAGTCGACATGGCAGCCCCAGGCTGCGCACAGGCTCTGCGATGGCAGGCCCGAGTTACACTTTACGGGCTGTTTGCGTGGGTGGCACAATCCAGTGCTGCAGCCCACCAACAGCATTTGGTCTATAGGCCCTGGCACTCGCAGTGCACTTTACAAGGGACTGACACATAAACCAAATAGGCCAATCATGGAAACACCAATCCATAACACATTTTATACAGGAGCACTTGCACTTTCCCACTGGACCGCAGTGAGGAAAGTGCGCAGAATCATCACACCAGCAAAAACAGAGTCAAAACCGGGAGGTCAGAAAGCAAAAAGTCAGGGGAAACACGCCAAAAGATGCCAAGTCTAACACATGTCCCCTCCAGCTGAAAGTAGGGAGAACTACCCAACCCCATTGGAGTTCTCTTCACTAAGGCGGAAGAACCTGGACAGACCATCTGCGTTGGCGTGTTCTGTACCAGGACGGTGTTCCACCGTAAAGTCCATTCCCTGTAGGGAGATGGACCACCTCAGCAGTTTTGGATTCTCGCCCCTCATTTGCATCAACCATCTGAGGGGCCTGTGGTCTGTCTGAACCCGGAAGTGAGTCCCAAACAGGTATGGTCTCAACTTCTTCAGCGCCCAGACCACAGCAAAAGCTTCCCTTTCTATGGCACTCCACCTCTGTTCCCTGGGAAGTAGTCTCCTGCTAAGGAAGACTACAGGCTGATCCAGGCCCTCTTCGTTCAGTTGTGAGAGCACCGCTCCCACACCATGCTCTGAAGCGTCAGTCTGCACGACGAATTCCTTGGAGAAGTCAGGTGCCTTGAGCACGGGCGCCATGCACATGGCTGCCTTCAGGGCATCAAAAGCTTTCTGGCAGGACTCAGTCCAGATCACTTTCCTGGGCTGCCTCTTAGAGGTCAGCTCTGTTAAGGGGGCAACGATGGTGCCATAGCCCTTAACAAATCTCCTATAATAGCCGGTGAGACCTAAGAAGGCTCTCACCTCTGTCTGGGTCTTGGGGGTTCCCAAGCCAGAATGGTGTCAATCTTGGGTTGTAGGGGCGCCACCTGGCCGCTTCCTACCTGGTGTCCCAAGTACACCACAGAACCCTGCCCGATCTGGCACTTACTGGCCTTGATCGTGAGGCCTGCACCTTGCAGAGCCCTCAACACTTTCTCAAGGTGCTGTAAATGTTCTTCCCAGCTGGAACTGAACACAGCAATGTCATCCAGTTAGGCGGCACTGAAATCCTCCAGCCCAGCCAACACCTGATTGACCAACCTCTGAAAGGTGGCAGGGGCATTCTTCAACCCAAAGGGCATCACCCGGAATTGGTAATGACCTTCTGGGGTTGAGAATGCTGATCTCTCCTTGGCCCCATCGGTTAAGGCAATCTGCCAGTACCCAGACGTTAAATCAAACGTGCTGAGGAACCGGGCAGCTCCCAACCGATCAATGAGCTCATCAGCTCTGGGGATGGGGTGCGCGTCAGTCCTGGTGACGGCATTGAGCCCACGGTAGTCCACACAAAACCGGAGTTCTGGAGTGGCACCGGGCGCCGCAGCCTTTGGGACCAAGACCACTGGGCTGGCCCAAGGACTGTGGGAGGGCTCAATCACCCCTAACGCCAACATCTTAGAGACCTCCTCCTTGATGCTGGCTCTGACCCGGTCAGTCAACCTGTAAATCTTGTGCTTCACAGGATGGCTGTCACCGGTGTCCACGTCATGGGTACACCAGTGAGTAACACCGGGGTCAGAGAGAACAGCGGGGCGAACTGTCCCAACAACTGGCGACAGCCCCCTGCTGCTCCTGAGTCAGAGTAGGGGAGAGGATCACACCCTCTACTGACCCATCATGCTCCTTGGTAGACAGGAGGTCAGGGAGAGGCTCGCTCTCCTCTTCCACCCCATCATCTGTCGCCAAGAGCATACTCACTTCGGACCTCTCGAAGTGGGGCTTGAGGCGGTTCACGTGAAGGACCCTCAAAGGGTTCCTTGGAGCCTGCAAATCCACCAGGTAGGTGACGTCACTTTTGCGCTCCTTTACCTCATATGGCCCAGTCCACTTGTCCTGCAAGGCACAAGGTGCTACTGGGGCCATGACCCACACTTTTTGCCCAGGTTGAAATTCGACCAGAGTGGCGTTCTGGTCATACCATCTCTTCATTTCTTCCTGGCTTGCTTCTAGGTTCGCCTGAGCGAGTTTCCTGAAGCGGGCAGTTTGGTTTCTAAAGGCCAGCATGTAGCTAAATACATCCTGGGGAGTTTTCCTGGGAGCTGCCTCCCAGCCTTCCTTAACCAAACTCAGAGGTCCTCTGACAGGGTGGCCATACAGGAGCTCAAAGGGGCTGTACCCAAGAGACTTCTGAGGCACCTCCCTGTACGCAAAGAGTAGGCATGGCAAGAGGACGTCCCACTTACGCCTCATGGGTTCTGTTAGACCCTTGATCATGCCTTTCAAGGTCTGGTTGAATCTCTCCACCAGACCGTTTCCTTGTGGGTGGTAAGGAGTGGTGAACTTGTAGGTTACACCACACTCCTTCCACAGGGATGTCATATACTTCGATATGAAATTGGTCCCCCTATCGGAAACCACCTCTCTGGGGAATCCCACACGGGAAAAGATCCCCATTAACGCCCGGCCCACCACTGGCGCCGTCGTTGTCCTGAGAGGGATTGCCTCCGGGTACCGGGTGGCATGGTCCACCAAGACCAGGATGTACCTGTTGCCCATGGCTGTCTTGGGGTCCAGTGGCCCCACTATATCCATCCCTACCCTTTCAAAGGGTGTTCCAACAACCGGAAAAGGTTGGAGAGGAGCTTTGACCTTCCTCCCACTCTTACCACTTGCCTGGCAAGTTTGGCAAGACCTACAGTGTGCATCTGACTGCCTTCGCATTTGGGGCCAAAAGAAGTGGGTGACAAGCCTGTCAAAGGTCTTGTCCTGCCCCAAATGTCCTGCCAAAGGCACGTCATGAGCCAGACCCAGTAGGAAGGTCCTGAAGCGCTGGGGTACCACCAGCACACGGGCCGACCCAGGCTCAGCAACCTTAGGCTCACTGTATAGGAGACCACTCTCCCAGTAGATCAGATGTGACCCGGACTGATTACCAGCTGCCTGGTCTGCAGCCTGCCGCCGCAGACCCTCCAGAGTAGGGCACTCGTTCTGCTCCCTGCAGAACTCCTCCCTGGTGGGACCCCCTTCTTGCTGCCAATGGGTCAGCTCAGAGATGTCTCCCAGTTCGGCTACCTGTTCCCCTGTAGGCACCGGGCGTCCCCCTCGAGGTCCGCCTCCTCCCGGTCCGTGGGAACTTCGGGGGCCGGTTTCCGCGCCCCCTGCCCTTTCTCTTGGCAGGGACTTGGGCCACTGTTTCAGGCTCCAAGTCCTCTTGATCACCCTTTCTGGCTGCCATTGACCGAGTAGACACGCATGCCCACTCTGGCAACCCAAGCATCTCCAAGTGTGACCTGAGCTCAACCTCCTTCCACGAGGAATGCTCCAGGTCGTTTCCTAGCAGACAATCTACAGGCATGGTAGGGCTCACAACCACCCTCAAGGGACCTGAGACCCCCCCCCATTCAAAGGGAACCTGCGCCACCATACATTGGTGCTCTGAGTTGTCTACAGCAACTACTTGGTGGAATGCTCCTGGGACTACTTGCTTCTCAGACACCAGGTGACACCGGACTGAGGTCACACTGGCTCCAGTATCTCTGAGAGCCTCTACCCTGTTCCCATTGATGGTCACCCAGGTGCTATATTTCTTTGTGTTAGGGGGCACCTGGTTTCCTGGGACCATCTCACTGTCCCCGAGTGAGACAAGGGTCATTTCTGCGGGATCCCCACCCTCCTGTGGGCACCCCTCCTCCCCAAGCGCTACACTAGCCAACACTTTGGATTGTCCACCGGTGGGTGGCTGTGTCCCCTTCGGGCACTTGGGGTCCCCCTTAAAGTGACCTACCTGGTCACATGCATAACACTTGCGGGGGCCGGTCTCAACAGGCTTCCCTGTAGAGACCCCTTTCTTCTTATCACCGGGGGCTGGGAACCTTTACCCTGGGTACTAGTTTGGGGCCCTTTAGAGAACTCCTGTGCTTTACCCTTGTCCCCCCACCTTTCTGCTGGGGACCCTGCCCACCTTTGGCTGAGTCTCCCCCAAACGCTTTCTTGTGGACCCTGGTACTCACCCAGCGGTCCGCTTCCATAGCAAGCTTCCTGGGGTCAGTTAGCTTACTATCCACTAGGTGCTGGCGCAGATCTGCAAAACATAGACTAGACAAGTGCTCCCATGCAATCAAGTTGTAGAGCCCCTGAAAATCTGTTACGCTACTGCCCTTCACCCAACCATCCAGAGACCTGCAGAACACATCCACACATTCCAACCAAGTGTTGGCATCAGACTTCTTACTGGACCTGAACTGATCCCTGTACTTTTCAGGAGTAAGACCATACTTCGTGAGAAGGGCATCCTTCATGTCAGCATAGGTGAGGTGATACCCCTTACCCAAAGCTATCAGAGCATCCCTTGCTTCTTCCGGGAAAAGTGGCCACAATCCTGCTCCCCAATTCTCCTCAGGGACCCCATTCATGTGTATGGCTGCCTCATAACCCTGAAACCACCTTTGTATGTCATCCCCCTTCTTGAACTCCTTGCCTACTTTCTTGGGAATGTGCACAATCCTGTCTGCCTTTCTGGACGAATTGCTGCCACCATCTGAGCCTGACTTACTCCTAAGTTCTAGCTCCTTCAGTTCTCTCCTCATGCTCTAAGAGCATCTTCCTCTCCTCTATGGCCAATCTCTTCTCCTCCCGCTCACTCTCCAGCCTGAGCTTCTGCAGCTCGAACTGCCTTGCCTCCCGCCTGTCCTCCAGCTCCTCTGGGGACAGACTGCTGCTGCCTGACCTGGCGGGTTCCCCCTACCCAAAAGCACATCCACCCTGGAAATAGGCTCCTCCGCCTCCTCACTGAGATCCCCAGGCTGCCCATTGGCATGTCTGGCCGCTACCCAGGCCCTCAGCACCTTCTGTAGCTCCTCCTTCCTTGTGAGGCCTTTAATTTGGACTTTCAAGTTTTTACAAATCGCTCGTTACTCCTTTACGGCGTAGGATTCCAACCTGTCCTCCTCAAAGATAACTTCCAGAGATGCAACGGATGATGCAATTGATTCAGGCATGACAAAAGTCGTGAGTTGAAAACTGGCAAGATCAAAAATAGGCCAAAAGAAAAAGAACCAGTATGTGGTACGTAATGGTCTGCGATATGGTAGTAGTGCACACCAATCACTGTAAGTCAAGTGCAAACACAAGTCCTATCCTCACCGCTGACAAACAATGTTAGAAATGGGATCTCTAGTTGGCAAGGGCTTGCACCTTTGTCCAAGTAGGGACCCTTCTTCCTAGTCAGGGTAAGGGTTGTTACACTCGTGAAGTAACCCCTGCTCACCCTCGTGGTAGCTTGGCACGAGCAGTCAGGCTTAATTCAGAGGCAGTGTGTAAAGCATTTGCACATAACCAACAGTAATACAGTGTAAGCACTACAAACGGACACCACACCAGTTTAGAAAAATAACCAATATTTTATATACTCAAGACAAGACCAATTACGACAAAAATCCACAATACTATACTTTACGAATGAATGCTTGATGCGTTAACTTCTTCTTTGCAGGAATAGCACAAAAGCAAAGTTCGTACGAGTCGGTAGCTCCGTCCGAGCCTACCGCGATGCTGAAAACCACAGAGTCTAACAGTTCCAGTCGACCGCGTCGATACGGGCCAGCAGAGTCATGAACAGACTCGGTTACAGTACCTTTCTCGTTGTGGCTGGTACGGAGTGTACGAGCCGGTTGGCGTTCGTCGGGGTTGCGGTGCAAGACGGAGCGATGCAAGGTGCGGTGTCCCTCGATGCGGTGCAGGCAGCGGCTCGATGAGCGTCGTGCAGACGGAGTCGGTGAGTCCAAGGCGTGCGATGCAGGGTGAGACGATGCTCGATGCGGTGCTGACAGGTTGCGATGCAGGCGACCAAGCCGGAGTGCGGGAGCTGGCGTCGGACAGCGGTGCGAGTCGGAGCGGTGCGTCGCAGACGTGCGAGCGGTGCCCCAAATACGGTGCGGTCACGACTCTTGAGCCAGTTGCAGCGACAGTGTCGGTCTGGTCCGGCTGGCCCAGTGAAGCGATGCGATGCGAACTGCGGTGCCCACAGGTCACGGTGCAAGCAGCGGCTCGATGTTGGCGGCGTCGGACGTCGCCCACGGTGAGACCAGGGTTGCGATGCGGGGCGATGCGGTCTGCGGTGCAAACAGGTCACCGGCCAGGGATGGATTCGGTTGACGGAGTCGGTTGCAGTTCCCTTCCTCTGTGGCGACTGAAACAGCGTTCCAGAAGCGGTACCCAGAGGCTTGTGAAGTCTTTGTAGTCCCTGAGACTTCTTAACAGGAGGCCAGCTCGGTTCCTGGCCCTTGGAGATACTCAGCACAAGATTGTAGAAAGTTCAGTCCAGTCCTTTCACTGCCCAAGACAGAAGCAGCAACTGCAGGCCAATCCAACAAAGCAACAACACAGCAAAGGGGCAGTACTCCTCCTGGCAGCTCTTCCAGCTCTTCGTCTTGGCAGGTTCCTTGATTCCAGCGAGATCTAAATTCATGGGGTCAGGGCCCCAATATTTATATCCCAAATTCCTTTGTTCTCTGAATGCAGAGAGGCCTTCGCCTAGTCCAAACCAGTTCTGGAGCACTTTGTTGACAAGTCTCCGTCCCTTCTTTCAGTGAGTTGGCCAGGGACATCAGACGCACCACAGGAGGTGGAGCCAGCATTGTGGAGGGAAGGCACTGTCCTATTCAGGGCCCAGGTGCGACCCCTCCCACCCATCTACAGGTCGATCTGGCTATTCAGCCCTGCGCTGACTCACCCTGTCTCCTGGCATCCCCCTTCCCCTGTCACTCACATTCCAGACAAGGAATACACAACCTCGCAGAGGCAGGCTTGGATGGTTAGACAAGAAAATACCCACTTTCTAAAAGTGGTATTTTCAAACACAGAATGTTAAAACCAACTTCACTAAAAGATGCATTTTATCATTCTGAGTCCAGGCATACTAAACTCGAATTTCTACCATGTTCCCGGGTCAGTTAGGATTATAAACTGTAATAATCAAAACTGCCCGTTCTGGCCTAGGGGAACAGGTAGCCTTGCAATAGTGAAAAACGAACTAGGCTGTAATTCACTATCAGGACATGCCGCACACACCCGGGCATGTCCTACCTTCGCATACACCGCACCCTGCCCACAGGGGTACCTTGGGCCTACCTTAGGGGTGACTAACATGTAGCAAAGGGAAGGTTTGGGGACTTGCAAGTGTGTGCACTTGCCAAGTCGACATGGCAGCCCCAGGCTGCGCACAGGCTCTGCGATGGCAGGCCCGAGTTACACTTTACGGGCTGTTTGCGTGGGTGGCACAATCCAGTGCTGCAGCCCACCAACAGCATTTGGTCTATAGGCCCTGGCACTCGCAGTGCACTTTACAAGGGACTGACACATAAACCAAATAGGCCAATCATGGAAACACCAATCCATAACACTTTTTATACAGGAGCACTTGCACTTTCCCACTGGACCGCAGTGAGGAAAGTGCGCAGAATCATCACACCAGCAAAAACAGAGTCAAAACCGGGAGGTCAGAAAGCAAAAAGTCAGGGGAAACACGCCAAAAGATGCCAAGTCTAACAACCTATGTTTGAAGTTTCTTTTTGCTTTGAGTGAGAGATTAGGTGGGAAGATGATGGAGAAAGAGTGAGGACCATGGGTTTTCAAATATTTCGTAGAGGGACGGAGGGAGGTTGATGAGGCAAGAGGCATCTTGCCTCTGTGGGTGTCTTGATGTCGTTTGCGCACAGTTGAGCGGGTTTCCTCTAAGGGGTCTCTGCTGAGGGGTCTCCCCAGGGTAATAGAGTAGGAGGGGCAGATCTAGGAGGTGCTGGAGGAGGTTTAGGACCCTAGTGGTTTGGCGAGCGGGAGTTTATCCAATATTTGTTGATTTTAGATTCCCAATTGGTTTAGTTTCCTTCTTAGAGAAAGTCATCTTTCAGTTCCCTAATTTCCCAGCCTGTCTAGGGAGAAAGGAATTATACCCTTTATTGTTAGTTTTCTCTTTCCAGGTTCTCAGCCTGGCTAGTGATGGAGGGCTTAGTCCTTTGTTCTTTTTCCAGAGTAAACTAAGTGGTTAGGAGTTACAACCCCACTCAGATACTGTTCGGAATTGGCTGATTGTATATAAAGGAATTAGACCCTTTATTGGTAGTTTTCTCTTTCCAGGTTGTCCGCCTGGTGGGCTTAGTTCTTTGTTCTTTTTCAGAGTAATTCTAGATACTGTCTGCCATGACTGCCAGGCCAATAGCTGTGTGGATTGATAGGTAGGGGGGCTCTATTGCGTCTATAGCATGAGCAGATAAGCGGTCGCCGCCATTTTAGGTGTCGTTTAAGAAGCAAGTGGCATGGGTGGCAATACAGCTGAGTTCGATCGGTAGCTCCAAATCCGAAAAGCAATAGGAGATGCCTGATTGATACACCGCCTGAAATGCTGCGTGGGAAAACGGGACCGCTCCTTTGGAACGTGTGATTCATGGGCGAATTATGATGAACACACTTTAGTTGAATACATTCTGAGTGGCGCCATCTTAAGGTCAGGCAACCTGTGCCAGCATATATAGGTAATCTATATTAATTTTATTTTCACTTATTTTAATATGTTTATGTATATATTTAATACAATAGTGTTTGGGTTATTTAGAATTATGTTGATTTTCCAGTGTTTGATATTTTGGTTTTCATGATTTTTGTCAAGTGTACTTAGTTTCAATGTGTAGACGATATTTGTTATTTCTTAATTTTTGTTTACGATGTCCTTGTATGTTACATCTTTTTCCACAATAATATTTGATATTTGTATTATTAATATTTAAGTATGTGGCTGTAATATTTATGTTTTCAATATTTTTGGGCAACATTTGTGTATATCGATATTGTTTATCTTGATATAGTGTCATACAGCCATTCTGCACAGTGACAAAGCACGCCATTTTACCGTGCATTAGCGATATCTATACCGGCACTTTTCCTAATATGCTGCTAGGATCTAGAACTCCCTGCGCACAAATCTACAAACAGCTGTTGCTGAAGGAAAGCAGGGCCCCATAAAGCATGAGGGAATGCCCTTTCTGCCACCTACTATTAGGACTGCACTGGTCGGAACCGAATACCCTCCTCTTCAAGCAACACCTCATCTATTAGTAGCCCTCCATTTGATGACCTCTATCTGGAACCCTTCCTTTGTCCTGCCTGCATCCCTTACCTCAACCTCCCTTCAGGGTTCTTTATCTCTTCCCTCTGCCTGGCTGTGTAGACAGCTCTGCTGTTTTGTAGCTTGGTATGTGCATTATTAATAACCAGACACACATAATACCACAGCATAGTCCATGTCAGAATTGCAGGGCACCAGTCATTTGACAAGTGGCACCCAGTGGCGTAACAAAACGTGAGGGGTGCCCCTTGAAGATATGCTGAAGGGGCCACTCAAACTCACATCAGTGGGGGCTGAAGGGTCCCCCTCCAGTATGGGTAAGCCTGCCCCCCCCACGCACTGCGGGGGCTGAGGGGGCCTTTGTTACGCCCCTAGTGGCACCTTGCCCATTGGTGGCTGCCAAGTGACTGGACGTCTGAGTTAATCAGCTGCTACTAATTTATTTATGTCGTCCATAACTTCATATAATTTCATGGGGGGAATAATAGAATTTCTTATCTGATATTTAAGTGACAGTAATAGCTTTATAGTTCATAAATATGCAGTAATCATCAGAAAGTAGCCAAGCTCATAGTTTGCTTGACAGTTTCAAGACATTGGAAACAGCAATCTGGGGCATATTTTTATTTAATACTGAGATACGCTTATGAAATATTAGTTCTTAGAGAAATATGCTGCACTGCACGATCCGAGAGTGGCTGGCTATACCCCAGCAGCAGAATTAATCACAAGAAACTAAAAACCCTGAAAAAAAGAAAATTCCCATCTGGCATCATTTTGTAGCCCTTGTCCTGACCTTGTGTATCACTTTATGTAAATGTTTCCCCATGTGCATTCTGCAGGCACTCTGCTTGTCTTTCCGGTCAGAGAAGCAGACCCCCTTGGCTTGGCAGATACACAGCCCTACCCTCAGACTTTCTGGAATGTCCGGATCTTGTAAAAGAATCACAGACACCATGACAGATCGCTTGCAAGGGCAATGCAGCGAGCAGCACTGAACTCTTTGCCTGGACATGTTTGGCAGACTGTCCAGCTAGCGAGCATTACAGTTCATGGTACAGTAAATCTGCGGAAACAAAATATGGAGGAGAAAAACAACTTCAATAAACACCAGTGTCGTGTAATTGACAATGCCATGAATTTTGTTTTATATATTTTGCTTGTGTTTTTTGGGTATTATCTCTTGTTTTATCAGTTGTCCTGTATTTATGTCTGTCTCCTCTGATGTATATGACTCTGTTCGCCTGCCTGGCGCTTGTCTGTCTGTCTGTCTACCTGCCTATGTGTCTACCTGTCTGCTAGCTTGTTAGTGTCACACTAGCTTTGTCTGCTTCCATGCCTATCTACCTTCCTGTCTATCTGCATTGCTGTCTTTCTATTTACTTGTCTGTCAGTGTTTCTTTTATCTGTTAGGCTGGCCACATATCTGGGTCCATGTCTGTATGCCTGTTTTCTGTCTTCCAAGCTGTCCACCGTAGGACTGCTTTCTACCTTCCAGGCCGTCTACCTCCTTCTTGTTCCTCCTTCTTGTTTTACCTTGCTGCTCGCGTGTCTGCACATCTGCCTATTTATAAATATACAATGTTGTGTGAGGAAAACAGCAATTGCCAATAGCCCACTGCACAGTAAAGGAGCCTGATACGGAAGACATCATCATGGTCACTAAGAACCTAATTACGAGTTTGGCGGTGCAGCCGACTACCAAACTGGCGGTGGAGGTGTAGTGGCGGTCGGAGACCGCCGCACCAGCGGTCTGACTGCTGTCAACTACGGCATTCGGACCACCATAGGACTGTCGCAACTGCCAGGGATCCTCGATCCCTGCCGAGGACGCGGTGGAGAGAGGCTCCAATATGCTTGGTGGTGCCGCTGTGGCACCACAGCGGCACCACACCACATTCCTAATACAATTTTTAGATTTCGGGTCAACCTCATAAAATTTAGGCCAAAAGCAGAGTCTCTAAATCTGTATTTTTTTGTAGGTGGACATATCTAAATTCTCTTGTGTGGGTCTAAAATTGGGGAACAAAAGACCTCCGAGCTCCATGTAACCATGAACGGAACAGATTTTGGTTCTGCCCAGAGGAGAATTGTCAGCACCATGATGAGGCTCCAGCATGAATATAGATTAAGGGGGTTTGTATCCACAGCAGTCCAACTGTGTGACAAGCTCTTTTCTTTCAAATGAACACAGATATCCCATAAACAGGTGAAAATCCCTTTTGTTCCGACTGGGAGAACTCTTTTTCCCAACGTTTCTTGCAGTTGGCTAAAATCTCCCACCATTTTTTTTTTATATACCATTTGATAGCTCCAAGTTGCAGATGAGCACTGAGTAGAGAACATTTCTGTAAAAGCAGAAGCATTTCAGGCATGATGGGCTGTTTATAGGATAATAGGGTGGAAAAAAGACGATTTAGATTAAATCAAAGAAAAGAGGAAGCAATGGAAACAAATATTTGAGATAATTCTCAACAGTATATTGTCAATCTGATTTCTTTTTACATTTCTACTAAACACATATCTGCAGTTTGACACATCGTAAGTTAAAATAATTTGAAAACATCCACACAAATCAAATTTGAGGACCAGTGCCACCTCTCTAGATATGAATATCAACAATTTAGTCACAAAGGGCCTGATCCACATAGGTACATATACAAATGTGTAATCACTCTCATGTATATTTACTGCTACACCTAGATGTAGCTCTACAATTTTCCACAATTCACCTTTTCCGAGTGCAGATTTACATGTAGATGTAGGCGTTCATGTCTCCACTCCTTTTAATGAGGGAGTGGAGCCTCCTACAACAGGATTTACAAGTGTAAAGTTACTACTAGTATCTTTGCACATATTCACCACAGTGGTGGAGTTGTCCTACAAGAAAGTATAGAGAAAATTTAAAAATATATTATTCTTAAAAAAATATTACAAATACGTCTCTGTAAAATTTAAATGTAAATTAATGTAGAATATGTAATAAAATAAAATGTATTAGCAGATTAACTTATCAAATTAAATTACTATTAGATAATTAATAAATTTGAATATATTAATTGAGTTTATAGATCATACTTTTAAACAATAAGTTTAAAAACATAAACCCCCTCTAACATTTTTTATTTTTATTGATTATATAGTAAATTTTCTCATATGTCTTGAATTATTTAGACTTTTTTATTATAAGTTTAAAACTTTCATTTTTAAGTTAAGATTCTTATCAAATTTTAAAGTAATAAAATACCTAATTTGCTATATATATATATATATATATATATATATATATATATATATATATATATATATATATATATATATATATCCCTTCGCCAATTTTCGCCGCAGCTGCCGCTCTCCTCACAGCAGGTGCCTCAGCACGCGAGGGCAAACTCGTGTAAACTTTCAATGTCCTCCAAGAAAAGCGCCGGGCACTCTAGGCATTTTGTGATTAAAGTTTTAGTTCATACAAAGACCATGTGCAAAGAAAATAAACAAACAGACGCGTTTCAGCCTCCTGGCTTTCGCCAGTGTCAATTCATTTAAATGGGCTGCCTCATTTTAAATCTTAATCCCATTGGTTCCACCGCCGAATTACAAGTGACGCAGAAATAAACATAAAAATAAAAAGAGGACTCAGCCTGTCCTCATCCATTCATAATGTGTTGCAACTATATATATAATGTTGAAATAATTGAATTTATTTAACATTATTTCCTATGACGTAGAATTATTTTGTTTATAGGCTTCTTCGTTTTCCATGGGGGGGGGTGTTGCAGTACCTGTGAGTAGCCATATGCGGTGCTTTACTTACTCTAAGGCTGGGCTGGAGTACTTTTGAGTCTGTTTTGACACCTTTAGGGCTGTAGTAAATTCAGTAGTGTAGTTTATCAATTATAATTGTCTTACTCTTTAGTAGTTTTGTGTTTGTATTAGCATATCCCTCCCTAAATTCCTCCTTAAATCTTTCTAAACCTTTCCAAATTAGTACTAAGTATTCCACATTTTTAAGCCACTTCCCCGGTCCTTCCCATTTTTACTACAAAAAAGTATGACTATGTGTGTGGAGGCGGAGATCTCTGCACAGAAAAGAGGAGATCTGGAGGCAGAGGTCTTCGGTCGTGGGTTAGTGAATTGCATTTTGCAGTAAGTGTGGAATACTCCTATATCACTACTGTACATACTACAAAATGCAGTTTGTGACTCAGGTCCTGGGTTTGGATATTAAGGCCCTCTTACAAGTGGCTAGGTAATCTCATTTTGGCTGAAACAGCCAAAGTGAGAACACAAATGAAGCTATTTTACTACACCCGGTGTTCCCAGATGGAGCATTCATGCAAGAAATTTCAGATTTAGATCTGCAAATTGGTCTAGTAACGCCAGTTTTGGCATGTTATTTTCCCTTCCATTTGGTCTTACAGGAGATCAACTTGGGATCCCACAGTAAAACCTGGACCCGGAATTACTGACACGTGGATATATGCCAGGAGTAACCAAAATTTTGTAAAAAATGCACAAATATATCAAGTATAGGCCACTATTATGTGAGGGGTAGACAAATTGCTACAATATACCCGGGCCACAACTTGTCAGGATCACATTTGCACCCTTAGCAATATTACTTATTAGGGTTGGGCAGTGCCTTTGAGTACTCTGAGATTTTGAGAGGTGCCCTAATGGAGCCTATGGGGTTATTGTATAGAGGGATGGGAGGTGCTTGATGGCAATGACACCTCTGAATCTGGTTCTCCAGAATTTGAGACAACATTGTGAAGGTGAGACACATTTGAGATGTGTACTCTGTGCATGTATGTATGAATGAATGAATGAATGGATGAATTGAATGAATTAATTAATTTAGAATTTATAGAGCCCCTGGTTACTCCGGACGGAGTGTCCCCCCGCTAAGCAGTACCATCTTGTGAAGGTCAGGAAAAGTCAGGACCAGGTGGGCTTCTAGCTCTGTCTAAAGAGCCACGTCTTCAGATTTCTGCGGATACTTGCTTCTGACTGTTCGAGTCTTAGGTTAAGTGGTACAGAGTTCCACAGCTTGGCTGCATGAAGACCAAAGGAGCAGCCCCCCAGTCGTGCCCAGCGTACTCTGGGAATCACTGCCAGTGCTGCATCTCCCGATCTGAGCACTCTGGAGGGAGTGTAGGCATGGATCAGGGGAAAGAGGTAGCTGGGACCCCTCCGGTGCATTATCCTGTGCGTGAAACACAGAGCTTTGAAAGAGATTCTGTGTTTGACTGGAAGCCAATGAAGTTCAGCCAAACCTGACCTAATGGAGGTCCATTTTGGAATTCTTAATAGCATCCGGGCAGCTGCGTTTTGTACTCTTTGAAGTAGTGCCAGTCTGTCTCTAGAGGTCCCCAAATACAGCACATTACAGTAGTCAAGTCGCGACAACAGCAGGGCCTGTGTAACTGTTTTTTGTGCTGCGGCTGGTATTAGCCTCAGAAACGTCCTTAACAATCGCAGTACCCCGAAACAGGAGCCCACTGTGGCCCTGATCTGACTATCAAATGATAGCTGGGTGTCGAAGAGGATGCCTAGGTTTTTCACTTTAGGTTTAGGGGTCGGGGTGGGGCCCAGATCCGCTGGCCACCATGCCGAGGACCAGATAGAGGGCTGTTTCCCCACCACCAGCACCTCGGCGTGCAGCGTAAGTGGTGTTGGTGGTGCTGGTTGCGACCAATTTGAAAGCATGTCAGTGAGCGAGAACTGTGTTGTCATTAGTTAGGACCTATTAGGGTGGAGTTGGGTTGTGTGGCTATAATATTGACAGTGTAGTGCATATGGTCCAGGTCTAAAACCTGTGAAGGGTTAGGGCAAGGTAAAGAGTGTGTTTAAGACTGCACTTGCTGTGCAAATTGGCTAGGTGTATCTCTGGAAAGCAAAACTGTAATGAGGGTCAAAATTTGGTTTATGGTAAGGACTGTGGTATCTAACAGTGGTGAAGTGTGGACGAAGTAACTAAGACCAGCAGTATGTCTGTCTTAATTCTGGAACTTTTGCACTCATCGTGTTTTTAGGATGAGTAGCATGAAAAGTGCATTCATCAAATGTACCCAAACTGGATGGTGCTGACTGCAAAGGCATGGCAGCAATTGACCTCTATAAGGCTGATGTACTATTGATGATGTGAGGAGGAAACTACGTTAGATTATGGACCATTGAATAGATGGTGGTGCAAAGACAGTGATAGATATAATGCCAGTACCTGTCAGTGCTAGTTCTACATTCATTTTCGAGAGACGTGTCTCCAGACGTCGCTGAGGTAGCCCACCACTTCTTGTATGTGCTTTCACGGATGTATGTTATGTATCATAGTTAATTTAATAGATTAGGGGGACTACATATGATGCTCATGTTCCTGCAAATATTATGTACACATAAATTGATGTTTGTGTGCGTGGGTAGTGGCCTGAAAAACAGGCAAAGATGTGCCTTTGAGTGGTACATCCATGTGTAGTCAAAGGAGTTAGATATGTGGGTGTCTATGGTTACGTTTATAAATGTCATGCGTGTGTGACCAATATATTTTCTACATTGGTGATATATATAGTAATGTACGGCGACTGACCAACCAGGTTGCGATGTTGACGATTCTAATAAACAAACATTCATATATTATATAGGTATGTAAAGTGGATCCTACATCATGCTCACTGGGCACGAATTGCAGATCGGCCATGTCACTACTCTAGGCTGGGCTCCTTATCGGTCTGCAAACTTTCCCTTACTATGATGCCAAATGGCTTTCCGGAAATTGAATCCATCTGCATTGTGTAGCTGATTTACGCTTGGTCTATGCATGCATAATTATCAGCACCTGTGTCTTTTTTTATGCGCATGACGCAATTCCTTAGGTTATTTACTGCTGATATCACAAACCTAATCAATGCATCATTCACTAATACGGGCGAGGTTCCTGGCCTACAGAAATATTGTGTGCTCGCCCCACTGCTGATGAAACCAACAGCATTATTGATGAAAGCAAACAGGAAGCCTTCACACTGTTAGACCTTTCAGAGACCAGTGTCAAGGTGGACCACGAGTTTCTTCTTGAAAGACCCTTCCTATATGACCAGGTAAGCTCTGGTTCCACAGTTTCATCCACTTGCAAGGTGTCATGTGACACACCGCAAGCTGTATCCCTTTCACCTCTTTTGTCCAAACTGTAGACGCTCACAGGGACAATAGTGCTGTGGTACTACCAGACCCATTTCAAATGTACACAGTTGACACCCAAAAACTAACAAACTGAAATCCTCCCAAGGGGTGCATTCACTCCACGTTCTTGCCCATTTTGACTGACACAGCAGCCTTGGAACACCACATAAGCCACCAAGCAAGTGGAAAATTTAGAAGTCATCTTTTACACTGACCTTTCATTTACAATCTGGATCAATGCAGAGATCAAGGCATCAATATTCCCCTATCAATCCAGCGGAAAATGTTACTGCTCCTTCAAACTCAACATAGAGTGGAGATAATATCAGCTTTAATGGTGGCCCGAATGGATTGGTGCAACATCCAATATTCTGGAACACCAAAGCAACCTACAGACAGGCTAGAGGGAGTTCAATACGTAGTGGCAGGATTTTGTATTAATCTCAGGAAACAAGACCATGTGAGACACGCTGAAATCACCCCACTGTATACTGGTTGATCAAGAATTAGATTTAAAATGTTCTGCACCTTTCACAAGACCTACTGTGGTGTAGTCCCAAACTACCTCTGAAAATTGCCACTTTCTTAGTCCTGGTGAAAGCCCTCTATCCAACTTTCTTCAAATTGATCAAGCCAGAACATTTTAAAACTTTAAAACATGAAGGAAGGTCCTTGGGTGTGCTAGGCGCCAACTTTGGAATTTCGCACTGCAGAAGCCAATCACCTACATTACAGGAAACTGCTGAAAGTGGAACTGTTTAACCAGACCTTCATCTAAGCACATCTGCATGTGTAACAGTGGGAGAGTGCCACATGGGGATTCCCAGCACCTTTCTGGACTTTTATTTTATTTTTTTGTTTTACCTTTTTATACAGCGCGCCTATACTAATATCTGGTATCAATGCCTTGCGAAGAGACCATGGATGACGTTAGAAAGAATACTGGAAATTGAATCAACAAGAGCAAATCAGAATTCAGCAATCAGATTGTGTGTGGCTGGAGGTCAACTGCACAGAAAGAGAGAGAGGGCAGGCAGGTTGGAGGAGGCAGGAGCAGCAGCAATTACACTGGATTCTAATGACCCTGCAGAGTGCTGCACACATCACGCCTGGCATCTTTTCCGGCACAACCGAAATGACCACAAAGTGACACTGTAGCGCTTTATAAATAGTGAATAAACAAAGACAGGTGCATAATGTGTGGGCTTTTGTATTGTACCCTTTAAATAGCGGTTCATCTCCCTGACGGGGTAGCGAGGAGCTGCAATTCGCACTGCATTCTTAGGTGCCCTTTCAGAGTTTAATGAGCTTTTGTCGTAATTTACTTAATTCACCAAAGGTTTATTTTTTTGTCCCTGTGCATGTTGTGGCTATGCATAGACGTACGTTTACACTTTGCATAAAATATCCATTTGATCTTTTCTTTGTCCATAAGGCCCACGGTACGAGGCTGGTATGGAAATTATTGTTTTAAAATACACATCTAATTAAGGAAATATCATGAGATATTACTCGGCAAAGGTGACAACTACACACTACTATCATAAGAGAAAAGTGGCTACAATTTGGGTCTGCTTAAAGTGCAGTGCACATTCTTACCTGCCTGTTTGGAGTTGGGGGCTGTAAAAGGTTTTTACAAGGCCGTCTAAAAATAAAAGGCATACTTGGTTTGAGAGCGTGTTGGCCATTAGTACAGGGTGACGCAATGCTGAAACATAAACCACCATGCTAGGGGTCCACGTCATCAAAGAGAGAGTTCAATGATCTCAAATAGACTTGAGAAATCAAACACACATGCTGCAGACTGACCTCTGACCTCCGACCCCCAAAAGCCTCTGATGCAAGGTTTGAACATCTCCCTGATTGAATCCTGCTGTAGGTCACAGAGCAGAGACTGCGGGGGAGGGAAATGTTCATCTGGCAAAGTTTTAGTACATTTGTTTATGACAAAAATGACAGAGCATGGTAGAACTCACTGGCCCAGATATGCTGTGAGGTGGAGGAGCGGGAAAAACAGTGAAAGTCAGGGTTCCAGCCACGGTCCAATGTCCATGTCAGACTTGCAATGCACTAGGCATGTCTCACTAAAATGGAACACTTGGAAATCAAAATGCATGTGGACTCGAACGGTTAAAGACAGAGCCAACTGCGCAGTTTATATTATTGTTATTATATTTCAAAAATCAAAATATACAGTTTAAACTTCAAATAAAATTTCCTGTTTGTAATCCTAGTAGAGTTTTCTAATTAGTGAAAACATGATAGCTGCATGCTTTTAAATATTTTCTATAATACGTTACTCCATCTGCAGATCACACTTGAATTAAATCGCAATATATAAGAAAGCTCTGACGTAACCACCTTCGTGGACATAATGGATTGGGTAAATAAGCCGCATCCATCATACTCGAGCCGGAGGACGCTCCGCCTCCAGGGCCGGACTGGCCGTAGCGGGCACCGGCTGTTTCCCTGGTGGGCCACCAGGGTAGTGGGCCACCAGGGTGGGGACCCCTGGGGGGCCGTTTTGTCACCGGAGGCTGGTTTTGCAACATAGCTGCAATGTCGGCCCCCTGTAACAAAACCAGCTGCAGTGTTTTCCACACACACCCCCACCACCCCCGCGCGGCCGGCCCGACTCAATTGCCAGGGCCGGTTTGCGTTCCCAGTCCAGCCCTGTCCGTCTCCCACCTCGCTGCCAAGGCCTGGAATGACCTCCCCATCCACCTCCGAACCTCTACCGCCCTCGCCGAATTTAGGATTGGCCTCAAGACCTGGCTGTTCGAGTAGCCCCACCCCACGCAGCGCATGGATACCCCTCTGGGTGATTAGTGGACTC
This sequence comes from Calotriton arnoldi, assembly GCA_963921515.1. Lineage (NCBI taxonomy): Eukaryota > Metazoa > Chordata > Amphibia > Caudata > Salamandridae > Calotriton > Calotriton arnoldi. Next base: position 551,670 of record CAWUFW010003349.1, on the reverse strand, counting down.
TACGAATATTGATTGATTGATTGATTGATAAGCACTCAAGTACATGGTTATTTGGTAGGCACTCCAGAGGTAGGAAAGTGCTAATGGAACACAAGGAATCTGAGGTGAGATGGGGCAACTCGTATCTGAGACCAGGAGGTGAGGCCATGGGGCTACATGAGGATAAAATATGATTCGGAACCCAACTTGCAGCATACTACTGTCCAGGGGGGGGGGGGGTTGTCATAGAAAGATGAACAGGGGTATATTTACTAACTTTTTGCGCTGGGTTTACATCACAAAAGTGACACAAATCGGATCAAATTGTTTATTTGAAATTTACTTTGCGCTGGAAATACGCCTGAAAATACTGCAAAGCATTGCTTTGCATTGCTTTGCGCCAAGGGGGCGTCCTATGGGTGGTACGTGGGCCTTCCTATGAAACCACCCATGGTTTTTGACACAAAACCCTATCTACTAAAAAGAAAGTAGACAGGATTTTGCATAAAAAATAATGCCGTTTTAACATTGGCGTTATTGAGGAGAAATGCTTCTATTTCTCAAACCTTTTCTGGCTTTGCATGTGTGCTGCACTGTAAAGAACACATACAAAGTAGGAAAACTCTAAAACTTAGAGCGTCATTTAAGGGATTTTGGCGAAGGGCAGTGCAGCAAGGCACCTTGCTTTGCTGCCCTACGTTATGCAAAGTGGTGCATTTCAGTCCTTTCTCCCTGTGCTGACCCTGTTATGGCAGCCTAGCGCAAACGTAGGCACCCTTGCATCGTGGTGCAAGGGTGCCTTGGTTGCATGCAGGATGAATTTTGTGCAAGTAAGGACACCTTCCTGCACAAAAACAATCCTAAGAGACATTCTCCTCTTTCTATGTGTTGTGCATTTTGCAGCACATATAGAAAGAGGAAAAACAAGGAGAAATATACATATTTCTCCTCATTACGCCTCACCTTGGGAGGCGTATGGATTTGGCGCTTCTGCAGGTTTTCATGATTTTGTAAATCTGGGGCAGCGTTAAAATCCATGGGTGTTGCATGGGAAAACCCACTGCAACGCCAATTCAACACCTCCAGAGTGCAGAGTTAGGCGATACATCGTTTTGCGCTGCGTTGCCTTACTCAAGATTTAGGAGGCCACTCAAAGCCACGCAGGGTGGCTTTGCATGGCTTCATAAATCAGATTGAGAGCTCTGCGTCACGCATGTACCACTTTACGTGGTGCAAAAGTGATGCAGGGCTCTCATAAATAAGCCCCTTAGTCTAGACATAAGACTAAGGACATAATGGTTTGTACTAGAAAGGTACCTTTCCAGTACAAAACCGATGCTAGACATCACACACTCGCTCTTGCACTAAGGTGCAAAGATATGTACGAAGCAACTTATTCAAGGGCATTTACTACACCACACATTGTGAGCTGTGGGTTCTTACATCTCCTTTGTGTACTTTTATGCCCAGCTGATCTCTGTTCTCAACCTTTGTGAACCTTCTAGTACCTTTGGGGCCAGAATCAAATCTTGTCCCTTTTCAAGTTTAAAAGCTGTGATTCCAAGTGGTTCTCAGAGGCATCCTTCTTTGTGCCTCACTTCTTATTTTAGGAAGCTAGCAAGGACACATCTTAGAACCACCTGCCTACCAATTTCTCACTTTCTTTGTTTTTCAACATGACACAGGGGGGCATATTATCAACAGCCAGCGATAATTATCGCTAAGCGCGCTTAGCGCGATTTCAATTATCGCCGGCTATCGCTGGATTACATCGCCGAGATAGCGCGTTATTATCAACGCCTATCTCCAATGCGATAAAAAATCCAGCGATAGCGGCGGAATGCGTGAATATCGCTGGAAATCCAGCGATAAAACCACAGCGATAGGGAAATCCTTGATAATAGGGCAGGGTGGACTTATCCTGACAATACACCTCCCATAGGATAATATAGCTAAGTCAGTTTTAAATCAGGTGTTCAGATACCAGCGATAATCGCTGTTAGCGCTACTTTTATTATCGCTACGCAGGTTCGCGACCGTATTGATAATAGGGGGAAGTTGTGTTAGCGACAGTTTTCATGTTATTTTAGTAAGGAACGCCTACTTTGCATGTCATTAGCGAAAAATATCGCTGACATGCAAAGCGGCAGGATAACCGGCAGCTATCTCAAGGAAACAAGCGCTAACGCATGTTAGCGAGTCCTTGGTGATAGTGCGATAGAAATATCGCCGCTTTTCCGGCGATATGTGCCGGAAAAGCGGGGATACTTTCCTTGATAATATGCCCCAGGGACTTTTTCAGCATAACTCCACATCGGAACTACTTTCTGGAAGGGTGCATGCCAAGCTAGAAAAGGTTTTGGGAAATTTTCTTTCAGTCAGGCCTGACCAGATCTGCCAGCAGAGTACTATTCGTTCTCTCAAGAACATCCAGCAATTTGTGGCAGGCGCCTTTGGAGACATCTCCCAGGGACAATGCACCTTATTCGAAAACTCCAAACACCTAAAATAGGTAAATGTACAATTACTATGGGCCTAATTATGAGTTTTGGCGGCGTGGGAGTGGGCGGCACGCCACCGCCATGCTCCCGCACCTCCAAGACTTGCCGTCGCCTGCCAGAATACCAGTATTTTTGTGGTCTGGCGGGTGGACGGGATGGCGGTCCCGCAGTAGTGCTGTTTAAAGACTCACTGTGAGCCTTAAACTGCACCTCTGCGGGACCGCCAGTGCACGTTCCTGCACGGGAAGGAATGCACCATCTCGTGCATTCTTTCCCGTGCAGGAACTCGGAGTGCAAAACTACAGGGGGCACAGCATGTGCCCCCTGCATGCACCCCCGTGCACAGGGGCAAGAGGGGGCCCTTTAGGACCCCCTTTAGGACCCCCTTTATTTCCTCACCGCCATCAGTTACATAGAGGAAGAACAACCATGCCACCGCTGGCGGTGAGGAAAGTCGTAATATGCTTGGTTGTGTCTCAGGGCACAACCAAACATATTTCGGCCCTCAGACCGCCGTGCCACCGACAGGGATCTCTGATCCCTGGCGGTTGCAGCGGTGCAATGGCGATCCGAAGGCCCTAGTTGTAATTGGGCAGTCGGACCGCCGGTGGCTGGACCGCTGCGCCACCGTGAGTCTGGTGGTCCATGGACCGCCAGATTCATAATCAGGCCCTAAGTGTCGTGGTTGGATCAGCAAGGATTACAAGGCTGATGAGTGCATTTGCAAAACTATGTCCTTTGCAGTGCATAATGTATTGACTTTTCCAGTACCAGAGAAGGCACAGGTTCTGGTAAGCTATAATAACTAGGAATCAGGCACCGAGGTTAATTGGAATTTGATTAAATCTCTCTCTAATATTCCTTTACCGTGAAAAGTCAGTCACATTCCCATTCACTTCCTTTGTAAGAGTCCTTGATATCTAGCACTTATAAATCTGATGTTTAGTAGGCACTTGATAGACCTTGATACTGGTGATCTATTATTAAGGCAGCATGTAAACCAAAGGGGTCCCAACGTTTCGAGTCGGGCTGGGTTGAAATTTTATTGTCAACTACCAGGCCAGCAAGCCATATTTGAGGATACAGAGAAATAGTAATACAAAATAAAGACCTAACTAAAATGTACATGCTTACTAACTTACCTTTATTTGAAACAGACAAGTGCATTGTACTAATGGAGAGTGCTCCACAAAACGAAGCTCTGTGTCACAACTACAACTTCATTGCAGTGTTCATACAAAACAAAACGACGAATAGATTATACTGCTGCAGACAGGTTGTTAAAAACAACAAATGGGCTTGTCATTTCCTTATTACACTCTTAATTGTCCCATAATAATCAGCTCGTCATTTGCATCAAAAACCCTATGGGGTATATGTACAAGAACTGCCGCTAACTAGCGTTACTGTTAGTTAGCGGCAGTTTTCATAACGCGGCCTATCACCAAAAACTATCGCCCTGTTAGCGATGTATTTACAATACGTTGCAACATGGCGATAGTTTCAGGTAGCCAAGGTGAAAACTGCTGCTAACACTAGCGTGAAGGCGATACAAATTCGGACGTTAGCGGGCGAAAACTGACAAAAGTCCAATTTGCGGGGAAAAGACTCACGTTAGTCAGCAGAACTTCAGCTTTTTTGCCTCTAGACTCAAAAATAGCCAATAAGTCCACCTCCAATTAAAAAAAGAAAAGAAAAACAATGGAATGCAGAATGGAGCAGGCAGGGACAAGTGCAGCACAGATCAACAACCTCCCCAAACCCCCCAACAGCAAGGATGACCAGCCAGAGTTCCAGGGGAAGAGGAAATACAGAATCAGGGCTACATATATGAAAAGAGGCACATCGCTGGGGAAAACCTGTGATGCATCACTTTTCATAGTGCCCTCCTTGCAACACCATGGCAGCCAAAACCTTGAAAGCACGGACAGTCCCCAGGGCACGGAGGCCTCGCTGTGCCTGCGTCTGTGACCTGGAGTGGGATGCAGAGGTACTGTGGAGTTGCTGGGCCATGGCGGTAGACATTTAGGCGTCGGCGATCGCCCTTACCTGGTGGTGAAGTCTGCCAGGTCACATGGAGACACGTTGCTGACCTGTGTGAGAAGACCGCCTGCTGCCCCTTGGAGCTGTGAATGGTAGAGGCGCTCCTGCGCACCAACGTAGGGAAGTCTGCATTGCATACCACGCGCCACCACTACACCGGGGTGCACAGAGGAGATTTACCAATGGTGGGCTGTGCCTCTCTGCATCACAGGCCGGAGGATGTTGCACTGGCCGGACGCTGTGGAGGGTGAGGCCCCTGAGCTGCGCCGAACTTGTGTGGCGGGAGCGCTGCAACTTCACGCATAATGGGGCCCTGTTGCATCACCTGTATAGGGCGGTTCCCCAGCGGACTTGGCAGCGACTCCTGTACCCAGTCTTGTGAAATCCCACCTGACTGAGGCTCCTGCTGGCTGAGTCACAGATTTGGAAGGGTGCAGTGGATTGCGCCACGGTGTCAATGTCCAGGTGAGGAGAATCTGGAACACGTAGCGGAGGAGGTCGAGTCAGGCCCAGGCCTAGCGCCTGTGGGTGACGCACCCCCAGTGGTGGCTCTACCGCTATGGTGGAAGAGCGTAGCCCCACTGCTTTCAAGCAGTGCAAGAAGAGGAAACATAACATGATGATAACTTTCTTATATTCTCATGTTATGTTTCCTTTGCAGGCGGGAGGGTGGGTGGGGCTGCTCTACTAACGGAGCAGGGCAGGGGCAGAGTGGTATGCACACTCAAGTGTGCAATGACTGTTTGGTCGGCCCTCTCAGGTCGCCCAAAGCAGTCATGCACACTTCCCTGTTCGCAATGCAGGCTGCATTACAGCCTGCATGGAGAACATGCCAACCCCTCCAGCCCCTGGCTGAATGCCTTGTCACGGTGCTCAGGAACAATCACAATGCCGCACTGCAGCGTTGTGATTTGCTTAGGGGAGGGAGCCTGGCTGCCCGCTTCCTGTTCCTGGAAGCAGACTCAGGAGAGCAGGAGCACAGAAGACGCAAGACCAGGCCTCGAGGTAAGATTAAAAAAAATATATATTTACAACCCCTGCTCCCGCACTGCATCCCAGCCCCCTCCAGTGTCCTTTCCCATGTTTCCTGCCTTTCAGCTGTCCAGTCCCCCCCGCAGCACTACTTAATGGCGGGCGCTGTGCGGCCATGCGCAGCGGGTGTACCACTGGAGTGCCAAAGGCAAGCCTGTCTGCGCCCGTCTGCCCCGGGACTGCGCCCAGCACCAAGGACCCTTCCTCTTGGACACTCCACCGCTACGACACCAGCACCCTCCTCGCCATCAGCCCTGGACGCCACACCGCCTGCCATCTAGCATCACTGTAGAATTACCTCGTACCCTGCGCCTGCCAAAACTGCAAACGTACCTTCTGCCACATCAGCACACCAGCGCCTCCTGCCACCCAGCCGACCAACAGCGCAGCAGACCAGCTCAACTGCATCCTCCTCAACGTGCGGTCCCTCCACAAACACGCAACAGAAAGCTGGGACCTCCTCAATGCCACCTCTTCAGACATCGCCTTGTTCACAGAAACCTAGACCAACCTCTGCTCTGGACCGGACATTGCCATTACCATCCGCGACGGCTACAAATTCACCCACACAGGCCACTCCGAGCGCCCTGGGGGAGGCATAGCCATTGTCTAAAAAAGAACACTCCGACAGACCATGCCCTCCAATGACCCGACGGCTACCATAGAACACCTCCACTTCCAGATCCGGACCAACCCTCCGTGGCACCCTCGTCTACAGGCCCCCAGGCCCATGAACCCCCATTCACCGATGCCATTGTAGACCTCATTGCAACCCAGGCTCTCTCATCCTTCTCGGACACCTCAACTTCCACCTGGACAACCCCAGTGTCCAGAACACCACCACCCTCCTGGCGTACCTCGCCAACATCGGACTCAAGCAGCTAGTCATCGCACCAACCCACATAGCTGGACACACGCTTGACCCTGTCTTCTCCGCCAGCGGGAACTTCAACTACAGCCACACCCTGAACTCTCCTGGACCGACCATCATAGTATACATCACGCCTTCACCACGCCCACCGTACACTACCACCATCATCGCCCCCCTGCCTCCCCCTCAGCCGCAGCTGGATCAAGGCCATCAAAGAACTTTTCAGCAACTCCATCAGCACCACCACTCTGCCAACGCTTACAGATGCCAACACTGCAGCATGCAAACTCCACCGATGGAGCTCCAACTGCGCCAACACCCTGGCAGCTCCTCCGTGTCAGTGGACCGAGCATCTGGGGGTCGCTGGCCGCCGGGGAAGGTGACAGCAGACACCCTGGACTCCAAACTAGACTCTGTACAAAGGGACGCATCTAGGCATATGCATGACCTTGTGAACCCCTATGCCACATTATACCTGCGTCAGGTAGGATGTATGCAGGGTGGGCGTTCCCACGCAACAAAGCCTCGTAGGAGTGGTGCAGTGAAATCTATGACATTTCACTGCGACAATTCTAGGACGCCACTGCATCAAACCCTTACGCCTGCCTCATGGCTGGCATAAGGGTGACGCAGTGCCATAGGGCTAGACCTGCCTCATGCATTGCTGGAGTTGCGTTATGCTTGCGACAAAATTGCAGCAATGCGTGACTTTAGCGCCGACAGATACATCAGGAATACAGACATATCTGTAAATCCTTGCGACATGGAGCACCGTACAGTAAATACGGCGCATCCATGGTGTCGCAAGCAGGGCAACGCTGTTTTGTCGCAGCAATGCAACACTTTTCATGAATGAGGCCCAGAACTGCGCCCTATCTTATTGTGGGGCACATTTCTGAGCTTTTGTTTTGGCGCAGGGCAGCGCAGCAATAGTCTTTGCTGCTCTGTTCAGCACCAACACCTCTGAAATGAGGCCCCAAGTGTTTGCACCAATTTTAAACTAGCTATTTTCTGGTCTTAAAAAACTGCCTCTAACTGAACTTAGAGGCAGTTTGTTGTGTATTGCACCAAACAAGGAATTTCTTGTAAATATCGGGAAGTGGGGTTAGCAGCATGGGAACGCCCACCTTGCATCTCATTTTCGTTAACTCTCGCTAACAGAAGTGGCGATCTTTAAAATTCACGTTTTCGCAGGAAAAGTGCTACTAACTCCAGTTAGCAGCAACTTGTAAATAAGGCAATAAAAAAATAGCCGCCCTAATGTCAAAAAATTGATGCTACGGTGGCGTTACGTCCTTGTACATATGCCCCTGTATTTCTTAAAATTCCCAAATTGTCATGTGCTACAAATCCACTTGTCTGTCCTAAAACATCAGCTTGGCATTTGCATCAAATACATGCATTTTATCTCAAATGATCAGCTTGTCATTCTCAACGTGACGGTCTACTTTTACTTTGTATTCTCGCAGTTGTCAACTACAGACATTCCTGCCCCTTTCCTTACTGCCGGTCTGTGCTCAGGAAGCCTGCAGCATGAGTTCCCCAGCCTTCTGTGGTGCCTTCTGTGATGATGCAGGCAGTACTGCCTGGTGGCAGATTGCCTTGGTCACAGTGTTCACAGAGGTAGAGGTCTGTGTGCAGTCGGTGCTCCTCTAGCCAAATTCAAACAGTGGAAGTAGTTGGCCAATAACTGGACGGACCGGAACTTCGTCAGTGCTGCAAACAAGCGCAAAAAGTCAGGAAGGACATGCGTACTTGTTACATACAACGTGCATGCTCAGCCCCAGTTTAAGCGTGTGGTTTGTGCTGTAAATGGAAAAACATGCACATCAGGTGAACACTGCTAAAGCTTGGCAAAGAATTAGTCATGACTTTAATGGGATTGATGTTTTCTTCAATACTGTAGGTAGGCCTGGTGCTAGTTCCATAAATAGAGGCATAAATGTGCAACAGGAGCTATGGGGGCTTTTGTGTGGTGAAATAATTGATGACCTGAAATGAATCCATTGAAATGGTTTTAGGACGGCTGAAAGGGTGTGTTGAAAGGCAAGACAATGACCATCAATATTTCCCACACATTTGAGGAGGAGGTCCTACCCTCATCTTGCCTGTGTCCATAGTCATTCTCTCAAGAGAAGGCAAGAGTGTGGCCAGAAGGTAGTCAGTTGGAAGAAGGAGTATGCTGGTCTGGCTAGCCAGACCACACCAGAGGTCCAGGCAGGACTAGGACACACACCGCTTCAGTTTGCCATTTTGAAAAACAAGTCGAGAAGGTAAACTGCATTTGTATTAGTGTACAGTACAGCGAAAGATACATAGCATACAACAAACATAAAATAAATGTAAGTAATACATACATATAGAGTGTGTTCACAGTGCCACCTGGGCCTGACCTGTGGCTTGTGCCCATTACTTGTACTCCCTAAATCTTATATTTTATCACTTCCATTATAAGATCACCAGAGGACCTCGCGTCCCAACAGTCCTGAGTTTCCTTTTACAAACACTTGTACTCCTGTGGTATACTCCAATTGTGATCATCGATGGGAATCAATAGTAACACTATCACAATATATTGTGTTGCAAAACGCAAACCCAAGACTGAAGCATTGTGTCATGGTGGCACAGAGTCATCCGGTCACCTTAGTAAGGAAGGGTGTGCCTGTGTTGCTTGGTTAATTAATATCATTCACGTTAGGATAGGACGTTAGGATAGGACAAACCTAACGTTTTGACATGAGACAACTACAGTATCCAGCAAGGTTTGCTGAAATCTAGAAAGTGATACAGTCATGGCTGCCACAGGCCCTATGTCACAAGTGTCAGAAAAGACACGCATGGTATTTGCATGCTGGGACATGTATGGCTCCTTACTGTAATGTGAAAAATGAAACCACATGCCCAGCATGCTCAGGAGCACGTAGGCCCTGATTCCAAAGGAAAACACATGTAAATTTACTCATGTTTAAATCTATCACTGCACTTATGTAGTAATCCGCATTTTATTTTGCTATTTATCATTCCTGAGTGTACATTTACACCTAAGTGTAGACTTTCATGTCTCTACACAATGGTGGAGCCTCCTCCAACAGGATTTATGAGTGTAAAGATAATACTAGTAACATTTGACATATTGGAGATCTCTGTCACCGAGGTGGAGATCGTTTAAGGACTTGTTTAGGGAAAATATTTAAAGTTCATTATTATTTATTAAAATATTTTTAAACATTTAATATAAAATATATATGTAAAATAATGTAAACCGTTTATTCTAAAACTATAACTAAAAAATAAAAAGTTTCAGTACATGAATGCATTCAATTTAATCTGTATTAGAACCAATTGAAATATATTTATTTAATTTATGAATAATATTTCTTAAAGAAAAAGTCCCTCCCACCCACAGTAACATTTTTATTTTTATTTATTGTGTGTCCAATTTTGTTACATTATGTATAGTATCAACTTAAATTGTTTTTTTGTTTTTTAAAAAAGGTTAAGAGTTTTATTTTATTTTATTTTTATATTAACTTTATTACATTTTAAAATAATTCAATGATTATTTAATAATTATATATGATTATGAACATTAAACTATATATAATTTTAAAAGTCAAAATAATTTTCTTTATTTAACACTATTTTACATGGGGTGTTTTTTCAAGCCTCTGAAATTATTTTCTGTGGGAGTGTACTGCTGCACCTGTGAGTGGCTAGAAGTGGTGCGCGACTTACTCCAAAGATAAACTGGAGTACATTTACTACTGTTTTGTCACCTTTAGGACTGTAGTAACTTCAGAAGTGCAGTTTGTGAATAGCAATGCATTTACTGTTCTGTGGGTGGTTGTTTATAGTAACCTGTCGCTCTCAACCCCCTCTTCGTTTTTCTAAACCCATCACATTTCTAGTAAATCTTCCCCATTTTCCAACCACTGGTCTTGTCCCTTCCATATTTTCTACCTAAACTTAGACTTTTGAGGGCGGAGATCTCTGCTACGATGGTGGAGAGCTCAGCATAGAAAAGATAGGCAAAGGCAGAGGTCCCAGGCCTCTGTTAGTGAATAGCTTTTTGTACTACTTGAGTAGAACTATTGTTGTACTACTTCACATACTACAAAACGCAATTTGTGAATAGGCCCCAGTTTGTTCAAGATTTCCCATTGTAGATGGCTGATCAGTTTTATATTTGGAAACTTCTGTGCCCCTCTTAAAAATCAAGGGCCCGATTCACATAGGTAAATTGAGATGAAAGCCTAACTTTACGACTTTTGATATTCACAAAGGGCATTTACTAATCGTAAATGCCCTTTGTGAATACCAAAGTCGTAAAGTTAGACTTTCGTCTCATTATACCTTTATGAATCGGGCCCCAAGTCTAGAGACACCACTGACATGTTCCTCCTTTCCTCTCAGTGAAAAGATGACTCTTAACAGTACTGCAAGGGTAGGCAGCTCAAGAATCCATTCATCAATTTTAACTACTTTTTATATTTCCATTTCTTTAATAACATATTTACTTGGCACCCATAATTTGGTGAAATTGTCTTTGGTGCTGTATTTTGTGATGCTATTAAAGATGAAGATGCTTGACTTTGTACAATCCCCAAAACCATTGGTTCTTAACTTTTTGACTTCTGTGAACCCCAAGTGAATAACTACTTGAAGCTGCGGACATCTGCCTAAGCAGTTTCTACAGTTAGAACCTCAAAAGAATTCACAAAATACAGAAACAAGTATGGACCAAACCATTACACTGTTTAATCTATTTATGTCTGCTCATGCCAGTGCTTCAATTGAGACTATGAATCATCCATGCTTGGGCCCAGATTTATCAAACTTTGACGCAGCGTAGCACAGAAAGACAACTTTCTGCACTGTGCTCCGTCAAATGGAGAGGGCAGGAATGCACCATATCTCTCAAGATATAGCACATTCCCGCTCTCTCCTTGCGCTGGTGCACTCAGTGCAGTCTAGCGCCAATGCAGGCATCCCTGAGTAATGGTACAAGGGTGCCTGTGTTGCAGGCAGGATTGTTTTTGTGCAAAAAAGGGACACCTTTTTGCACAAAGGCAATCCATAGATGTTTTTTCCGCTTTCTAAATGTGCAGCACACTAAGGGCCTGATTACGAGTTTGGTGGTCTCACTGTTGTACCGCCTCGGTGGCGGTACCAAGAAGACTGCTGGCTTGGTGATCTCCAGCCAGCCGTATTACGTTATTCCAGAAGGCCTGGCGGTCTCTTGGCAGTGGTGTCCCAACGGAGTGATGCTTCGCTGCTGGAGGGATAGGTAAGTACAACATGTGTATATTTGAAACACATATTTTGTGTATGTGTCTTAATGTATATGTAGGTCATGTGTACAGTATGTTTTGTTGCATGTTAAATATAACAAACTGTTACCCTGCATTACATAGGAGAAGTGACAGTGAAGCCTATCTTTGCGTCCGGCGACAACGGGGTTGCAGAGCATCGTGATCTGGTGGCAGCAGCACAGGAAGGACCTGGATAATGATGTCCGACACAGATCCCGAAGTGGGACCCCAAAAAAACGTGGGCTTTTACCTCTTTTTGTGCCTTTTTGCCGACTTGCACATGGCGGTGTCACCGCCAGGAAAAGCTTGATGGAAAGGCAGATTGTAATCTGGATGGTGGGGAGCTTGGCAGGATGTCCTCCAAGACCTGCCTCTGGCTCTCCCGCTATCTACGCATTAACAGGAGTCTCGGCGTTGGCGGCAGTCCATTGGCGGTCTTATAGTCGAGTTTCTGCAAGGATCGTAGTCGGGCAGTCGGACCACCAAAGCAGCTTGCGGGAGACTGCTGAAAAAGCAACGGCAGTCGGACCACCAAAGCAGCTTGCGGGAGACTGCTGAAAAAGCAACGGCAGTGCTTATCTGCAAACTTGTAATCAGGCCCTTAGATAGAGGAAGTAACGAGGAGAAATAAAGATATTTCTCCTAGTTGTGCTACTATCAGGAAGGCATAGCATTTTGATGCATTCCCAGGATTAACAGTCTTGATAAACCTGGGAATGTGCCAAAATCCATGAGTGGATGTGTGGGAACACCCAAGCTACCCCCATGGAACACCTTCCTAGCGCAGAGTAACTCAAGGCAGCGCAAGTCGCTACCTTGCGGTTACTCCAGATTTACCAAGCAACGCAGGGTCAAGCAAGGTAAATTTGACTTAAGGATTACGTTGCCAATGTGACACCATGTGTGACGCAAGGGCAACGCAATCCAGCGATAAATCTGGCCCTAGATTACGTTTGCTGTACTTGCGCTACACCCATAAATCAAGCTAAGGATACCAACTTAAGGTTTAGCCTCTGATATCGGCTTCCTTCACATTTTCCAATGGTTTTAAAATTTTACATTTTGCTTTTTTATGGGTACATACATTATTAACGCGCTAAAATTATATCATTTTCTAAACAGTCGCAAACCCTCTGAGCAGGCATCCGCGGACCACAGGTTAAGAACCCCTGAATTAACTTAAATGGGTCCCTATTGAATTCCATTATAACCAACCCTTCATCGACTTATAGTAAAACAGCAAAGAGACTCCTCATACTGCTGCAGTTTTCACCGAAACATTTCTGTGATCTCAGTTCAATAAAGGGTAGTATTTTTATGAAATTAACTCATAGCTGAATTGTAATTGCACTTGTTGATTCCAAAATTTCTCAGCACCGCATATTGTGTTAGGTCTTGAGCTCTTCTTGCACTACATAAAGTGATCTAAAGGGACTTCAGGAGTACACTGACCTAACACTGTCAGTGAATGATCTAGACTTGGGGTGTGGTCAGGGCTCAGCTGAAGTGGATAAGTCTCCAGCCAGTCTCATGTTCCCACTCTGCTTCCGGTTCCTACGAACATATTAGTAATTCTGCCTTGTAAACTCTGCCACTCTTGAGGGGGGCTGATTTTGTGGATCCCGCTATAAACATGGCAGTGATGACCCACAGCAATAATACCATTTCCATAAGTCTTTTGCACCAGAGTTAGCTATTTACAGGCCACTGGAATTATGCAATTTTGCGGCTGTGGTGTTTTCCGTATAGTTATGGATTTTCTGCTTTTGCCACATAATCCATTATTTACTGCATAATCTTCATATTTAAAAAAATGTTTCTAGCTCAAACGGATCAAACGTTACTAAAACCACAGCTGCACATGTTGCTGCGCAGTGCAAGGCCCTTTGTGCAAGTTGAATGGTCACCTTTCTGTTGCTGATTACACTATTTGGGTGTCAAACTGGTACTAATGAGGTGAAACATTTGTCCAGATAGCATTAACGTGTTAAAATGTCAATATAATGAGGTGGCACCATGATAAAATGTGCCACATTATGCAGCATAATTTGCTTTTTCTTGCCAAATAATTCAGTCAGCCCTGCTGCATAATTTGGTCCTCCACTCCTAAATCCAGTGGCCCTAGCAATTTGGCAGTAAAGAGGAGGAATAATTATCAGTAACAAGATCGCCACCGACATATTCCACATCTTCATGGGTGTGTTAAACACTGGTGACATTCACCTCAATTTGACATTGTATCATCGCAATACAGTAGAGTTATAAAACACACCATAAACTGATTCCTGGGCATTTTTACCGGTCTGTCACTTTGTGAATGGCCATGCTCTCCATTTATTTAATCCAAATCAGAGCTGCAGAAAAGGAGGCATAGATTGCCTTGAAACAATGATTCATTCATAGAGCAGGGAAGCCGTTTGGATGACTTGTGTACACAAACGTACATGCAACAAACATGAAGTAAAAGTTATAAAGCTAGACACACAACGGCCTCACAGATGTTTTCATAATTTTATTGCAAATCCATCGAATCTGTTTTGGAAAGACCAGAGGTTTACAAAGTAATTTCCTCTGTTGTTCAGCAAAAATGACAAAACTACTGTATGCCAAGCATTTTTAGATGTAATTCACAATAGGTAAAGCAATACGGGGTGCGCCAGGTGATGAAGTCAAGGTAGACATAGTAGTTTTTCAAAAGCCTTTATTTATGTTCTTTATTTTCATGTGTAATTTCTTATTACAACAAAACAGCTCAGCCAACGCGTTTCGTTCCCAAGCGTGGGAACTTCATCAGGGCTTATGAAGCAATATAAACAATCAGTAGGAACTATGTCGCTACGATGACCGACCGTGTACTGGTAGCTCAAGACTTATCAAGGTACTCCTTGGGCGCAATGATGTTATGAGGCATTATTCCTCGTTTGATGATTTGGATGACGACTTTGTGAGGCACTACTCCTCGATGACGCTTTGGATCTAATATATCATTATTTGTTCCTATACGAACTGCGATTGTTTACATTGCTTCATAAGCCCTGACGAAGTTCCCACGCTTGGGAACGAAACGCGTTGGCTGAGCTGTTTTGTTGTAATAAGAAATTACACATGAAAATAAAGAACATAAATAAAGGCTTTTGAAAAACTACTACGTCTACCTTGACTTCATCACCTGGCGCACCCCTTATTGCTTTATGGATTAAGGATCTGGAGAACAGGGGCATCGTACAACGGCGGATGCCGGCGTGTGCGCAGGACAGTTTACAAAAAACGAAACTAGCGTGAGGTGCAGATTGGATAAGTCCGCCGTTGGGCTCTGTTCTTTTTGTAATTCACAATAGGGTTTTGAAACAATCAACCAAGCCTCCTCTGTAATTATCAGATATATTGACATGCTTATATTCCACCTACACAACCAATTACCCAATCTGCTTGAAATGCGATGTTTACGGTCGACCTGGTGGCTCAGTAGCTTGTGCAATCTGCTTAACTTTTTTCATTTCAGGCAAAGTAATGAATCGTGTAGAAGATGTTCAGGTTTTAAAAATCACAAGGGTTAAAATGTCTGTGATGTGTATAAATTGAGGATTTTTAAAGTGAAACTGTGAAAAAACTTTCGTGAAAAGTACTTTGAAGCAAGCTAATGTTCGTAAAACAAGGATGATCTAGTAATTTGATGTGTCATAACGTCGCCGTTTATATAAGTATTTAGTATTTTGTTTCTAGTAATTCAACATACTATAGTGTCCTCAATAGGTACAAGGATGAAATATAGGGGCATATTTACTATGATTTTGCTTTGTGGTTGCATCACTTTTGTGGCACAGCCCCGACATTAAAATAATGTTTGCTATTTACTAACCCATGCAAAGACACTTTGCTTACCTTTGCGCTGTTTAGTAAGTACAAAGTAAAGCAAGGCAGCAGATATCGCTGCCCTGCATTACCCCTTGTATTGGGAAGGCATTCCCTGCGTAGAGAAGGCGTTCCATGGGTGGAGAATGAGGGTTCCCATGCATCCACCCATGGGGTTTGGCGCACTCCCAAATTTACAAAGACATGTAAATCTGAGAATACATCAAAATGCTATGCCTTCAACAGTGAGACGTAACTAGGAGAAATATCTTTGGTGTGCTTCCTCCCAGCACTAGCGCTAGACAGCACACAGTGCGCCAGTGCTAGGAGGCAGCAGAAATGCACCATATCTTAGTTGATATGGAGCGTTTCTGCTGTCTTCCTTTCATGCAGCGCAGCACAGCAACTTTGATTGCTGTCTGTGTTGCATTAAAAATGAGTAAATCTGCTGTACAGTATATTACCAAAGACTGTATCAGAGTAGCATGTCTGCTCAGGCACAGCTTTTAAGTGCCTCTGACTCATCTGATCATCATAGGTTGATACCAAAGTATCATGGCTCAGATTTGCTATGATTTTGCATCGGGGTTGCGTCACTTTTGTGGCGCTTCCCAGATGCAAATTATTTTAGACATTTACTAAGCCACAAAAAAGCAACTTTGCATGGCTTTGCTTGGTTTAGTAAATATAAAGTAAAGCAAAGGCAAGACATAGTGCTGCCTTGCCTGACTTTGTGTTAGATAGGCGTTACATGGGTGGTGCATGGACGTTCCCATGCATCCACCCATGTATTTTGATGCAAACCCACATTTACAAAGACTTGTAAACCTGAATTTGCGCCCAAATGGTGTGCCTACCCGACAGAAGAGAAATATTTTTATTCATCCTTGTTACCTCCTCTTTACATGTGTGCTGTATTCTGCAGCACACATAGAAAGAGGAATATGCCTCTAAGGACTGTTTTTGTGCAGGAAGGGGACCTTCCTGCACAAAAACAAACCTGCCCATAATGTAGGCACCTTGCACAATGGTGCAACGGTGCATCTGTTGGCACTAGGCAGCACACAGTGAGCCAATGCAGGGAGAGAGCAGAAATGCTCCATATCTTTGTAAATAGGGAGCATTTCTGCTCTCTTCTTTTCAAGCAACGCAGCACAGCAAGTTCCCTTGCTGCGTG
Source organism: Calotriton arnoldi (assembly GCA_963921515.1). Lineage (NCBI taxonomy): Eukaryota > Metazoa > Chordata > Amphibia > Caudata > Salamandridae > Calotriton > Calotriton arnoldi. Next base: position 534,903 of record CAWUFW010003349.1, on the reverse strand, counting down.
GCTTTGTGTGAAATAAGAATAAATATGCCCCCCCATGTTTCATCTCACACTGCATGGAGCACCTATGATTGAAAAGGGGTCCAGGGCTTTTGTGACTGTCCATTCCAAAACAACAAAATCAACCAATATAGAGGCCCTTTGGCTCAGACATCTAAATCCATTGGTCTGTTCAGCCGTCATTCACACTTTGTCTTCAGCCACCACAGCATATTGCATGGGACAATGGTCAACCCACTTCTGCCTCTGGCTCTCTTGCACTTTGATTGATGATATTTTCCCTGGTCACGTGCCCATGCATCTTAAAAGAAGTGTAGTACCATGTCAGGGCTTATGGGGCAATACATTTCTTTGACAGTGTTATTTTCTTTTCATTCTTTACACTTCTTTTTTATCATCCTGTGTGTTTAACCAATTTTAATCTTAACCAATGTTGTCAGGCTTCTGTAATTCAAAGCCCATAGTACCTTTTCTTTGCATCTATAAGAATCATATTTGCCTCTGATTTACATTACAGCAAAAGATCTCTATAGCTGTTCTTAATACCCCTGCCCATGATATTAAAATGAAAGATGATGGTCTATTTTTTAATGTACATATTTTATAGCACACATATTGCCATCATAGCCTTTTTTGGTCACACCTACAGAAAGTTTGTCGCTGTCTGTTGTTGAAGCCCTATTGTTGAAAGCACCAATACTTACAATTTGTTTTGTGTCAGCCCATCACTTACTATTGGTTGGCTTACAATCTCATTTGCTTGCATCTTATTCAATGACTTCCCTTCCTCTTGTTGTGTTTGTCCTCCCATGGGGCAAAGCTCCTGCCCCCTCTCCTTCAGTGGCTCATTAGTTTTTACTTTTTCCTCCTCAGCCATTCCACCATTGCTTCACCCACCTCTCCATCATTTTTTTTTACAAAATGTTTTGTGTTTTTTATTTTTGGTTGGCCTGGCAGCTGAACTATACTTCCAGGCTGCTCCTTTTGAACCAATGTTCTTTGGCACATTTGTTTTAAGTTACCACCCGAAGAAGGGAGGTAAATTAAAACAAAAACAAAATAGCTACTGCATTATCACATGCATGGCGACCCATGCACATGTACAAGTCATGAAGCTGGTGCTGTTGTTGAGTCATAATGCATGTGCTATGATTCAAGTGCCCCATTCATTGCTGCACTTTTTTTCCTTTTTGTTTGGTCAATGCTATTCAACATCAGGAAATAAGCATTTTTTTCATTTTGCAAAAGCGGAATAGCACCAGCAAAAATCAGTGGCAAAGCAAAACGTTCAGGTAATGCCATTGAAAGGCAAGATATATTAGCTTAGTCCTTACTGGGATTTTTTGTGGCATATGCTTAGAATAAAAAACAAATTGTTTAGGGCCCTGGTACATCCTTCTGAAAAATTGATAAATGAACAACACAAGCTAGTAGGGCAACCAGAGATGAAGTTAATGTTTAAGAGTCCTAATTTAGGAGATACATGGTAATCCCGAGAAATGCCTTTATTTAGATAACCCATGTGGTAACTTGCATTTTAAGAATTCCCGAAGCATCTTTCAGGCTTCTCCTGAAGGAGGTCCCTTAAATCTAAGATCTGTGTCAGTTAACTAACCTCCCTTCCTCAGTGGGGAGGGCTTCTAATGAGAGGTTTACCCTGAGCTAAATATTATCTCAGATGAACTACCAGGACTTCACCATTGAGTATCATTGAACTTTTGGATTCATTCCCATTTTCCATTAAATAATGTCACATGATTGCTAAGCTTTGACTGGAAATATCATTTTGGGTGAGTATGGAGAGGATAAGAACACTTGATATTTTAGTTCTATAATGCCCCTCACCCATTTTATCACTACCATAACCAGGATTCACACCCTCCCAAATTGGAATTTACCACATCAAATTGCCCCTTTTCTGGACTGTATTTCCTTTTCCACTACAATCCTGACTTCAACCCTAAACCACTGAAGGCGCAGAAGGCACCTGCTTTATCACACCCTAATCTGCACAGCAGAACCAGTTCTCCCCCTCCACCCCCACCCCCACCCCTTTCTGACCACAGTAGACAAAGCCAAGTATTTTGCTCCAGGAATGAGAGCATTTAAGTTCTCACTAATAAAAGATAAAGACCTCTCCCATGTCTTTGATAGCCCCGGACAATATATAGATTAATATCCGCTGTCCGGCGTGGAGGTGTGGAATGACCCAGATTCATATTATGTCACATTTCAAATTCCTTTCTAGAAAGACAATGCGTCAATAGATTAGGTACTCTCTAGCAGATCAAACATTTCTATCACAAGGAGAGTGGCCAATCATTCAGTATGATGGCTGTTGAGCATCGAGTTCTGCCCTGTCCGACAATAGCATCCTGAAACATCCTGTCACTTAATGGCTATACCAGACAACTAGCCCAGTCATCCACAAAAGCAAGTGAATCTAAGTGTGGGAGAATTAGGGTTGTTGGAGACGGATCTTTGCTGCCACTACTAGAAGGAAAGCTCTGAATTGCCCTCGCTCCTAAACGTATGGTGAATATTAGGGAGCGGGCAAGTGGGATAAGAGATGGCACTGGGGAAATATCTGTGTTAATCAGAGACTGCAGATGATGTAGAGTGAAGTACACAAAAGAGCCAGACCTAGGATCTCAGAAGGTATCAGACCTAGGACCTCAGTGAAGAGAACCCATGCTTGCTTGGATGGCACACACTACAAAGGCACACAGAGACTTACAAGAAAAGGTGATCGAGTCTGAAAAAGGAAGCCTGAACTGGTTTTGGGTCCCATAGCCCAGCTTGCGAAACGGGGGTGCTGGGGTGAGATAGGGAAGTAAGCCTCAATGGGGTGGCCAAAACCACACAAATGTACACTGTTTAGGATCCAAAGAGAGGAATGAAGGGTGCCACCAGTGAAGGGAATTCAAAGTAGATCCACAAGCCTTGCAGATGAAACCTAGGCAAACTGCTCTATCAATGGTGACCCAGGGGCTGGCTGATTTGACCCTGTTGCCCCATCAGACTCCCTAAATTGAACTTTCGGGCACATAGAGTTTTTTTTATATGTAGCACAACATTGTTTTGGGTCTTGGGCTGCATACCAGATCTGAAAAGGAGATAGGTACAACAACAACTAGAAGAGCTAGATAGGGAAATTGCCCTTGCTCGCATTTATCACAGTAGCACCAGGGACTCAGGAAAGTGGCTTAATGGAATGTCAACGGACTAAGGAATACAATTAGGCAGGGGATAGTCCTGCAAAAAAACAAACCTGACTTGGAGTTAGTGATAATATGCTTCATTATATGGTGCACTTGTGCAACCTCACATTGTAATAATCAGGTCCATATCAGGTCCAGTTAGGTTCATTTGTAAAATCTTAGCTGAGTCCTGGGTAGCGTTGTCACAGAGCAGTCAGGATTTATCTAAGGAACAAGTGCAAAGCATTAAGACGCACCAAAACAGCAAATAAGAAGAAAACACGGCACAGTAAAAAACTGGCACCAATCTATACAAATAGAGTGTATTTTTATCTTTACATAGACACCTGATCAACAAAAATCCACTGGTGGGATCTAGAGATATCATTTTCAAAAGAATAATGAAATCATTGCTTTTTGCATACAACGCAATAACTCATTGTAAATTACCACAATAGGGGTTTAGGGTTAGCCACAACAAGTTGAAAATGGCTATCTAGGCACACTTGGGTGGGCCAACTCCAATAGGGACCAGTCATAGGGACCAAACAGGTCTAGAGGGACAGTTACCTGCCATTTTTAGAAGCCTCCAGTCCATTTCTGATCCTTAGTCAGGACCAATTTTGAAGTCAGTGGAAGTGGTCCTGATGCAAGGGATCGTGGATGCTAAAGGATGCTAAAGATTCTGGGGATGATGGCCTGTTGCTGTGGGCCTTCCTGTGGCCACCCCTTTATCCTCGAGCTTGGAGGGTCCTCTTTGGCCTCAGATGTTGATCTCTGATGGGGTCCAGGTAAACGCCAGTGCAAGTCCAGTTGCCACAGGCCAACTGGTCTCCGGTTACAGCAAACCTAAGGGTTTCCTTTTACTGGAAATAATTTTCTTGCTGGTCAACTACAGGATGCTCTGATCGCCTTCACATGTCCAGCAAACTTGGAGGTTACTTTGTGAAGGTCAGGACTCAGTCTTCCAGGCTGCACCTTGACATACAGCAGCAGTCAGGGTTCTTGGCGCTGGCTTCACAAGGGTGCAGGCTTCTCAGCTTTTATGGCGCTTTGGGAGTAACAGGGAGCCAGCCAACTGACTCTTGGAGTCACTTCTTCTGTCTGGCACACATGGGAAACTTTTCCATGAGTGGGGCACCGCAGGCAGAGTCCTCTCTTTGCCAGCCCTCAGGTGCAGTAGGTGTTGTCCTGTCATTGGTGCAAACTCTCTTTGCTGGGTCCAGGAAGCTGCAGGGTAGTCCTTCTTCAGTCCTCTCTCCAAGACAGTAGTGATTTGAGGTCTGGGTACCAGGGGTGCTTCTTTTATGTCTGCTAAGAACTTAGGGGGTGGTGGCGACTAACTTGCCAATGGGCTATTAGGTTCCCTTTCACCTGATGACTACTTCCTGTGAAGTGTGGAATCTAACTATCCCAAAGCGCGCTATTCTCCTTGTTCCTAACATGGTGAGAACCATCAATCGACATCAATCAATCAATCAATCACGGCATTTATAGAGCGCGCTACTCACCCGGGAGGGTCTCAAGGCGCTGGGGAAGGGGGTAAGTTACTGCTCGAACAGCCAGGTCTTGAGCTGCTTCCTGAAGGAGACATGTGGAGCTCAGTAGTTCAACCCATAGGTGTGGCTACGTGGGGGCTACACTCCCCTTGAAAAACTAATTTGACAACAGGTTTTCCCTCTCTGCCCGAGATGCAACCCTGTCTGCCTAAACAAAAAAAGCAGCCCCTTCCTAGTGTGATTAACATTTGCCCTTCAAAGGCGGCATCTCCTTTGAAGCTCTCCATTTAGGCTCACACCCACTCTGGCTATCCTGCTAGGAGGAAGTCACACCTCTTCCCTCGGCAGGCAGGTCCTTTGTTCCTCTTTCTGAGAGTTGTTCTCACCTCTCCCCAGTACGGCAGCAGGCTCCCCCGCGAGGACAGCAGCTGTTTGCAACAGAAACTGGTTAATAGAAAACTTGGACAACAAAATAGCAGCTTTCTAAAGTTGCCACTTGTAAAATAGTTACATTTAATTTGACTTGGGCAAAAGTCGAGTTTAAGTCACTGATTGTGTCGATACCTTGAAGTATCAGATTTAGTAGTCTCAATTGGAATTTCGCACTGCTGTATTGTCAGCTTGAAACTCCACATTAGTCAATGGGGCTACTAGCCCTTTTACAGTAAAAATGACAATGCTGGGTTTTAACTGTCAGGACATGGGAAGTCATCAAAACACATGTGCTTCTTTTTAATACAGTGCACTCTGCCTTTAGAGGCATGTTAGGCCTACATTAGGGGTGACGTATAAATATTATAAAGGAAGGTTTAGGTTTTGCCAAGGGTGAAATGGCAATGTCAAGTTAGCAGTTTAAAAAACGCTCTGCCAGTTTGCATTGGCATGCTGGGAGTCATGCTTTGCTTGAGTCCATGAGGTACACTAAACTTACAGGTCCTTGGTACACCTGATACCACACACTAGGGACTTATAAGTAAGTTAATGTATGCCAATTGGGTGTAAACCAATTAAACATATACTGTTTAAGGTTCAGAACACTGGGACTGGGTCCTGGCTGGCAGGTCCCAGTGCACTTTCAGAGTTGAAAAACCAGCAGCATCAGTCCAAACGTTTAAGGGGGATCATGCAAAAAGGGGCATTTCCTTACAAAGTTGTTCCATTTCGGGTTTCATAGAGTGCCAGTTTGTAGTATGTTGTCACAGAATGCCAGGTAGGGTGATGGCGCAAATATATGGTCAAGGCACACGCCGTTACTCTCGGGGCTCAATGCGAATCACTATTTATATACAGCACTTGCAGAGATCTAGCTGTTACAGTACTGTGTTTACACCTGAGGCTTCAAAACAGGGTCCTAACAGAAATTGATACACTGCTTTTAGAGGATGAGGTGGCAAACCTGACCTGATAATGGGAGGCAACTTTTACGATGTCACAGATCCTATCAGAGATAATCAGGGGAACACGTAAACCAGATAGATGCACCCATATCAATCCAATGCTACTTCTGATACCCTGGGATTGAGGTAACGACAGAACAGGACGTTTTTTGTTTTTTACAACCATAACTTCAATAAAGAGGGTGGCCTTATTCAAGATGATATTCCTACCAAAATTCCTGCATGGTATGCAGATCACCATATTCTGGACTCCTGAATCATTCATCCAACAGGCAGACAATATTTTGCGAAAGACTTTGGGGCATATTTACAAGGGGATTGCACCACCGGAATTTTTACCAACGTTCCGGTGGAGCAATGCTCTGCACCATACTTACAAAAAGTGGCTTAACACCGCTTTTTAAATATAGTACCCTTTCACGCAGGTATCTGTATGAACGGGGCATGCAATGAGTATTGCTGTGGGCATTCAAGGGCAACACCCATTGCTTTTTGACCCTACTCCAGATTTACAAGGATGCATATATCTGAGGTAGCGACAAAAACTAATGCCATGCAGTAGCAGGCGTTAGAATGACGCCCAAGGAGAAATTCTTTTATTTCTCTTCGGTTTTGCTTTTTCTATGTATGCTGCATTCTGCAGCACACATAGAAAGAGCAAAACACCATTAATGATTGTTTATGTGCAAGAAGGTGTCCCTTCCTACACATAAACAATCATTAAATAATGGCAATTTGCTACTTCTAGGTGTGCTGCAGAATGCAGCATACATGAAAGTAGCAAATCACCATTATTGATTGTTTATGAGCAGGAAGGAACACCTTCCTGCAAATAAATAATCATTCCTTGCAAGGCAGGCACCCTTGCACTATGGCACAATGGGGTCTGTGTTAGTGCTAGGCAGCTATTTTTAGCGCCAGCGTTAGGGAAAACACAGGGGTGTGCCGTATTGCTGTAAATATGGCGTATCCCTGCATTTTGGAAATGGCGGAGCACAGCGCTGCACAATGTGCCGCAGATCCACGCTCGTCCATTTCATTGTACATATGCCCCCCCTTTTAGGCAACAGTACATGTTAAATAGCTCTTCCTAAGTTATGACTTACCATATTTGAGGGAAAGAATGAGTTACCATACCTCAGAGGCTATTACTGGGCAACCCACTTAGTTGCAATGAATGACTGGTGCTATTTTTCAATGGAGGAACCCTCACTCAGAGTGGGCAGAATGGAGAGGAGCCCAAACCTCATGTGCAGACTACATAACAAAACCAAGGGCGCTCCCTGAGGCATGTAACACAGTCACCACAGCCTGGAAAATTGAACTAAAAGCAATAAAATGGGCAGGGATAATTACTAAAGGAATATTTTAATACTGTGGTACATCCCTAAAGACTGTAGCAATTGCTAAAACCTCAAACCTTGGGACCTTGGGATTGCTAAGTTAGGAGACATATGTGATACTATCAGTCTGAAAAACATTTCGGACCTGCGGACAGAATTTGAATTAGCTACAGCAGAATTCCTCCACAACTCACTGGTGAAATGTACACTACAAATCAGGGCCAATGCCCTATGCTAAGACACATTACTGGACCACCTCCCCTGCCCCCAGAGGCCAAGGTATTAAAGGATGATTTCTGGAAAGGGGCAGTTTCTGGGATACACAAAGCGACCATTCACAATTTGTTGGATGCATTTAGAGGATTGGAGACAGGGGAGCAACTGATCTGGTTTAAAGATGAGAACTGGGATGAGGCTGTAAAGTAACCCAGGTCAGTATTGATTCAGATTAAGATCTTACATAGATATAATTTAAAACAGAACACGGCTACACCAAATGGGTCTAGCGACTGATCCAACATATCTTAGATGCCAAAGCGAGCCAACCAGTTTTTTTCATTCACTGCGGAAATGCCCCAGACAACAATTAATTTTGGTTACAAATACACACTCAATTAGTAAGCGTTGAGGACTTTCAATTTGACTTAAAATTCAAGCTGCCAATACTGGGAATGGAGGTAGATCTGGTACTCAATAGATGCAAAATGTGTCTATACAGCATGGGCTTGATGACTACTCACATTGACATAGCCCGGCAGTGGGGTAGTGATGCTATTTCTGCAATACTTAAATGGAGAATGGAATGGCATATGGCAATTAAATTCAAACTCTGCTAGTCAAGGCTGTCAAAACAAATTGAATAAAATTTAGTAAGTATGGTAAGAAAGCTAAAAAAAGGGCTGTAGGGCGAGGAAGAAGAACCCGGAGACCTGAACACAAGGAAAAAGTGACATAAAGGTGAACCCACAGATGCTGACATTTATGAAGCATAGTATTCTTTGTACTTGTTGATCATGTGCAGGAAATTCACTCCTATCGAAATAATCGTACATTAGTCATTGACTGTTAAATGAGATGGCTGCGAAATTTGATTGAATTTTATGTACTGTGCATGATAAACTATAAAAACTGAAAAAATATATCATCACTCTCAAAGAACTTCTTTTCACCTGTTTTTAAGCTCCAGGGCAATCTTTCACAAAACAAGTTGAGCCAAACTCAAACGCTAGGTCCAGAATAAAAACTGGAACTGGTGGTGCTATTGTGAAGTATTTCATTCCCATCTAGCATCGGGTACAAGGTTTGGTATCTTGGAGACCAACTTGCCTGGGCTCCAGAAGAAATATGAAAAGGCAGTGGTGGCTCCTCTGCTAAGGCGGAGGAGCGTGGCCCCACTGCTCTGCAGCAGTAAAAGAAAGGAAAAAATAAAATGATAATAACAGAATGTTATTATCATTTTATTTTGTCATCCTGCTGCCGCAGATTTGCGTGAGGGGGCGGGGCTGCAGAGCAGGGGAGGAGTGGTAGCACCCTCCTAAGTGCACAATGACTGTTTGGCCGGCCCTCTCAGGCTGCCCAAAACAGTCATGCGCACTTTCCTTGTTCTCCATGCAGGCTACATTACAGCCTGCATGGAGAACAAGCCCACCCCTCCAGCCCCTGGCTGAGAGGCGTGACATGGCGCTCAGACCAATCACAACGCTGCATTGCAGTGTTGTGATTGGTCAGGGGACCCTGGCCTGTGTTTCCTGCTCCTGGAGTCGGACGCAGGAGAGCAGGAGCAAAGACGTGGGATCTGGCGGCAAGGTAAGTATTTATTTTTTTAACATTGCGACCTGCGCTGCCCTGTGCCCGCCCCTATGCCCATCCTACACCTGGCCCGCCACCCGCGAGCAGTGATGGCCGCCACTGTGAAAAGGACCAAATGGCAGAAACAAGTCTAGTCTATGGCCAATGAACAAAAGAATCCAGTTACATGAACTTGTATCCAGCTCAAGTATTTTCTGAAAAATGGCATAGATGATCTGGAAGTAGTGGCATAGCTAGGTTGCCATAGGCCTTACTGCTTGCAAAGTAACTGGGGCCCCTTACTAGGGTGACATATTGGTCTGTCATCTGCTCCAGACACTCCTCGACCTCCTTTTTCTTCCATATCAAAACTCATTACCATTGTTATACACACACTATTGTACTATTGTACTTCCACTCCCTGCACTGCAATTCTGCAAGTCAAAGCCATAACCCTCGAAAGCATTACCTATGCCAGTAGGTTTGGCCCTTGTAAAGTGCATGCACACAAAGACCTAATATGTAGGTACCCCACACTCACCCTGCTGCCTTCACATAGCACAGCTCTCATGCTGCACTCACACAGGCACAACTTTCAACCTGTAAACCACTTACCCTGCACTCATAAAAGACAATGTTTATCCAGCATTCATACAGGCACGCAAATTACACTGCACTCACAAAACATTGCCATTCTGCACTCACACAAGCACACTGCTCGCACAAAAGTACACCGCTAACAAGGAAGGAGCAGATTAGGGATATATGGTGGTGTAGGATGCACATGTTGAGTATCCGGTGCATTGGTCCATTAGTGCAATTCAAAGCTGTGGAGTTACCTATACCTACACCTTAATGTCCACTGAAGGTATCTAATCTCCTATCAGCCACACTTGGACCATCTCTGCAGGCTATGTGAGTCTGATCTTTGTAGACTTTTGTAGGGAAGAGTCTTAGCATCAAAAATAGTTCCACTTGCCTTCTAAAAAATGAGGTGGAGGTTTTCTTTGTAGTGGTAGCATATGCTAAAATAAATAAAAGCAAGAAAGAAAAACAAAAGAAAAAAAATATGCCAACTAAATGTGAAGGACATGTGCTTCGGTAAAAAATTAAAAAGTAAAGCTTCGCACTGGTCTGCCATCTTGGAACACAATCAAATGATAGAGTATACAGAATACTGTTTCAAGATAGTGGCATAGTTTTGAAGATTGCAGCAGAGATGCCTGCTGTTCTGCATAAGAAAGCTTCAGTCCAGTATCAATGGCAGTGGAGCTGCTGGTACTCTAATTACTAAATTAGTATTAGTTTGCAGTTGCAGGTGAGGTGAGGTGCTGGAGGATGAAATAAAGGAAGTATTGTCTGAGGTCGGACTCCTCTGGATGCAGAGTAACACAGAGTAAGCAGGCAAAATACTGCTACTCAGACTACTTGCCACCTTAAAGACCAGCAACTGTCTAGTAGGAAGAGCCAGACATTTGGCAAAAAAACCAGTGTCTGAAGATGGCTGATCCACTGCCCAATTGTATGTATGCTGTTTCAAAGGGCTGAAGCAATACGTGAATGACACTCTGTCATATTAATAAATGAAGTGATGTTACCCAAAGTCCATTTTCTTTAAACAAGATTATGCATTATTTTTGAGAAATCATTAGGCTGGTGAGAAAGCTAAAAAAGTCTTTTGATCAGACCTAAAACAAACAGAAATACATACTGCACAGGGAGCAGGAGTGCAGGGGGTCCTTGGCTCACACGCATAAGACATACAGCACTGGCCAAGAGCATCACTCTCTTACCTGAAAGTCAGGGAAGAAGTGTAGTACTGCAGAACCAGAGCAGGTTTCCTTCAAATACATGGAACAAGTGTGCAACTACTGTGCCACACTTGTTCCGTGTCTTTGAATGAAGCTGCACACTTCCTTTCAGTTCAAGCTTTCTTCAAAGACATGGAACAAGCTTGCTACTGCTGGGCCAGTCAGTGCAAGCTTTCTTCAAAGACATTGAACAAATGTGACACTGCAGGGTCAACGCAAGCTTCACTTAAAGACATGGAACAAGTGTGCTACTGCAGGGCCAATGCAAGCTTCACTCAAAGACATGGAACAATTGTGGCACTGGGCAGCTCCATTTAACGGCACTCTTAGGTACGAGTGAGCTGCATTTCAGATTTGGTTCAAGTGTAAGGAACAGCACTTGTATGTATGAGTGCAAGTTTGACCCACAAGCATAGCAAGATTTCCACACACAAAACAGGTACAGCACAGGGCAGGAGTACATGCTTCCCTCACACCCATTAAACACATACGGATCAGGCCAGAAACAATGCAAGCTTCCCTTACATCTGCAGCAGCAGTCCAAGTCTGTGTGTAAGCACACACATATGATGTGCACTATTTGGCACTAGTGTAAGCTCTCCTCGCTCACAGCACAGGTACAAGATGGTCAGCAGTAGTGCATGCTAAGATATCCACACATACAAAACAGGTATCACACTAGCAGAAGCATCTCAGCTTATTACAGGCACAAAATACCAAGAGTAAAGTATAGAGGTGGGTGAGCCACTGAAAGCTCAACCCAGATGCCAGGCTCTGAATCAACGTGAGGTCCCATTGAGCCCTCGAGCCCAAATAAAATGTTGAGCTTTCATATGGCTTCTACCTACTACCCCCTCTCTAGCCTCATGCACCAATAATGCAAGACAAAGCATTACACTTTGATATTAAACAGGAGTGAAAAAGGCATACCAATCTAGTGGCTGGATTACATAATGTGAAACCAGAAAACCTGGGATTATTCTTGGCTTGGCCACTTGACCAAACTGTCTCATTCTTGGCAATTATTTTATTTTATCATGACTCCTATTTTTTCATTATTGCATATGAGAAAAGCGTGAGGATGTGTGCAGTACAAAAACCTCTCTTACGTTTCACTTAATGGACTATAATGTTGCCCCGTGTAAAAATAAGAATATAGCCCACATATAGACTGACTTGCCTCTTTGTTCACTAATAGTATTGTCATCGGGGTGGGGGTTGGGCATGAATGTTTCTAAGTTCATGCTTGAAAACTACGGGTCTTATCTACAAACCCCTTGCGCCGCCGGTACATCATTTTTTCCTATGTTAAAAGTGACACACCGGTGGCGCAAGAGGCTTGTAAATAAGCCTCCTATCACTTTTAATGAATGCTTCTCAATACAGTGATGTAATCAGATGTACTAAGGTGAAACGCTTGTTAAAGAAATATCTTTTTTTAAATTTTGAAGGCACTTTATCATACCTAATATTCATTGTATGATTTCCATTCCAAATGTTCCCATGGCTCAACGTGTGCCTGGGCTCTTTGAACCAAGATTGGCTCTTGGAGCCAGACGAGACCCTTGGCTCAGCTCCCCCTGTTAATTTGTTAACTTGCTCAGCTCACCTCTGCTACAAAACTGTGCATAACAGTTACTCTAGTTCCCCCCTCTCTCGGTATCTCGCTCTGGAGAGCAACATCTTGTTTTCTGAGATTCTGGCCGGTTTCCACAGGTCTCAGAAGGACAACTATTCCTACTTCTGGTTTTAATAAGGAAGAATTGCACATTAGCCGCCCCAAGAAGTTGTCTTAAAGTTACCTGTGCATTTTTTTTTTGCATAAAATGAAAGCACGCTCAAATAATTCTTTTTCCCAGTTCCTGCACTCTGTCCTAAGTAAGTCTAAAATCTTTTATTAACCACCATCCTCTGCCCTCTATCCATCAGGCAGAAAGCAGTGATTACTGTGACTGTATTATCCTCAGAAGCCACACAGCAACATAGGCATAACTTCTTCTTTGACCTCTGCTGGCGACAGGACCGAATGGCACATTCTACATTTACAAATGTGAGCATGCATACTGCTTTACCATTCAGTTTGTGTATAATGAGATGTTCGCAGTGCCCCCGCAGGTGCTTTATTGCATTCTACCAGTAGGAATGTGAATCCTGCAGCTGAGGGAATCGGACGGAACTAACAGCAAGCTCCCGGTGCAGTAAGAGCTCTTGTGGCCCTAGTAGGCAATGCTGCTAGAAGATTTTTCAGGCTGGGGTTGCTATCATCAATGTTACATCACTGAAGTCATAATAATTCTGAAAAATTCAAGCATCACACAAAGAACAGGTGTCGCAAATGAGCCACGCCCATTCGGCAGGAGAGTGGTACGGGAGTGGGATGTAGCTAGCATTGTATTTAGGAGCACACTATCAGAAATATATTTGGTAGCACACTCTCATTTGCAGACAGCACACTTTCAATTGAAATGACCACTAAATTTGCACATACATACTGTTTCACTAATAAAACTACTGTTAGACCTGGCATCCATGGTGTGACTTTCCCCCTTACTTTTTACCTTTAACCCTCCTGTTTTGCTGACATTGTTTTTGCTGGCTTTAGGACTCGGTGCACCATACCACTGCTAACCAGTGCTAAAGTGCTTGTGCTGTCTCCTTAAAACCATGCAAAAGAAACAATTGATGAACGTAATGCTGGACAAGGCAAACTTTCACCCCCAGTCACAAGGATCTGGGTTAAATCCATCATTCTTTTGCTCACCACACCACCTCAGTTTGGACCCAGCCATATGCAAATCAGTCTTGACCCTGTTCATTGTGGGAACAGTCCAGCCCGAACTGCCAAGCCAGGTCCTCTCTGGACTGGAAACAAGCATCCTGGGACCGGTTTCAGGGCATCACCCTTCATCAGCCAGGCTAGCTTGAATCCAGTGGTGTAGTGAGCATGGGACCCACGTCTGGGCATACCCTTCCCACTTAGGGCGATATATGCAAAAGAAACAATTGATGGACGGAATGCTGGATAATTCAAACATTCACCTCCAGTCACAAGGATGTGGGTTAAATCCATCATTCCTTTGCTCACCACACCACCCCAGTTTGGACCCAGCCATATGCAAATCAGTCTTGACCCTGTTCGTTGTGGGAACAGTCCAGCCCGAACTGCCAAACTGGGGTGGTGTGGTGAGCAAAAGAATGATGGATTAAACCCAGATTCTTGTGACTGGGGGTGAATGTTTGCATTGTCCAGCATTCCGTCCATCAACTGTTTCTTTTGCATATGTCTCCTTAAAACCAGGCAAAATTGGCTTATATCCAATTGATATATTTAATTTACTTGTGAGTCCATAGTAAAGTGGCACTACTTGTGCCCAGGGCTTTTAAATTAAATGCCACTAGTGGGTCTTCAGCACTGGTTTAAACACTCTCTTAAGTAGCCCTTTAAACATGTTTAAGGCCTGCCACTGCAGCCTGTGTGCGCAAATTTCAACTGCCATTTCAATCTGTCAAGATAAACCTCTTGCCAGGCCCAGACCTTCCTTTTTAATACATATTTGTCACCCGTTGGGGAGGCCCTGAACAGCCCAGAGGGCAGGGTGCAGTGTATTCAAAAGGTTGGACATGTACTTCTAAGTTTTACATGTTCTGGTAATGAAAAACTCTTACATTTGTTTTTAACTACTGCAAGGCCTACCTCTCCAATAGGATACCATTGGAGTTACCTTATTACATTTAAGAAGCTGTAACTTCCAAATGGGAACAGGTAATCAGTTCATGATTGGTGTCTTTGGATTTATAATGAAAAATCATCTCTTGTGGTTAAGTCAGATTTTAAATTACAATGTTCAAAAAGCCACTTTTAGAAAATTGTCATTTTCCTGCCTTAGCCTGACTCTGGGTCACATGATTGGGTGTAGCTGACAGTTGACCTTTGTGTATTCCTCCTAGATAGCCACACACTATAGAGAGCTTAGGTGTATCTGAATGGGCCATCACTGGTAGAATGGGAGGGCACAGCTGGGCACAGCCCTACTTACACTTTAATAGACTGTGTCTTGTCACCACACAATACCCCTTGTAGTTAGTCTTGAGCCAGGGCAGGGGATGCAGGAAACCTGTGTACTGCAAAGGGAAACCTCTAGAAGCTTCTCCCTCTTCACAGGAGGCACCTGGTATAAGTATTGGACCTCAGACACCAGTTCTTCAGTACACTTTCGGACCTGTGAAGACTGTGCCAGGAAGAGGGATTGCTGTTGAAAGGACTACCACTCTGCTGGACGGCTGCCCTGCTAAACAACTGCCTTGCTGGACAGGTGCCTTGCTGGATTGCTGCCCTCCTGCAGGAGCCAGCAGGATTGGAATCTGTACCTGAACCCAGAACTCATAAGTAACTCCAAGGGCTAGTCTGTTGGCCTCCTGTTCAGAGCCACAGGGACATAACAGGCTCCCAACCACCTGAACCAGCACCCAGATCCAGCTGGAGTAAGCCTCTGACCCGCAAGTGGTGCCCCTCAGGTCCTGGACCATTGGTGAGGCCTCAGTGGAGTTGAATTGAAGTTTTTGGACTCTTTACGACTGCGAACATGTCCGTTGGTGCCAAAAACGTGTTGTGCACTGCCTGCCAGCTAAAATTTCCGTCAACCCCTACTCTTTGTGCAACAGCATCGACCCCTCATGGGGAGCGCGAAGCTCTGGCCCAACCGTTTGCAACGACAACTTGATCTTCGTGCTACAGTGATGACCATCCTCACTGCCAGGCCTGCTCTTCACGCTACATCGATGATCATCTACGACGCTTCCCTGCTCCTTGTGTTCCCTACACCGTGAACCAGACTCTTTGCGCTGGACTGAGAAGGCAACTTCTTAGCAGGACTAACCTGGTCTCTGTATCCAACCCACGCTGTATCGCGGTCAGCCTGAGCTTGTGACATTCTCCCGGTCTCGCATGACCGGATAACCGAGAGTGGCTCTTTGGGCTTTTATGGCTCTATTTTCACTTAAAGTTTTTAAATGGCATATCTTCGATTCTACTGATTGGATTTATGTCATTTTGGTCTTGATTTATTAATTAAATTTCACTCTATTTTTTTAATTGGTGTGGGATTTTTCTTCTGTTGTATTTTCACTTTACTACCGTATGAAGTGCTGCATGAATACTTGACACATTTCCTCTAAGTTAAGTCTGACTGCTCTGTGACAAGCTACCACAGGGTTGAGCACAGGTTAATTTGGGGTTGCTTGTGCCTCATACTGACAAGGATTTTGGTTGCTGCTTGAATAGGGTTTCACCTCCCTCTAGCGGTACCCCAATTTCTCACAAATTTATAGTGCACAAACGATAATGTGTGGGAACTAGATTTCAGTAAATATTTGTCAATTGTGCATCACCAAGTAAAGTGTCTTGATTTGTTTTTGATCCTATTAAAATCTTCAGTACCATCATTCTTCAGAATTGGAAAACCACTTCATATGTGCTTTTCTCTTTATTTATTTGTAAATATTTGTACAGTTCATTTATAGGTATTTACATTTTGTTGTGTGAGAAGAAAGTGACATCAAACAGCCTTTCCTTTCACCCCAGCAGGATTGCCACATATTTCACTTAACAAAATCCTCACACTTTGCAGTAAGAGAAAGAAAAGTAATGAAAAGTAAACAGGAGTCTCCTTGTTAAAAGAAAGAGCAGCAATTTGTTAGAAGACATAGCCTAACATTTGACCTCTGTCTTTGGACACACAACATATGTGACAAGATAAAAATAAAATTCTGAGTCATCTTCAATACTCATTCACGATTGGAACTCCAGCATGGTTATTTCAGGGATGCTGCATCACGCCCCCCTCCCCCTGCACACCTATTTCCAGTGCCTACGTGCCCTCCCAGGACTCAAGGGCCTGTTGTAGTTGCCCCCCTCCCATCTCTGGACACCGGTGCATTGCACTGGCTGCACCCCTGTCAGCTACACCCCTGACCAATAATTCTTTTTTGTGTCATAATCCTTTCACCCATAATGGCGAGCCTGCATCAATTAAGAGATGCTGTGTTTTGTATCAAAGGTGTCTTTTATTGGTATAGAGTTACACTGCCTTACCGTAAATAGTGATGTCATTGATGACATGGATCTAAACACGAAATCCTTGGAATTACCTGAGGGAGGGAACTAGAGGCTATGAGGTTTTCAGGGTGAGCTGGCCTCCAAACCTATCGAATGCACACACACTAGAAGCTACCCTGAAATAAATGGTCACTTACATAATGTAACTGTATCCCTACAAAGCACTAAATAGGTTGAGTGCTGGGCATCTAAAAAAATGTTAAGGACTGTCCTCCCACACCACCAGGTGTCATGCTTCATCATAGGCAGCCTTCGCTCACTAAAAACCCGGTTTGATAGAGAGCGGGCTTACACCTGGAGACAGGGAGGCACTTCTAATGATATAAGTGGGGGCCCGTGCAATAGTGTTTTGAAAACCAAAGTATTACCCCAAATTACATTTAATCTTAGGGTATTACTTGGTGTTAAAAATCAGTATGTGGGGATTAGGGGAACTATTACCCCATCTCCACTCTTGTCGCCAACATGTTTCTGCCGTTGGCTCAAGTGAGTCCGCGGCATTCATCAGGACGGGATTCGGGCTCCTATCTTACCAGATTGGTTCCAGATATTGCCACTATGTTAGGCTGACCTTTCGATATTTTAGTACTTACCATTATGTAGATAGGATGTCGATATTTTTGACATCAATATTTTTGTCCCGATATTTTGGGAACACGATATTTTGACTTTCGATATTTTGTCAGTGATCCGTTAGAAAAAAAGCACTATGAACGGCCGCTCTGGCCAAGCAATGACAACAGGGGAAGAAGAAAGCAAAAAATAGAACCTCAATCACAGCAAGAGCAGTGGAAGGATACTCAATAAAATGAAGCAATCAGTACTACGTCCAAGCTCCACAGAAGGGTGAAACGAAAGAAGAGGAAGTGAAACCCCATGTGAGAGCGACAATGAAGCCAACGAATGGTAAGGAATGGGCAAGCTCCAAGCCCCCAAGCCCTTTTTAGTAAACTTGGGGGCATATTTACAAGCCCCTATCACCACCGGAGTGTCACTTTTTTGATGCTCCGGTGGCATAGTGCCATTTTCAATATTTACAAGGTGGCACTTAACCACTTAGCGTGGCTTAACGCCACTTTGCAAATATGCCCCTTTCCGCCTCTGCGGCACAGGGGCGTGCAATGGGTGTTGCTGTGGGCGTTCCACCGCAACACCCATTGCTTTTTGACGCTGCCCAGATTTACAAGGAAATGTAATTTTGTGGCAGAGCCAAAAACTAACGCCATGGAAGAGCAGGCGTTAGAATGGTGCACAAGGAGAAATGCTTTTATTTCTCCTCGTTTTTGCTTTTTCTATGTGTGTGGCATTCTGCAGCACACATAGAAAGAGCAAAAAGCCATTAATTATTGTTTATGTGAAGGAAGGTGTCCCTTCCAGCCCATAAACAATCATTAAATAATGATGATTTGCTACTTTTATGTGTGCTGCAGAATATGTAAATATGGCCCCCTTTCACGCATTAATCTGCATGAAAGTGGCGTTCCATAGGTGTTGCTGTGTGTGTGTTCCCACGCAACACCCATGGAATCTGATGCATTTACAGATTTATAAGGTTTCGTAAACCTGAGAATGCGTCAAATTCTAACGCCTCCTCAGAGGAGGCATTAAAGTGGCTCAACGAAGAGAAATACCTTTGTTTCTCCTTGTTTTTTGCTTTCTATGTGTGCTGCATTCTGTAGCACACATAGAAGGAGTAAAACACCATCAATTATTGGTTTTGAGCAAGAACGTGTCCCTTCCTGAACAAAAACAATCATCCCTGCAACGCACATGGTGCAAGGGTGCCTGGTTTGGCGCTAGGCAGCCAATTGTGCGCCAGCGCAGAGGAAAGCACAGGGATGCGTCATATTTCTGTAAATACGTCGCTTCCCTGCACTTTCCTAATGATGCAGCTCAGCTCTGCAGCACCGCGCTTTGACATTTTCTAGTAAATATGCCCCAAAGTCTAGCCTCTGTGTTAACCAGCTCTCGAAGAATCTCCATTTTACGCCCCCGCTTTCTTGTAAGACATACATACTTCCTTCCAGTCCTAGTGCAATGCCCTAATTCAGAGACAAAGAAGTACGGTTGTAAAATAAGTTGTTTTTACTTTATAAGGCAACAGGATAAATAAAAGATGAAAGCGTCTCTTGTTCCTAATGGTTTTTATGTTTATGTTCAGATACTGAGGAGAAGCACATGTTTCCTCATACAGCAAGGAACGCACTTCCTGACTTACACACTCCCACGCCTTTACCATCTATCGTAGGCGCCACACATCACAAACTCTGCGCTAAGTAGTTTCCGACTTTGTGCACACACTGCAACGCTTATCTTCCATTCTTCAAATACCACTGGCTGCAGAGATTTGCGGGATTTTGGAGCTACGGTTAGCACATTTATTTTTTGTTCTAACTGAGCATGAAAGCACACTTCTGATAAAACAGCCATGTAAAACAACAGATATTAAGGGGCCTATTTAGAAGCCCCTTGCGCCACCAGAACGTCACTTTTTCTGTGATACAAAGTGACGCACTAACGGCGCAAGGGACTTGTAAATAAGCCCCTAAGAGTGGTTAGACCCTACCAAGTGGTCGTTCTGTATTTCTGACATCTTGAACCCGTGCAACTGTAATGAGGCCCTATTCCCTAGAAAATTGCGACTGGGAATACCTGCCCAAATGTATTTGGAGTAAACTCTGCATGTGGAAGTAGATGTAGAAAGCACTTCTTTCCATATGTAATTCTTTATTATCCCTTTGCAAACTCGGAATCAAGGGTATTTAGCACACCCATCAAATAGTTCGCTCTGGGAAATAAGGGCCATATTTATCAAACTTTCAAGCAGCTCAACTGAGCAAGACACCTTGTTGTGCTGCGTGAAGGAGAGAGAGCAGGAATGTGCCATATCTATCAAAATATGGTGCATTCCTGTCATCTGCATGAGCTTATGCACAATTAGCAGCCTAGCGCCAACGCAGGCACCCTTGCGTCATGGTGCAAGGGTGCTTGTGCCGTACATAGGATTGTTTTTGTGCTGGAAGGGACACCTTCCTGCACAAAAACAATCCTCAGAGGCGTTTTCCTCTTTCTATGTGTGCTGCAGATTCGTGGCATTTTCTTTATGACTTCTTTCACACCATCACCTGCAAGATTTTTTAGATACATGATAATCTTTTTGTTATCAGTCTCTTCAAGTGCATCAATTAAATCATTAAATGTCTCTATCAACACAGACCCTCTATTGCCAATATGTTGTATCGAAAGGTGGTGGTGGGATCAAGAAACGAAGGTGGCAGCATGGCAACCAATTATGGGAATGGCTGACCTTGAGGGTGGAGCTCTTTCTGCTCCTGTAGACTGTCCATTTAGCCTGTGGCATTCGTTCTGTTGGTGAGAACTTGTGATAGACCTGCCTCAGAGTCGTCATGGACAATTGGGAAAACTATGACTTGCTCCCTGGTTTCCATTGGAGTCCTTCCCTTGCTGGAGACCTCTGGAGTTGTTCTGAGCCATCACCTGGCAGCTTTGATGGAGGGCCACATCAGGTATCAGACAGCTCAGTAAGCACAACCCTCGTGCTTCTTCTTGGGCCTCCTCGCCCAGTACTGAGGTTGTAAAGCTCCACTTGTCGAGGTTCTGGGAAATGCAATGACAATATACTTCTTTCTTGCTTATTCTGTCAGCCCACGCTTCTTTCTGTTTCAGTATGTACTCACCTTTTGCAGTATTGCTCCATATAATGTACAACTTTATCTTGCGCTGCAGCTCGGTACCATTATGAATGGGTTGACCATCAGGTTCTTGATAATCAACGTGAATATTCTTTACAACACTTCTGTTGTCTTCATCTGCTTTACATCGGCTGGAGTTGCGCTTTGACTCCACTTGCATGAAGCGTCGACTCCGATCTTCGACAGCGACACGTGTCATGCACGAGCAGTTTGCTTGGACCATGGCAAAACTTTCTGGGGGACCATGGTCGTTCTTCGGGTTACTTATCCCCTATCTCGTCGCCATTTGTAGCATCTTCCCAGCAGGGGTACCAGCCAATAACTACGCCGCTAACGGACCTTAGTATTACATGTCTTTATTCTGCTGACATAACACAACTAAATGGTGCAAAGATTTTATCTCGTCTTGAGTTAAATAAAGGTTATCATCAGTTGAAACGCGAAGAAGATTGCAGGCATATTACAACCTTTTCTACACATGTAGGTTTGTTTCGATATAAAAGACTTAGGGGCATATTAGCAACAACAGGCGAAAATTATCGCAAACCGCGCCTAGCGCGTTTTTTTTTAACAGCGCCTATCGCTGGATATTATCGTGGAGATAACATGCTATTAGCAACGTTTATCTCCAATGCAATAATATATCCAGCGATAGCGGCGAAATGCGTGAATATCGCTGGAAATCCAGCGATATTCACGCATTAACGCCATGGTGGACTTAGCCTGACAATCCACCTCCCATTCAACAAACAGGTAAGTCATGTTTTTAGCAGGTGTTAA
This sequence comes from Calotriton arnoldi, assembly GCA_963921515.1. NCBI lineage: Eukaryota > Metazoa > Chordata > Amphibia > Caudata > Salamandridae > Calotriton > Calotriton arnoldi. The sequence goes on along the minus strand of CAWUFW010003349.1, from coordinate 513,260 downwards.
ATTCTAGCGATAATCGCGCTTAGCGCAAATTTTTTTATCGCTTCGCCTGCGTTGCTAATAGAGGGAAGTTGTGTTAGCGACTGTTTTCAGTCGCTTTTAGTTGGGAACGCCTACCTTGCATGTCATTAGCAATAATTATCGCTGGCATGCAAGGCGATGGGAAAACCGGCCGCTATCGCCAGAAAGCTGTCGCTAACGCCTGTTAGCGACAGCTTGCTGATAGGGCGATAAAAAAATTGCCGCTTTAGCGGAAAAATGTGCCGCTAAAGCGGCGATAAAGCCCTTGCTAATATGCCCCTTAGTTTTATTGTGTCATTAGCTCCAGAACTTTTCCAATACGTCATTCGACGTGCCATAAAGGCGGTTGTGCATGCATTCAACTATAGTGATGTCATATTGATTTTCGTAACTACACAAAAGAAGCAGGATAAAGATCTCACTAAAATATGTTGCTTACTGACTGATGCAGGCCTGACGTTAAATGCAGACAAGTGTGAGTACCACAAGAATAAATAAAAATTCTTTGGCTATATCTTTTCTGATGGGGATATGACACCCGATCCTGCTAAAGTACAAGCACTGTCCAATGCTGATCCCCAACAAGATGTTTTTTCTTGGCACGGCCAGTTACTATTCAAGATACATACGAGACTTTGAGAACATAAGCGTTCCATTACAAGAGTTAACAAAGAAAAATGTTTCATTCAAGTGGTCACAGGAATGTGAGAGAAGTTTCAAGAAAATTAAATAAGCCATTGAAACTGCTACTGAAATGGCCTATTTCAATCCAAAGCTTCAAACAGAGGTTGTTGTTGACGCTAGCCCCATTGGGTTAGGCGCTATCCTGGCACAGCACAGCAGACACCCCATTGCTCGAAGGCATGTTGCTGCATATGCCAGTAGAAGTTTATCCCAAACAGAACGTGCTTACTCTCAACTCAAGAAAGAAAGTTTGGTTGTGGAATGGGCTTGTGAACATTTCCATGTATTCCTGTATGGAAAGCCTTTTATGCTGGTAACTGATCATCAAGCTTTATTGACTATCTTTGGCAGTCCAAAAGACAGGATACCTCCTCACATTGAGCAGTGGGGACTCTGATTACAAGAATATGATTACACCATTATACATCATCCAGGGAAGAATCAAAACCCTGCTGACTACTTTTCCAGCGTGCCCATACAAGGTCAAGGTACTCCATCCAAAATGGCTGAAACCTACATTAATTTCATTGTAAAGTCAAATAAGCCACCTGCCATATCTTTAGGCCAGATCATCACTGCCATGATAGTACATGCTGAAGTTGAAAAATGTAATTACACATCAGTCGTGGAACCGACGTGCTCAACCTCTCACCAGTGATGGTGAATACCAAAAGTGCAAAAACGTTAAATATGAACTGTCTATAACTCAGGAAGGAGTTATATTGCGAGGATCGAGAATCCTAATTTAGAGAGTTTAAGACAGAAGATAATTGAAGTTGCTCATGAAGGACATCATGGTATTCTAATTCTTGTCACCAAGAGAGCTCTCCGAGATCGAGTCTGGTTTCCACATTTGGATGAGAGGGTTGAAAAGGAACTAAAAGTCTGTCATCTATGTAACTGCCTCTCTACGAGCCTTACTCAACATACTCTTAACATGTCAGAACACCCAAGGTATGCATGGGAGAGAATATTCATCGATTTCTTTGGTCCACTCGACAATGGGCATAATTTGATGGTAATCATGGATGAGTACTCTCAATTTTCATTAATAGAGGATCTCTCATCCACAAACCATGAGCGAGTCATTGAGAGACTTGACAGCATTTTTGCAACATGGGCCGTTCCAGTTATTTTAAAGTCTGATAATGGCCAGCCGTTCAACAGTAGAGAATTTAAGGATTTTCTAGAGCATCTGAACATAAAGCATCAGAACAGAACAGTACACCTTGGTGGCTGCAGGCCAACAGTCTTGTTGAGCGTTTTATGAGTACACTAAAGTCTTGTTGAGCGTTTTATGAGTACTACAACCCTATCGTTCAACACCTCACTCGACCATGGGCGAAAGTCCCGCGAATTTGATGTTCGGGGGAGCAATGACAACCAAGTTATCTCAATGGACCAACAAAGGAGAAGGAGGTAATAATACAACTTGAATGAAGGAATTGGTTAATAAAGAAAAGATAAAAGTCTATACTGACAAGAGGTACCATACAAAAAACATTGCATTTAAGACAGGAGATTTAGTGATCGCCCGCCAACTGCGGAAGAGAAATCTAATGCTCCATAGAATGCTGCACCTTTTCACGTTGTGTCCACCAAGGGACATATGGTGACTGTTCAGCGTCCTGTGAAGTCTGTCACCAGAGACTCTTCTCACTTTCGGCATTTGATTCATTGGTCTTCTAGCCCAGATGGTGAAGGAAAGACTAAACTTGAGAACCCAGTGACTGCTGTTACTTCTTCACCGTCTTCAAAGAACTCTGACAGTGAAGATGACAGCCTCCAGTAACCAGATCAGGCCGAGTAATTAAAGTACCAAGAAGGCTGATTGAATAAATGTGATTGTATATATATATATATATATGCAAAACAAACTCTCCCCTGTTCGAAGAGCACTCCAGGAGCAGACGTAGTGAAAGCAGCCAGCATTCTTTATCCAGAAGCAATTTTTTAAAGCCTTACGCGTTTCGGAGTAAAGACTCCTTGCTCACAGGCATCTCCATGTGCTGCGCAGTATTTAAAAAGACATTGTCCCAGCATGCCGTTTTCACAGGTGAGTTCATTATATTGCATGCTGGGATGTATAGTACTTCAGTCAGAAATGCCTCTTTGAAAATTATATCCCTTAGTAGGTTCCGCGCCCCCACACGCTATTTATACATTGTGTCCTTTACCCTCTAGTGGGTCTCTGAACGAAGGGATGCTGGTAATTTTGCATGTCTGTTCCTCCCATGCAGGCTCGAAATAGTTCCGTGTCTGTGGCCCCTATTTGTTTTCAGGGTGGTGCCTCTTCCCGGCTGGATTGCCGGTATTAAATGCAAAACAAACTCTCCCCTGTTCAAAGAGCACTCCAGGAGCAGACATAGTGAAAGCAGCCAGCATTCTTTATCCAGAAGCAATTTTTAAAAGCCTTACGTGTTTCGGAGTAAAGACTCCTTGCTCACAGGCATCTCCATGTGCTGCGCAGTATTTAAAAAGACATTGTCCCAGCATGCCGTTTTCACAGGTGAGTTCATTATATTGCCTGCTGGGATGTATAGTACTTCAGTCAGAAATGCCTCTTTGAAAATTATATCCCTTAGTAGGTTCCGCGCCCCCACACGCTATTTATACATTGTGTCCTTTACCCTCTAGTGGGTCTCTGAACGAAGGGATGCTGGTAATTTTGCATGTCTGTTCCTCCCATGCAGGCTCAAAATAGTTCCGTGTCTGTGGCCCCTATTTGTTTTCAGGGTGGTGCCTCTTCCCGGCTGGATTGCCGGTATTAAATGCAAAACAAACTCTCCCCTGTTCGAAGAGCACTCCAGGAGCAGACGTAGTGAAAGCAGCCAGCATTCTTTATCCAGAAGCAATTTTTAAAAGCCTTACGCGTTTCGGAGTAAAGACTCCTTGCTCACAGGCATCTCCATGTGCTGCGCAGTATTTAAAAAGACATTGTCCCAGCATGCCGTTTTCACAGGTGAGTTCATTATATTGCATGCTGGGATGTATAGTACTTCAGTCAGAAATGCCTCTTTGAAAATTATATCCCTTAGTAGGTTCCGCGCCCCCACACGCTATTTATACATTGTGTCCTTTACCCTCTAGTGGGTCTCTGAACGAAGGGATGCTGGTAATTTTGCATGTCTGTTCCTCCCATGCAGGCTCAAAATAGTTCTGTGTCTGTGGCCCCTATTTGTTTTCAGTGTGGGGGCGCGGAACCTACTAAGGGATATACTGCGCAGCACATGGAGATGCCTGTGAGCAAGGAGTCTTTACTACGAAATGCTGGCTGCTTTCACTACGTCTGCTCCTGAAGTGCTCTTCGAACAGGGGAGAGTTTGTTTTGCATTTAATACCGGCAATTCAGCCGGGAAGAGGCACCACCCTGAAAACAAATAGGGGCCACAGACACGGAACTATTTCGAGCCTGCATGGGAGGAACAGACATGCAAAATTACCAGCATCCCTTCGTTCAGAGACCCACTAGAGGGTAAAGGACACAATGTATAAATAGCGTGTGGGGGCGCGGAACCTACTAAGGGATATAATTTTCAAAGAGGCATTTCTGACTGAAGTACTATACATCCCAGTATGCAATATAATGAACTCACCTGTGAAAACGGCATGCTGGGACAATGTCTTTTTAAATACTGTGCAGCACATGGAGATGCCTGTGAGCAAGGAGTCTTTACTCCAAAACGCGTAAGGATTTTAAAAATTGCTTCTTAATAAAGAACGCTGGCTGCTTTCACTACGTCTGCTCCTGGAGTGCTCTTCGAACAGGGGAGAGTTTGTTTTGCATATTTATATATATATATATATATATATTACCTACTGGCGGTCGCCAGTAGGTAGTTATAGTTAGGACCTAGTTTCCATAGGAAAAGCGTTTTTTGTTTTCCCAATAACTTTGGCGCCGTTTGACGAATCTTCGCGAAATTTTCAAAACTAGTGGGGCGCTCCGGTCAGCTCCTGTCTTGAAAGTTTCGGGGTGATTCGTCAAGCGAAGCCGAGAAAAAAGGTGGGTCCCAAAACGCGTTTTCCCCATGTAATTTTCCATCGGAAACTTTAGACAAAGCTACAGCCCGAACTGCTGAACGGAATTACACCAAATTTGGCAAAAAGGTAGATCTTGGTTCAGAAAGATCCCTTTTTGTTAAATGGTGTAAATCCGTTCAGTAGATCCTGAGAAATTAGGAAAAGAAAAAGTTTCGATATCTGGGGCAGCGGTGGGTTCGCGAACCCTCCCGACCACGAGCTTCATTCTTATTGGCTGCCAACACTCCAAAGCAGGAAGTGTTGGCAGCCATCTTGTGACTCGGTAACAGAGTCACAAGAAATCAGAAAAAAAAACGTGAAAAACAAGAAAAGGGGGCAGGGTACAAACACCCTGACCCCCTAGGCCTGCTCAGGGGGTCCCACATGGACCCCCAGGGCCAAAAAAAGCATTTAAAAAAAAACAAACATTTAAACTGCAGAATTTGCGCTGGGTGCGCGAATCCTGCGGATAAAATGTTTAAAAAACAAAGCGCGGGCTCCCGCGCTTCATTGTATTTAAGCCCCCGGGTGGGCCAGGTCCCGGGGGCATGAGTAATTATGTAGCGGGGGCCCGCGGGGGCCCCCGCAGCCCCGGGGACCACCACCTCCCCGGGCTTCATTTATGATTTGCGGGGGCACGCAGCCCCCCGCAGCCCCGAGGACCACCACCTCCCTGGGGCTTTCTCTTTTTAAAAAAAAAACATGTGTGGGGGGGCTCGAGCCCCCCCACACGCCCCGGGGACCACCACCTCCCCGGGGCATTCTGTATTTAAATGCGGGGGTCCGTTATGGACCCCCGTGCCCCGGGGACCACCACCTCCCCGGGGCTTTGCAATCAAGGGGAGGGGGGCCGCGCGTCCCCCCTCCTGGAGCCCTTGATGGCCCTGGGGACCGCCACCCCCCAGGGCCGGCTCCTGCAGTGTCCCGAGGTGCCACTTGGGGGATTAAGTCCCCTTCAATCCTGAGGGTCTCTGGGGGCCAACTAGCCCACCAGGTACCTCCAGTAAGCGCCACAGAGCTGCGTTGCAGAGAGGTGTAAAAAGGGGCATGGCCTCGGACCACCTCTCTGCAACGCAGCCTTGTGGCACTTACTGGAGGTACCTAGTGGGCTAGTTGGGCCCCAGGGACCCTCAGGACTCAAGGGGAATTAATCCCCCAATTTACAACGCGCCAGGGGGCGTGTTTGCACTGTGGTGCAGGGAGGGGGCGGGGCCTGACAAAACAAGTGTGCAAATGTGCCCCCTGGCGCATTGTAAATTGGGGGATTAAGTCGCGTTCAATCCTGAGGGTCTCTAAGGGCCAACTAGCCAACCAGGTACCTCCAGTAAGTGCCACAGAGCTGCGTTGCAGAGAGGTGGTCCGAGGCCAGGCCCCTTTTTACACCACTCTGCAACACAGCTCTGTGGTGCTTACTGGAGGTACCTGGTGGGCTAGTTGGCCCCCAGTGACCTTCAGAATTCAAGGGGACTTAATAGGGACGTTATAGATAAAAAATTTGCATTTAAAAAACCTTTGAAATTCACTGAAAAAACCATAGGTTTCAGGCACGTTATAGTTAGAAATTAGCATTTAAAAAACCTTAGAAATTCACTGAAAAAACCATAGGTTTCAGGGACGTTATAGTTAGTTGGAGATTTCACTCATACAAAACCAGAGAAATTCCACCGTTATAGTTAGTTCAGCTAACTATAACTCGCGCCCCCGCAATGCACTGCTGATGACGGCACATATTACATCATTCATGACATGGTCAGTGACATCACTAATGACATCACTGATGACATCTCAAATGACATCACTGATGACATCATCCACGTGATAATCTGATGCACCTCCTCACACCTTAATATAACCTTTGATACACCCACTATAAAATACAGACTACCATTTGCGAAACCATAGACACACCAATACCAGTTACTACATACGCACTCACTGATTCCTAGGTCTACACACAGATCCACTCATTCACCCATACAGTCACTCATACATGCAGTCTACCATCAATACGGCACTATCATATGCACTCACATATCTATACAGACACTCACACACCGTCACTCATCCAAACAGTTACTCACACACCTAGTCAGTCATGCAAAGAATCAATCACACTTCCATTTACTCACCTATACAGTTATACACACACCACATCACTTATTCAAACAGAAACAAACGCATACTTACTCTCTTATACAATCACCTGTACATGTACACACTCATCCATACAGCCACTCTCACAAAAACTGACTCTCACGTATAGTCATTTATATACTCCAACTCTCCCATGCATTCAGTAAGACACATGTAATGACTCACTTAAACAGTCAGTCACGCACCTACTAAATCCTCCATCCAGACACAAATACACCCACTCATTCTTCAATACACCTTGGCATATATATAATACATATTTAAACTTTAAAGAAACACACAGTCACGTGGATGATGTAATCAGTGATGTCATTTGAGATGTCATCAGTGATGTCATCAGTGATGTCACTGACCATGTCATGAATGATGTAATATGTGACATCATCAGCAGTGCATTGCGGGGGCGCGAGTTATAGTTAGCTGAACTAACTATAACGGTGGAATTTCTCTGGTTTTGTACGAGTGAAATCTCCAACTAACTATAACGTCCCTGAAACCTATGGTTTTTTCAGTGAATATATATATATACATGTACATATATATATATGGTGATTTGTAAACTTCACAGGGAAGAGATCGTTGGGAATATTTGTGTGCTGCCAGTGACACGCAGGGGACCCGTCCAACAAGTGTTCGAAGGTAATCAGTGACAAGAGTTGAGTGATTTAATTCCGAGTGATTGGAAGCCTCCTGACCACCGCAACTAAACGGAGCAAGGTACTCCTGGCGAAAGTACAGTCTGTGACTTCACGGAGAGCCGTGTTCACTGCATCACATCTCCGGGTATGCTCAAGTTTGGCATTTGTGTCTGGATGTAGGGGGCCAGGTGACTGCTTTATGGCCATACTGGATGCCAGAGTGACAGGAAGATCTATCAGCGAGACCCCGTTTGTGTAAATTAGCCTGCACTCACTATGAGAAATACAAAATCAGACGTAGCTGTAAGAGACATTGTCCAAGCCTGAAAGGATGCATGATGGGATTTGCAGTCCGTGAAGAGGTGCTGCAACAATGCTCTTCAAACGAACTATGGTCAGCTGTGCTCCCACCAATGAGGATGTAGAAGCATATTCAAAAGGTGAACAGTACAAACCTCAGGTGTCAAAGGCATTGGAAAAAGGCTTACCGCTGAAACGCATCATGCCGTTTGGAAAATAAAGGAGTCTCCTGGTAACCCCTCTGTGTCCCCTTGTCTACTTCACAGGGAAGAGATCATTGGGAATATTTGCGTGCTGCCAGTGACACGCAGGGGACCCGTCCAACAAGTGTTCGGAGGCAATCAGTGGCAAGAGTTGAGTGATTTAATTCCGAGTGATTGGAAGCCTCCCGACCGCCGCAACTAAATGGAGCAAGGTACTGCTGGTGAAAGTATAGTCCGTGACTTCACGGAGAGCCGTGTTCACTGCATCACGTCTCCGGGTATGCTCAAGTTTGGCATTTGTGGCTGGATGTAGGGGGCCAGGTGACTGCTTTATGGCCATACTGGATGCCGGGGTGACGGGAAGATCTATCAGCGAGACCCCGTTTGTGTAAATTAGCCCGCACTCACTATGAGAAATACAAAATCAGACGGAGCTGTAAGAGACATTGTCCCAGCCTGAAAGGATGCATGATGGGATTTGCAGTCCGTGAAGAGGTGCTGCAACAAAGCTCTTCAAACGAACTATGGTCAGCTGTGCTCCCACCAATGAGGACGTAGGAGCATATTCAAAGGTGAACAGTACAAACCTCAGGTGTCAAAGGCATTGGAAAAAGGCTTACCGCCGAAACGCGTCATGCCATTTGGAAAATAAAGGAGTCTCCTAGTAACCCCGCTGTGTCCCCTTGTCTACTTCACAGGGAAGAGATCATTGGGAATATTTGCGTGCTGCCAGTGACACGCAGGGGACCCGTCCAACAAGTGTTCGGAGGCAATAAGTGGCAAGAGTTGAGTGATTTAATTCCGAGTGATTGGAAGTCTCCCGACCGCCGCAACTAAACGGAGCAAGGTACTGCTGGCGAAAGTACAGTCCGTGACTTCACGGAGAGCCATGTTCACTGCATCACGTCTCCGGGGATATGCTCAAGTTTGGCATTTGTGGCTAGATGTAGGGGGCCAGGTGACTGCTTTATGGCCATACTGGATGCCGGGGTGACAGGAAGATCCATCAGCGAGACCCCGTTCATGTAAATTAGCCCGCACTCACTAAGAGAAATACAAAATCAGACGTAGCTGTAAGAGACATTGTCCCAGCCTGAAAGGATGCATGATGGGATTTGCAGTCCGTGAAGAGGTGCTGCAACAATGCTCTTCAAACGAACTATGGTCAGCTGTGCTCCCACCAATGAGGACGTAGGAGCATATTCAAAAGGTGAACAGTACAAACCTCAGGTGTCAAAAGCATTGGAAAAAGGCTTACCGCCGAAACGCGTCATGCCGTTTGGAAAATAAAGGAGTCTCCTGGTAACCCCGCTGTGTCCCCTTGTCTACTTCACAGGGAAGAGATCATTGAGAATATATATATATATATATATATATATATATATATATATATATATATATATATATATATATATATATATATATATATATAGTGATTTGTAAAAAAATGTTATTTTTTATTTAACTGACTCTGTAGAGCTGTGATGTAGGTGTCAGAGCACAATGCCATGAAAGCTTGTTTTAGAATGTTGAGTTCACAGTTACATGCAGCAGAATAAAGACGTGTAATACTAAGCTCCATGTGTGGCGTAGTTATTGGCAGGTACCCTGGCTTCGAAGACGCTACAAGTATTTTCTGCTTTCTGTAGCACTACTATAGTGCGTGTGCACCCCAATGAACTTCACAGTCCTGTAAGTCAGACAGGATTGGTGAGAGATGCACAGCACTGGCCTCAACCACAAATCTGAAACCAAATATATGTGAAAGGAAGTAAGTGTGAACATGCACAGCATTAAACATAATGTATCTCAATCAATCAATCAATCAATCAGGTGTTTGTTGAGCGCGACTACTCACCCGTAAGGGTCTCAAGGTGCTGGGGGGGGGTGCAGGTTCCAGTCCATCAAGGAGGGGGTCTGTCGAAGAGCCAGGTTTTGAGGTTTCTCGCAAAGATGGGGAGCGATGTTGTCTGTCTGAGGAGGAGCGGAAGGGCATTCCAGGCTCTGGCTGCAAGGAAGGAGAAGGAGCGGCCTCCCGATCTGGTCTTTCTGGTGCGGGGGACCACGGCAATAGAGAGCTGGGCTGATTGTAGGGTCCTTTGGGGTGCATGGAATTTGAGTCGGCTGTTCAGGTATGCTGGTCCGGTGTCGTGGAGGGCCTTGTGTGCGTGGGTGAGAATCTTGAAGGTGATTCTAGCCTCGATGGGGAGCCAGTGGAGTGTGCGCAGGTGCTGGGAGATGTGGCAGTGTCTTGGCAGGTTGAGGACCAGTCTTGCGGCGGCATTCTGGATGTTTTGTAGCTTGCGGTTGAGGTTTTTGTTTATTCCGGCGTAGAGTGCGTTGCCCTATTCGAGTCTGCTGGTGACAAGGGCGTGAGTGACGGTCTTTCTGTGCTCGAGGGGATCCATTTGAAGGTCTTACGTAGGAGGCGGAGAGTGTGGAAGCAGGAGGATGCGACGGATTTGATCTGGCGGTCCATTTTGAGCTCGGAGTCCAAGATGATTCCAACGTTGCGTGCATGGTCCGTGGGGGTGGGTGGGCTTCCGAGGGCGGGGGCCACCAGGTGTCGTTCCAGGCATCGGGGTTTGGGCCTATGATGAGTACTTCTGTTTTGTCGGTGTTGAGTTGTAGGCAGCTGCTTTTCATCCATTTGGCGACGGCTTCCATGCCTTCTTGAAAGTTGTGTCTGGCGGTATTGGGTTCGTTGGATAAGGAGAGGATGAGTTGGGTGTTGTCTGAGTATGACACAATGTTGAGTCCGTAGGTTCTGATGATGGGGGCGAGCGGAGCCATGTAGACGTTGAAGAGTGTGAGGCTGAGGGAGGACCCCTGGGGGACTCCGCAGGTGGTTGGTGTAGGTTCCGAGAGGAAAGGGGGGAGTCTGACCCGCTGCGTTCTGCCAGAGAGGAAGGAGTGGATCCAGTCGAGGGCCTTGTCCCGGATCCCTGCGTCATGGAGTGTGAGTATTAGGGTGCGGTGAGAGACTGTGTCGAACGCCGCTGAGAGGTCGAGGAGGATGAGGGCTACTGTTTCTCCTCTGTCCAGTAGGGAGCGGATGTCGTCTGTTGCAGCGAGGAGGGCGGTTTCTGTGCTGTGGTTTTTTCTGAAGCCGGATTGGGAGGAGTCGAGGATGTTGTGCTCTTCGATGAAGGTGGCGAGTTGGCTGTTGATGGCATTCTCAATGACTTTCGCTGGGAACGGGAGCAGGGAGATGGGTCTGTAGTTCTTGAGGTCGGTGGGGTCCACCGAGAGCTTCTTCAGGAGGGGGTTGATCTCGGCGTGTTTCCAGTCGTCGGGGAACGAGGCGTTCGTCAGAGAGCGGTTGATGGTGTGGCGGAGCATGGGTGCGATGGTGTCGGCGACTCTGTTGAAGATGTGGTGGGGGCAGGGTTCCATGGGGGCCCCGGAGTGGATTGACTTCATTGTCTTCAGTGTGTCTTCGGTGGTGAGGGCTGTCCAGTTGTCAATCGTTGACTTCAGGGTGTCGGGGGTGGCTGGTGAGGGTTCAGTGTGTTGGTTGTCTTCGTCGAAGTTGTCGTAAATTTTCTTGATTTTGAGGTGGAAGAAGGTGCTGAGTTTGTTGCAGAGGTCTTGTGAGGGAGGGATGTCAGTAGACTCGCTGGTGGGTTGGGCGCACTCCTTGATGATGCTGAAGAGTTCTTTGCTGTTGTGCGCGTGTGTGGAGATTCTGTCTTCAATTGCTTTTTTTCTCATTTTTCTGATGAGTTGGTGGTGGGCGTTGGTGGCAGCTCTGAAGTCGATGTGGGCCTCTGTGGATTTGGAATTCCTCCAGGCCTTTTCGAAGCGGTGGCACGTGCGTCTGGACTCTCAAAGTTCGGTGGGAAACCATCTGGCTTTCTTGGCGTGAGTGTTGTTGTTTTTCTTGAGGGGGGCTATGGTGTTGGCGCTGTCGGAGATCCATCTGTGCAGAGTTCGGGCTGTGGTGTTGGGGTCGTCGTCTTCCGCGATGGTTGGGGTGGAGTTGCTGAGTGAGGAGGTGAGCTGGTTGTCGGTGATGTTGGTCCAGTTTCTTCGTGGGAGCAGGTGCTGGTGTCTGTGGATGGTGGGTGTTCTGAAGGTGAAGTGGACGCATCAGTGGTCTGTCCATGGGAGTTCGGTGGTGTGGCTGAAAGTGATGGAGTTTCCTGTTGTGAAGAGGGGGTCGAGGGTGTGTCCTGCTGAGTGCGTGGGTTCGGTCACGATCTGGCAGAGTCCAATGTTGTGGAGGTTGTCCAGGAGGGATGTGGTGTTGGGGTCCAGTTGGTTGTCGAGGTGGAAGTTGAGGTCTCCCAGCAGGGTGTAGTTGGTGGATGCGATGGCATGCGGGGAGATGATATCTGTGATGGAGTTGGCAAATGGTCCGCGGGGTCGAGGGGGTCGGTAGATGAGGGTTCCCCGGAGGGTGGTGGTAGGGCTGGCCAGTATCTTGAAGTGAAGGTGTTCCATCAGGTCTGTGGGCTCGTCGGGGAGGGTGCTCAGGCGGAGGGTGGATTTGTGGACGATGGCGATTCCTCCTCCCGGGCGGGTGGGGCGGTCCTTCCTGGAGATCTTGTATCCTTGGGGAATGGCGATGGCGATGTCCGGTCCCGAGGTGGTGTTGGTCCAGGTTTCGGTGAAGAATGCTAAGTCCGGGTTGGTGCTGTCGAGGAGGTCCCAGATTTCAGTGGCGTGTTTGTGGAGTGATCTGTCGTTGAGGAGGATGCATTGCAGGGTCTTCGGTTCGGGTGTGTTCTTGCGGGCGGGTTGTGCTGTGTCGGTGTTCCTGGTGGTGCTGCAGGTGTGCCGGCAGCAGTGACAGCTGAAGGGTCCGTGGGTGTCGGCTGGTGATGCTAGCTTGCAGTTGTTGTTGCGGCCTGGGTTGAGTGCGTGGAGTGCCGCTGGGTCATAGCGTTGGTGGTGTGGAGGTCCAGGGTTCCTGGCGCTGGTCGCGGTCGGGTCACGGACGGGCGCAGACAGGCTTGCCTTTGGCGCAAGGCGCGCCAGTGGCACGGCCGCACAGCGGCCGCCATTAAGTAGGGGTCAGGGAGGGCTGGACAGCTGGGAGGCGGGAGCGGGGAGGGGAACTGTATTGGGCCGGTCGCGCTGGTCGTGCTGGGGGGCAGGGGCCGCGGGGGCAGCAGCGGCGGGGAAAACGGTCTAAAGAAGGGAAATGGAGTGGAATAAAGGGGGAAAAAAGCAGAAAAGTGCAAGAAAAGTGGATGAAGAGATAGAGGGAGAGTGAAGGGAGAGCTTGAAATGAGGGTAAAAAAACGAGTGAAAACAGAGAGGAAAAGCGGAGCGAGAGAAGGAGACAGAGGTCCACTGGACCACCAGGGAAAAGAGTGGAATAAAGGGGAATAAAGCAGAAAGTGGATGAAAGAGATAGGAGAGTGAAAGGGAGAGCTTGAAGTGAGGGTAAAAAAACGAGTGAAAAACGGAGAGGAAAAGCGGAGCGAGAGAAGGAGACAGAGGTCTACTGGACCACCAGGGATGAGGCGCAGGTATAACCTGCAGGTGGAGGAGGGCCTCGAACACCAACACTCGAGAGTGCAAGGGCTCAGGAGGGCCTCACTTCATGGTGGAGCTGCGGGGGTGGGAGAGCAATTTCACTGACAATGAGTCAGTGGTCTTGCTTGCCTGTCCCCGCAGCGGCCGCCATTAAGTAGGGGTCGGGGAGGGCTGGACAGCTGGGAGGCGGGAGCGGGGAGGGGAACTGGATTGGGCCGGTCGCGCTGGTCGTGCTGGGGGGGAGGGGCTGCGGGGGCAGCAGCGGCGGTGAAAACGGTCTAAAGAAGGGAAATGGAGGGGAAAAAAGCTGAAAAGTGCAAGAAAAGTGGATGAAGAGATAGAGGGAGAGTGAAGGGAGAGCTTGAAATGAGGGTAAAAAAATGAGTGAAAACAGAGAGGAAAAGCGGAGCGAGAGAAGGAGACAGAGGTCCACTGGACCACCAGGGAAAAAAGTGGAATAAAGGGGAATATAGCAGAAAAGTGGATGAAAGAGATAGGAGAGTGAAAGGGAGAGCTTGAAGTGAGGGTAAAAAAACGATGAACTCTGTGTTGGGATGTCAGGAAGTGTGTTCACTCCAATCTTGTGAACTGTGACAATATGTCATGTCGAAACTAAAAAATGTTGTCAATGTACATAAATTTCAGAGCTAGTAGTGTCTGGGTTGACTTATGTGTAGTTGTTAGGAATGTAATATATAGCATTTGTAATCAAAATCATATAAATTCATGTACATGTTGAATTGGTGTTCAATAAAAGCACTAGCAGATTACAATAGTATGAGCGGGGTGTTGTCTGTTCTGTCAATGCAGTGTTGTTCACAATGGTTGCTGCTGTCCTGACGTGCCATTTAAATTACCTGGCCCAGGCTACATTTAGTAAGATATACTAGAGACGTATGTCATAGTGCCAGGTACCAACCAGGTGTAAAGAAATGTGTTCAGGTTAAAAGTGGGAGCACAAGCACATTACTACTGTTAAGCATGGGTAAAGCCCAGAGAGGCAAATGGGAATATGAGAAAGTAATTTTCAAAATGTGTTTATTACCACCACAACTTTTTTTGTCTGTCCCTAATATTGGGTCCAATATATATCTATTTTCAAATGTTCAGCTAGGTACTTCCATGTCAAGTGTTGCTGCACTTTTGTTGTCTCCTTGTGCCACTGTACCATGACCTAATAACAAGATGGGGCACATTAACTATGTACTGTCTATTCTGAGGTCATAGACAGCAGGACAACAACCCTTCTGCTTTTCATGATTTTTAAAAGGTGTTATTAGAAATGTCTGTTGTTAAGCCACATATATGTCTGACACCTGATCTTACCAGTGCTTAAATCTATGATGACTCCTAAACAAATGCAGACAATATCTAAAATTCTTTAAATCATCCCCTTTACCTGATCTTCCAGTCTACACTACTTCAACAAATAACACAGTGGTGTTCACTTGAAAGTTATACAATGTCATAAACTGGTTCACCTTTTTCTCAGATTGTGTGCTCACACAGATGTGTTATTAGTGTAATGATCATTACCTACTTAGTGGTCACATTAAAGCATTTATGGATTTAATAAGCAGAACTATATTTTGTCACTGCCTATCATGGTGAATAAATTAAATACTTAGTGTAGGTATCATGTAACATTTGCACGTGTCAGGGGATGACTGTTGTAGCAATACAAAGTAATTGTGTACACAAAAATGGACCATATTGTTATAGAGTGAAAAGCACCACCACATACGCTGCACTTAACCTCTGTATTGTGAGCATGTTTCACAACTCTGTGGTGAACATTCTCAATGTGTGTGATACATTAACGCCCACAATAATGTATCATATTTGAGTTCTACTGTGTGATATAAGTGTTGTTCTCATCAGTGAATAGCATAATGTAATATATGTATAACTGTTACGATAGCATGAACTAAAATCTAAATATGATACAATTGAATTTTTGACAACATACCCTTAACAGTCAATATGGACTATACCATTTACTTACTGTTTTTCTTATGCTTCTGTGCAGGTCATAGTTCAAATACGTGGGTGTGCAGTTCCTAAGGATATAAGTGGTGGTCAGGTCTCTGGAATAACCTCCAAATGGAGGAAGTGCCCTCACACACCCCGAGAGGTGTCATGCTTCATCATTGGGCGTGCTCCTTGTCGGGCCGGCGCTGCAATGCCCGACGGGCACCCGCGAAGGGGCTCTTTGGCAGAGTTTTTTGATAAAGCCGTTTGGTGAGTGATGGTATGTGAGCTGTAGTGTGTAGTGTAGTGAGTGAACGTTTAAAATAGGTTTAGGGAGACTCTTGCCTCATCAGCCCCTAAAGGGTTTATTGGCAATTCGTCAGGACCATACAGAGGATAGTTTCCTAATAATCTTACACTACTGCAAGGCTGGTGTATACAATTGGCAGATTAATTAAGTCGCCAGCCGTGCTATGTAGCACAAGGTTAAGTATCACCTTGTGTTGTTTCGAGACCCCGTATTTTGTGGGTCAAGGTCTGACGGGTTTTCTCAGAGTGCTTCGCTCACACTCGATTAGAAGTGGCGAGGTGAGTGGCCTTTCGCCTACCCTGGCTCTGTCTCCCTCTTCTGCGCAGGTCATGCCATTTCTGAAAATAACCTATTGATTGAAGATCAAGATTTAGCAAATGTTGATATCTCTTTACCATCAATTGATGAGGACACATTATACATACTATCTAATTATTTAGATGAAACAAACATATCCTAAAGTCACATAGATGTTCGCACATAGACTGCAGCAGAAAGAAGCCAAATTACTACTGGTACTTCAACCACACACATGCAGACATCAACATTACATATGCCAGTACAAGAATTTGAAAGGCACATTCAGAAGATCCAGGAAGAAACTTGTGATGCAGGCAAAGAAGGCCTTGCAACACTTCATGGTGATATGATGGATGCTACAAATTGCTTGATGCCGACAGTGGCTGTTCCAGAAAAAATAGGATTGTACTCCTTTTTAAATGGGATGGATGCATCACTGATGGACATACATGAGGATTTACTAAAACCAAACTGGATGGAAAGGTATCAAATAACAGTGTCACAGAAGTTGCACAGTGTGATACTGTCGAAATATCAAACACATTAAAACACATTTTGAATTCAATAACGTCTCATGGAGGACTTTAAGTATTCGCTACCACAAAATACATTAATTTTGTCGACTCAAGGTAAAATAGATTCAGCACTTGAGCGCATTGCTGCTGTACATGGTGCGACGTGCTAATCTCAACATACAATAAGGCCATTGCAGTATTAATATTACACTATCCAAAACATTGAATAATTCAAAGGAGCAATCTAAGAATGTGTCTGAAGAAGAAGATACCCCATGTAGATATGTGAGATGCAAAAAAAGTCTTCATTAAAACAATACAAATTTCTGTAATCTTTTTTCAACAAAATGACAGTACAATGTTTGTGTTGAATCTTGTAGCACAAGTATAGAAGACAGTATACAAAATATAATTTTGAACATTTTGTTTACAATCAGTACTCAGCTACGTGCTTATAAATTGACTTCACAAATGTAATCACTATGTATACAGCAAAAGCTTGTGCCAATATATGAAAGTTAAACATGTAAATGTGAATAAACAAAATGAGAGTGTGATTTGGTGAATTGAGATTGTGTCCCGAGTGGGGAATACCTATTGAATATCTCCATTACCCAACGCTTAATGACTTTTGAAACATTTAGTCAGATCTAACTTAATTATTTTGCACTAAGAATACTTGAAGAATATGAATTGAAAAACAAAACCAAACCTAACATATCTGTCTATCAACCATGTGTGTTACAACATAGAGTACTTTCTTAGAAAACATATAGGTACTGTTGTTTGGCAAGCATTTTCAGGGCCACCTTTAGAACATGTGACGCCTAGTGCGACAATCGTTCATGGGACCCCCCCTTACCTTCTCCATGGATTTGCTCAATAACACCCTCCAACAGTGACCCTTATTTCTCCATTGGCCCTCTCGTCCATGCATCTAATTTATTTCTTAGCAATACTCATAGCAGAGTAGGGTGTCTGAGGTCTTTCCATCAAAAACGAATTATACCTAGACAATGAATCATACGTGTGTAATGTAGTCTATAGGATAAGTTAGATAATACAATGTGGATTACAAATGTAGGAATCACATGACATCCATACTAGAAGACAGTATATTTCAAGAGTCTTTGGGGCCGATTACGATGGCGGTCGGAAAACCATTCCGCCCGCCGTGGCAATGGGAAAAGACCCCTGCATGGCCTGCGGCACCACCGCCGATCACATTACGATGCACCGCCGGAAAAATCTGACCGCCGCGGTCGGAACCCAAGAAACACTGGCGGCGCACGTGCAGAAAATGCGAAATACCCTCCACGGCGGTCGGATTCACTGCGGAAAGCTCACAACCCGCCGATACACAAGCGGAATTCCCATGAGTGCAATTATGATCTTACCGCGGTGCTAGCGGTACGACCGCTTGTTTCCGACCGCCGCGATTGACAGCAATGATGAATGGGAGAGCTGGAGGAATGACCATTGCAGTCCGACCGCGGTGTCCGCGCGGAAATAGTAATGGCGGTCGGAAGCAACTACACCACAAAACCACAAAATGTGGCTGTGTATCTGGCTCAGCCAATGAAAACAGCCAACACACCCCATTGACACATGCCCCAGGCAAATAAGAACTACAAATCCCAGCCCAACACAGACAACACACCTGACATGAATACTCATTTTGGACCCACCCACATAGCAGAGCATAAAACCAGCCCCTGCATGACCACAATTCTTTGCACAACACCAGAACAGAAGGGCCCAACAACATCACACAAAGGATAGGCAACTCTGCACACATCACACCATCACAAACACACACACACCACACACATCACCAACTACACACCTGCACTCTTAACCACTCAGCACATCACACACCATGGCACATAAGATGCCCAAATTCACTGATGGTGAGTTGTCAGTCATGGTGGATGAGATAATAAGAGTTGAGCCATATATTTTAGGAAGCAGGGTCCAACAGACCCCATCAGCCAGGCAAAATCAAATGTGGCAAAGGATAGTTGACGGAGTCAATGCTGTAGGGCAAGTTCCACGCAACAGGAAGGAGATCAGGAAGAGGTGGACTGACCTCAAGAGCAAGGTCAAGGAGAAGAACAGCAAGAACCGTGAGCTGGCAAACCGGACTGGCAGTGGCCCTCCCATTCCACCAAGAACATTCAACGCATGGGAGGAGAAGGTGCTTGGCATACTGCCCCCAGAGAGTTGCACTGGAATTGAGGGGGGAATGGAGGCTGGTAAGTACCAACAAAGGTCTGCCATAACACTGCTATGTAGTAGCTTGCACAACTAAAAAGCAACACCTCCTAGGCCCAAATGTACTCATGTCCACCACACTACCCCCAAACAGGTCTCACAGATCCCACAATAACTCCCTCTCATTCACCACAAAGGTACATAACAATATTTACATGGGGGCACATGTACAGGCAGCCAGCATTACAACTCCCAACAGGCCCCCTTGTCCCACAGCTCAGCAGGATGGAGCATCCCCCACACCCCCAAGCATGGGGCAGCCATTTCCCTCCAATGTGTAACTTAACAGGTAGGTAGCCATCTCAACAGGGAGGGGTCTTTGTGGCTGTGAAGTCTGCACTACAACTCCCAACAGGCCCCCTTGTCCCACAGCTGAGCAAGATGGAGCACTCCCCACACCCACAACCATGTGGCAGCCCTTTTATTCTTCCCATCAAACTTACAGGTAGGTAGCCATCTTAACAGGGAGGGGTGTCTGTGTGTGGGAAGCTTGCACTACAACTCCCACCAGGCACCCTTGTCCCACAGCTGAGCAGGATGGAGCATGTCCCCCCCACCCAGAACCATGTGGCAGCCATTTCATTGTTCTCATCAAACTTACAGGTAGGTAGCCATCTTAACAGGGAGGGGTGTTTGTGTCTGGGAAGCCTGCACTACAACTCCCACCAGGCACCCTTGTCCCACAGCTGAGCAGGATGGAGCATCCCCCACACCCCCAAGCATGGGGCAGCCATTTCCCTCCAATGTGTAACTTAACAGGTAGGTAGCCATCTCAACAGGGAAGGGTCTTTGTGGCTGTGAAGTCTGCACTACAACTCCCAACAGGCCCCCTTGTCCCACAGCTGAGCAAGATGGAGCACTCCCCACACCCACAACCATGTGGCAGCTATTTCATTCCTCTCGCCAAACTTACAGGTAGGTAGCCATCTTAACAGGGAGGGGGGTATGTGGGTAGGAAGCCAGCACTACAACTCCCACCAGGCACCCTTGTCCCACAGCTGAGCAGGATGGAGCACACACCCCCAGCCAGAACCATGTTGCAGCCATTTCATTGCTCTCCTCCGACTTACAGGTAGGTAGCCTTCTCATGCTCTATTGTCCCACAGCTGAGCAGGATGGAGCATCCCCACACCCACAACCATGTGGCAGCCATTTCATTCTTCCCATCAAACTTACAGGTAGGTAGCCATCTTAACAGGGAGGGGTGTTTGTGTGTGGGAAGCTTGCACTACAACTCCCACCAGGCACCCTTGTCCCACAGCTGAGCAGGATGGAGCATCACCCCCCACCCAGAACCATGTGGCAGCCATTTCATTGTTCTCATCAAACTTACAGGTAGGTAGCCATCTTAACAGGGAGGGGTGTTTGTGTCTGGGAAGCCTGCACTACAACTCCCACCAGGCACCCTTGTCCCACAGCTGAGCAGGATGGAGCCTCCCCCACACCCCCAAGCATGGGGCAGCCATGTCCCTCCAATGTGTAACTTAACAGGTAGGTAGCCATCTCAACAGGGAGGGGTCTTTGTGGCTGTGAAGTCTGCACTACAACTCCCAACAGGCCCCCTTGTCCCACAGCTGAGCAAGATGGAGCACTCCCCACACCCACAACCATGTGGCAGCCATTTCATTCCTCTTGCCAAACTTATAGGTAGGTAGCCATCTTAACAGGGAGGGGGGTATGTGGGTAGGAAGCCAGCACTACAACTCATACCAGGCACCCTTGTCCCACAGCTGAGCAGGATGGAGCACACACCCCCAGCCAGAACCATGTTGCAGCCATTTCATTGCTCTCCTCCGACTTACAGATAGGTAGCCTTCTCATGCTCTATTGTCCCACAGCTGAGCAGGATGGAGCATCCCCCACACCCACAACCATGTGGCAGCCATTTCATTCTTCCCATCAAACTTACAGGTAGGTAGCCATCTTAACAGGGAGGGGTGTTTGTGTGTGGGAAGCTTGCACTACAACTCCCACCAGGCACCCTTGTCCCACAGCTGAGCAGGATGGAGCATGTCCCCCCCCACCCAGAGCCATGTGGCAGCCATTTCATTGTTCTCATCAAACTTACAGGTAGGTAGCCATCTTAACAGGGAGGGGTGTTTGTGTCTGGGAAGCCTGCACTACAACTCCCACCAGGCACCCTTGTCCCACAGCTGAGCAGGATGGAGCATTCCCCACACCCACAAGCATGGGGCAGCCATTTCCCTCCAATGTGTAACTTCACAGGTAGGTAGCCATCTCAACAGGGAGGGGTCTTTGTGGCTGTGAAGTCTGCACTACAACTCCCAACAGGCCCCCTTGTCCCACAGCTGAGCAGGATGGAGCATCCCCCACACCCCCAAGCATGGGGCAGCCATTTCCCTCCAATGTGTAACTTCACAGGTAGGTAGCCATCTCAACAGGGAGGGGTCTTTGTGGCTGTGAAGTCTGCACTACAACTCCCAACAGGCCCCCTTGTCCCACAGCTGAGCAGGATGGAGCATCCCCCATACCTCCAAGCATGGGGCAGCCATTTCCCTCCAATGTGTAACTTCACAGGTAGGTAGCCATCTCAACAGGGAGGGGTCTTTGTGGCTGTGAAGTCTGCACTACAACTCCCAACAGGCCCCCTTGTCCCACAGCTGAGCAGGATGGAGCATCCCCCACACCCCCAAGCATGGGGCAGCCATTTCCCTCCAATGTGTAACTTCACAGGTAGGTAGCCATCTCAACAGGGAGGGTCTTTGTGGCTGTGAAGTCTGCACTACAACTCCCAACAGGCCCCCTTGTCCCACAGCTCAGCAGGATGGAGCATTCCCCACACCCACAAGCATGGGGCAGCCATCACATTGCTCTCCCAAAACTTACACGTAGGTAGTGACTGCATGTACCCCGCCATCCTTATCTAAATGCATGTAGCCACATAACCACATCAGCACTAACATTTCAGCCAACTTAGCATAGTTTTCAATGCCACATCCAGTGTGCAGACATCTAAGTGCACGTAACTGTCACATATTTTGAACTCATACTCACCAAGTCACAAGTGAAACAAATGCATCCCACAATTGTGCACAGCAGAGAATGCAATGTGGAAGTGCCATGGTGTCTGAGCATGAACGCCCATCTCAACACCAAACATGCATGGTCAACATGGAAAAAAAGGAAAGTACATGTGATTCCAATGCTATGTATAACATGACAATGGTTCCTACTAGCTCTGTTGAAATAGATAACATGAACAGCTAAATGAAAAGACGCACAACAGAAAATTGATGTCACGCAATTAGGTAGATGAGGACATGTCCGTGTATTTACACTATCTGTACACTGCACCAAGTATCAATTCCCAACGGACACCATGGACTTAAAAGGTATGTACCTCAACGTCATGACATGGTGCACAGCATATAGCAGGCATACAAAGTCATTGCATTGTAAAGTGTGTGTTGTATCAAATGTCTCAAACAATTGTCTAACATCAAGCTTGTTGCGTGCAACTCAATTACCATATCACCTCTGTTCAACAGGAGATCAACAACTAACTGCAGAGGATGACACCAACATGCGGAGCCAGTCTCCCCCCCTGGAACGTGGACTCTTGGATGCCGATTCCCCAACATTCTCGGACGAGGATTCTCAAGCTGGCCCCTCTGGTGTGGCAGGAACTAACATGTCTCAAGCCCTCATTGTCCCCACCACCACCATCACCACCACGGCAAGACCAACCGTGCTGCCCCCATCCACTACGAGCTGTGTGGCCTCCACCACCACGGCAAGAACAACCGTGCTGCCCCCTGCCACTACGACCTGTGTGGGCTCCACCACCACGGCAAGAACAACTGTGCTGCCCCCTGCCACTACGACCTGTGTGGCCTCCACCACCACCATCACCACTGCTGCCTGCAACACACGCCCTGCCACGGTGGTTACCAACACCACCACACAATCACAGCATGACAGGGAGAGTGTGCCAGTGCATCGGGGGACTATGCCACAGGTCCGTGTCAGGAGGGCAGGTGGGAGTACAACTGGGGCAGAGACACAGGAGGACAATGACCCTGAATCCCTGGCCACCATTGCAAGAGTCCTTGGTGCCTACCAAGAGAACCATGGAGTAATGGGCCAGCTTGCTGAAGACATGCATGAGATCCGCCTGCTGCAGCAGTCCATGGACACACGGATGGGCCAACTTGTCGACCTTGTTGGCCAGCTAGTGGGTGTTCTGAGGGACAGACTCCCAGCCCCAAGTGCCGCTCCACCCCCCTCCAGTGGATTGCCTGCTGTGCAGCCCAACATTCCAGCTGCAGCCACAGAGAGGGGTTTGCAGGAGGAGAGTGAGTTCTCAGACACCACTGACCCTGCAGCAGATGGCCCCCCTCCCAAACGCACCAGGGGCCATCCGAGAATCCACAGGGGAGGATTTGGTGGCAGGCCACCATACCAACGCCACTCACAGAGCCAGCCATGATGGTATCCTGTTGTTCCCCTTTGCATTGACTATGTTGACTATTCTTGCCCACATTGCCATGTTGATGGCCTGAGTCTGTTGGACTGTGTGACTTCAGCTTTGTGGTGACTACACTATTTGTCTCAACTACCATGACTGACAACTCATTTATTCACTGTTCACATTTATGTACATATCCCCGTCACTTGCACAAAAACTAATTCCAAATAAACACTCTTCACATACCTATGTCTGTGTGAGCTACATGTTTATTCCAGTATGTACAATGACAAATCAGATTTCAATGTTCCAACAGCTGTGAAGCAAAGGAGGCATTCAGAGGGTGAATGAACCTAGAAAGACACAAGAGAATGACATTTACTCATCAGGTGACGCCTTCACAGCAGAAATACAACACTAGGCAGAAAGGTACAAAAACAAGCACCCCTAGCAATGGTCAACAACCTCAACATACACATGATGTACCTGGATACACATACCCTGTGCCACACACATCATCCCTCATCACACACACAACAGCCAGCAGTTAGAGTTATCTAAGCCTTGATAGTAACATCCAAGCAAACACACAATGTCACTTGTCTACAAAGTCACTTACATTCAAGGGAAGTAGTTGGCAATGAGCTGTTGACGCAGGCCAACACCTTCCTCTTCACCACTATCGTCCGCACTGGAAGTGTGTGGGTGTGCAGGAGGGGGCATCTGCTGCTCATCGTCATCCATGATCAGCAGCACGGCTTTGCGCAAGGCAAGGTTGTGTAGCATGCAGCATGCTACAACTATCCGGCACACCTTTCATGGGGAATACAACAGTGCACCTCCGCTCTTGTCCAGGCACCGGTATCGGGACTTCAGTAGGCCAAAGGTGCGCTCCACCACACGTCGTGTCCTACCATGTGCCTCGTTGTAGCTGACTTCACCCGGGGTACTTGGATTCCGCAGTGGGCTCAGCAACCACGGCCTGTTGGGAAACGCTGAGTCACCTAGGTGTGACATACACAGAGAAATGTTGTGATACAAACAGTTGACGAGAACAGCATGTCACACACAGCACACTACTTGACTCAGTGTACTCACCTACAAGCCATGCACGCTCTGGATGTAGATTTTCCATCAGCCGGGGTACAATGCTGTTCCGCAGGATGTAGGAGTCATGGGCGGAGCCAGGAAATCGCGCACAAACATGGCTGATGATCATATCAGCTTGGCATACCACCTGCACATTTATGGAATGGTAGTGCTTCCTGTTCCTATACACCTGCTCACGTGCCTTTGGTGAGACAAGGGCAATGTGTGTGCCGTCAATGGAACCAACTACATGAGGAATGTGTCCAAGGGCATAAAACCCAGCCTTCACAGCAGGCAAATCTGCTGTATTTGGGAATCGTATGTATTGGTCCTTGTATACCATCATTGCGGACACCACATCCCAGAGCACCATGCTGAATGTTGGTTGCGACATCCCACCGGCGGTGGCCACCGTGTATTGGAAAGAGCCCATAGCGAAGAAATGCACCGCTGCCATGATCTTAACGGTTGGGGATAGGGCAGTTGGATATGTGCGTTGAGGCCTCAGATGGGGCTCCAACTGAGCACACAGCTCTTGCAGTGTAACGCGATCCAGATGAAATTTCCTGATGATGTCCACATCCTCCATGTCCGCCAGGACTGTGAAAGTCCGGTGCACATTTGGTCGTCGCCTACATGAAATGGGAGAGGACTAATGTTATTCAAATTACACAATGAGATGTGTCCGACTTCTCACATCTTGACTCACGCAGCAGAAACAATGAACGTACTCCAACAATTGCTGAATCCACAACTCAGATGCAGAGAGTCATTCACCACATGTGTGTTTACAAGGGGTCATGTTGTACATACTGACTACCAGACAAACATATTCAGAGGTTGTGAATGGTACACCAATACATCTGGTGGCCCCAGGCCTAGGAGTAGGTGACACAGCACAGGTATGAGACAGCAACACTGCTGACTCATATGTAGCTGCTTTACCTGCCACACCTTCTTGATTAAGTTGCACAGACCACTAGTTATCATCACAATGTGCACAGTGTGTGTAAGCTGAGCACATATCCTACTTAAACCAGCTATGGGCACAGTAACATACCACCATTATGTGTTCAGGCAATCATTACTGTTGTTTGATTAGCCATCTCACACATTAAGTTGATTCCAAAGATGAGACAACATCATACAACCAATAGATGTACATCCACACACATATCATAGGTGACGTGAGTAAGTGCATGTCAATGCATGTCACATTTTCCACAGACATGGCATGTGTAGGCATCAGTGAGTTTAATGTCACACCAGCATTCATTGTACAAAACAAGTGCATAAAGACACTATGGAGGTATAGTGTTCAATTGTTAAATTAGACCATTGCCATTGCTAGTGCATAATGTGCCCATAACCGCGGTAGGCGTGCACCGCCACCGCGGGTCCGCTCATTGGCCACACTTGAAAGATGCAGCATAGCGGTAGCGACCGCCTGTCCTCCGTGGTGTGACACCACCAATGTCATTGCAGCCAATGGGACCCGCGGTCGCGGAAGTGAAATGCTACTTTGGAACCCGCGGTAGGCGTGCACCGCCACCGCGGGTCCGCTCATTGGCCACACTTGAAAGATGCAGCATAGCGGTAGCGACCGCCTGTCCTCTGCGGTGTGACACCACCAATGCCATTTGAGCCAATGGGGACCGCGGTAGTGAAATGCTACTTCGGAACCCGCGGTAGGCGTGCACCGCCACCGCGGGTCCGCTCATTGGCCACACTTGAAAGATGCAGCATAGCGGTAGCGACCACCTGTCCTCCGCGGTGTGACACCACCAATGCCATTGCAGCCAATGGGAACCGCGATCGCGGTAGTGAAATGCAACTTTGGAAACCGCGGTAGGCGTGCACCGCCACCGCGGGTCCGCTCATTGGCCACACTTGAAAGATGCCAGCCAGGTGGACCAATTGCAGCAGCTGCCTGCCACTGATACCAACCCAGGGGCCTATAAATCTCTGTGGGAGAGCCACACATTTCACATGCATTCAGACACTGCAGACTGCCATTCCTCTACAACTGCATATTTTGCTGTATCCTGGAGCCAGTGATGGCGAGAACAGAGAATGTCAGGGCCCGTCCCTTCACTACAGAGGAGCTGGAGCTTCTGGTGGACGAGGTCCTTGCACAGTATGGGAGGCTTTTTGGTGCACCAGAAGTACTGGTAAGTGTCCCTGATTCTAAGTGTGAGAGTGATCAAAATGATTCCATGATGTTGCTGTGCAGTAGTATGTGCCTGTGAGTGCAAGTCGATGTACAGGCATCCTAATAGTTGACATAGCATGCTTCATACATGTTCTGTGGGAATTGACTTTGATTATGTGTAGAAAATGGACACTCCTACAGCCATTCTTGCACAAACTTAATGAACATGTTGGTCTGAGACTAGGTGATGTAAATGTGTGTTACACTGCCATGCATGCTAACTTCATGTCAATGGTGTCTGTAGGCTTATTTCCACACCTACATAAGTTGATTGTAGGTAGGGGGAGACATGCATTGTTTAAACAGCCACACAGATACGATGGTGTTCTGAAACAGCACAAGTCGGGACTGATTTTTACTGTGCCATGTTATGTGACTGTCCACTCACTCTTCACAACCTCATATGTGACTGTTGAAATGTATATTGGTATGGAGCACTAACTTATGTGTGTTGACTTTTTCTTAAGTGCACTATGTTGATGTGAGCATCATGCACAATAGTCCAATGCATGAGTGGAACCCACTTGATGTTAATGCAACAATGACACTTCACATCAATGTAAGTAGTAGATGTCATCCTTACATTGATTTGAACATGTGTTCAGTCTCGCAGGTGTTGGCACTTTTCACCCTCTCATGCTGTACATCCATGTGATTTATCTGAGGGACCATGTTGAGCCACACTGTGAGTTCCTCTGGCCTGCACAGACACTGTCCAATGTTACTCTGAGCCATGCGTAACTGGACTGAGTCAAACATGTGGTTAGTCCACACACCTAATACTCACTGAGCCATCATAGTCCTGAGAATTGCACAATCGAGGACTTCACATTGTGAGAAGTGCGTGATAAATCAGATTATGTCCCAATATGTTTCCTGAAAAATGCATTGAGCCATTCACAGGCCAAGGGAATCGTGGGGTGTGTAGTGGTGGACACAGTGAGCCTGCCACAACACTTCATTATTACTGTATTGCATGTCATGCTCACTCACATACTGCATCACAGATGAGGGCAATCTGCACATGGCTGTCTGTGCTGCCATTGTGCATGTGTATGAGATGGCCATGTACTGTGTGCCAAGCCATACATGCATTCATTTCTGTGTAGTATTGTAATGAACATGTACTATGTGTCATGCTGTATGGCCTCTGATGAAGATGTAGCGATTTGTGTGCCATGCATTTATGTTCTCCTGTGCTGACACACAATGTGAATGACACAGGGTCTCTGATACTTCCTTTTCTTGTCTCCTATGCCTGCAGCTGAAGGTCCACCAGCGTAAGGCCACATGGAAGAACATTGCACCGAAGGTGCGGGCTCTGGGTGTATCCAACAGACGGCACACACACTGCCACAAGAGGTGGGACGACATCTCCCGTCTGAGCAGGAGCGTGGCAGAGATGACGGTGGGGCTGGTCCCTCGCAGTGGCAGGTTGGCGCGCCGAACCATGACTCCACTAATGTCCCGCATCTTGTCTGTGACACAGCCAGAGCTGTATGAACGTTTGAGGGATCATCAGCAGGGAGTAAGTGGTGAGTATTCTGCATAGGCTGACTTTGGGTGTGAGTGACTGCATGAATGGCGACCGTGAGACATTGCTGATCTTGCTGCTGTGTAAATTTTTAGGAACTACTTCTCAGTGGCCTATGTGTTCAGTGCAGGTGTCATGTATTTTCCCATAGATGGACTTGATCATGTGTTTCATACAATGGCCCTTGCCATTGCATGATGAGATGTGGCCTTATGCCATCTTCTGCATTCTGGGTGTCATGGACATCACCAGGCAGTGTACAGCAGTGTGCATCATGTCAGTGTGCATTTAACGATGTGTGCACTGCAGGACTTGTAAATGGTGTGAAGTACACATCTGACACCAACGTGCATAAGTTTGCAAGATGAATTGCTCACCTTGTCAGACATCAGTAGCTCATGGACATTATTAAGTAGAAATTTGAATCTGTATCTGTGTTGTCCCCTTACAGTGACTCCATATGTGACAGAGGCAACATGCTGAGATGTATGCCTCTCTCACATACAGGCACGTGGGTATGCTTGCAGAGATGTTTAGGTTACATTACAAGGAGGCAGGGACCTGCTATTTGCCGGTGTGAACCTCACATGGCTCATTGATGTAAACAATGCATATTTCCATGCATCTTCTGTGTTCAGCATGATTGTTGCACATGCAGACTGCACAGGGTGTTGTGCAACTTGGGGTTGTCATTATCTAGTCTAGTTATGTGCTTGCATTTGATGTTTGTGTGTATGGCACTGTACTGAACCAATATCTCTGTCCATTGCAGCATCTACCGAGTGCACGGAAGGCCATGATACGGACACCAGTGCTGAAGAATGTGGCACGCATGATAGCCATCAGATCACTGACACTGATGTGACCAGCGCCTCGGAGGGGAACAGGAGTGTCCTTGAGGACTCACGCGCAGAAAGCACAACCTCAACATCATCGGACTCCAGTGGGGAGTCAGCGACAATGGTGGTCACAGGGAGTGACAATGCTGCCTCTTCCTCTACCACACATCGGCCAGTGCCCACCATCCCGGCTACTACCACTATTGCTGTCCGTGCCCGCAGGGCTGTTAAGGGTAGAGTCACCTTCACCCCAAGCACCGCTGCCCCTGCCCCTATCTCCCCTGCTGCCCTCAGTGTTGAGGCGATTGAACTCTTGCACCAGCTGTGTGTGGGTCAGACAGCTCTCCTAAATGCTTTCCAGGATCAGGACAAGAAGTTGGGACAGGTTCTGGCATTTATGGAGGGCATTCATTCGGACGTGGGTGGGCTACACAGGACTGTCCAGGGTTTGTCCTCCACCGTGACGGCAGCCATTCAGCTATCACAGCACCCAAGTCCAGCCCCAATGCCTTCACCAACCACCCTGCCAGTGGCAACCCCTGAGGGGAGTGACCACACAACTGAGCCCTCAGGCCCCGAGTCGTCGACACCCAGCACACGACAGCAGCGCTCCAAGAGTGCAAGACCACAGACACCATCCCCAAAAAGTGACACAGGCACACAGGGACGCAAAGAAAAAAGCACTTCACATGACACTCAGGGGCATCAGGCAAAGAAGCAGGCCTCTAGCTCACGGTCCACAAGATTGCACCCATCACAAGAGACTCCCATCCACACAACTGCTCCAAGTGACAGACAAACAGTTGGCATGCCTGATGTGGTGCTGGTGCTGCTGAAGGGAAAGCACACAGAGCAACCTAAGACTGCTTCACCCAGGACCTCTACTCCCACCCACACCCCTGTGAAGCGTGGTCAGAAGAGCAATGTGAGTCGTTCACCAGGGCCACAGGGGATGGAGGGCAAAAGGCAAGCAAAAAGCAAGGCGAAGTCCATATCCTGCAAATCCCCACAAGGAGGGCCACCTGCACCTGTCACACCTTTGGTGGGGAGGGACTCTGTTGTGCCAGCCACACTTCCCACTACTCCCAAGACACTTCTGCAATATCGTATACCCAAGAAGTGTAGAGGCAGCCCTCAACATTCACCCTCACCCACTGTGTCTCACGGCAGCGTCTCTCCGCCTCCACGTGCCACCATGCCACCCGGTCCAAGCAGGCCTACACCTGCCACAGCCACTACTGCCTCTGTGTCTCACGGCAGCATCTCTCTGCCTCCACGTGCCACCATGCCACCCGGTCCAAGCAGGCCTACACCTGCCACAGCCACTACTGCCTCTGTGTCTCACGGCAGCATCTCTCCGCCTCCACGTGCCACCATGCCACCCGGTCCAAGCAGGCCTACACCTGCCACAGCCACTACTGCCTCTGTGTCTCATGGCAGCATCTCTCCGCCTCCACGTGCCACCATGCCACCCAGTAGAAGCAGGCCTACACCTGCCACTGCCACTACTGCCTCTGTGTCTCATGGCAGCATCTCTCCGCCTCCACGTGCCACCATGCCACCCAGTAGAAGCAGGCCTACACCTGCCACAGCCACTACTGCCTCTGTGTCTCACGGCAGCATCTCTCCGCCTCCACGTGCCACCATGCCACCCGGTCCAAGCAGCCCTACGCCTGCCACAGCCACTGCTGACTCTGACGAGCCTCTCTTGCCCAGGTCCAGTTCCGCCAGTGGCCACGACAATCAGCCACCTCCCAGTCCAACTGACAGGCAAGTCTGAGGCACAGACCCCCTCCCATACCCATCTCTCCCACAGCGGTGCCTGGACTGCGCTTTGATAGCCCCGGTGCTTTGTTCATTCACATGGCAGTGTACGGTGTTCCACATTCACTGTAAACATTTTCATGCACACATGTGCATTGTTTGGACTGTGGACTGGCCAATGGCCTTTTATTTGTTTGAAATTTTGTGCCTATCAGGATATTTTGCAATAAACACTGTTACTCCTGTTGTATCGTTTGTTACTGCCCTTGCTTAATTAAACATTTTGATGTGTGGGTATGGATGAATGTGCCACATGCTCTGCATGGCACTTCCACATTGCCATTGACTTCATTCACTTTGTCATTGTTTGGCAAACGTAACACACACTTTTGGTCTGCTTTACTCTGAGGTTTGGGGGTGCAATGATGTTTGTGGGTGTTGATGTACTCTTGTAATCATCATTTGCTGTTGATTTCAGTATGATTGTACACATGTCATGTTAGGGGGCTATACCACAACAGAGGTGAATTCTACACACAGTCTAACTTGCGGGGTGTCCAAGGTTGGTGATGTCTGTGTGATGTGTTTGGATGTGTGAACAGCAGTGTGTGTGTGGTAATCTTGTGAAGGCCTGTCTTTGTACTCACATGGGTATATTTGGATGTGTACAGTTGAGTGGTCACACAGTGTGCTTGGCCTGTCCTTGTCAGTGGTGTTGAGGTGTATGTGGCCCTGTACATGCCAACTACAAACATGTATGTTCCAGGTGGGGTTTGCCCCCTACTACTCATCTTGGCAGTGGCAGGAAGGGGGTTTCACACCACAGGCAGCTTTTTGGCATTATTTTGCAGGTGGGGTTTGCCCCCTAATACTCATCTTGGCAGTGGCAGGAAGAGGGTTTCACAACACATGCACCTTTTTGGCATTACTTTGCAGGTGGGGTTTGCCCCCTAATACTCATCTTGGCAGTGGCAGGAAGGGGGTTTCACAACACATGCACCTTTTTGGCATTACTTTGCAGGTGGGGTTTGCCCCCTAATACTCATCTTGGCAGTGGCAGGAAGGGGGTTTCACATCACAGGCACCTTTTTGGCATTACTTTGCAGGTGGGGTTTGCCCCCTAATACTCATCTTGGCAGTGGCAGGAAGGGGGTTTCACATCACAGGCACCTTTTTGGCATTACTTTGCAGGTGTGGTTTGCCCCCTAATACTCATCTTGGCAGTGGCAGGAAGGGGGTTGCACTTCACAGGCACCTATTTGGCATTACTTTGCAGGTGGGGTTTGCCCCCTAATACTCATCTTGGCAGTGGCAGGAAGGGGGTTTCACATCACAGGCACCTATTTGGCATTACTTTGCAGGTGGGGTTTGCCCCTAATACTCATCTTGGCAGTGGCAGGAAGGGGGTTTCACACCACAGGCAGCTTTTTGGCATTACCTTGCAGGTGTTGTTTTGCCACCTATTACTCATCAAGGCAGTGGCAGGCAGGGGGTTTCACATCACAGGCACCTATTTGGCATTACTATGCAGGTGTTGTTTTGCCACAATACACCTATGAACTTGTTCACATACATCACTATCCCTGAATATCAGATGGGCACACATTTTGATGTTGAACAGGGTGGGATGGTAGGAGCTGTGATGGTATCAGGTAATGTCAGCTGCTACCAACAGAGGCACACGATGTACATTTGGGCCAGGGCCAACACAATCCTTACACGTCCCTGTGACTGCCCATGCGTGCCGCTGGCCCTGCCTACTGGATTGTGCAGAACTTTTCCCGCGTCTTCACCGCTGCGGTGACGTGACCGGGAGGATGCGGTGATGACGTTGTTGATGGATGACCCCGATGCGGAGGTGTGGCATTGACGTACCTGCGGTGTTGTCGACGGCGGCGTCTTTGTTGATCGCGGATCAGGAACAGCAGCGGTAGGGCTTGTAGAGCAGGATCCATTGCGGTAGCGAACGCATGGAGTTGTGTGTTATTGCCGTTTTCCTCTGCAGTATTGTTTCCGCCGTGTTTCTATGGGTGATTTCTCCGTTGCGGTCCGATTGCCTATTTGAGGCATTGTGATTCGGACGGCGGTCTACACGTCATTCCGCACGGCGGTCTCCCGCTATTGGCTACGTCCGCCTTCGTCGCGGAACCAAGGTACTGGCGGTACTAAAAACTCTGCGGCGGTAGTGATTTGGCCTATGTCTGCCCATCGTAATATGGCGGTCGGGGATTCGCGACCGTGGTTGGCAAAACAGCACCCGCCAGGCCGGCGGAAGCCACCGCAGCCACGGCGGTGCCGATCCGCCCGCCATCGTAATCGACCCCTTTGGTCTTGAAAAGCACAAACTATGAGCCAGATTTACAAGTATTTAGCGCTGTGTTTGCATCACAAAAGTGATGCAAACCAGCACAAAATTTTGTTTTTTTATTTACTTTCCAGGGCAAAACTTGTTTCGGGCTGGAAATTTACCTAGTAGTAATACAAAGCAGTGCAAAGCACTGCTTTGCATTACTTAGAGTCAAAGGGGCGTACCAAGGGTGGTACATGAGTGTTCACATGCAACCACCCATACTTTTTTGCGCAAAAGCCTATTGACTGAAAATTGGAGTCTGCCATTTGTGTTAACAATTAATGCCATCTGAAAGCAGGCGTTAAAATAAGCAATGTTTTAATTTTGCCTTTCTTTTCTGACTTTGCATGTGTGCTGCATTGTACAGCACACATGCAAAGTAGGAAACATTTTAAAATCTGTCTAGGCGTAGTATTTTGTACTGAAAGGGAACCCTTCCACTACAAAACTGATGCTAGATTCACGGCCATACCCTTGCGCTATGGCGCAAAGGTGTGTGCATGGCGCTTGACAGCAAAAACCTGCGCCGGTGATAGAGAGAGGCGGTGAGAGAGCCATATCTCTGTAGGTACGGCACTCTCCTGCTGCCTCCTTCTCCCGTCAATGCAGCGCAGCATTTTTAGCTGCACCGCTGTGTGAGAATTTATTAAATTTGTCCCTATGTATTTAAAAGGTACCATAGTGTTTGGGGCTGGCTTTACTACTAAGAATGTATTTCTTTCAATACTAAGCATTTTTAGCAACATTAGGATAATGAAAGACTTGGAAAAAGAATAAGGTGCCAACCCTATGCCTTGCAGTTTGCATGTAGCTATTTGATGACAGTTCAGTTGTCATCGTGCTATATTAGGCTTGTAATTTATGAACTGCAAGTAACAAAAAGATCACAGAGACAAAAGCAGTTACCCACAGAGCTATCAACATAAAATACAATTATGTGATTGACATGGTGCGCGTTCTTTGCAGCAGGCATATCAACCCTCTGCACTACTTGATAATGATGATCTTTCAATGCTTTGATGTAAAGGTGCTCGTGATGAAAATGTCTTGCAATGTGACACAAAATGGGTGAAAACCCATGCAAAATGACGCAAACGTATGTCGTCTTTGCGCAATGCACGTCTACGCATATGTATGCCACACCCTTTACAGGAGCTTGAGGAGAATCACAGCCAGGAACACCATATTGGTAACTGGTTTATAACAGATACCTGTACGAGCCTTAAACTTTTAATATATTCAAGCTTACATTGTTTTAGTGGTGGTAGCTAGGAGCATTTTTCCTCATGTACAAACATAGGCAGGGAGCACAGGGAGTTAAAAGTGGTATTGCTATGCATCTATATATTGGATGCAGAGAAAATAGGAGTTTTGCTATATTATGTAGTATGATACCTACCTAAAATGCTTCAGGCAGGAGGACATGTAGGACAGGGACATCCCCTACACGAGACGAAGAATCGTTGGAATAGGGTAGTGTATCGCGTGTCACAAGTTAGTGGGGTACAGCGTACCATGTAACAGGTCCAGCATAGCTGGGTCCATATTCTTGCCTGGGAAAATGATTTACTGCACCACCTGGGCATTGAAGTAAATGGAGCAGTTGGTAAGTGGAATAAATATATTTACAAAATAAATTATTTTGTTGAAAGATTTAATTTAAAATGTTATTGTTGTCATAATTTATACATTCATTATCCACACAAATCGTTTAGAGGCTATTTCACTTTAGACAACACTAGATTGGAGCGGGTATGTAGCTTCGAATACTTGGGTGTAAAGCTGGCTGAGGGGATGTCCTGGAAGCCCCACATGATCAAGACCAATCTTAAGTTTAGACAGATAGTAGGAGCCCTGAGAAAGGAACACTCAGGATCATACACCAAACCGGTCGCTCCAGCACTAGATATTTACAAGACCAAGGCAGTAAGTTGTGCTCTGTATGTTGCAAAGTTGTGGGGATTTGACAACGTGGATGATCTTTCTGCAATTGAAAACAGGTACTTGAGGAATCTAATTTCACTTCCATCAAGCACACCATTACTTCCTCTCAAATTTGATATGGGTGTCAAATCCATAAAGGACCTGGCCAAATTACATCCTCTTATGTTCTGGCAGAGACTTCTTACAACCCCAGATCTGCACCCCTATGCCTTGGCCTGGGAGGAAGTATGAACTCTAGATACACAGAACAAGATAGGGTGGATAAGGAATCTAAACACTTTATTAAAAATACATTGGCTTGATAGGAGGCTGCAACTGTCCCCAACACTTCCCCACAAAAAACAACTAAAATCCATGTATTGGGACTGGATATTTGGAAATGAGATCAGGAACAGCAACCTAGGAAGATTAACAGGGGAGTTCCTAGACTTTAAACAACAGCGCTCGCTGGAGAGTTTCTTTGACTTGATACAGGTCCCGGCTGATAGAAAGCTTTATATCCAATTTCGACATGGTACAATTCCTCTGAATAGCCTTTGCCAGTAGGGGCTGTCCATGCTGCTCTGCCCCTAGAGAAACTATAGGCCATGCCTTGTTTGGCTGCCCAGCATATTCAGTCCCAGGGAGGAGGTGGCTTGTCCCCATATGCAAACAATTGGGCACTAGGGACCACAGTGTGGCCCTGCGTATTTTAAAAACTGATGCAAGATCTCTATTTGTTTTTGCGACCGCTAAGTTTTTAAGTCACATGTGGGGAATTAGAAGGAAGGTTCGATTGAAACCATGCATTTTGTCCCCTAACCATGGTCAATGAACAACAGCTCGCACCGTCTTAAAGCGTACAATGTATCAATGTGGAAAGAAAAACAAAAAGGAAAGTTGAAGGCCTGGGCCACACTGATCTACCTTCTCATATGTAACTAGTATTAACTCTTGCTTATGCATGACAGCACTTTAAATGTGTGTTGGAAAGGTGTACAAGGAAGCTGTGATTGATAGTAACTGCCTTAACAAAGCGCATTATTGCGATCTTTTTATTCTGATCGTTGAACATCAGTTTGGGCTGCCCTAAATATACAATGCATTATCTATAATAGCGGAAGGCTGAGATCCAACAACTCATTATTTTTTTTTAAAGTTTTACTCTTTTATCTAAATGATTCTGAATGAATATAGTTCCTTATTTATTTATTTTAATCCACATGTAAATTGTGTTTATGTTCCAACGAGTTGTTTTTAAGAATTTAATGAATTGGGAATATGTACATTTTAATATTTCATGTTTGTCTATGTTGGTACTTTTAAGGTCTGTTTGACCGAAATAAAGTTTATACTACTACTACTACTACTACTACTACTACTACTACTACTACTACTACTACTACTACTACTACTACTACTATACATTCATTATGTAAACACGTTAAACAGAATATGCTTAGTAATACAAATTTGCATTTCCATGTGTGTGAGTGTTATCAGTATGAGCATGAAATCGTTCTGATAACAATGCATTGACAAATTGTATTTTACGTACATCAACAGATTGAATATGTTGATTACATCACTGTGTTCACAGTCACTTTGTATCATGCCATTAAGCATTTTAAATCATGATATTTTCCATTTTTAAATGTACGTTAATATTTCAGGGGGACCAGAACTCATTGACCCATCTGAGTTTGCAAGTGATAATGTGGATTATGATAAGTTTATGTTGAGCATTATTTTATTCAATGGTCATTTGTGATGAGATAGCAATATCATAAGGTGTGATAGTAGCAAATTAATATACTCGTTTGAACCTCACGTTTTCTTGACTCTGAAACACTTTGGGGCCTATTAGCAATAACCGGCGATAATTATCGCTAAGCGCATTTAGCGCTAGGATAATTATCGC
Organism: Calotriton arnoldi; assembly: GCA_963921515.1. NCBI lineage: Eukaryota > Metazoa > Chordata > Amphibia > Caudata > Salamandridae > Calotriton > Calotriton arnoldi. Next base: position 476,322 of record CAWUFW010003349.1, on the reverse strand, counting down.
CGGCTATCGCCGGTTTCTATCGCGGAGATAGCGTGCTATCAGCAACGCTTATCTCCAATGCGATAGAAACCCCTGCTGTCGCTGGAAAACAGTGCGATTATCGCTGGAAATCCAGCGATAATCGCACTGTGACCAGCGATAGCTTGCTGATAGGGCAAGGGGGATTTAGCCATGTAATCCACCTCCCATTGGATTACATGGCTAAGTCAGGTTTGGACCAGGTGTAAAAAACAAGCGCTAATAGTGTTTAGCGCTGGTTTCTTTATCGCCTTGCTGGCCTCCCTAATAGGCGATAGCGATGTTAGCGACTATTTCCAGTCGCTGCCAGGTTGGGAACGCCTACTTTGCATGTCATTAGCGATAAATATCGCTGGCATGCAAAGTGGCACCCAACCCGGTCGCTTATCGCCTAAAGCTGTCGCTAACAGCTGTTAGCGACAGCTTGCTAATAGGGCGATAAAAATATCGCCGCTTTAGCGGCAAAAAGTGCCGCTAAAGCGGCGATAAAGCCCTTGATAATATGCCCCTTTGTTTTGTAATATCTTGCACCATGCACGCAGGAATCGGGTGTGCAATAATACTTAGAAGACAAAATAACAATTATGACATGCCATCAAATTAAGTATCTATCTTCATCTTTACTTTGCGTATGAGCCTCATGCTAACTATTGTGATAAAAAAAATGTCAGACACCCTTTCCTAACATAGTTGTACAAGCCCTTTACAGCCCACTGCATGTTCTGGCCAGAACAGTTGACCGAGAGAAACACAAAGCTGGGCAAAGCCCAGCTTTATATCATTGTAAAGTAATGCAATGCAATGTAATGAAATGTAAGCTGGATTTGTAGAGTGCTGCTTGACACCCATGAGGGTATCCAGGCACTGAGTAGGTGAGTGTAAGCGTTTGTAAGGCTGGGCCAGAGAACAGGCAGTCCCATTTATTAAGTGTCATGAAAGCTTTCCTTGGGTGGTACATGGGCATTCCCCTGCAACCACCCTTATTTTTTTTAAATTTGTAAAGGCTTTTGTAAGAAATTGTGTTGCTGGGCGACAGGGGTGTGGGGCTGTGGGCCCTGGTGAAGCAACAACCACAGTCCTTGTCAGTGTGAGGCACAAGGCAACTCTAAATTAAACTGTGCTCAACGCTCTGGCAGCTTGGCACAGAGCAGTCAGCCTTCACTTAGAGGCAATGTGTAAATTATTTGTGCAACACTTCAAACAGTAATAAAGTGAAAACACCACACAAAAAGGATCCCACACCACGTTAGAAAAATATAACTTTCTTAAATTAAGACCAAAATCACAACAATCCAATCAGTAGAACCAGGGATATGCAATTTTAAAGATTTTAGTCAAAATAGCGCCAAAAAGCACAAAGTGGCAACTGTAGATATCTGGTCATGCCAGACAGGGAAAAAGTCACAACTTCAGGCCGACCGCGATAGAGCACGAGCTGGCTATATGGACCCCGTTAGGCCCGCTGAACAGAGTATCTTAAATCCTGGTTTTCAGGGCGTTGCGAGGATTTACATCAATGAAGCGTTGCACAGTCAAACTGATGCGTTGGTTCTAAGAAGCGGTGATGCTGCGATGTGAGGGCCTGTATCGTCATTGAAGATCCCGTGCACGGGGCTTGTGATACGAGTCCGGTGTCGTCATCGAGGCTGCCGTCGACGAGACATGCGAGGGCCTGAGCTGAGGATGAGTCACCCAGCAGCGGTTACGATGGGGCTGCACAGCCGATGCGGGTCTTTGTGATGGATCCAATCCATGCAGCAGCCGCGCTGCGTCGGTTCTGCTTGAGTTTGTGCTGCACAGCAGAGGAAATGCATCAGTTTCGCTGGATTCACAGAGGCTGGCAGAGCACCCTAAGTGCACTTCCATGGGTCCAGGACTGGAAGGGAACCACTTGGCAAGACAGACTCAGAGATGGCAAAGTCCAGGTGCAAAGTTGTTGGAAGCCTGTTGTGTCCCTGAGGCTTCAGCTCAGGAGGACAGCCAACTAAACCTTGGAATCACTCTGGGTTCTGGGCTCAGGAGATGCAGGTCGGGATCTTCCCACCCAGGCAAGAGGGCAGCGGCAGCAGGTCAGCACAGCAGGGCAGCAGTCCTTCAGAGCAGCAGTCCAGCAGAGTGGCTGTGCATTCAGAAGTATTAAAAATGAGAGAGACCCCCTCACACCAAGAAGACAGGGTTCCATAGACCAAAAAATATTTAATTCCCCTGGGTATACTTCTTTCATCAATGCTCACACTCCACATGCATATGAAACCTGAACTAACACAACCATATACCCCTGAAGGTCAAGAAAAATATATATGGTTTTACTTTTTCATATAAACACAATAAAATATTTTGCACATTTAAAATTTCATGTACATAATGACATAGTTAAAAATACAACAGATGGACGAAGTGTTGAAGACACGATCTGCAATGTACTGGGGATCTGTATATGTTGTTTAATGATTTCATGGAGACCTGGTGACATAAAAAGTAGATGTGTTTATTTGTGAAGACTAATTGCATTGCCTGAGATGATTTCCCCTATGTAATTTATATATATATATTTTTTGCCGCAATTTTAGTTTTGACACAATATGGTAAGAAGCAATATCTCTGTTTAAATGCGTAATAGTTGCAAAATACTGGGAGACTATGAGGGCACCTGCCCGTGATGTATCTGAGACCCCTAAGGATCACAGGTTCGGATACGAGTGGGTCGCATTGGGCACTTGCCCTTTATTAGATATGTGAAGCATTGGCAAAAACAATGTATGAAACACCGAGAGTTATTTTGAATTCTCCTGAGGTGATAACCCAGTATAACAGAAACAACTACAACAAAGTGTAGGCTGAAGCTTCCAATGTCATTTTGTGTTGATTTAAGTAGCGGTGATTTGCACACGTCACTTTAAATGGAAAAGGCACTATGTCACTTTATGTGTTAGATTTGCACTGTCACTTTAAGGCTTGTGAAAGGCCCAGGAACATGTATTTAAAGAAACTAAGATGGCAACCACAATTGGTTTGACAAAGGCAGCTGCGGCTGTTGAAACGCGTTATCGTTGTTTTCTTGCCAATAAATCGTGTTTGTGAGCGAATTTGAGCGTGCTGGAGTCTGTCCATATTTAAAGGCAGGCTCGCGGAGTTGATATATATATATATATTCACTGAAAAAACCATAGGTTTCAGGCACGTTATAGTTAGAAATTAGCATTTAAAAAACCTTAGAAATTCACTGAAAAAACCATAGGTTTCAGGGACGTTATAGTTAGTTGGACATTTCTCTCGTACAAAACCATAGAAATTCCCCCGTTATAGTTAGTTCAGCTAACTATAACTCGCGCACCCGCAATGCACTGCTGATGACGTCACATATTACATCATTCATGACATGGTCAGTGACATCACCGATGACATCACTGATGACATCTCAAATGACATCACTGATGACATCATCCAGTGACTGTGTTTTACTTTAAAGTTTAAATATGTATTATATATATGCTCAAGAAGGCAAATGCAAGCCACTACAGGTGCTGAAATACTATCATCAAGAAACGAACAGACAATACTTTTAAAGAAAATATTAAAGGAAATTAGATCACAATGAAGAGAAGTACAACATCTACATCTAAGAAACTTTTAGGGAAATTGCAAATATGTTGATTTTATGATTAATAGTCTGTATGTTTGGAGGAGTAGTTGTGAGGTGCTAATGTTACCATGTTTCTGTTGAAATAATCTATAATTGTTGTGTAAAAAATGTAGCTAATATATCCTTGCGATACACATAAATAATTGTGAGTTGAGAGTTTTTAATCATCTTCCTTACATTAAAGAGTTTAGAAGAAATTGGTATTGATGTGTTTCTGTGTTTTTTTCAATAACATGTAATGTATGTAACAATGCAAACACAAGGAGATGATGGACGGAGCGCTGAAACTTTTCAGACATTCACCCCCAGTCACAGATCTGGGTTGAATCCATCATCGTTCTTCGCCACCCCAGTTCAGACACAGCTATATGCAAATCAGTCTTGACCCTGTGCTTCATGGGAACAGTCCAGCCCGAACTGCCAAGCCATGTCTTCCCTGGACCAGAAACAAGCATCCTGGGACCAGTTTCGGGCTAACAGCCCTCATCAGCCAGGCTAGCTTGAATCCAGTGGCAAAGTGAGCAAGGGACCCACGTCTGGGCATACCCCGCCAACATAGGGCGAATAAAGCAAACACAAGGAGATGATGGACGGAGCACTGAAACTTTTCAGACACTCACCGCCAGTCACAGATCTGGGTTGAATCCATCATCGTTCTTTAGCTCACTTCGCCACCCCAGTTCAGACACAGCTATATGCAAATCAGTCTTGACCCTGTGCCTCATGGGAACAGTCCAGCCCGAACTGCCAAGCCATGTCTTCCCTGGACCAGAAACAAGCATCCTGGGACCGGTTTCGGGCTAACAGCCCTCATCAGCCAGGCTAGCTTGAATCCAGTGGCAAAGTGAGCAAGGGACCCACGTCTGGGCATACCCTGCCAACATAGGGCGAATAAAGCAAACACAAGGAGATGATGGACGGAGCGCTGAAACTTTTCAGACACTCACCCCCAGTCACAGATATGGGTTGAATCCATCATCGTTCTTTAGCTCACTTCGCCACCCCAGTTCAGACACAGCTATATGCAAATGATACATAACAAAGTCAACTGTCAACTAAGTTGTGCAGGGTGGTCCAAGGAATTCAATAATCTAAGAATGAACTGGGGAAACTCGTTGTACGGGGCGGGTGAGGGTCCAGGGTCCCTCCCTATCAAGCCACTGGCCTACTGGTTCTCTCACCCTGATCATGTTTGAGCGTGGGGGGGCCTAGGGGTGGATGCTACTCACACCCCAAGCAGATGCAGAGGCCTCTCTAATACTGTTTCCGACTGCCCTCGTAGCTTTAATAAAAAAGGGTTGTGGGTCATCTCAGATAGTGAGCTATAGAACCATTTCACTAAGTGCTTCGCCATACCCAAGGTAAGCAAAGAGTGCAGTACCGCATGTGTTGTGGGCTCCTCAAGGTCCCTTCCCCACAGTCCCTTGAATGTATGGACCAGGGCCTAGTACGGGGGGAACTGGCCGGCCGGGAGGCCAGAGCCCTCGACCAGATCCTCAAGAGGGGCAAGTGTGTTTTGCTGGTAGCGGTCCCCTACCTTTTCCAACCCCACATCCATCAAAGCCGTCATCTGCTCAGCTGTGAATATTGTCAGTGGGACCCCATGCGGTAGACCAATCAAGGGCAAGACCGGTGCATACAGAGGGGTCTCCACAGCCTTTGCCTCACAGCATTTCTAACACTGTAATGCCGTGGTCAGCAATAGAGTCTGGTGAGGGATTTCCAATCCCGGATTGAGCAGTTTAGCCAACAATAAGGTGGAGTGCGCCCCTGACTCCACCAAGCCCGTTTCCTCCAGTCCCAACCCATCCAGCCACTGCGCAACCCACTGTATCTGGGAGGCCAAAAAGAATAACTCGGAGTTTGGCACTCCCAGGCCGCCTTCCGTCATGGATCGTTTCAGAGTTTCTAAGGACACCCTCCGCCGACCCTTATCCCATATAAGATCCTGCAGTAAAGAGTCCATCTGATGAGACCAGCAGGCAGGTACTGTAGTTGGAAGATTAATAAAAAAATATAGTAGGGGCGGCAGCATAACCATTTTAGACAGGAAGATCCGGGCCATAATCGGTAGTCGTAAAGAACACCAGAAAGGGTCACAGGATCTAAGAGATCTGAGGGTCTTCCCGAGGTTACCTTCCCGCAGGTCCTCGAGGGAATAAAAAATATGTGTCCACAAGTATCTAAAGGTGGACTGTGCCCAGTTAAGCTCTACAGGAAGGTCCGGTGGGGGGGGGGCGAAGAAGTGTCGGGGACAGAGGGAATAAGTAGGTCTTATTTCTGTTAACCCTCCAACCCGATAGGTATTTAAATCTCCCCAAGAGGTCCAGGGCCATAGCGGAACCCACCACAGCATCCGCCAAATAAATCAGGAGGTCATCAGCGTACAGGGAGATAATATGTTCATTCCCTCCCACAGTCAGTCCCATACCCTCACCTCCCTGTCTAAATAACTCGGCCAGAGGCTCGATTAGTAAAGCGAACAAGAGAGGTGATAAAGAACAGTCCTGTCTGGTGCCACGAAAAATCCCATATTGTGGAGATACCGTTGTACCGATTTTAACGTGCGCTGTGGGGTTCTCATAAAGTATAAAGCACCTCACCCAACCACCTCCAAGATCCATACTTTCCATGACCTCAAACAGGTAGTCCCACCGTATTGTGTTGAAAGCCTTTTCTAGACATATCAACAGAAAGGCCACCTGCGGAAGAGACCGCACCCCGGGTGGAACAGAACGGAGTATAATCTGCGCAGATTAAATGAGGTGTTCCAGGATGGCATGAACCCATTCTGATCAGCATGAATTTGGGTAGGCATGTGCAGAAGCAAGTGAAGTGCCATGACCTTACTAAGCAGTTTAAAATCCATGTTGAGCATGGAGAGTGGCCGGAAGTCCGCGGCGCAAGCCCCTTGAGCGCTTGTCTTGGGGAGTGGGATTACACCTGCATCTCGCATAGACTCAGGGAGTCGGCCAAGTCTCAAAGACTCTGCTTACAGAGTCTCCAGCCGGTGGGCCAACTTTGAGGCATACGCAGAGTAGAGTTCTGCAGGGAGGGCGTCTGGGCCTGGGGTTTTTCCCGTGGCCATGCTTTTAATAGCCGCGCAAATTTCCTGTACTGTCACTGGTCCTCCCAGCACCTTCCTCACCTGACTATGCAGCACCCGAAGCATTAGTGCACTCATAAAGTCTCTCTGATCCACCGGTGGGACAGGAGGTGGTGCGTTATATAGGTCCCTGTAATAATCGCGGAACAAAGCATTCATTGACTCTGGGTTATAAACGGACTCACTAGTCCCAGATTTGACATGTGTAATCGGGGACCCACATGTCTCCAGCCGAACAAGCCGTGGCAACAGTCAACCAGGCCGCCCCTCCTGTTCTTGTACTTTTGTGAGATACCTTTTATAATAATGACATCATAGCCGCTCAAGCTGTCAGCCGTAGGAGTGCCACCACAGTTCACGAGTCCCCCAGATCACTCAGTGGGGAGTGGAGCAGTCCCTACCACTCTCCAGCAGCGACCGCAGTCTGCTGCATGGGTCGCAGCCTTGGGGCAGCTGTGCAGGTTAAAAATATCTCAGAGACATCACCGGGAAGAAGACCCCCGCCCAATCCAAAGCCCTCAGCAGGCCATGGGAAGTCGGCTCCGGATTCCGGTCGATCGAACACCGTGGGGCCCCTGGCCCTCAGCCAGGTCTTAGGGCTATAAGCAGCTCTTATTGAGAGCCAAGGTCTGGTTCTGGAGGGAGGAGGGAGGGAACGAGGACAGCAAGGACCCCCCAGGCAGTGACAACCACTAAGCCAGTCACCGGGCCCGAGCTGGACCCCAAGCGTCTGCTCCACAGAGGAGCCCTCTGTACACCACCCACGTCCCCCGGTGTCAGCGCCCAGCTCACCGGTACCTCTCAGGGCTACTCTCATCTCCTCTGCCTCTCAACACCGCCTCTGGTCCAAGCTGGCCTCTGGTCCAAGCTGGGCCGGGGCAGAAGCGCGGCCTCTCTGCCAGTACGGGTGCGCTCAGTTCTGCACCCAGCCTGGTGCCCGTCGTCTCCTCCTCTCTCACCACTGCGGTCGCCCGGGCAGGACCGCTCCCCATGGTCTGTTCCAGCTCCGGCAGAGCGCTGCCTCACTCAGGCCGCAACCGCCACCTCAATGCTCTGGCGGTGCTGGGTGGCGCCGGCTGCCGTCTCAGCGTCTGCAGCGCTGCGCAGGCCGTCCCGCTCCACCTCCTTCCTCGATGTCTCACAGGCCATGTATCATCTGCACGGCCACTTCTCAGGGTGCCAGGGCTGCCAGGGGTCCATTGAGTCAGCAGCACGGGGCCGCCATCTTGATAGCCCGGGCCTACGTCGCGATACTGCCAGCCATGGCAATCAGGCCTCTCACGATGCCCAGATCACACTTTCCTGCAGCTCGATTCTCTCCCCTGCCAGGAACACATCCTGTGTGTCGAGGCGATCAAACTGGGACTGGATGGCCCAGGATAATAGTCGGGCATGCGTGGAGCAACAGGCTCACATGTCCGCCATCATTGGCTCCCAAGCCACACCCCCTGTAACAATTACATGTACATATACACACATGAACAGTTATTTGTCAGTGCCAATTTGGCCAAATAGAACTTTCAAATTAATATAAGATATTATGAATTGATTAACTATGGCTTATGAATGTTTCCACATTATAGAGTGTACATTGATTGAGTCATCATGGGGTGTCTGCAGTACCTTACATATGTTGCATCACATAATTCTGAGTTACAATACACCTGCATTATATAGCTAATCTTCATTCTATATTTACCATGTCAGGAAATACATTTAGGAATATCTACATATGAACATTTAGTATGTGTGTACTTGTGTTAACTGTCCCTTTTTAATGGATTTTTAAATAATTATAAACTGCACAGCCTATTGCTTGTTAGATTTATGACTTACGTAGAATTCTAACATATTTTTTAGGTTTTTGATAACATATTTGCAAAACAATTAGGTACATTTATTTATTATGAGCCACTATGCTACATACAGAGAAAAACATTGAGTTATTTTTATTCATGACACATGTTACAATACAATGTCTCTGCCAGTTACACAATCAGTTGGTGTTTCGAGCTGTATTAAGAAAATGAATTAGACCTGAAAATTAATTTCTGAACATTCCATCTTGTACATTTAGTTAGTCACATAACTCTATGAGTAATCAGTTCTTATGATAATATGGTTATGTTGTAAAGAAATTATTCACTACAATCTGCCTATGCCTAACACCTTCTTGAGATTCCAATTCTCTAATTTCATGTGTATTTATGGCATCTTCTACATCTTTTACATACATATCTGTTATCAAGATCTTCTTCAATATCAATGGATGATTGTCACCGCAATGTTATGTAATGTACCGCAAACCATAATCATCTTACACACAATTTGTGGCTTGTACAAAAGTCTACCTCCAGATAAATCCAAACATCGGAACCTTGATTTGAGTATGCCAAATGTTCGCTCAATTATGGCAATAGTCCTACGATGTGCTGCATTATATGCTTCTTCAGAGGGTGTTGTTGGTTTGCTGAAGGGTGTTAACCAGGGTCTAAGAGCATATGTCATGTCATCTACAATATAAACATACTTATGATCCGAACTTGCCATTTTTTACATCATTTTGAATTACAACAGTCCAGATTTTCAGTGTGTCTCAGAACTCTGCCCACCATTCTAAGCTCCTGTGCTGCGATGTGTGACATGGAGCGAGCAGGAAAGCACCTTATTTAAGAGATATGGCACAATGATGCTCTATCCTTTGCACTGGCACACAATCTGCCAGCTGAGTCACACACACACACACGCCTTTGCACCATAATGCAAGGGTGTCTGAGTTGTATTTGCATAAGCTTTGTACTGGAATTGCATACTTTCATCAACAAATGCAATGCTTAGACTAAATTCCACATTTCTTTGACATTGTATGTGTGCTGTAAAGTGCTGCACATAGATAAAGGTTGGCAAAGTGTTACAGCTTGTCTACGCATTGTATTTTGGTCTGGAAGGGTACCCTTCCAGTACAAAAGCTATGCTAAACTCATGCAAACACCATTGCACCAAGGTGCCAAAGTGTTTGTGTGTGACATTCAGCAGTATGATTATGCACCTGTGCTAGGTAGAGGGGAGGAGAGTGCCATATATCTGTAGATGTGGCACTTTACTGCTTTCTACCTGTCAACAAACATAGTGCATCAGCTTTGGGTGGTGTGCTGTGGTTTGTGAGAGTTTGGTAAATCTGAGCCCGTGTGTACTATGGTTAGTTGCTAGTGTTTTATTTAAATAAAAAGACCATGTGAGGTTGTAATTCAAATACCCATGTTGCACCATTGAAATGCTCTCTTGACAAAGAGTAACGCTTAGCTCCATTATGCGGTGCTTTGCATGACTAAGAGGGACTTCAGAAGTGCACAAAAAGTTTAATGGTGTATATTAATTATTACAAATGTATTTGCATGCACAGCATAGCTTCATTTTTGTAACACTAAACAAGGATAAAATGTTTGGTATTCAACACCAACAATTGCTATGCTTTTAAGAGAAATATTCATCTATGTTTTTAAATACTTATTTAATATTGATAATATGATTACAACACTTACCAACCAATAGGCCCTCTCTATATTCCACTTTCAAAACGCTGATTGATGGTGCAATGCCTGAAGATGAAAGAATCATGAGCTGTCGGTAGCTCAGGGCGGTCGCCAGTCCGGGTCAGGTTTCAATGCCAGCAGTAGTTCATCCCATCCTGTGACTTTGTTGCCCACCCCAGCTTCCTGCTGTAGTGGCTGAATCATGTCATCCTTAGCTTTCACCCTGCAAAGAACATCGCTCTGCCGAGCTCTGCCAAGCTGCTACTGATGGTGATGAAGGCACACAATTGATGGACGGAATGCAGAACAAATCAAAACATTCACCCCAGTCAAGAGATCTGGGTTAAATCCATCATTCTTTTGCTCACCATGCCACCCCAGTTTAGACCTGGCCATATGCAAATCAGTCTTGACCCTGTGCCTCATGGGAACAGTCCAGCCCGAACTGCCAAGCCAGGTCCTCCCTGGACCGGTAACAAGCATCCTAGGACCGGTTTCGGGGTTTCACCCCTCTTCAGCCAGGATAGCTTGATTCCAGTGGCACAGTGAGCCCAGGACCCACATCTGGGCATACCTGGCGCACTTAGGGCGAGAAAGCAAAAGACACACAATTGATGGACGGAATGCAGAACAAACCAAAACATTCACCCGCCTTCCAGTTAATCCCAATAGCCCACTATGCCAATGCCAATGCCAAATCTATGAGCCGGCTGCCCGCTTAATCCACCTTACGGCTAGGCATGAAGCCCAGTAGACATGTCTTAGGTGAATTGACATGGTGTCTGCATGTTATGTGTGTGATGTAAGAGCAGTCTGCGGTCCAGAATGTGCGTAGTGCTGCGTAATACCACATCATGTGGTGAAAGTCAGCGGTGTCCATGCCACAGCGGGCACACAATTTTGATGTTGTGATGAATATTTTACATAGGCGTGTGGGGTGCGATATGTCCAAAGTACATAATTAAATTGCAAGAGCTTGACCGTTCCGAGAGTTCCGTGGAATACGATTTAGATGTTGTTCCAGTCAGCATCAGTAAGGTCGATCGCAGGTCCTGACTCCAACGGTCTTATAGGTTGGTGAGAAATAGTTCCACCGCTTGACCCAATAGTGTGCAAATGTTGGTGATCCTGATTCGTGCCAGGCTGTAGGTTAGCAGTAAGTGTAGTACAGAGTATGTATCTGGTTCTTTATTCGGGTCTCCCCATGACTCCCCTGTGGCTCCCCCGAGCGGTGCGTGTGTCAAGAATTGTCCAGCTGATATATTGTGTGTCTCACGGCGTTCTTCGAATGAGCGGGTTGTTCCATACTTGAACAGCTGCCCCAGTGGTGACGACAGATGTGTGCTGCCACTGCAACTGGTTCGCCTCGCCCCAACATTAGCGAAAGCGAGGAGACACCACAAGGGCAAGTCTGGTTAGTACTCTGTACCTACATCCCGGTGGCGGCAGTCTTCAAGGACACTCTTAACCTGAAAAACAAAAATACAATATATTTCCAGTCCCAAACACAGTACACTTAAATATTTGCTAGATACAAAAAATAAACTCCATATACATTGCAAAACTTATATATTTGCACCAATATACTAATTAAATACTAAATACACATCCTAATTAGGATACCCTTAAAATACTAACAAACATTAACTCATACACCAATTCACAAGCAAACACATTTACAGTTCTTTAAACTACACCCACCCAATCTGCTATCATTATAAAGGTAAAACTTAATTTTTCATACCTGGGCCAAAGATGAAGGAATCACATCTGCCATCCTCATATCCACTGGAAAACAATGTGCAAAAAAGACTTTACACTCGACTGAACACAAAAACAAAATGGTGGTGAATTTTAAGCAAAAAAAATGATGTGCAACTAAGGGTTTAATCTAGAGTGTGGGGATGGAATACAGACAGTCAGGGTCGCAGAGGACACTACAGGCCTGATTCACAGAACTAACTTACGTCAAAAACGTAAACGTAAACGTAAAGTTAGTACTTTTTAGGTATTCACAGAATACACTTACTCATTTTGGTATTCACAGAATGAACTTACTCATTTCGGTATTCACAGAAGTTAGTAGTGCTTCGTTGCCAGGAAGCTGGTTGTCCTCCTGGCTCTAAATTGAGTGATCATAGACTGTCGGTTTCGTGGACAGATTTGTGATGGAGTATCAGTTATACAACAGAATGTAGAGGAAAACAATAACGAACTCAAGAAATTTCACCCAAAAAATATTGATTTCCTTCATTTAGTGATCCTATACCTAAAAAGACCAAACAATATTAACTACAAAAATATTGCCATCATAAATATCTAAAATACTCAAATATCAGAAATAAATATATAGAAGCACTGAATATCATCACCACAAAAAAACACTCTAAACATGACAAAAATATTGATAACTAAAATAATAACAAGAAAAATATTATTTTTAGAAAAATAAAAAACTTAGGCACTCATTATGATGGCGGTCGGACAGACCGCTGTCCGCTTGCCGCTGTCAGGAGACCAACCGACAAGCATGCAGCAGTCCGACCGCCGCATTATGATATGACCACCATGCTGGCGGTTGGAAAGTGCACCATACCATGGCAACTTGTGCTGCAGCCAAGGAAATGGCCGAAGGCAAGCCGCCGTGGAATGGAGCACCTCCTGCACCTCCATGCACCATGTGCCATGCACCATGTCGTGCATGGCACAGGGTGCATAGAGGTGAGTGGGGGCACTACATGTGGCCCAAGACAGACAGGGGCCATGCTTGAGGTCCCAAATTCTGTTTCTGAAAGCCTTTTCATGGCGGACTTCCCGACATGAAAAGTCTGTTGGAAAGGGATATCGTAATCCCGATGGCTTTGCCTGCCTCAGCACCACCTCCATTCGGGACTACGATTCCTACCACCGCCCCGTCGGGATCACTGATCCTGTCAAGGCAGTGGTCTTCCCCCGACTGCTATGGGTCTGACCACCTGGATTGTAATCCGGCGGTTGACCCGAAGGGCTGTTGGCAGTGGACTGGCACCGACGACCTGTCGTGTGTGGTCCTACCGCCATCGTAAAAAGGCCCTTAGGGGCCCATTACGACGGCGGGCGGAGGCACGACCGCGGTGGCGGCAGTGCGGAAAAATGCCTTTTTCCGCACGCCAGCAGCGGTCTTCACGCCCGCCATATTAGGATGGGAAAACATAGGCATTTACCGTTCGCCGCGGTGTGACGCCGACCGCCATCGAACAGCGCCCGCCACCGCGGCGGAGTGAGCCAATCACCACACACCGCCGTGCGGAATGACGTCCCGTACGCCGAAGATATCACGATGCCGGAAACAGGGCAGCGCACCGCGATGGAGAAACCGCACAGCGAAGGACGGCGGAGACATCACAGCGGAGACAGAAAAGAAACACCCGGGACACACCGCGATGGATCCTGCCCTACACGCTTTCCCGGTGCTGTACATGATCCACCACCTGTTATGTTATGTTATGTTAGTTAGTTTATAAAGCGCACAGCTGCCCCAGCAAAGGGGCGTCCCGGCGCTAATACAGAGTCTGAGAGGGCAAGAGCTAGGCTGTGGGAAACAGGTAAGTTTTAATGGCCTTTCGGAAAGATAGCAAGCAGTCTATACGGCGAGTCTGCACAGGAAGGGAATTCCACAACTTAGCAGCCAGACAACGGAAGGACCTGCCCCCTGCCCTGATATGTTTCACTCGTGGGACAGTGGCCAAAAATTGTTCCGCGGAACGTAGCTGGCGAGCAGGGACATAGGGGACCAACAAATTGGATAATATCTCCGGGGAAGAGAACTTGAGAATTTTAAAAGCCAGACATAATGTTTTGAATTCGATCCTCTTGGAGATGGGGAGCCAGTGGAGGCGGCGTAGAGCGCCTGACATAGAACATTTTCTAGGGAGTCTGAGCAAAGCTCGAGCGGCTGCGTTCTGGACTCGTTGAAGACGGTTTACTTCGGCCTTGTTGGCACCTAACAGTAGAACGTTGGCATAATCAAGTCTTGATAGAATAGTCGCCTGGACTATCAATTGACGTGTAGCTGGGTCGAAAAACCCCAAAGTCATCCACCGCCACGGACGCCTCCGCAGGTACGTACAGACACAACAGTGCAAGTAACACAATACACAGCTCCAGGGGGGAAAAACATCGCATGGGAACACCACACACCCCTGTGGGGACAGGCACACAGCCATCACTGCACACACACATGTCCCACCTGTCACAAAAACATCGCGCCACATACTGCCCACCCATGTACCGCATTCATGAACAAATGTCCCGGTCAAGTCACCGCCGTGGTCAGTGTGCATGAAACCATGCACACAACGCAGAGCACAGGGCCAGCGCATGCCAAGGGCACCGTACAAATTGCACAGAGCCACAACTCCATCCACAACACACCAGCTACCTCCCTGAAGGGACACAACATGTGTCTCACAAGTGCCACTCCTGCACAACAACAACACAACTACAGCCACACCATGCCCCACGTCCCAACAACTGCATATACAGCCACAGCAGGACCCTTTGCAAAGGAACACATAGCACAGAAGCCCAGGCCCCAGCCAACACACACACACCACAACAACATCACACACAAGCCAAGAACACTGAGGCCAGGCACAAAATGTACACACACACAGATGAGGACCAAACACTTCACTGCACACACTACCTGACAAGTCACACACACACACACTACCCTGACTCACAGCTACATACACACACCACATGCCAGCAGTAATGGAGGACAACATATAGGAAAGCCAAAGTGAGGTGCCCACAAATGGAAGGGCAGTGACACAACCATCAAGCATGTGTGAAGCACATGCAAGACAAGACACATGTGAGAACACACACAGCCCATCACAGCACACATGGCTGACACAGTCAGTCAACACAAACCACGGTCACCCCAATGCTACAATTCCTGTAGACAGCAAGGACACCCATGTATAGGCACAGGGATGTAAGGAAGGCCCTGAACACAAACACTGACCAGCCACACATAGGCATCCAAACACTGGACAAGACAACGTCTGCTGCACAACACACAGGGCCCAGTGACACACTACATGACAGCCAAGCACAAGTAGGATATGTCACACATACCTCCTCACACAACAGCAACACACAATACTGCCATGTGCACAAAACACAACCACATGGCTAAACAAGTACACATACAGGCACACCACACCAGGGTCACACATGGCAGTAGTTGACAATGCATGTGCACACACATCCACAGTCACAACAAAGTCACCCCCTTCACACCATACACTTCTCCACCACCCAAGTGCACACATTGGAAGTAAGCCATGGGACCTGGATAACTCATCACCACAAGATGTCCATACACCGACACTGATTGGCACACAGAAAGGAAGCTCACACAGACCCCATGACCCTGGCCTGCCTGCCTGTAAGCCTGTGCCCAAACTCCCACCCTGTGCTGCCATTGCCCACAAACCTGACATGTGTCCACCATAGATAACATGAGCCAAGAAGGAAGATGACTACAAGACCTCATTGCCAACCACCTGCACTGCACCCATAAGTATCACAGTCATGTAGAAATGAAGTGCCTCCCACCCCTGCAAAAAAATGAAATGTGACACAACCCATTGGCAATGTCGAAGTGGCATACTGAGCCTGTGACACAGTAAACCATGCACACACAGAAACAACTTTATTCAGGAAGGACACTGACACAACTCACTGCAGGACCAACTGTGTTTATTCACAATTTGCATATTGACACAACAAATTTGGGCAACAGCAAAGCCAGTGGGCATTTCAATATGCACAGTATTTACATGAAAAGCTGCACAGGCAGGGGGCACACAGCAGTGAACAGCAAGGCCAGTGGGCAGGACAAAGTGCAGAGTGAGTCCATGAGAAGCTGCACAGGCAAGTGGCAAACAGCAGTGAACAACAAGGCCAGTGGCCAGTCCAATGTGCAGATGAAGTCCATTAGATCCTGCACAGGCAAGGGGCAAACAGCAGTGAACAGCAATGCCAGTGGCCAGTCCAATGTGCAGATTAAGTCCATGAGAAGCTGCACAGGCAGAGGGCACACAGCAGTGTACAGCAAGGCCAGTGGGCAGGACAAAGTGCAGAGTGAGTCCATGAGAAGCTGCACAGGCAAGTGGCAAACAGCAGTGAACAACAAGGCCAGTGGCCAGGACACAGTGCGGGTGAGGTACATGAGAAGCTGCACAGGCAAGGGGCAAACAGCAGTGAACAACAAGGCCAGTGGCCAGGACACAGTGCAGGTGAAGTCCATTAGATCCTGCACAGGCAAGGGGCAAACAGCAGTGAACAACAAGGCCAGTGGCCAGGACACAGTGCAGGTGAGTCCATGAGAAGCTGCACAGGCAGGGGGCACACAGCAGTGAACAGCAATGCCAGTGGCCAGTCCAATGTGCAGATTAAGTCCATGAGAAGCTGCACAGGCAGGGGGCACACAGCAGTGAACAACAAGGCCAGTGGGCAGGACAAAGTGCAGAGTGAGTCCATGAGAAGCTGCACAGGCAGGGGGCACACAGCAGTGAACAGCAAGGCCAGTGGGCAGGACAAAGTGCAGAGTGAGTCCATGAGAAGCTGCACAGGCAAGTGGCAAACAGCAGTGAACAACAAGGCCAGTGGCCAGGACACAGTGCAGGTGAGGTACATTAGATCCTGCACAGGCAGGGGGCACACAGCAGTGAAACACAATGCAAGTACAATGTGCAGAGTAGTTACATCAGAAGCTACACAGGGAATGTATGCAACTCTACCATGCCATGCCCAGCAACAGAGTAATGGGTCTGACAATGGGCATCACACGCACCCCTGTGGACAGACAGGTGTGTGAGGGTGACCACCACTCAGATGGGGCTGTCTGTCGGACTTGGAGCTCACTGTGTGTTGGGGTCTGTTGGCGGACTACCCTGGGCAGAGGGAGTAACAACTGTGGAAGAGCCAACTGTGCATGTGGTAGCTGGGGGGATGCTTGGACCAGGTGGGGTGGTGGCCCGGGGAGGTGGACTCATGCCCTGGTGAGACACAGTGTGTGCCGGAGATTGTGGAGGGGTGCCTCTCCACTTCTTGGGGATCCTGAAAGGCTTCCCTGTCAGGGGATTGAAGGGAACTGGGGCAGACACAACAGGTGACCCCAACACCAAAGCTGATTCTGGTGTGGAAGGTGACTCCCCCTCTGGGGACATGCTGGAACCCGCTGTGCGCTTGCCTGGTGTTTGCCGCCGCCCTGCCTCCCTCTGTCCACCAGCTTTGCCCCCTACAGTGTCCTCCCGTGCTGGCTTCACAGGGCTTGGGATGGGAGTGGAGGTCAAGGATGGATTATCCATGGGGCCCTCATCCTGTGTAATGTTTGCAGGCAACACCTTCTCAGTGGGTGTGGAAACTGTCTTTTTGCCTCTGCGAGACGTCTTTGGGACAGGGGAGTCTTTGGCAGGGGAGGAAGGTGAGGCCTGTGACCCTGATGCTTTTTTCTTTGCTTTGTGGCCCTTGCTGTCGCCTGATGGGCTTTTCTCTCTGCGCTCTGGGGTGGCCTTACTCTTATGTGGGGATGGTGTCTGTGCCCTAGTACGCTTGGGTTGCTGCTGCTCCTGTGTGCTGCGGGTTCTGTATCGGGACTTTGGGGTCCGTTGGGCATTGTCACTGTCGTCAGAGGAGCACAGTGACACGGGGCCGGACCGAGTGCTGGGAGCCGCTCCCTGACTATGTGCCTGTTGCAGGGCTGCTGTCACAGTTGATGACAAGGACTGCACAGTGCGGTGTAGCCCACCCACGTCGGAATGTAAGCCCTCCATGAAAGCTATAACCTGCCCCAACTTTTTGTCGTGCTCTTGGAAGGCATTGAGAAGTGCTGTCTGCCCCACACACAGCTGGCGCAATAGCTCGACTGCTTCTGCACTGAGGGCAGCAGGGCTGACATGGGCTGGGGCAGCTGTGCCTGGGGTGAAGGTGACTCTTCCCTTCCTACTCGTGCGGACACGGGCAGCACCAGTGGAGGTTGAAGGGAGGCTGGGCACTGGACGCTGTGTGGCGGAAGAGGAGGCAGAGTCCCCGTTCCCTGTACCCCCAACATGGATGTGTCACCGCTGGCATCAGATGAGGTAGAGCTTTGTGTCTCCAGCTGTGAATCCTCTAGCAGACTCCTGTCCCCCTCCTCGGTGCTGGTCACATCTGTGTCAGTCAGCTCCGGTGCGGCTGTTGCAGTGGAAGCCTCACCACTGGTGTCCGTCCCCTCTCCCTCTGCACATACGGGAGCTGCTGCATAGGAGAGAGAAGTACTGTGAGATGAGTGGCATCAACAGAACTAACACGTGCCAATACATCTGCATCCTAGAAAGAGGTGTGCAGCACATTGCATGCCACCCTGTGCACACATATATCTTGACACCCATAATTTCGACACAATGGTGCATGTCCGCCACACGTCCTGCCATAAGTGACCCAGGTGATTCACACAGCACACCATCCTGCAGTTGGCTCACATCAGACACAGCCCCAAAATGGCCTGTGCACACACACTGTCCCGATGTTGGCAAGGATGAACACCACGACATGGTGCACATCAACTACATGTGTGGAGCAGTAGGGGACCACACAGACTACAACATACCAGCCCACAATGACCCTGCACACATGCCATCCACCATATCGAGTCCATGGGCACATCTACTGTTGCACATTGGCCTCAGATGTCTGACTGGCAGACATCTGAGGTCTGGAATTGCACGCATTCATTGAAACGCATTCACAGTTGGCACACTGGCATTACCATCCATCAGAATTCACACACTACCCCACAGCAGAAGGTACCTGAAGGCCACAACTCCAAATGTAAGAGAGATGCACAGTGCTAAAACTCACTTCATGAAGCGCCGTTTGTGCAAAAGCATGGCACATACACCCAGCACAGAGGCCACTCACAAAACATTGCACTACACAACCAACGTCACACAGCTGACAATTTGCACACTCTGTAGACACATGCACCCACTCCCAGCCAAAGGCAGCCTGCAACACATACTCACCCCTGGCTCGCTGCTGATGCTCCCTCAGTCGTCTGTCCAGCTCAGGTTGTGTGACAGCCAGGATGCGGGCCATTAGTGGTGTCATGCTGCGCCTAGCCAACCTGCCAGTCCGAGGGAGCAGCCCCAGCGTCATCTCGGCCACGTTCTTGCTCAGCCGGCAGATGTCGTCCCACCTTTTATGACAGTGGGTGCGCCTTCGGTTTGACACACCCAGATCCCGGACTCTGGAGGCAATGGCCCTCCACACGGCTTTACGCTGGTGGACCTTCAGCTGCAGGCATGGGAGACAAGAGGGGTGATGTTCCAGTGACACAGTGCACAATAACAACACAACGAAAATGCAGCAGCACAACGGTGACTCATCCAAAACTCCAGCTACAACTGTCACATAGCCAACAATTGCTCTGAACATGATGCAATGTCATTGGCCAATCAGACGTACAGGCATGCATGTTCGATGGTGGACACAGTACCTCCACATCCCATTCACATGCAGGATACCAACACAGCAAGCAACGTGTAGTCTGCCTGCAGCTACTGTCTGCAGTTACCTACAACTACACATAGAGAAGATAGCAAAACATGTGTCATGTTGTTGGACTCACTGTGTCCAACACTGCGCAGACCTAAGTGTCCTAGCCCTGTGAAAGCCTCACTGTGTCTTGGAACTCACATAGAGTGACAACAACTGTCATACACACACCCTTCCCCCACGCCTGCTCCTGTGCAATCTACATGGCAGAGATGGGACTTAGATGAAGAGGCGTGAGCCAAAAACACATGGTACACACTGTACATGCAGTGATGTGGACATGTGGCATTCGGTGGGGACTGTGCAGGGCAGGTCGACTGACACTGAGTGGGTTAATTGGGAGCAACACAGCCATTCACACAAATGCTAACTGGCCAGACTCCTGCATCACCAAAATGCAGCTGCACTGTATGGCTGACACTACAGGACATGTCCCTCTACTCAGGATAGGCATGCAGGGTAACGTGTGAAAGAGCCCACCAAGCCCTTCCCGCTGTAGTAAACATGATAGGCAGTGCATGTCAGAGCCCCACAACCACTGACACATACCGAAGCACCTCCACCCCACGTGTGCACACCCTGCACTCTCACTCACAGTCTGGGAGACTTACCACGACATTAGGGCCGCCATAAAGCCTTGGGTACTGTGCAAGCACCCCATCTACCAGGACCCCAAGCTCCTCACTGGTGAAGGGACTGGCACGGATCTTCTGAGTCCTCGACATCACAATGGACATGTGGCAGCAGCAGCACGTTGAGGGTGGCAGTCAGCAGTCCCTTGAGGCAGCAGCAGCAGGTGCAGGGTGGCAGCCAGCAGTCCCTTGAGGCAGCAGGTGCAGGGTGGCAGCCAGCAGTCCCTTGAGGCAGCAGGTGCAGGGTGGCAGCCAGCAGTCCCTTGAGGCAGCAGGTGGAGGGTGGCAGCCAGCAGTCCCTTGAGGCAGCAGGTGGAGGGTGGCAGCCAGCAGTCCCTTGAGGCAGCAGCAGCAGGTGCAGGGTGGCAGCCAGCAGTCCCTTGAGGCAGCAGCAGCAGGTGGAGGGTTGTCAGTCAGCAGTCCCTGGTAGCTGTGGGAATGTGGTGCGCCCTCCCACACATATATAGGCCCCTGGGGCTGTGTCAGTGGTCCCAGGGTGCTGCAATTGGTGTACCAGGTCTGCCTCATTCAAATACATCCAATGTCCGCCTCCGCGGTGGCGGTGCACGCCTACCGCGATTATCAAACTCGCATCAGGCTACCGCGAGTCTGCTTCCCATTGGCTGCAGGGGCATGGTCCATGCCGGTGACACACCGTAGGATGCATGTGCGCGCTACCGCGGTGGTGCATCTTTTGAATGCCTCCAGTGACCGCCTCCTCGGGGGTGGTGCACGCCTACCGCGATTTTCAAACTCGCATCAGGCTACCGCGAGGCTGCTTCCCATTGGCTGCAGGGGCATGGTCCATGCCGGTGACACACCACAGGGGCCAGGCGGTAGGCACCGCCATATGTCTGCCAGACAGTGCCTGGAGTGACCGTGATTTGGGTAGCGGTGCATGGTGACCGCTATTGTCACATACATATCTGGCGGTGTCTCCCGCGATCGTGCATGGGTTATGGGCGGTGCCACACCTCAGTGGCCAGGCGGTAGGCACCGCCATATGTCTGCCAGACAGAGCCTGGAGTGACCGTGATTTGGGTAGCGGTGCATGGTGACCGCTATTGTCACATACATATCTGGCGGTGTCTCCCGTGATCGTGCATGGGTTATGGGCGGTGCCACACCTCAGTGGCCAGGCGGTAGGCACCGCCATATGTCTGCCAGACAGTGCCTGGAGTGACCGTGATTTGGGTAGTGGTGCATGGTGACCGCTATTGTCACATACATATCTGGCGGTGTCTCCCGCGATCGTGCATGGGTTATGGGCGGTGCCACACCTCAGTGGCCAGGTGGTAGGCACTGCCATATGTCTGCAAGTCAGTGCCTGGAGTGACCGTGATTTGGGTAGCGGTGCATGGTGACCGCTATTGTCACATACATATCTGGCGGTGTCTCCCGCGATCGTGCATGGGTTATGGGTGGTGCCACACCTCAGTGGCCAGGCGGTAGGCACCGCCATATGTCTGCCAGACAGGGCCTGGAGTGACCGTGATTTGGGTAGCGGTGCATGGTGACCGCTATTGTCACATACATATCTGGCGGTGTCTCCCGCGATCGTGCATGGGTTATGGGCGGTGCCACACCTCAGTGGCCAGGCGGTAGGCACCGCCATATGTCTGCCAGACAGTGCCTGGAGTGAGCGTTAATGGAGTTGTGGAGTAGCTGTGCTGCACCTAACGTGTCCTCCAGCTCTCTGCATAGGCCAACATGTACAGTGCCCAGGGTCTCAACAATTGAAGGGTCCTCATGAGGGCAAATGCACAAAAGGGACATGTCACTCCACGTCACCAACACATACCATATATGGGTCGCCAATACATTGCATGGGAACATACACTCGCACATGTCACATGTGCTGTGTAATGAAATGTAGACTGTCCAGTAAATGTGTTGCATAGCATATGGAGATAATGGACACTGTCTGTGTGTGCAATGTAACGCACAATGTCGTCTCATTGACTGGACTAGGGGCATCAGCAACTGGCACATTGTCCAATGCACATGCACACACGTGTCCCCCACGCTCAGCCGGTGGTCAGTGTGTAGTTGATGTGTGCCATGTGCAACCTGTGTTGGGAGGTGTATCAGGGCCAGCAACATGGTGTGTTCGGGTAGTATTGCAATTATTAACATATGCTGGGGGTCATACTCACAGGTATGCACCCATATCTGTTAGTATATCACACTGTGCATGCGAATGAGCCGGAGGGGTGCACAGATAATTGCTGCTGGTAAGGGGACAGGTGTACGAGTAGTGTGCCTGATGTGAACCTACTTGTGAAGTGCCCTGTCGGTTAACGGTGCATGTTGTAAGACTTGGGAATGTGTCTGTAGAAGAAATTGATGTGATGCACATTTCATGGTCTTCTGCATTGACATCTGTGCACTGTGAGCTGTCCTAGGAGGAGGAGGCCCAATATCCATCATCCGTTCACAGTCCTGGCAGACATGGAGAATGAGGAGATAATCCGCAAATTCAGGCTGGACCAACAAACCCTGCAGAACCTATGTGCCATGTTGGAGCCCCACCTGCAGCCACGTCGGACATATCCAACAGCTTTCACCGCAACATCTAAGGTGATGGCATGCCTGCATTTCTTTGCAACGGGCTCATTCCAACACACGGTCGCAAGTGCAGGCGGGATGTCACAGCTGATGTTCAGCATGGTGCTGAGGGATGTCCTGTCGGCCATGATGCTGTACAAAGACAGATATATCCATTTTCCCAGGGGGCCTGAGTTGGTGGCTGTGAAGGGCGATTACTATGCCCTTGGACATATCCCCCATGTCATTGGTGCAATTGATTGCACACATGTTGGGCTTGTGCCACCACAGGCACGTGAACAGGTTTACCGCAATAGAAAGCATTCACACTCGGTAAATGTTCAAGTGGTGTGCCTGGCGGACATGATCATCTCACACGTGTGTGCCAAGTTTCCCGGTTCAGCCCATGATGCCCACATCCTGCGCAGCAGCATCGTTCCTCAGTTGATGGCCAATCTGCTTCCTGAGCGTGCATGGCTTGTGGGTGAGTATGCATAGTGGATTAGAGTGGTGTGTGTGTGTGACATGCTGTTGTGTTGCATTTTGGGACTGCAAGGTTAATCTGTGTCTCTCACACCCAGGTGACTCGGCATATCCAAACCGCCAGTGGTTGCTGAGCCCATTGCGGTACCCCGTCACGCCAGCTGATGTGCGATACAATGATGCCCATGGGAGGACACAGCGTGTGATAGAACGGACATTTGGTCTCCTAAAATCAAGATTTCGGTGCCTGGACCGTACTGGGGGGGCCCTTATGTACTCGCCAGGGAAGGTGTGTCAGATAGTGGTGGCATGCTGCATGCTCCACAACCTGGCCATTCGCAAGGCAATACCCCTGATCCTGGATGACGATGATGAGCAGCCAAGGCCGCCGCCTGCAAATCAAGCCGGATCCAGTGACGAGGGCAGTGGAGAGGAGGAAGGGGTCGACATGCGTCGACATCTCATCACCCGCTACTTCACTTGAAGGTGAGTGACGATGTAGAAGGGACGAAATGGTCTGATGGTGTTGCTGTTGCTGTATGGGTGTATGTGAGCTTGCTGACTGCAGCTTGGTGTTGACTCATTGCTGCCTGCCAATGTATGTGTGATTGGTTAGTGTGATACAGATTGTCTCTATGGTGACTGTTGCTCTGTGTAAAGTTTTTAGATCTGAGTACCTTGTTGACAAGTGTTGTGTGATGTGTGCAATGCCACACCCATACAAGTGACTCTTGTTCTGCGGTTTTCCCTAGGTCCCTTCAGCATCTCACTTGTTACCTACAGTCCATTCCCCTGGACCATGTCCTACACGGTGAAGGTTGCACATCCTGTATTAAAGATGGAGCAGACACAACAACATGTGTGTAAGGTGTATTTATTTACAACTGTGACATGCAAGGGTGGAGAAAATGTGAAGGGGGGAATTGAAGAAGTGAGTTGACAGTCATGGTAAATGTGTGTGATACTTAAGTAGTCCCCACAATGATGTGGAGACCCAGTCCAACAGATGGATGCCATTCACATGGCAGTGTGGTGAAGGATAGTCCAAAAGGTCAATGCAGTGGTGCAGTGGTCTGCCATCATGGCTGGTTCGGGGACTAGCGTTTGGCATGTGCTTGGGCACGTGAGTCCCCCTGGCCTTTCCTTGGACGGCCCCTCTTGCGCTTCACTGGAAGGGCCACTGCTGCAGGGGCAGTGGTGTCTGAGGACTCACCCCCCTCTGTGGACGCAGGGGAGGATGATGTAGTGTCATCCTGCTGCCCAATGGGGGGAGGCAGAGGGGTAGAATGTTGCGCTTGCCTGTCCCTCAGAACCGCCACTAGCTGCCCCAAGAGGTCCACAATCTGTCCCATGCGTATGTCCATGGACCTCAGCAGCAGGAGGTGCTCCCGTGATTCTTCTTCTAACCGGCCCATTCGTCCCTGGGCCTGTTGGTATGCCCCAAGGACACTGTCGATGTGGCCCAGGGCTTCCGTCCCAGGATCAGTCCCTCTCTGCATGAGCCTGTCCCGACCAGCTGCACTGCTGCCACGGTCCTGTCCGGTCCTCACATTGGCCCGCTGCATCCTCTCCCTGGCCTCCGCAGTCGATGTTGTGGGCTGCTCAACCCCTGGGGCAGGGAGGGTGTTGCGGCCAGCTGTGGTGGTGGTGGTGGTGGTGGTAGTGGTGGTTGACACACAGGCCGTGACAGCAGTGGCAGAGGATGGTCAGGGGCTGCAGCTGATGTGGTTGGGGGGACAATGGGTGCCTGGGACTGGTTGAGGCCTGCCACACCAGATGGGCCAGCGTGGAGCTCCTCATCTAATGTATCCAGGGAGTCCTCATCCAGTTGTCTCTGTTCCGGGGGGACTGGCTCTGCAGGGTGGTGTCATCCTCTGCAGTGAGTTCTTGGTCACCTGTGGGTCAGATGAGAAATGGTCATTGTGTTGCACCCATCAAAGTTTGTGTTAGCAGTGTTACATCAACTGTTTGTACATCCAGCAGTTGTTCACTGTACAAATTAGCATTGACCGACATCCAGTGATGCATTACAAGCTGTTGTGGTACATACATTACTTGTCCATATTGGGAGTTGTCAAGACATGACATGCACAATATAATTTTTTGACATTGACAGTCTCATGTTGGCATCCTGTTATTGATCAATCATATGTCATCCATTTACGCGTATGTGTCACTTGTAGAGCCCTTGTAGCGGTTCTCTCTGCACAGTGAGTGAGCATTGTAGTTTCATGCATACCTTTTCAATGTGGTGTAGATATCTGTATTTGCAATTCCAGACATGCTTAAGTTTGCTTTAATTAGATCCTAGGTGGTCTGGTCCACTGCTACTGTCAGATGGCATGTAGTGGTGTGCATGGTTGTGCTCGGAGTTCCATCAACATGTGTTTCAGTCATTCACACTTTGGTTGCTGTCACAGTTTCATTTTCTTAGGTGTGTGCACACTATAGTTGCCAATGCTATCTGGGTGTGCAGTTGTGCATTGAGAGGCCTGGTGTCCTATGCCAACATGTTTTTTAAATGCATATCTGGCTGCATGTTGTGGCTGTAGATATGTTGTGTTTGCTGTGTTTTCCTTGTATTTGTGAGACCTCTCCGTGTGTGTAGGATGGGGCTTCCATCTTGGTCCAGTGTGGGACAAGTCAGCATGATATGTCCACATGCCAGTTCTTTTGCAGTGTACATTGCAATGACTGACACATGCATGTTGGTGCCAGGAAGTGATGGGTCTTGTGTGCTGGCGGTCAGGTGGGCCCGTGTGAGTTGTTGTGCAAGCTTCCCAGCCCCACACACCCCGACCTGTGAGATGCGGTTACCTACCTGTGAGTTGGGTGGGTAGCATACATTGCCTGCCACATGCTTCTTATTGGGGGTGTAGTGTCCCATCCTCCATAGTGGTGGGACAGCATGCATGTTGCATTTTGTGGGACGGATAGCCAAACACACTGCACCGTCTCACTGTGAAGATGGCTAACTACCGTTTGAGGCGAAGGTGAGCAATGACATGGCTATGTGACTTGGTAGAAATCTTTGGATGGAATGTGCGTGTGGTGAGCATGATGTGTGTGTGGCTTTTTGTACCCATTGATTTCAGATTACATTTGGTCATGGGGTATAGCCCCCCATCACTGTTGTCCCAGCTATCTGGCTGTGGGGTTCACTCCCCCGACATTTGAAGGCACAATTGGGCAAGGGGTATGGTCTCGTAGCACAGTGGTGACATACAGCAGGGTATAGATCTCACCCAGCATAAATTTCCACACTGTCATGGTTTCATGGTATTTGTGGACCTGAGAACATGAGCCCAGTACTGGTGTAGCAGTTGTTCCAGGGCATCCATACACTGACATGTTGTGGTCAACAGAGGTGTGTGTGTGAGATGTACTCAACCCTGTGCAGACAATGTATGGTTTTGGGGCCAGACTATACCAGCACTGTTCAGACAGACAGTGTGAGATGTGAACATTGTCAATGCATACACACATTGGTGGTCCAAACAAGACACCTTTGACAATTTAATTCAGACAAGGTGCTGTTCTGCAATTCAGTGCAGCACTGTGGTAGCTGGGTGTGTTGCAGGACATTTGGGTTCTGCTTAGTTTAGCATTGTGAGTCCCAGCTGCAGTGTAGTTTTTGGGTGCACTGCACTTCCACTGTTTACATTGCAACACTGTGGTATGACATGGGTGATTTGCACTTTGCCATACAAACGGCCAGACACTGCTGCAGGGCAGCATGATCATTGTTAGTGTTGCAGTGTGTGATGCCTGTCACAGTGTACACAATGTGGGTCAATTTTGAACAGAGACTTGTGCATGGTGACTACAACACAACTGTTTTGCATTATTTGTGTTGGTGACTGTGGACTAAGTGGCATGGTGTCATGTGCGGCTGCACAGACGTCACATGCCTATGAGTGGGACTAGTGCTCCATCCTGCTCAGCTGTGGGCCAAGGGGGCCTGGTGGGAGTTGTAGTGCAGGCCTCCCAAACACCCACCCACCTCCCGGTAAAGATGGCTACCTACCAGTTAGGTGAGGGTGAAGCACACAATGGCTGAGGCATGCTTCTGGGTGGGGGCAGTGCTCCATCCTGCTCAGCTGTGGGCCAAGGGGGCCTGGTGGGAGTTGTAGTGCAGGCCTCCCAAACACCCACCCACCTCCCGGTGAAGATGGCTACCTACCTGTTTGGTGAGGGTGTAGCACACAATGGCTGAGGCATGCTTCTGGGTGGGGGCAGTGCTCCATCCTGCTCAGCTGTGGGCCAAGGGGGCCTGGTGGGAGTTGTAGTGCAGGCCTCCCAAACACCCACCCACCTCCCGGTAAAGATGGCTACCTACCTGTTAGGTGAGGGTGTAGCACACAATGGCTGAGGCATGCTTCTGGGTGGGGGCAGTGCTCCATCCTGCTCAGCTGTGGGCCAAGGGGGCGTGATGGGAGTTGTAGTGCAGGCCTCCCAAACACCCACCCACCTCCCTGTGAAGATGGCTATCTACCTGTTAGATGAGGGTGTAGCACACCATGGCTGAGGCATGCTTCTGGGTGGGGGCAGTGCTCCATCCTGCTCAGCTATGGGCCAAGGGGGCCTGGTGGGAGTTGTAGTGCAGGCCTCCCAAACACCCACCCACCTCCCTGTGAAGATGGCTACCTACCTGTTAGGTGAGGGTGTAGCACACAATGGCTGAGGCATGCTTCTGGGTGGGGGCATTGCTCCATCGTGCTCAGTTGTGGGCCAAGGGGGCCTGGTGGGAGTTGTAGTGCAGGCCTCCCAAACACCCACCCACCTCCCTGTGAAGATGGCTACCTACCTGTTAGGTGAGGGTGTAGCACACAATGGCTGAGGCTTGCTTCTGGGTGGGGGAGGGCTACATCCTGCTCAGCTGTAGGACAAGGGGGCCTGGTGGGAGTTGTAGTGCTGGCAGCATGTACACATGTACCCATGGTGATGTTGCTAACTACCTTTGGGGGCTTCAGGGGGAGTGTCTGTTGTATCTGTGAGAGATGTGTTGGGGGAGTGCTGTGCACATGAATGAATTTGTACCTAGGAGGTATTATTTTGTAATAGGGCAAGACAGTACATTTGTGTGATGTTAGGCATTTGTTTGTACTTACCAGCCTCCACTCCCCCGGGTATTCCTGAGAGACTCTCTGGATGTAGAATGCCAAGCACCTTCTCCTCCCATTCAGTGAATGTTTTGAGTGGAACGGGAGGGCCACTGCCTGTCCTCTGAGCCAGCTCATGGTTCTTGGCTCTCCTCCTTTTGACCACTGCCTTCAGATTGTGCCACCTCTTCATGATTTCATCTCTACTTGCGTGGCACGGTCCCTACTGCATTGATCTTCTCTACTATCCTTCTCCACATTTGCGTCCTTGTTGCTAGTGGTGTCTGTTGGACCTGGTTACCAAACAATTGTGGTTCTACCCTGATTATCTCATCGACCATGACCCTCAACTCACTCTCAGTGAATTTGGGCATTCTCTGTGGTGACATGGTGTGTGATGTGTCAAGGTGTTTAGGGTGCAGGTTTGGGTGTGGTAGTGGTGGTTGTGATGTGTATGGTGTGTGCTGTGCAAAGGTGTTAGAGGTGCAGGTGTGGAAGTGGTGGTGGTGGTGGTGATGTGTGTGTGTTGTGCAGATTTGCCTCTCCTGTCATCTGTGGTGGATGTCCCCTCAGTTGTGGAGTTTTGCAAAGGATTGTGGTCTGTTGGAGGCTGGATTTGTACTGGTGTCTGTGGGTGTGTCAGGATGGGGTATTGGTTGCAGGTGTGGTGTGTGTGTGTACCTGGGATTTGTAGTTTTGGAGTTTCCCATGGGGGTCTGTCTTTGGGCTGTGTTAGCTATTTTTGGGTGCATGCCTTGTATGGTTGGTGCACTTTGTGGCCATGTTGTGTGTTTTTCTAGCGACCACCATTTTTTTGACGGAGCGTCCGCAGTGGTGGCTCGGCTATGGCGCTTCCGCCGTCTCACTGATTCTTCACTGTTGTCGACCGCGGCTGTCGGAAACAGCGCACTGCACCGCGGGGATGTCGGGAATATCATAATTTTGATGGCGGTGTCTCCGCTGTGGTTGCGGGCGTTTGGCCTGTTTCCGCTGCGACACCGACCGCCGCGGACGGGTTTGGGCCCTTTCCGCAGGCGTACGGCGGATTCTCGGGTCTCCTTTCCGCCGCGGTTGGGGTTTTACCGCTGGGGATCCTAATCTAGCCGTCGGTTTTCCCGCGGTAGCGTCGGGCGGTGTTTTCCCGCTACCATGGCGGTCGTATTTTTTTCCGTCCGCCATCATAATGACCTCCTTAGTTCCTAAACAACAATAAATCTATACAATTAAAACAAATTAATTCCAATACACAAAAAAAAATTAAATGAATACAAAATATACACATTATTATATGAATATTTGTGTTAATATAGAACTCTAAAATAAAATAAAATAAACAAATGTACCATTAAAACATAATACCATTATGAAATATAAAAACAAAAACATTTAAACAGCAAAATATATAAAACGAATACATTTATAATTTTAATATTAAACACTCATAGAACTTGCTATAACAAACACTAATTTGTGATCACCATATGACGTAAAAAAAATTCAAACAGCAAAGAAATCAGCCAACCAATAACATTAAACTTTATAACAGTTAACCATTACATGCCTATGTAATTAAACAAAAGTATTAAAAAAGACACACAAACATTCAAGAAATTGTACCACACAAAACCTGCATTTCAAGAAGCTGAAACGAGGCAGCTTACTGAGAAACATCACAAGCAACAAACAACTCCAAAGAAAACAAACAACTTATTTGGAAGTAACTTAAATAAATTAAACTTATATTAAGTTAAATAAACAAAAACTAAAAATGCTTCATTACACTAAAAACAATATAGCTTTTGTTTTTCATGTTCCCTAAATACAAATAAATAAAACTGATCCAAACTGAAAATAACAGGACTGTAAATAAATCTGGATACATATTTAAACATTAAACACGACCATGACAAATAAAACGTAGGTACAATTTAATGAGATATTTACAAATAATTAAGTAACAACTTCTCTTTTAAAACTAAAATAAACGACAGAAAAATAAATGTTTGCCATGTCAAACTAACACCTCAATTTTTTAAACAGTTCAAAATAAACACTTTTAGCAAAACATCTAAATTAACAAACAATTAAAGTTACATTTCTAGAAATCACCATCAACATCGAATTCATAAGTATAATTGTTCAAACAGCTTTACAAATGCATAAATAATTACCTAGTATAAAATACAGTTATCAATTTAATATTGTACAATAAAAAGTCTGCCAGAGCCACATACAATATATCTTATACCGGAAAATTATTATTACGCCACATGTTGTGGGTGGCCAAATAAAAAATAAAATTCTTGATAATGTCAACATAATCATCCTACTAGTATTGCAGAAATGTATGTAAGAAATATACAGCAGGAGCTCAAAGAAGTTAGTACATGCTCACTGCAGTCTATTGTTGCAGTTTTAAAAAATATAATGCCCAGTGTTCCTGACTATACTACCAGCCAGCTCCCTTCAATTGCCAACTTTAAAAGATTCATAGCTAGAACTAGACAAGCAACCAAAGAAACACCTTCTTCTCCAAAACGTTTAAAGGATATAAATATCACAACAAACTTAACCTTAACACACAAATGACATTTTTCTTTTTATAACAATATTAACAAAGAGAGAAGAATAACTATATATGCCACTAATAATAATCTATTAAATCTTACCCAGGGCAACACGCGAATGATGGATGGCACGTTCAAATTGTGCCTACCACCATTCACACAAACCTGCATAATCAATGGAGAATACCAAAATACCAACATCCCCTTAGTCTATGCACTCTTAACAAATAATCAAAGTGCAACATACCAAGAACTATGAAATGAAATAAAATCCAAAACTAACAATTAAAATCTACAAAAAATAATTATCAACTTTGAGCAAGCGATACTTTGTACTATTTTAAAAATATACCTACATACAGCCATTCAAGGTTGTCACTACCACTTAAATTAAAGTTCTCAAGGTCGGCATTAAGTATAGAATATTCCACATATGCCCAATTTGCCCATGGACTGAAAAAGCTCATTGCCCTTACATACATCCCTGTAACTGAAGTAACAATATTTTACAGCCTATTAACAAATTCACCTCAATATCAATAACATGATCAAAAAATAACTTATCTAATGCTCTACTTTGACAATACTTAGGGCCCGATTCCGATCTCGTTCTGAAGGGCGCCTGACGGCATCTGTCAGGAGCGAGTCCGAGTCGCAAGTGTGATTTCCGACCGACTCGTCCCGCTCATACAATATGAATATCACCTCGCGCCCCGAGGGACTCGTACCCGTCAGCGAAGCCCTTCGGACGACTACAACATGGCCGACTCGTGCAGCGCAATGGGTCCGATTTCCGAGCGACCAAGTACGATGTGCGCATCAAGCAGCCAGATCGACTCGGAGCCTTTGACTCAAAAAAGCTTCGGGAAGCGGAATTCGGGGGGCCGTAGCGGGCCCCCCTTCACTTGTAGCCCTAGGACTCAGTCACAGGGGAACCCAAGGGTACCCCCTGCACATGCATGTACGGTGCGGGGGCACCGACGCATCCCCACGACAGGGGGCGCCCTTTTCCGCAACGTACTTTTTTCTCAATGGAAGCGTAGGTACGCAACGTACAACAGGCTCCCATTGACTTCAATGGGGCTCCGAGCGATCCGAGTCCATCAGCGCGTACTTGCATCGTACTCGGGCGTTCGGAGTCCAGGAGCACGAGTCGGTCGGAAAGCTCTTCGGGACCGAGTCGGCCGTAGGGCTTTCCGAGCGAGATCGGAATCGGGCCCTTAGTAGGTAGACTGCATCGCTCTGGTCAGAGTTGCCAACTTAAATATCATAAAGCGTGGTGTAACATTTACAGCAGTATCGTGGCACAACAAGCAAAAACAAACAACACAGTTGAAGGATGGCACAGTTACTTCCAAGGAATGCTAGGACCAGGCCATCATACACTATACAATTTTTAGAAGTGCTGAAAAAGGAAAAAAGCTATAAAAAACTGAGAATGGAAACATCACTACCCCAACTAAAACCTAAAGTCTCAAAACAAATGAAAGAATATCACAATAAGTAACAAAACAAAGTCCAACTCATTGCTAACAATCAATGTCTACCATACCTAGACTCAATAGCAAGACCCAATCCAAAAAGAAAAATACCAAAAAACCCTAAGCAAACCAATAACCAACTAAACAATTTATTACTTATTAATATTATTTAAATTGTTTTAAGTAACAAATAAACACAAAATGATTTAATGAGATGGAATTGTTAAAAAAATGACATACAAATGAATACATAAATAAATATGAAATATCAACTCTAAAAACCACAACAAATATTACCACATTCAAAATATATAAACAATAAAAACACCATTAACAATAAATAACATACATTACAAAACAACAGCATAACATATCCTACCCGTCAAAAATGTAAAAGCATTACTTACAGTTTTCTAGCTGACGCCATGAAAATCCATAACAATCCAATTGCAAAAATATTCCATTAATATAAAATAAAAATCCTCCCAAACAAATTCAAAAATATCAAGTAAAAAGACTGAATTCCAAAGGAGATATAACAAGCTATGGACACTCTAAAAAGACCCTAAGATTTAAAAAAATGCTCCATGGAAACTGAAAAATCAAAGAAATTAACAAATAGCATTGGTTAAAATATAACCAGATTTCTTTCTTTGGAAAAAAATGCATCCAAAAAGCGATATCTCTAACAATGCAAACAGGGAACCTGTAAAAGAAACACAAAACACCCATCTACACAACACGTAAAGCCCATGAACATTAGAATACAATATACAAACAAAAACATAGTTAATGCATGGGTTTGAAACACAATTAACCCTTTAACTACAAAAGTTTGGGGGCCTACTAAGCTTAACACTAACCAAACAAAATACTAATATACATTAACCTACATTAACTAAACTGATCTTAAACACATCCCGCAAAAAGTCATAAAAAATAATGTTACCTGAACCCGAAAAAAGGAACAGGGATCAGCCCCCAGAAGCAACCAGTAACTGCCCAAATAACAGAAATAGACTACAACATTTATAAAGTGGAAAAAATGGCTGCTAAATAACCATTATAAAAGACTCAAACCCCATAGAGAACAATGCAAAGTAAAAATATATATTTCTTAATCCTTTATTTTATTGAAAAAAATAAAAAAAATAAAAACAAAGTAAATGTATCAAACTATAACTATATATTAAAAGGAACTATAAAGAAACAAAAGTAAAAATGATTTATAGTACTTTTTAATATAAAAATGTTTCAGAATATTATTATAGCTTTGAAAACATTATGTTAACATTATGTTGATGTACAAAAAGTTTAAAATATGAAATGCGCAACATATATTATTATTTATTTTATTTATTATTTATTTTATTTATATATATGTTAAAATAATGTATTTAAAATATAAAACAAATGTTTTAAAATGTTCATATTGATAAAAACGTGTGTACATGACAATTATATTTAATAATGTATAATGAATCATGTTGAAATGCAAACAATTTAAAATGAATAAAAAGGAATCTGAGAACTGTATGTTACTAAAATATCTAGATGTAATAAATAAAACTTAGCTTACAAATACAAAATGTAAAGCAAAGCACATTATTCCACCAAATGTTACATTTACACATAAACACTACTTACACCTGTAAGACTATAAACAAAAAGTAGGAAATATAGCAATCCCTTAAAAAACAATCTTTCTTTCTTATAAAAGTGAAGCACAGTAAACCAAGTGTTCACCTCACATGGGTGGAAATGAAATATTCCAACTCCAAACTAAAATAAGTTTTAGAAAAATATAAACATTAAGGCTCTAATTTGGATGTCAGTCGGAAAGCTTCTGACCGCAGGTCGGAGGCTTTCCGACCGACATCCAAGGTTTCAAATCCGTCCGGCGTATTACAATCACGGTGGTCGGATTTGAAACCTGCTGGTCAATCTGACTGGTTTCCTATAGGCTCAAGGAGCCCGTCCGCCAGTCAGAACCACAACATAATCCCTTGTGGACTGCGTTTCCGCCGTCGGGATTATGATGTTGGTTTCCGACAGGCTTTCGACATGGAAAGCCTGTCGGAAAGTGACTTTGGGGGCCCCTAGCAGGGCCCCCCTTCTTCCGCGGCCTCCGGTTGGGGGCTGAGAGGGCACCTATGGTGCCCCCACTGTAAATCCCAGCACCGTGTGGCAAGCACCGTGCCACACGGTGCAGGGATTTACAGTGACTCCCATTTTTCTATGGGTGCTTGTGCTGCAGACGTTTCCGACCGCGGCACAAGCTTCTATAGGGAAATGGGAGTCTGCGACCGCACCATGTGCGGTCGCATCGTAATTGCGGTTTTGGAGCCGTCCCAATGTTGGTCGGTTCCGAAACCGCAGGGATGCCAGTCAGAGGCAACTCTATCCGACATCCAAATTAGGGCCTAAGTGGTATAGATTTATTATTCCCACTCTTATCTAGGCCACATTAGGGAAAGAATTGGACTTTGAGGGGTAGATTTACTATTCCACAACAAGCCCTTTTGTTACATACCTAAACATTATAAATATAGCTTTACCATTTCCCATCAAATGCAAAAAGTATTGTTAAAAATATTATAATAAAATATAACCATAGACTATAACCAAAACAATAAAAAAACACTTTTGTTAATCAAAAATAAAAATATATAAATTAATTGTAAAACATTTAAAACACAAATTCATTCTATAAACCAAAACATTAAATTGTAATTACTTGAAAGAATAAATAAATTAAAAAATAAAATATTTACCAACTTAAAAATGCATTAACCACATATAAATACAGTCAAATTTACACTTCAAAATTTTTAGAAATATATCAATAAAAATTACAAGATTTTTTATACATATTCAAAAACTGCAAAAAAACAGTTTAATAAGTTGAATTAAAATAAATAACAATTATATGAAAATCTAAACAATATTTGTTCACTGAAAAACCAAAGGTTAATGAGACATTACAGTTAGGTAAAAATATCAGTTAAAACACACCATTTTAAACTAAAACTAAACTAAATTAAACTAAAAGAAACACTGAAATGCACCAGTTATAGTTATCTCAAGTAACTATGACTTGTGTCCTAAAGTAACTATAACTTGCGCCCCCCTCCATTCACAGTGTTGTCATCAATGATGTTATTTTAGATGTTGCAGTGACTTTATCAATATTGTCATAAAACATGTTATGAGTGATGTAATATGGAGGGTAACTAGCAGTGCATGGCGACTGCAAGAGTTATACTTACTTTAGGGCATGAGTTATAGTTACGTGAGATAAATATAACTAGTAAATTTCAGTGGTTTTCTTTGCTCAACGCAGTATGTTTTATTTGACACTTTTAACTAACTATAAAGTTCCTTTAACCTTTGTTTTTTTCAGTTAATTTCTAAGGTTTTTTTGAATACCTAACTACAACTGTCATTTTAACCTTTGCTTTTATCAATGATTT
Source organism: Calotriton arnoldi (assembly GCA_963921515.1). Taxonomy (NCBI): domain Eukaryota; kingdom Metazoa; phylum Chordata; class Amphibia; order Caudata; family Salamandridae; genus Calotriton; species Calotriton arnoldi. The sequence continues at coordinate 440,146 of CAWUFW010003349.1, read as the reverse complement.
CTAGGACTTTTTTAAATGTAAATTACTATCAATAATAAAGACAAACCATTTGGTTTTGTCAATAAATATTTCAATAATAGTCAAAATAACATTAAACGTGTCAGTCTTTTGTTTTTACTACTCCGGCCACCTAATGCAGCCATGAAACCACCCACAAGGAGTCCCAGCATTCCCAAGCTGAAGAGTTTAAGCTCCAAGTCTAGGAAAGCTTAAAAACAAGCTTAAAAGCAATTACTCCTCCTAGGATCATATTCTATAGACTCCACAAAGCATATAGTTATATTTTTACGCATTTGTGGGGGATGCTGCAAAACCTGGAACCCCCAACAACGCTTAAAAACATGCTGAACATGCTGGTAGTATCACTGCTCAGATAGGGTGTGCCACCAGCAGCAAACTATATGTAAATTAGTCCATAGAGGACATTATGAGGAACTCCTTGCCAGGAGCAGTGAAAAATAAATCAATGGCTCCGGCTGCTCATTTATTATCCTTACCTTTGTTTTTTGTAGTTTATTTATTTTTTTGTGGGTGTCCCTGTCGTACCAAGGAAACCGACAGCTTTATGTTTTGCTGGGGTTTGGGGTGCGAGGATCCCCAGGTCCACCACAGCCTGCCAGCTCCCTGCAAGCAGCCCTATTCCATAGGGCTGTGCAGGATCAGGAAAAACCTTTTCACTTTTATTTTACCTCGGTGGTGCTCCAGTGCACACCGGGTCATCCCAAAACATTTTAAGCATTGGGAGCTGTGGGGGAGATCCTTGGTCCCCACAGCCTCACTGGCTCCTCTGCTAGCACCCATCTCAGAAGCGCCAGGAGCGCTCAGCAGCTTTTCTTTCTGCTCCAACCAGGTGGGAGCAATTCTATGTTTTCCTGCCCGAGAGAGCATGGCATTGAGAAACTTTTGAGCTCCCACCCAGCGGGAGCTTTTCTGCTCTATTATATTCAACCAATGTAAAAATACAAATACTTCACAAAACTTTAAATATAACTATCATTATCATATTATATTATATTAATAATTAACCGATAAAATTATGTAAATTCAAATAAAAGCAAATAACTTACAAAATAAATCCAATATTTAAAAGATAATTTTAATAATAACAAAACGAATTAACAAAAATGTTTAAATATTAAAATTTTTAAAATACCCCACCCAATTCCCCTACAACTCTACATCCCACTCTAAAAACATGTTAATAATTTAAAAGACCACATAAAAAAATAACATTATAGACACAATTAAAACTTAGATTAAATTAAAACATTGAAAAATTGAAAAGTACATCAACACAGGGCCCTGGCATTGGAGGGATGGAGTTGAGGCCCCTAGACCAGGTGTGACTAGTGACTCCTAAGTGACACCATTTTGAAATGTCCCAGCAGGCTGTACATGAAGGTTGGGACAGGGGCAAAGAGGTGATGTGGCACCCAAGGATAGGCCAGAGGTGACTCGCTCCTGGAACCTTCTGCCCTCACTTAAAAGGTCTAGCGCAAGGGGGAGAGCCCTCTCTTGGTTGTGATTTTCTGCTAGACACTGGGACTAGAGGCAGCAGCCATGGACAGCTAAAACGAGGAACCCCCTAATATCCATCTGGACTAAGCACTCTGCAGTTGCCCCCAGGACCAGTGGGGGTCTCCCCTTATACTCCCTGAGGACTAGTGGGGGGAAAGAACGGGACTTCTACATCAAGGCGGAGAGAAGCTCAGGAGAGTTAAAAGAAGTAAGACTGGCGCAGGGAGCCAGTGGCACCAGCTCCCTGCCAGGTTTCCTACCTTAGAGGCCAGGAGGCCTAAGCAAAGTGCCCCAGGTGGCTAGGGCTCGCCATCCATAGCTAAATCAGCCCACAAGTGTGCAAAATGGCCCAAGCGGTAGTGAGCATGCCCCGCTCCCCGTGCCTGTGTCTGGGGGAAGCAGGCGGCCACCACCATGAGAAGTACCATGGCCGCAGGAGCAGGCAGGCAAAGACCACTGCCAGCTCCCATGGCAACACAGAGGCGTGCAGGGAGCCGGCCAGGGGCAACCAGGGGTGGGCTCCCTACAAAAGAGACATGCATGAGTGCTCGGTTCGGTTCTCTCCTTCTCAGCAGCAGGGCCGCTAAGAGCCGCTAATAAAATATTCACTCCTCCGGAGGAGCGCCCATAATGCCCTGCTGCGCTTAAAAACTGACTGACCACTGGCTACTTGTGGTGGCCCCAGGATGGCGGAGCAACCCCATACAACCTAGAAAAGTGTGTGGGGAGCTGCATCACAGCATCACAGCTTTCCCCAAGGGCACAAAGTATTTTTTTAAAGAACTGACCCTAAGCTGGAAGTGTCACAGAAAAGATGACTACCCCAGGCTTTACCAGCATTTTTAAGCATTCCCTAGGCTGGCACATGTGCTCTTCAATTGGGATTGCTGCACTCTCTAGAGGCCAAGTCCATAGCTGCAGTTATTGTGGCCTGAAGGTGTCGAAAGAAATGCTCTCAAGTAGCCATGTTTATGGTTCGGTGTTTTGTGATCAAGATGGGATGCTCTTTAGGGGCTGTTTTAAATTATTGCTTTTTCACTGGTTGAAAGAATATCAAAACACACAGACCCATGGCATGCTCATTTTGTAAATGCTTTTTGGAATAACAATATTGACAGTGACTATTGAACAAAGTGCATATGCTTTATTAACATTAATAAAGGCATTCACACATGGTTATATTTGATTACTGCATTTACTCCTGAAATGGTGGGTTTTGACATGTAGTTTGTTGATCTTGACCCCTCTAGGGGGGTCAGAGTTGATTATGCAATGTCATCAAAGGTTTTTCCATCAGCCTTATGTATATTTGTAAATTACTGCGTAGTATTGAGTAGTATGCATGTGCAACAAATGTACTTTTCCTTTATCAAAAGAAAAGCACAGACTTTGACAATTATTTATTGAGTGTTATTATTGCGTGCTAGCGAACGGTGATTACTAGTACACACCACCTTCCTTGAAAAGCCTTGGACTGCTCTGCTCCTCTACCCTCAGAGAATTGAGCACTACAATGGGGTGTTTGGTTCCCAATGGAGGGCAAGTGTGGACCCATTACTCGTGCCGGCCACATAACTAATGGCCCGTTTCATTACATTTTTCATATTTTATTTAAATACTTCAGATTTTCATGAATGAAACCTTAATGATCCATTATATTTTTAATTAGGCATCCTAATTATAAAACACTACACATCCAATACCCCAATGCAACCCAACCCTGTTATGAAACAACATTTTACAATATTTTAAAAAAGTTATAAAACCTCCAATGTCAAAATTTCTTTTTTTAAAAATTTGTTTCAATATTTTTAATTCAATTTGAAATTAATTATATAATTTAATAAATATTAATGTATTATTAATTATAATAACATTAAAACTAAACACAACGTACACAATCCCCCATAACAGCCATTCTGCATACCAAAATTAAATACTCAATGCAAAATAGCTCAAAATAAATGAACATAAAATTCCCAAAAGTCATACAAAAAAATATGCGCTTAACGGCAATTCTTTAATCACAAAATGTGTTAATTTATTCATTTTTTAAATTATCTAACATATTACCTACCCAAACCCCTCAAACAACACATAATCCCAAAAATAAAACCAAAAAAGTTCAAATAATTTTAAAAGCTAAAAAAATTATTTATATGTTAATATAGAGCAAATATTTACATAACAATATAACTTTAAAATACATTGTGTCTATATTTTAATATACAGTGTTTTTTACATCAATATTATTTACAACAAGAAAAAAGCCATACATTTACCTTTGATATTAGGTTCCACGAAGTTTTGGCAGTCATGATATTTTGTGCAAAATATTATGGTCACTCGATATTTTAGAGTCGATATTCAGGAACAATCCCGCAGAAGAAAGGTATATCACTTGATGCATCTGCCTTGCAAAATATGGGAAGTTGAGGGGTTTATTGAGCACTCCTGGCAGTTTAGGTTCCTTGTAAGCACTCCGAGTTTATGTAGATATGGCAACTGAGACACTGGTCACACTCTCTGGCTGATTGTATGGGAACAGTACTCTCTCTGTTGAAAGACCGTCCAAAACAACTGGAGCACACTCTTCCATTCAGTTAGTACCCCCGCCTGGTAATTGTCCCCCAAGCTGGCCAGTGCTCTGGAAGTGGATAATGAGACGTTTTCCAAAAAACAATAAATAAATAAATACGGTATATTATATTTTGGCACAGGCATTTTGATCGGATATTGTCTCGCATAAGAAAAATAAATGATGTGCAATTTATATTTCCTGGTACAATATTTAAAGATTATGTCATTTCTATTGTCTTACAATGTATGTGGTTATTATACTTTTCCATGGGGGAGCAGCACTTTATTTCTGTAAGTGCTTCAGGAAAGTTGTAAAAATATGCTCTGGTCTTGTGTATACCGAGGTTCTTTGGGTGCACAGTTTTCTCTCTGACATCTACATGATTTACTACTGCAGAGAAAATATTATTCTTGTGCACTGTGGCAGACCATCATTGAATTTTCGAGCGTTTAATGAGTTTCCTTTAGAACTTTGCCTGTGAAGCCTATCATTTGCCAATATATTTGAAAAACTGTGCTTTAAATATCCCATTTGCCACTATTTTTACTGTTTTTTTTTAAGGGGGTCGACCCCTAAAAGCCCCTCTTGGGGAAGATTGGACTTGGTCAGGTAGTGCAATATGATGCTGGGTATTTGTAGCCTCCCTGTTTGAAAAGCCACTAGCCACCACTGTCAGTGGGGAAGGTGTAAGGCAGAAGGGTAGAATGACGCACAAGAAAGATCCATAAGTTACTGGGGGGTATATTATTGTAGGTTTAGCGTCACCATTGGGGACACAAGGGCGATGCACAACCAAAGTGGGATTTACCAAGTCAGGCAAGGCCACCTTCCCTGGCCCTGAGTGACTTAATAAATCCACGGTAACACAGCGCAGCGCAAATCGCAGCATTTAGTTACTCTGCACCAGGGATGCATTCCATGGGTGTTCCCACGCATCCACCTATGGATTATGGTGCATTCTCAGATTTATCATTACTGGTAGACCTGGGAATGCACCAAAAGGCTCTGCCTCTCCAGGTGAGGCGTAACAAGGAGAACTATCTTCATTTCTCCTTGTTACTTCCTCTTTCTACGTGTTCTGCATTCTGCAGCACACGTAGAAAGATGAAAATGCTTCACAGGATTGTTTAGGAGCAGGAAAGTGTCCCTTCCTGCACAAAAACAATCCTGCTTACAACGCATGCACCCTTGCACCATGGTACAAGGGTGCATGCTGTCGTATCCTCGATGCCCCAGGAATACGCAGACACAGCTAAGGGGCCGATTCCGATCTCGGTCGGAGGCGCACCCAATACCATTCGGTCGGGAAAAAAGCCATGCGAAAGCCTGTTTCCCGACCGATCCGTACAGCACACCGAACGAGTAAGTACGATGCGCACAACAGCAAAGAATCCGGCCGAGCCGTACTCACCCAAACCAGGTCCTGTTCTCCGACCGAGGCGAATCCGGAAACGCCGAATCGAGTCGCACGGAAGGAAAAATGCAGCCCCGTCCGGCCGGACAAGTACGATGCGCTTTCCGTACGCGCCGAACCCGTCGCTACGCACGGCACGTCAAAGCATCTGGGAGAGGCGCACATAAGCTCTGATTTGCGCCACAACACGATCCACGGCTCCAAGACGAACACGGCAGCGACGAGGACGACGCGAAGCGACGAGGACGAGGCGAAGCGACGAGGACGAGGCGAAGCGACGAGGACGACGCGAAGCAACGAGAAGGACGAACGACACGAACCAACCATGAATCCCTTCGTCCCGATCATACCAATATTCTACATATACTACCGGAACAGGCACGGACGCGTACGGCGCAGAAGGTAAGCCAGACACCAACCACAAAACACATACAACACGTACATGACACATCACACACACACAGAGGGATGCAGAATATACTTACACCAGCAACAGCAGCACCATAGGGGCGGGATGCCCATCACCAATGCCACATATGCACACAGGGGCCTGAATGCGCACCACCACCCCTACCCAGGGGGCAGGATGCCTACCACCACTACCACCCTTACCCAGGGGGCTGGATGCCTACCACTACTACCACCCTTACCCAGGGGGGCTGGATGCCTACCACTACTACCACCCTCACCCAGGGTGGGCTGGATGCCTACCACTACTACCACCCTCACCCAGGGGGCAGGATGCCTACCACTACTACCACCCTCACCCAGGGGGGCTGGATGCCTACCACTACTACCACCCTCACCTAGGGGGGCAGGATGCCTACCACTACTACCACCCTCACCCAGGGGGGCAGGATGCCTACCACTACTACCACCCTTAGCCAGGGGGGCAGGATGCCTACCACTACTACCACCCTTAGCCAGGGGGGCAGGATGCCTACCACTACTACCACCCTCACCCAGGGGGGCAGGATGCCTACCACTACTACCACCCTCAGCCAGGGGGGGCAGGATGCCTACCACTACTACCACCCTTAGCCAGGGGGGTCAGGATGCCTACCACTACTACCACCCTCACCCAGGAGCGGCAGGATGCCTACCACTACTACCACCCTTACCCAGGGGGGGCTGGATGCCTACCACCACCCTCACCCAGGGTGGGCTGGATGCCTACCACTACTACCACCCTCACCCAGGGGGGGCAGGATGCCTACCACTACTACCACCCTTAGCCAGGGGGGCAGGATGCCTACCACTACTACCACCCTCACCCAGGGTGGGCAGGATGCCTACCACTACTACCACCCTTAGCCAGGGGGCAGGATGCCTACCACTACTACCACCCTCACCCAGGGGGGCAGGATGCCTACCACTACTACCACCCTCACCCAGAGGGGGCAGGATGCCTACCACTACTACCACCCTTAGCCAGGGGGGGCAGGATGCCTACCACCACCCTTAGCCAGGGGGGGGCAGGATGCCTACCACTACTACCACCCTCACCCAGGGGGGGCAGGATGCTTACCACTACTACCACCCTTAGCCAGGGGGGCAGGATGCCTACCACTACTACCACCCTTAGCCAGGGGGCAGGATGCCTACCACTACTACCACCCTTAGCCAGGGGGGCAGGATGCCTACCACTACTACCACCCTCACCCAGGGGGGCAGGATGCCTACCACTACTACCACCCTTAGCCAGGGGGGCAGGATGCCTACCACTACTACCACCCTCACCCAGGGGGCAGGATGCCTACCACTACTACCACCCTCAGCCAGGGGGGCAGGATGCCTACCACTACTACCACCCTTAGCCAGGGGGGCAGGATGCCTACCACTACTACCACCCTCACCCAGGGGGGCAGGATGCCTACCACTACTACCACCCTCACCCAGGGGGGCAGGATGCCTACCACTACTACCACCCTTAGCCAGGGGGGCAGGATGCCTACCACTACTACCACCCTTAGCCACGGGGGGCAGGATGCCTACCACTACTACCACCCTCACCCAGGGGGGGCAGGATGCCTACCACTACTACCACCCTTAGCCAGGGGGGGCAGGATGCCTACCACCACCCTTAGCCAGGGGGGGCAGGATGCCTACCACTACTACCACCCTCACCCAGGGGGGGCAGGATGCCTACCACTACTACCACCCTTAGCCAGGGGGGGCAGGATGCCTACCACCACTATCACCCCCACCCATAGGATGGACAATGCATGACACAACCAGCACACCACAACCTAGGGAATGCAAGAAGAAGACATCCCCCAACACCATGACAAGCGTGTGTAGACTGTGTCAAATGCCTACAACACCGAACATGACTTCGAACATACAATGTGACCCCCTAGCACATGTGCCACACAAATATGTGTGTGGCACACACAACGCAAGCAGGCCATGACCATTGTGGCAATGGGGTCCAAACCCCCATCATCACAGTGACCAAAAGGCAAGTGTGGGGTCCATAGCTGCAGCACATTTTGAACATTGTGGCAATGGGGTCCAAACCCCCATCATCACAGTGACCAAAAGGCAAGTGTGGGGTCCATAGCTGCAGCACATTTTGAACATTGTGGCAATGGGGTCCAAACCCCCATCATCACAGTGACCAAAAGGTAAGTGTGGGGTCCATAGCTGCAGCACATTTTGAACATTGTGGCAATGGGGTCCAAACACCCATCATCACAGTGACCAAAAGGTAAGTGTGGGGTCCATAGCTGCAGCACATTTTGAACATTGTGGCAATGGGGTCCAAACCCCCATCATCACAGTGACCAAAAGCCAAGTGTGGGGTCCATAGCTGCAGCACATTTTGAACATTGTGGCAATGGGGTCCAAACCCCATCATCACAGTGACCAAAAGGTAAGTGTGGGGTCCATAGCTGCAGCACATTTTGAACATTGTGGCAATGGGGTCCAAACCCCCATCATCACAGTGACCAAAAGGCAAGTGTGGGGTCCATAGCTGCAGCACATTTTGAACATTGTGGCAATGGGGTCCAAACCCCCATCATCACAGTGACCAAAAGGTAAGTGTGGGGTCCATAGCTGCAGCACATTGTGAACATTGTGGCAATGGGGTCCAAACCCCCATCATCACAGTGACCAAAAGGTAAGTGTTGACAAAGTAAGAGGTGCAACTGCCAAACTGCATGGATGATTCCTGGTCACAGAACAACAAACACATCAGTGGCAAAGTAGTGTATGTGTCCCATTGCAACATAAATTGGGGGAGCCAAATCCTGCAGTGCAAATAAGACATAACTTTGGCCATGTGCAGACAAACAACACCCATGGGGGCTGACACCGTCAACAATCATCAATGACACAATGACAGAAGTGACCATCCGAATGCAGACCCACATATTTGCACCTATAGGCACACACATGCAGATACCCTGTGGAGACTGCAGATGTGAGGTGAACAGATACCATAACATGGCAGCAATGGGACACACAATCAACAATTAGCACCAAATGAGGGCTCCCGTCCCATCAGCCTGGTCATGGAAGTGCCAACGGAATCATCAGCACAGATCCAACACACTTGTATAGCAATGTTGCACTGACAACACAGATGAGTCCTTCCCCATTGATGCCCAAACCTGCATGTTCACTGGAGATGGCCACACGGTCAGGGAAGTAGACGAATAGAACAATGGCAGGCACAACAGATGTGCAGGGGTGGAAGCCACAGATGTGAAATTGCCAATCTAAGTAGGAAATCCCATTGCCAAATACTGAACACATGACACCCTCAGATGCTGCTATGGATGACATGGATACACCACAGGATAGGACACATTCACCCTGGACCACATGGGTTCCTGCACAGTAACACTTCATTATCATGAGACCAAATATCACCATCACTGCAGCAAGGGCATGGTTAGCATCATCAACATCATGTACATCAGAAGCAAAAGCACTAGAGAACAGAAAGTTGCTTTATTCAGCATATGTGGCATTAAAAGTAGAAGTCCGGTAGAACATAAACAAAGGCCAATGGCCAGTCCATCAACAAAGTCACAAGTGGGTGACAGTGGCAGATGCCACCCTACACATGCCTGCACAAAACCAGGGACAATCCACTAGGAGGGGCAACCGGGGGGGTAGGCCAGGCACCGCAGGGACAGGATCAGGGCTCACCAGGAGGAAGCAGGGAAGGGGTGGTGGGTGCTGGAGAGCCACTGACAACTGCAGTGGAGGTGTCTGACATGGTGTGTGCCGGCACAACTGGGGGCATGGCTCAGATGTTGTGGGTGCCGGCACGACTGCAGTGGACCCTGCAGATGGAGTGGACAGGTCCGCCACTGCAGTGCCCAAGTCAGACAGGGTGGTAGTGGACTCCACTGCAGTGCCTACCACCAGGGGAGGAGAATGGGGAACAGGCAAGGTGGGCTGGACAGAGGGGGAGGACACCCTCACCATATCAGTGGCACAGACAAGCGCAGCGGGGGGTGTGGTGCCGGGAGAGCAAGTGGCAGGGGGAGAAGGTCGGAGCCTCTTGGGGATGGTATATCTGTGGGTGGGGGAACCTGGGGCAGGGTGTGGTGGGGGCACCTGTGGAGTGGGGGCCTGAGGGATGGAGGAAGGAGACCTGGTGCTTGAGCTGCAGGGCGGCGGCGGGGTCTTGCTCTTAGCACTCCGGGGGACTTGCGGGTGGGGGCCTCAGTCTGTCTGCGCCTGGGGGAGGGTGTCCGGGGGCGAGGGGCACTCTGCTCCGTGTGGGGGCTTCCTCTTCCCCCTGGATGCTGGGGCAGCTGGATCGGAGGGGAAGAGGCCGAGGTCACTGAGGAAGAGGCGCTGGGTCTTTGGGGTTGCAGGTGAGGCAAGGGAGGGTGCTTTGGAGGGAGAGGCAACTGAGGACTGCGCAGTGCCCGTGGATGCGTGTGTGTGTACCAGGGCCCCATCCCCTGTGAGTCTGGTTTCAGTCCCCTGACTGTGCGTGCGTGTGCGTTTAGTTTGTGGCGTGTGTGTCTGTGTGCTGGATGTGTGTGTGCTGGTGTGTGCCTGTGCCGGTCTGTGTGTGCTTGGGACGGGTAAGGTGCTGGGGAGTGTGGATGGAGCAGAGGCAGGAGGGGTGAGGGACTGTCTGAGGAGGGACACTGCTGCCGTCAGGGAGGAGTCCATGGACCTGTTGCCCCTCTGTAGGTCAGACATGCCCGATGAGATGCCCTCCATGAACGACACCAGCTGAGTCAACAGTGCGGTGTGCGCATGGAGGACACTCAGCATGGCTGTCTGCACTACATGGAGCTGGCGAAGGAGGTACACAGACTCCTCACTCAGGGCAGCAGGGGACACAGGGGCAGGGGGTGCGGTGCCTGGGCCAAAGGAGACACGCTCCCGAACATGGGAGCCTCCACGGACCTGGGGAATGGGAGCCGATGGGAGGGCGGTGGTGGTGCTGGTGGTGACGGGACAGCAACACTAGCTGGTGTGTGGTGGCTGCTGACACCCGCCTCCACAAGGGAGTCATCCTCCGAGTTGCTCTGGTCCTCAGCTGAGGTGGATGGTGCTGAGGACTCCTCGGTGTGGCTCCCCTCGCCCTCCGTGCCACTGGGTCCCTCCGACCACTCCTCGGCTGCTGACCCAGTCTGGCTCTCTGGCTCCTCCTGGTCCGTGGAGCTGTCCCCTTCCGTGGCCGTGGATGTATCTGCAAACAATAGGGAAACAGACAGACATCAGTCACCTGCACCAAACGAACACACCACTGTGAGCACAGCACATTACAGAGCAAGCCCTGGCATCATTAGTTGTACATTGCTAAAAGTGCCCTAACTGAACAGGAGAAGCCAATTGTCAGTCTGATGCCAAGCATGGCACTCACATCCCACATGGCCTTGCACCCATCTGTCTGGTGTCTGTTGGATTGCAACACCCCAGTGTGGACACATGCACCAAGTACACAGTAGTTGGACAGTGCAGAGGACACGGTGTGGCATGTGGACATGCACACATCACAGCTCTTGCCACTGAGTCAGTACAGGTTTCCGGATGAAAGGGATGCCCAGAGTCAAATAGGAAATGCATGTGATGCATACCAGCGACAGACACCATGATGCACCCATGTCCTGATAGCCAGCGCCACTATGGTGTGCATGTAGCACATGTCACTCCCCTCCAGGACCACCAATAAGTTGACACATGCCATGGCAGAGGCATGACTGCTAAGTCATACATCACTGTCTCAGTGATGTATGACTTGGCAGCCAGACAACAACACTATGCACTGTGTCACAATAGTATGTCATGGGGAATGCAAGTCCTGGAGCTGCACAAGTGCACATGTACATCCCCCACACAACACATCATCTTAACCCTCATCTGTCCAGGTCACACCTATTGGACATATGGGAGACCTGTGACACTACCCTATGAACCTGAGCCCCTCACAATTTGCTGTGAATGGGGAACAGCTGCCTGAACTTCACATTCGCATACCCCAGTCTGCACGGGCAGCTGATCAAACACCTATGTGACACACAAGTATCGTCTCCTATGGTCACATCTCCAGGGGCATGCTGAGCCCCTACCAAGAAACACCCCAGCAGTCCTGGCAACTAATCCACAGCACACTGACACAGAGGCAGACACCTGAGGGGTCAAATCACTGTGCACAATGTGTCAGCTGATACACGGGAGTGGGAGTACAGAGTGCATTGCATGGCCTGGAGTAGGCATGACTGTCCTGCTCCACATGAATGAGGGATGTGCCCTGGACAGTGGATAGCTGGCTATGTATGTGTGACACACGTAATCTGCATACTCCTGGGGCCCAAACATTGTTACCACCCGCTGCATGGGCGTGTGCCACATACCCCAGGCACATGTGGTGGCTCAGCTCAGCAAGTGGACCACATATCAAAGCAACACGCAGATCACATGTCCAAACCCAGGCGTTGTGTGAACAATGGACCCACCCATGATGCCCACAACAGAGTTAGGGAAACAGATGCTGTCCCCCACCTTTAGTGAAGCAAACTGCAAGGACACAGTCCCAAGTGACACAATTCCCTGAATGTAAGGGCCCCACCTGGGTATCAGATGAGCAGTGGGCAGTGCACAATAGAGGGACATGGCTCCTGGACAACATGACTGCTGCACTGTGGCAGTTGAACCAGGCCAGAGGAGGGCACAAAGCATGTAATACAGAGTTCACAGTGCAGTCTTTGACTCACCCCTCCTTGCTGCTGTCTGGCCTTCAGCTGCCCATCCAGGTCTGGAAACACCACCGCCAGGATCTGGAGCATGTGGGGGTCAGGGTCCGTGTTCCGCCCCTCCTGCGAGGAGGCGACAGCTTCAGCTGGACCCGTGCAATCCTCCGGGTCCAGCCCCGAAGGTCCTGCCACCTCTTCTGGCAGTTGCGGATCCGGCGCTTGTAGACCCCCACGGACCGGACTGCCCGGACGATGTCCTTCCAGATTTCCTGCTTCCGATGGGCATTAACCTGTCAGGATGACAAAGTGAAAAGGCCATTACCACACATGCAACATATCCGTGCATGACACAGTTGTATATACATGTCTCAATCACAGGGGCACATGATGTACACAGGCAGTGCAAAGCTGACCATGGACAGTTTGCCAGACGTCACTACATGGTATCATTGCATGGGAAGTAAAACCATGTTCAAATGCACTGTCACTGCACCATACCTGTCCAGTGCAAGTCACTACACACTATGGGGGTGACAACTACTCAGTGAGCCTGCTAGCCAGTGGCGTGCAGACTCTCAGCCTTGCTAGTCACACAAAATACACATTCAGAAAGGCAGTGCACAGAACACTCACCTGCTCCCCTGGTGTCCCATACAGCTTGCTGTACTGTGGAAGTAGGCTGTCCAGCAGGGCCTGGTTCTCTTCAAGGCTGAAGGCTTGGGCTCTCTCCACAGTACGTGCCATTGCAGGGTCCAGGGGGCAGAGACAGCAGCAGTGCAGTGGCAGATGTCGTCCTGGAGCATGTAGTGCAGGCAAGTGAGCTCTCAGGGGAACAGCCAGCAATATATATGTGCTGGAGAGGCAGATACTGTCCCTTGTGTCCAAAGTGATAGGTCCAAGTCGTTTGCATCTTCTGAATCTGGCCAATCCATGGAATAGCAGCACCAAAACACGCCCACAGCATCCTTCAAATCTTCAACTTCATGACATACATGATTTTGCAACATTGTTGTGGGTGACCAACTGAATTTACAGCAACCGACTCGTTCGAAATTCGAAAACGCGTCCGTTGCCAGGCAAGCCCATTGTCAATGGGTGCGCACCGATCGGTCCATTGCGGTACAACGCGCACAGGGGTACAACGCGTACCCGCACACATTGAATGCAATGGGCCGGCCGGAGGCACCGATCGGTCCATTGCGGTACAACGCGCACAGGGGTACAACGCGTACCCGCACACATTGAATGCAATGGGCCGGCCGGAGGCACCGATCGGTCCATTGCGGTACAACGCATCACTGTACATGTGACTGGCATATGTCAGCATGCCTGTCTCAGATGGACATATGCCAGCCACAGATAGCTCCCAGGGAGTGAGGGGCACACCTACATCACGACAGCCTGTCCAAACTTTATCATAAGGCATATAAGGATGCATTTCCTATTGTGTGTATGTTGGTGTACATGTTGTCCTGTGGGTGTCACCTGTGGGCAGCCACCCCCAGGCTGTGCACGTGTTCATGGGGACAGGATCCTGGGTGTTACGTGTACATGACCACTGTGATGTGCAACTGTTCATATCTGTGCATGTGCCATGGTCACATTTCACAGTGGTGTATGTGTATGTCATGTCACATACCCCGTGAGTCCCATGTGGGACGGTATGTTTGAGCCAGGGTGTCCCAGTGGCACAATAGTGATGGTCCTCCACAGTCTTTGTGCATGTAGTGTTTACAATGTCTCTGATTTCATGTGCACAATGGGAGACAGTCTCCACATCCACGTTGTGTGTGCATGGACTCTGATGTTGTGCGTGTGTGTCACAGACGTCCATGTCTGTCCTGCCGTGGCAAGTGGGGCCACTACCTGTGGGGGTCATGGTTGTTTTGCTGTGGTGTATACATGATACTCCATGTAATGCCAGTGTCCATGTGGCATTACAGGGTCCCTGGGAATGTACCTGTCGTTGAGCTGTGGTGCCTGGGGCACATCTGTCCTCACGTGTCACTGTGGGGGGTTATTGTGACACGGCAGCAGGAGATGGGAACTGTGACACGGCCTCATGATATCCAATGGGCCAACCTGGGACTAATTGATGCCACCTGTTGGACCGTGTTGACAGATGTTGGCCATGTATGTACCATACATGTCCTTCCGGTACTGCACACTTCATGTAGTTGTGCCTCATAATGATGTATGTTGGGATCTTGAGTGTGTTCAATGCCGCATATGTGGGGTGACTGACAATCTTGCTTACTTCTCCTCTGCACTGCAGGGCTCCTGCTGTCCATCGACCATTCCCAGACCTGGCAACGATGGTGGAACGGGACAGCATCCGACAGTACCGCTTCACCAGGCAGCTGATTGAGGATTTGGCAGTGCAGTTGTCCCCACATTTGCAGCCTGGCCGGCCGTATCCTACAGC
The DNA here is from genome assembly GCA_963921515.1 of Calotriton arnoldi. Lineage (NCBI taxonomy): Eukaryota > Metazoa > Chordata > Amphibia > Caudata > Salamandridae > Calotriton > Calotriton arnoldi. The sequence goes on along the minus strand of CAWUFW010003349.1, from coordinate 425,033 downwards.
GCTGACCCCCAAGGTGAAGGTGATGGCAGCCCTACACTTCTTTGCCACTGGTACCTTCCAACATACTGTGGCGACTGCTGGTGGGATGTCACAGACCATGTTCAGCCGTGTGCTCCGCGATGTTTTGGAGGCAATGTTGCTCTTCCTGAACCGGTACATCTATTTCCCTAGACTGCGACGACTCACTGACGTGAAGAGTGACTTTTATGCCCTGGGGAGGATGCTGCATGTAATTGGCTCCATTGATGGGACACATGTGGCTTTGGTACCACCACAGGCCCAGGAGCAGGCCTACAGGAACCGCAAGCACTACCACTCGGTCAATGCACTGGTGGTGTGTCTTGCAGACATGACCATCACACACGTGTGTGCCCGTTTCCCTGGTTCAGCACACGATGCCTTTGTGATGAGGAGTAGTCGCATCCCCAGGATGATGGCACAGATGCAGAACCAGCGTGCCTGGCTTGTCGGTGTGTACTGACTTTGTGCCATTGTGTGTGATCTGATCTGTAGTATTCCGCCCACTTTTCCAAGTCAGCTAATGTGCACTTGTCTGTCCGTAGGTGACTCGGGATACCCCAACATGCCGTGGTTGCTGACACCCCTCAGGAACCCTGTGACACCAGCCCAGATGCGCTACAATGAGGCACATGGTCGGACCAGGAGAGTGATTGAGCGGACCTTTGGTCTCCTGAAGAGCCGCTTCCGCTGCCTGGACAAGACCGGAGGGTCCCTCCCATATGCCCCTGCGAAAGTGTGCAAGATTATCATCGTCTGCTGCATGCTCCACAACCTGGCAGTGCGGAAGGAGTTGCCTCTCATCCAGGATGACAATGACCAACATCCGCCACCTGTGGAGGATCCTGGCCTGGACCACGATGCCAGTGACGATGATGATGATGATGGTGATGGTGATGTCCGCACACAGCTCATCACCAACTTCTTTAGCTGAATGTGAGTATCCTGAGGTGTCATGTCAATGATGTGAGTTGGCATGATGTGTGGGTGGTGCTCTGGTGCTGTTGGAGTGTGTCCATGGGCTACTTGACTGGATGTGTGTTGCGATGTGTGGTGACAGGTGGGCTGTACTCCCCAACAGTGTTGACATGCTAACTTGGTTCTGGGTGGGTATCTTGTAACATGTATTGTGCATGAGTTTTGCTGTTCTGTCCTGTACTCCATTGCTTTTGACTGTGTGTCATTTCTGTCCTTCACAGGGTACTTTCAGATTCGTTTGGTCAACTGTGTCCACCGACGACGTGATTGCACATCCAGGCTGGTAGCTGTTGTGTCCCTACAGGTGATGTGCGCCACACCCATGGACTTGCTTCCGTCTACAGTTGTTGACTGTGTGCCCGCTGCCAGGTGGGATTACCTTGCATCTGTAGTGGTTACGGCATGTTGCAACTGTGTAATAAACCTGTGCTTCACTTTGTGATGTGCGTTGTCTGTGGTCACACATTTGACTGCCATTTGCTTACTGCACCTGTGGGCTACTTGACTACAACTGGGAATGGGTGTGGTGTCTGTGCATTGCACCGTCTTCCCTGGCAACATCAGTGTAGGCAATGAGTCAGATGGCCTAGGTGTGTATGTGTTGTGTAGCCCTGGTGGTGTGTCTCCCTCATGTGTGTCACGTTGCCTGTACTCACATGCCTGTGTTGTCCTTGCTGTTGCAGTTCGCATACACAGTGTAATTTTGCAGTTCATCATCCCCATAACAGCACCCACGTTGGAATCACGACAGAGGCAAGTATGGTGTATTAGTGTGTTTATTGTGATACATTTGTGTTAATAGTGCATAGGATGGGTTGTGCTGTACATAAATCTTGCAATCCCAAGTTCCTAGGTGAATTGAAAGTCCTGGTAGACAGGATCCCCAGTATCGGGGCCACAGTTGTCTGACACATTGGTCCAACTTGTACTCCCTATGCATTGTGTGGGAGTAGTGTTGCCGTCAACAGGGTGAACAGTCTGTGCACAAAGGCGAACATCCAGAACAGGTTCAGGCTTCCTGGGAGTTGCGCTTGGCCATCGGCCTCTCACTTTTCCCTCCTCGGACGACCCCTCTTCTTGGGGGGGCCCTCAAGTACAGGCTGCTGCGGTGCAGGGGACTCTCCGCCAGAGTCCTCCTCCCTCCCTGTGGCAGTTGCAGTTTGTTCGGCACCAGATGCTGTTGGCACACAGGGAGGTGTGGACTGGTTGCTGTTCATCTGGCGGAGGCATTGTAAAATGTCCCTGTGCACCGCCGTCATCTCATGCAGTGCATCCCACTTGGACTCCACGCGGGACATGTGTGAGTCCACACGGGACATGTGTGACTCCACGTGGGACATGTGGGAGTCCAAGCGGGCATGATGGGCAGCCTGCTGCTGTTTAATGTCTCTGAGGAGCCCCACTACCTGGCTGAGGTCTCCGGTGCTGGACTGGTACGCATCAGCTATGCGTACCAGTTGTGGGTCATCATGCACACCAGCAACGTCTGCAAGCAGCGACCTCTGTCTCCCACCCCTCCCACCACCCCTGCTGACATGTGCAGTGTGTGCAGTGGCACGCACAGATAACCCTGGTCCATCTTGGGGGTTGGTGGTGGTGGTGGTGTCCATGGCCCCAGGTTGGTCCAGGGTCACTGTGCTGGTGTTGCTCCTTGTTCTGTCCATGTCGGCAGGGATGGTATTCGTGGTGACAGTCGTTGAAGGGGTGGGTGCAGGGGGTGCAGCTGGTGGTCCTGCTGGTGCTGCAGCTGGTGGTCCTGCTGGTGCTGCATGTTGACTTGCACCGGATGTGCCAGGTTGTTCTTCATCGTCCGAGGAGGACAGAGGCTGTACGACGCCAGTGAGCTTGGCATCCTCTTGAGCCTGGGACTGGGACTCCTCAGCGTCTGCTGCTGTGTCCCCATCATCACCTGTTTTTGGGAGACACAAACAATGTATGTTATGTTTCTGCAGGCATCAATGGTTGACACACATGACAGTTGTGACTGTGCCTCTGGGTGCGGGCCTGTACATTGCATTGTCCTAAGTCGTCACAGTCAGGGGTTGATATTGGTGTGGCACATTGTCCTGCATTATTTGGGCATTTCTATGTATTTTCTGGGGTGTGAACATGGTCTGCATTGGTTGTGTTTGGTTGACAGCCGGCCCTCCTTCCCACCCACCCAGCCAGTCAGTTATCCCACCATGGAACGTGCTTGCGTTGCAGGGAGTGTAAGTTGTCTCTCAGGATGTCAGTCAGTGGTGTCCTGCTGTTTGTTGGTGCACATTTGCCAGCAGGGCCTTGTGCTCCCCACAGCAGTAGCCAGTGTCAGCCATCTTGTGAGTCCTTCTCCACTCCCTGTGATGTGAGCATGGTTCAGGGTGGTGTTGATGGGACAGTTGTGGGGGTGAGCTATGTCTGTGACTACGACTCCCATCATGCCATTGCCTCCACCCCACTTCCCAGCATTCCCATACTTACTTGCTTTTGTGTGGAGTTCAGTGTGTGTGGGTGTGAGAGCAATGGCAAGATGGCTGACAGTGGTGTCCTGCTGTTGGTTGGTGTGCAGTACCCAGCATGCCCTTGTGCTCCCCACGACCCAGCAACAGTGTCAGACATCTTTGATGGGCCTTTCCACTCTCTGTGGGATGTGCATGCGTGAGTGTGAGCTTGCTGGGCCATGTGGTGGGGGATGTAGAGCTGTGACTACAACTCCCATCATGCTATTGCCTCCTCCCCCTTCCCAGCATGCCCATGCTTCCTTCCTTTGACTCTGCTTCCCTGTGGGGTGGGCTGGCTGTGCTGACAGGATGGCTGGGAGTGTTGTCCTGGCAGTTGTTTGGCTAGAGGTCCCAAGAGTGTCCCTGTGCTTCACACAACATAACCCAGGGTGGTGGTTCTTTGTGGGATCTTGTGTTAGGATGGGGGGCATTGCATTCTACCAGGTGGGTTCTGTGGAGTTTGTGTTGGGGGTGTGTGAGGGGAGGTGCTTGTGACTATGGTCAGTGCTGCAAGTCCCCCTTCCCACCCAGCTAGCCAGATATCCCACCATGGAACGTGCTTGCATTGCAGGGAGTGTAAGTTGTCTCTCAGGATGTCAGTCAATGGTGTCCTGCTGTTTGTTGTTGCACAGTTGCCAGCAGGGCCTTGTGCTCCCCACAGCAGTAGCCAGTGTCAGCCATCTTGTGAGTCCTTCTCCACTCCCTGTGATGTGAGCATGGTTCAGGGTGGTGTTGATGGGACAGTTGTGGGGGTGAGCTATGTCTGTGACTACGACTCCCATCATGCTATTGCCTCCACCCCACTTCCCAGCATTCCCATACTTACTTGCTTTTGTGTGGAGTTCAGTGTGTGTGGGTGTGAGAGCAATGGCAAGATGGCTGACAGTGGTGTCCTGCTGTTGGTTGGTGTGCAGTACCCAGCATGCCCTTGTGCTCCCCACGACACAGCAACAGTGTCAGACATCTTTGATGGGCCTTTCCACTCTCTGTGGGATGTGCATGCATGAGTGTGAGCTTGCTGGGCCATGTGGTGGGGGATGTAGAGCTGTGACTATGACTCCCATCATGCTATTGCCTCCTCCCCCTTCCCAGCATGCCCATGCTTCCTTCCTTTTGACTCTGCTTCCCTGTGGGGTGGGCTGGCTGTGCTGACAGGATGGCTGGGAGTGTTGTCCTGGCAGTTGTTTGGCTAGAGGTCCCAAGAGTGTCCCTGTGCTTCACACAACATAACCCAGGGTGGTGGTTCTTTGTGGGATCTTGTGTTAGGATGGGGGGCATTGCATTCTACCAGGTGGGTACTGTGGAGTTTGTGTTGGGGTGTGTGTGAGGGGAGGTGCTTGTGACTATGGTTAGTGCTGCAAGTCCTCCTTCCCACCCAGCCAGCCAGCCAGTTATCCCACCATGGAACGTGCTTGCATTGCAGGGAGTGTAAGTTGTCTCTCAGGATGTCAGTCAGTGGTGTCCTGCTGTTTGTTGGTGCACAGTTGCCAGCAGGGCCTTGTGCTCCCCACAGCAGTTGCCAGTGTCAGCCATCTTGTGAGTCCTTCTCCACTCCCTGTGATGTGCGCATGGTTCATGGTGGTGTTGATGGGACAGTTGGGGGGGCAATATGTGTGACTGCGACTCCCATGATGCTATTGGCTACACTGACTTGGCCAGCATACACAGAATTCCTTCCTTTGAGTGGTCTTCACTGTGTGTTGGTGTTGTTGTGGTGGCTACATGTCTGGATGTGTTTGTTAGTTCTATTTGTGCCACTGCCTAGCTGTAGTTGTAGTTGTGTTTGTACATGTGTTGGCACAGTTGGATGTGACTTTTTTGATGGCATGTGTTGTGTTTATCTGAGTGACATACACATTTTGGGATGATTCTGTTCTGGTTGCTGTGTAATTGCTATGAGTGCATGGTTTGACTCTCCCTTGACAGTGATGTGTGTGTTTTGTGGCAGTATATTGTGTACATTTGTTGTGAACTCACCAGGCTCTGGGATGTCCTCTAGTCCATATACGCTCACTGGCGGAAGGATGGCCCGCACCTTCTCCTCCCAGGGCCTGAGGTATATTGGCTTGGCAGGAGGGCCACTGCCGGTGTATTGGCTGTTGATGTAGTCTTTCTTCAGCATGTCCCGTACCCTCCTGCGCACGTCATACCACCTGTTCTGGATGTCGGTCTTTGTGCGCCGACATGGTGATTGGGCGTTCACCCTGTTGATGATCCTCTCCCACATCTTGGTTTTCTGCGACATGGGGGTCTGTTGGACCAGTGTGCCAAACAGCTGTGGCTCCACCCTGAGGATCTCGTCTACCATGACTTCCAATTCACTATCTAGGAACTTGGGATTCTTCTTGGGGGGCATGGTGATGGGTGGTGATGGTGGGTGATGTGTGTGTTGGTGTGCAGGTGAGGGTGTGTGAGTGTGTGTTTTGCTGGGTGTATGTGAGGTAGGTATTTGTTGGTGTGCTGATGGTGTGTGGCTTGTGTGAGGGATGAGCTGTGGGTGTGTGGTTGCTTTCTCTTGGGTGCTGGCAGTGTAATGGCATTTGCAAAGGCTCATGGTTGTGATTTGTGTCCTTTATATAGGTGGAGTTGTGGGTGTGTCTTTGTTCTCTGTCCCCACCCCCAGTATTTATTGGCTTGGTAATTGCTTGTTTGGCCTTTTTTGGGTGATTTTTCCTTTGTGCTGTTTGTGTATGTTGGAAACGTTCTTGTGACGAGTCGGACCCTGCATTGGTCTCGTACGGTGTTCTCCGTTTCGTTCACGCTGTGTTTGTGCAGTTTTCTATGCTGCGTACGCGTCGGTCGCGGTGTATTGTGTTGCTTCGGCTCGGTTTTGTATGCGTGTCGGTCGTACGGCTTGTCCTCCGTCCGACTCGCTCGTGGTTTATGCGCCTTGCATCGTACTTTGCGGTTTGGAGTTCGCGTGTACGTTTCGGTCGGATTTGTTCCGGGTGCGTGTCGGTCGGTTGGATTCGCGTGTTTTTCCGGCCGGATTGCTGTTTTCCGTGCGGCTCGGTCGGTCGACTTGGTTTCGGTACGTGTTGGTCGGATTTTTCGCGCCTTGCATCGTACTTGGCGTGTCGTGTGCCACGGGTACGTGTCGGTCGGTATTTTTTCCGGATCCGAGTCGGTCGGTGCTTTTTCTGGCCCGAATCGGAATCGACCCCTAAGTGGTGATTGTCCTTTATTCTTATGCTTCCTCTGTGCTCACAGGCACGTCTTCCTTCCTGCCCTCCTGGTACCACACTGCTCCGTCCCCACTCCCTGACCGGAAGTGGTGTCCGGTTCCTGACCCCTCCCACAACTGAGGTGCAGGGTCCTAGTGCCCTTTGCCCCAGGTCACAATATCTCCCCCTTTGTGGAAAGAAAGAAAAAGAACGAAAGAAACAGAGAGAGAGAGAGAGAGAGAGAGAGAAAGTTGGTGTTTGCTGACCCCACCACTATATTTCCTCAATAAGTCTCTTTGGCCTTCTGCTCACTCTCTTTGGGCACAACCCTTCTGTCCCTTCGTTTGGTACCTCTTCTTGTGTCTTGCTATTGGGTGGCGTCATTCCCATGCTGTCCATAACCTCCTCTTTGTCATGTGTTGCGTTGCTCTTGGATGTTGTATCTCCTCCGTCCTCATCTGATGTCTTAAATCCCTTGAAATGTGAGCTATTCCTGGTGATCCGGTATGGGCCCGATGCAGCTGTTATCATTGGCCCTTTGACACTTATTATTGTCAGCGGTTCCTCTGAGAATGGACTGTCTGACTTTCTTGCTTGTCGTTGGCGCACGAGAACTGAATCCCCTTGCCTCAGTTGTGATGATGTTGCATGTCTCCGGGCGTCCGCATATAGTTTCATTTTGTTTTTCTCTTACTGATCTCTTGCTGCAATGCTGTTGTGTTCTGGTGGCGCTTTTGCCTCTAGTTGGGGCAATCTTGTCCTGCTTGTTCTTCCCAGCACCAGTTCTGCTGGGCATCGTCCCGTGGAGCTGTGAGGGGTGATTCGGTAGTCTCTTAATATTTGACAGAGTGCCTGGCCTACAGAGATCTGTGCCAGTTTTTCTCTTTGGATTGCTTTCTTGATGTTTCCCATGAATCTTTCCACCATGCCGTTTGCTTGTGGCCACAGGGGCGTTACTTTCCGGTGGTGAATGCCCAGGTAGGCCATGAATTTGCGAAACTCCTCTCCTGAGAAAGGTGGCCCATTGTCTGTCTTCATTGTTTGTGGGAGCCCCAGGCTGCAAAAATGTCATCCAGTATTGGCAACGTTGCAGTTGCTGATGTTGACGAGATGTGTCGTACTATGGGAAACCTGGAGTACTCATCAATGACCACTAGCAAGTAGTTGCCAGTGTCCAGTGGCCCATAGAAATCAGCTGTCAATGTTGTCCACACTGCCCCTGGAAGCTCTGACATCTGTAGCTGTTCTGGCTTTGCAGGCCGACCCGTTATTTGGCATAGGTGACAGGTTAGGATGGTGTCTTCCAACAGTCGATCCAAACCTGGGAACCATACTCTCCCGTAGCATCTTTTTTGTTGCTACTATGCCTCTGTGGGACTCATGTGCTAGATTTACAGTCTGCCTCCGCAATGCTTTGGGCATTACTATCCTTGTTCCTCTTAGTATGATTCCTCTTTCCGTTTCCGAGAGTTCCTCTTGTATGTTTTTGAACGCCAGCATTTCTACCCTGCTTACTCCTTCTCCCATGGGGCTGTTGTTGTTTACGTGTCTCCATCTTTGCGTCGTGTTTTTAATTTGACGGCTTGCATTGTGGCATCCCTTGTTGTCTCTCGTTCTAGCTCTTCAATTGTTATTGGCGCGGGAGTGTTCTGCCTTAACACAAAATTTAGGTTTTCTTCTGCCATGGATGTGTTTTCTGGTGTCTGCGGTAGGGGATGCCATGACATGTAATCAGCTGGGTTGTGTTTCTTTCCCGGCTTGTGTACTATCTTGAAGTCATAGTCCATCAGTCTTATTACCCACCTTTCAATGAGTGGCGGTATCTTTGCGTTTAGGTTTCCACATATTGTCACTAGGGCTTGGTGGTCAGTTACAATGGTGAAAGGTTTTCCATAGATGAACATGTGGTAGTGTTCACACGCCCATACTACTGCTAGACTTTCCTTCTCTGGTTGTGAGTATGCCCTCTCAATGTCCGATAAGCTCTTGCTCGCATATGCAACAATTTGCCTGGGCGAGTCTCTTCCAGGCGTGTGTTGCGCTAGAATTGCTCCTAACCCTACCGGGCTGGCATCAACAGTGAGCTTAGTGCATAGCGATGAGTTGAAGTAGGCAAGATGATCTACAGCCATTACTGCGTGTCTGATGGCCTCAAATGCCCTGTCACATTCATGTGTCCAGAGAAATTTCTGACCCTGCTTCGTTAGGTCCCGAAGGGGTGTGCTCACTGTGGCAAAGTCCTTTATGTATCGAGCACAGTAGCTTGCTAACCCAAGGAATGACCTCACTTCTGCAACTTCTGTTGGAGGCCTTGCTTTTTCCAGTATTTCCACTTTGCTGGGATCCGGCCTCATTCCTTTTTAGGTCGAGCTTGATCGACCTGTTATATCTGTTCTGTGGGGTTTGGCAAACCTACCGATTGCCATTGGTTCCTATCTGTGGCATTCAGAAATGCTGGCGTCTTATTGGTGCATTTCTGTCAAAGTCCCTCCTTTGTGTGTTTCAATCTCTTTCTGGCGATTTCACTCTGAGAACGTTTTAGTTGGCCATCACACAGTACAGTGTGTGATGGCCTCTCTTACCTCCTCCCACAGGGAGACAAGCGCTTTTTTTTTCCTAACGCGCTTTGTTTTTTCGAACACTTTTCACGGGGATTTTTAATAATATTGTCAACGTACACGGTTTTGAGATATTTTTTTTTCTGCGTCGGAAGTGTAATATATTTGCAGTCCTGGTACAGTTTTCGACGTTAAAACATGCAAGGCCACCCGTCTCCAGTCTGCGGCCTGTCCCGGGGCCTTTGTTTTGAATTTGAAGCACCGGCCTCTGCTCTCTGCTTGGGGCGAGGCTTGAAGACGGGAATGTAAAGGATCTGGGAAGGTTACCTGGGAAGGGGTTCAAGACCAGACATGCCGTGCCGGCTCGGAGGCCTGGTTCAGCAGAGACCCTGTGCAATGAATGCACCCTGACACGTCCACACGCTATATAGGCTGCGCAGTGCTGCCTATTCACTAATGCAAAGGTTTGAGGCGTTTTATGTAGAAACGCACTCTTCGCTGCTGACTGAGACGGAGCCCCGTTCACACAGATGATCGCACTTACAGTAACGGGGCATGTTTTATTTGACCTGCACACCACAACGTTTCCCTCCCCATTCTGCCCAAATTGTTCGAAGGTTCATTTGAATTACACCCGCATTTCTTAAAATAATGCACACACTACCCGCATAGAAACTCTATGTTCACAGTGGCATGAAACAGAGACCGTACAAGTACCACGTGGGAGAATGCATTTATTTTTTTATACAACTTTCCAGAAAATAGTAGGTTTAAATTTAAGTCACTGTTTATGTTTTTTAAAACCAGGGCAACTTGCAAAATCCGTGAAAGTGATTGAGTTAAAAATACGGTAAACATTGAAATTTTGGGGGGATTGATTTTAATCAATCAATCAATCAATCAAGCATTTGTATAGCGCGCTACTCACCCGGAGGGTCTCAAGGCGCTTGGGGGAGGGGGGTCCGCTACTGTTCGAACAGCCAGGTCTTGAGTTGCTTCCTGAAGGAGAGGTGGTCTTGGGTAAGGCGGAGGTGGATGGGTAGGGAGTTCCACGTCTTGGCGGCCAGGTAGGAGAAGGATCTTCCTCCCGTTGTGGCTCTTCGGATGCGGGGGACGGCGGCGAGGGCGTGGTTGGTCGATCGTAGCTGGCGGGTGGGAGTGTAGAAGGTCAGACGGTCGTTGAGGTATCTGGGGCCTTGGTTGTGGAGAGCTTTGTGTGCGTGGGTGAGGAGTCGGAACGTGATTCTCTTGCTGACGGGGAGCCAGTGCAGGTCTCTCAGGTGTCCGGCGATGTGGCTGTGTCGGGGGATGTCCAGGATGAGTCGAGCTGAGGCGTTCTGGATGCGTTGGAGTCTTTTTGAAGTTTGGCTGTGGTTCCGGCGTAGAGGGAGTTGCCGTAGTCCAGTCGGCTGGTGACGAGGGCCTGGGTGACCGTCTTCCTGGTTTCGGTGGGGATCCACCGGAAGATCTTGCGCAGCATGCGTAGGATGTTGAAGCAAGACGAGGAGACGGCATTGATTTGTCGGGTCATTGAGAGGGAGGAGTCCAGGATGAAGCCCAGGTTGCGTGCGTGGTCCGTTGGTTTGGGTGCGTTGCCCAGGGCAGGGGGCCACCAGGAGTCGTCCCAGGCGGAGGGTGATGATCCTAGGATGAGGACTTCCGTTTTATCTGAGTTCAGTTTCAGGCGGCTGTTCCTCATCCACTCGGCTACGTCCTTCATCCCTTCATGTAGGTTGGTTCTGGCGGTTGTGGGGTCGTTGGTGAGGGAGAGGATCAGCTGGGTGTTGTCGGCGTAGGAGATGATGTTGAGGTTGTGTTGGCGTGCGATGGCTGCGAGGGGGCTCATGTAGACGTTGAAGAGGGTGGGGCTGAGTGATGATCCTTGTGGTACGCCGCAGATGACTTCGGTGGCCTCGGAGCTGAACGGGGGAGGCGGACTCTCTGGGTTCTTCCGGCGAGGAAGGAGATGATCCACTCCAGTGCCTTCTCTTGGATTCCGCCGTTGTTCAGGCGTTGCACTAGGGTGCGGTGGCAGACTGTGTCGAACGCTGCGGAGAGGTCCAGGAGGATGAGGGCCGCTGTTTCCCCGTTGTCGAGCAGGGCTCGGATGTCGTCGGTAGCTGCGATGAGGGCGGTCTCGGTGCTGTGGTTGGCCCGGAAGCCGGACTGCGAGTGGTCGAGGGATCCATTCGTCTCGAGGAAGGCGGCCAGTTGTCTGTTGACGGTCTTCTCGATGACTTTGGCAGGAAAAGGAAGGAGCGAGATGGGGCGGTAGTTTTTGAGGTCGGTGGGGTCTGCTGACGGTTTCTTCAGTAGGGCGCTGAGTTCGGCGTGCTTCCAGCTCTCTGGGAAGGTGGCGGTGACGAAGGAGGTGTTGATGATGTCCCGGAGGTGGGGTGCGATGACGGCGTCGGCCTTGTTGAAGACGTGGTGAGGGCAGGGGTCGGTTGGTGATCCGGAGTGGATGGAGTTCATCGTGCGGATAGTGTCTTCGGTGTTGATAGGGGTCCAGGCTCGGAGGGTGGAGGTGGGGGCGTTGGAACGGTCGTAGGGAACGTCGGCTGTGTGCTGAAACTGTAGTGTATGTCTGCGATCTTGCTGTGGAAGATCGAGGCGAGCGAGTTGCAGAGGTCTTGCGAGGGAGTGATGTCGTTGTTTCCGGCGCTGGGGTTCGAGAGTTCTTTGACGATGATGAAGAGTTCCTTGCTGTTGTGGGCGTTGTTGTCCAGTCGTTCCTTGAATGCGGTTTTCTTGGTGGTGTGGATCAGCTGGTGGTGTTTTCGGGTGGCGTGCTTGAGGGTGGTCATGTTGTCTGCAGTCGGGTCTCTGCGCCATGCTTTCTCGAGGGCCCGGCAGTTCTTCTTGGATATCTTGAGTTCGTCGGTGAACCAGGATGCTTTCTTGTTGCCGGGTCTGACTGGGGGGTCTTCAATGGGGCGAGGTCGTCTGCGCAGTTGGTGATCCATCTTGTGAGGTTGCTGGCGGCTTGGTTGGGGTTCGTTGAGCTGGCGGGAGGGTTCTGGCTCAGGGATGTGGTGAGTTGGTCGGTGGTGATCTTGTTCCAGCTTCTGCGCGGAAACTGTTGCGGGTGGTGGTGCGTGGTGATCCTGCTGAAGCTGAAGTGGACGCAGCTGTGGTCTGTCCAGTGGAGTCCGGTGGTGTGGCTGAAGGAGATGTCCTTGCTGGAGAAGAAGACGGGGTCAAGCGTGTGGCCGGCGAGGTGTGTGGGGGTGGTCACCAGTTGCTTGAGTCCGAGGTTGGCGAGGTTGTCCAGCAGGGTGGTGGTGTTGCGATCGTTGTTGTTCTCTAGGTGGAAGTTGAGGTCCCCAAGGAGGATGTAGTCAGCCGAGGGGAGGGCGTGTGGGCTGATGAGGTCGGCGATGTCTTCGCTGAATTGTGTGCGTGGTCCTGGGGGTCTGTAGATGAGGGTGCCTCTGAGGGTGGTCTTGGGGTCGGTGTGTATCTGGAAGTGCAGGTGTTCGCCGGCTGTGAAGGTGTCGTCGGAGTTGGTCGTGATGCGGATGGTGTTCTTGTGGACGATGGCGATGCCTCCTCCTGTCTGGTTTGCGCGGTCCCTTCGGGTGATCTTGTATCCGTCCGGGATGGCGATGGCGATGTCGGGCGCTGAGGAGGCGTTCATCCATGTTTCCGTGAGGAAAGCGACGTCTGGTGATGTGGAGTCGAGCAGGTTCCAAAGTTCCACGGCGTGTCTGTGGACGGAGCGGGTGTTGAGCAGGAAGCACTTCAGGTGGTTGCTGCTGGTGCTCGGCTTGGCGGGTGTGGTGCAGGTCCGGAGGCAGGAGAACTTGCAGGATTGGCAGGCGAAGGGTCCGTGGGTGCGTCCTGGGGTGGCACGGTGGCAGCCGGGGATGCGGCCGGTGTTGAGTGCGTTGAGGGTGGCGGTGTCGTAAGTCCGGTGGGTGGGTTGGCTGCTGCGGGGGCCAGGGGGTTTGGCGCTGGGCGCGGTCCAGGCGCGGACGGGCATAGACGGGCTTGCCTTAGGCGCGCCAGCGGCGCGCCAGCGGCGCGGCCGCGCAGCGGCCGCCATTTATGGGGAAGTGGGAGGGAGGAGCAGCTGGGAGGCGGGAGGCAGGGGCAGCGAATGGGCAGTCAGGGGGGCGGGGCCGCAGGGGACGCAGCGGCGGGAATGGCAAGAGGCAGCGAGGGGTACAGAAGGAAAAGTGGAGAGAAAGCGGACACAAATACGGGCACAATTCAAAATGGGGCAGCGAGGGGTACAGAAGGAAAAGTGGAGAGAAAGCGGACACAAATACGGGCACAATTCAAAATGGGGCAGCGAGGGTACAGAAGGAAAAGTGGAGAGAAAGCGGACACAAATACGGGCACAATTCAAAATGGGGCAGCGAGGGGTACAGAAGAAAAAGGGGAGAGAAAGCAGACACAAATACGGGCACAATTCAAAATGGGGCAGCGAGGGGTACAGAAGGAAAAGTGGAGAGAAAGCGGACACAAATACGGGCACAATTCAAAATGGGGCAGCGAGGGGTACAGAAGAAAAAGGGAGAGAAAGCGGACACAAATACGGGCACAATTCAAAATGGGGCAGCGAGGGGTACAGAAGGAAAAGTGGAGAGAAAGCGGACACAAATACGGGCACAATTCAAAATGGGGCAGCGAGGGGTACAGAAGGAAAAGGGAGAGAAAGCGGACACAAATACGGGCACAATTCAAAATGGGGCAGCGAGGGGTACAGAAGGAAAAGTGGAGAGAAAGCGGACACAAATACGGGCACAATTCAAAATGGGGCAGCGAGGGGTACAGAAGGAAAAGGGGAGAGAAAGCGGACACAAATACGGGCACAATTCAAAATGGGGCAGCGAGGGGTACAGAAGGAAAAGTGGAGAGAAAGCGGACACAAATACGGGCACAATTCAAAATGGGGCAGCTAGGGGTACAGAAGGAAAAGTGGAGAGAAAGCGGACACAAATACGGGCACAATTCAAAATGGGGCAGCGAGGGGTACAGAAGAAAAAGGGGAGAGAAAGCGGACACAAATACGGGCACAATTCAAAATGGGGCAGCGAGGGGTAGAGAAGGAAAAGTGGAGAGAAAGCGGACACAAATACGGGCACAATTCAAAATGGGGCAGCGAGGGGTACAGAAGGAAAAGGGGAGAGAAAGCGGACACAAATACGGGCACAATTCAAAATGGGGCAGCGAGGGGTACAGAAGGAAAAGTGGAGAGAAAGCGGACACAAATACGGGCACAATTCAAAATGGGGCAGCGAGGGGTACAGAAGGAAAAGGGGAGAGAAAGCGGACACAAATACGGGCACAATTCAAAATGGGGCAGCGAGGGGCACAGAAGGAAAAGTGGAGAGAAAGCGGACACAAATACGGGCACAATTCAAAATGGGGCAGCGAGGGGTACAGAAGGAAAAGTGGAGAGAAAGCGGACACAAATACGGGCACAATTCAAAATGGGGCAGCGAGGGGTACAGAAGGAAAAGGGGAGAGAAAGCGGACACAAATACGGGCACAATTCAAAATGGGGCAGCGAGGGGTACAGAAGGAAAAGGGAGAGAAAGCGGACACAAATACGGGCACAATTCAAAATGGGGCAGCGAGGGGTACAGAAGGAAAAGGGGAGAGAAAGCGGACACAAATACGGGCACAATTCAAAATGGGGCAGCGAGGGGTACAGAAGGAAAAGGGGAGAGAAAGCGGACACAAATACGGGCACAATTCAAAATGGGGCAGCGAGGGGTACAGAAGGAAAAGGGGAGAGAAAGCGGACACAATTACGGGCACAATTCAAAATGGGGCAGCGAGGGGTACAGAAGGAAAAGGGGAGAGGAAGCGGACACAAATACGGGCACAATTCAAAATGGGGCAGCGAGGGGTACAGAAGGAAAAGTGGAGAGAAAGCGGACACAAATACGGGCACAATTCAAAATGGGGCAGCGAGGGGTACAGAAGGAAAAGGGGAGAGAAAGCGGACACAAATACGGGCACAATTCAAAATGGGGCAGCGAGGGGTACAGAAGGAAAAGGGGAGAGAAAGCGGACACAAATACGGGCACAATTCAAAATGGGGCAGCGAGGGGTACAGAAGGAAAAGTGGAGAGAAAGCGGACACAAATACGGGCACAATTCAAAATGGGGCAGCGAGGGGTACAGAAGGAAAAGGGGAGAGAAAGCGGACACAAATACGGGCACAATTCAAAATGGGGCAGCGAGGGGTACAGAAGGAAAAGGGGAGAGAAAGCGGACACAAATACGGGCACAATTCAAAATGGGGCAGCGAGGGTACAGAAGGAAAAGTGGAGAGAAAGCGGACACAAATACGGGCACAATTCAAAATGGGGCAGCGAGGGGTACAGAAGGAAAAGTGGAGAGAAAGCGGACACAAATACGGGCACAATTCAAAATGGGGCAGCGAGGGGTACAGAAGGAAAAGGGGAGAGAAAGCGGACACAAATACGGGCACAATTCAAAATGGGGCAGCGAGGGGTACAGAAGGAAAAGTGGAGAGAAAGCGGACACAAATACGGGCACAATTCAAACTGGGGCAGCGAGGGGTACAGAAGGAAAAGGGAGAGAAAGCGGACACAAATACGGGCACAATTCAAAATGGGGCAGCGAGGGGTACAGAAGGAAAAGTGGAGAGAAAGCGGACACAAATACGGGCACAATTCAAAATGGGGCAGCGAGGGGTACAGAAGGAAAAGTGGAGAGAAAGCGGACACAAATACGGGCACAATTCAAAATGGGGCAGCGAGGGGTACAGAAGGAAAAGTGGAGAGAAAGCGGACACAAATACGGGCACAATTCAAAATGGGGCAGCGAGGGGTACAGAAGGAAAAGGGGAGAGAAAGCGGGCACAAATACGGGCACAATTCAAAATGGGGCAGCGAGGGTACAGAAGGAAAAGTGGAGAGAAAGCGGACACAAATACGGGCACAATTCAAAATGGGGCAGCGAGGGGTACAGAAGGAAAAGGGGAGAGAAAGCGGACACAAATACGGGCACAATTCAAAATGGGGCAGCGAGGGGTACAGAAGGAAAAGTGGAGAGAAAGCGGACACAAATACGGGCACAATTCAAAATGGGGCAGCGAGGGGTACAGAAGGAAAAGGGGAGAGAAAGCGGACACAAATACGGGCACAATTCAAAATGGGGCAGCGAGGGGTACAGAAGGAAAAGTGGAGATAAAGCGGACACAAATACGGGCACAATTCAAAATGGGGCAGCGAGGGGTACAGAAGGAAAAGGGGAGAGAAAGCGGACACAAATACGGGCACAATTCAAAATGGGGCAGCGAGGGGTACAGAAGGAAAAGGGAGAGAAAGCGGACACAAATACGGGCACAATTCAAAATGGGGCAGCGAGGGGTACAGAAGGAAAAGGGGAGAGAAAGCGGACACAAATACGGGCACAATTCAAAATGGGGCAGCGAGGGGTACAGAAGGAAAAGGGGAGAGAAAGCGGACACAAATACGGGCACAATTCAAAATGGGGCAGCGAGGGGTACAGAAGGAAAAGTGGAGAGAAAGCGGACACAAATACGGGCACAATTCAAAATGGGGCAGCGAGGGGTACAGAAGGAAAAGGGGAGAGAAAGCGGACACAAATACGGGCACAATTCAAAATGGGGCAGCGAGGGGTACAGAAGGAAAAGGGAGAGAGAGCGGACACAAATACGGGCACAATTCAAAATGGGGCAGCGAGGGGTATAGAAGGAAAAGGGGAGAGAAAGCGGACACAAATACGGGCACAATTCAAAATGGGGCAGCGAGGGGTACAGGAGGAAAAGGGGAGAGAAAGCGGACACAAATACGGGCACAATTCAAAATGGGGCAGCGAGGGGTACAGAAGGAAAAGGGGAGAGAAAGCGGACACAAATACGGGCACAATTCAAAATGGGGCAGCGAGGGGTACAGAAGGAAAAGTGGAGAGAAAGCGGACACAAATACGGGCACAATTCAAAATGGGGCAGCGAGGGGTACAGAAGGAAAAGGGGAGAGAAAGCGGACACAAATACGGGCACAATTCAAAATGGGGCAGCGAGGGGTACAGAAGGAAAAGGGGAGAGAAAGCGGACACAAATACGGGCACAGTTCAAATGGGGGCAGCGGGGGCACAAAAGGGAAAAGGGGAGACAAGCAAGCAATACGGGCACCGAGGCCACAAACGGATGGGCGATCTTACCAACAGCAGCAGCGGGCGGCCAGCACAGGCGGATCTGTGTGGTGGGGGAGCGACCTACCTGGCAAGGTCAAGGGTCGCTCCCCCTTAATAAAAACTAAACGTGTAAAAATGTGATATCTGAGAGGGAGGAGGCAAACTATTTGTTTTCTCCAATTCCTAACCCTGTACTTATTATTTTTGTTTTGCCTGTTGCATTAATGGATGTCGGACAATTGCTTTTTTTCGTTTTATGTGAACTATATTTTGTATTTTACAGTTTGCTCTGTTTTAAGGACGATGGCAACCTGACGTTTTTAAACATGCGCGCACACTGCACTTTTTTTTTTAACGAGCGGTATAAACATAGAAAACATTAATTCCACTTTAACTATCTGGCGAGGAACCCAGACAATACTACTGCAAGTTTTATATATTCTCTTTTGTCCTCGGGGCATGCACTTATTTTTGTGGCTGCAGCTTTTAAAACAAGCTTAATAAAACATATTGTGGGTTAATGAAGCAAAACAACTCAAAACACAAATAGTTTTGTAGCCAGTATTTCCACTTTTTTAAAATCTTCTGAACGCGTTATTCTTGAGGGGAAACGTGTGCTTTCTTTGCCCCTTTGTTCTTTTTTACTTAAATCATAGCTCGTGTCTAAAGTAATTATTTGTTATCAACAGTGACCTACTTTCTTTCCATTCACATTTTTTAAAAATCACTTATTTTAGGGTTTTAAGAAACTGTTTTTTATTTTCCTGTGCTGTTTCTCCCCTTTCAGGTTAAAAAAAAACACATTGGATGTTGATGTTGGTTTTTTCCTAGTTATATCTATATTTGGTACTTTTAACATCCTTTCCCAGTGGAAATTATATAATGCAAATGTGTAGAGTGGGTGGCTAATTTTATACTTGCACCGGTTTCGAGGCAGTTTCTCTGAAGGAAGCACTATCACAAGTGGGCTGTTTTCCAAGTGGCAAAGGTATATGCCAAAAAGTTAGGTTTTCCAGATTAAACATTTTGAAAGTGAATGCAATTGGATCTATTTTATGTGTTCTTTTTTTTCTTGCAGTTAATCACTTAATGAACGCCCCTTTGTTTCAGTAGGTCACTTTATTTTTTCTAATGAACAATGTGTTCTGCCTTTTCTTTTTGCCATAAACATTATTTCCTCGAATCAAGTACAACATTCTCATTTTTTTTTAAAATGTCCAGTGCTTTTTAATTATATGGAATTTAAGTATGCTATTTTTAAGTATTATATGCTTATGTCTTATGCACACTCCTGGTGTTTGGTGTATTTATTTCCTACGCGTTTTTCTGCCATTTTTTAGCATAAATAGGCGGTACATAGTGAGCTTTACTCCTGTCGATGTGTCCAATTCTGAAATTGTGCAAGCTGTATTTATTTTGTCCTGAGAATTTTAGTTTTGGTGGGGTTTGTGTAGGGGTGGGGAAGGAGAAGTTCTTGGTGCAGACCCAGGGAGGGGTGGCCCACAGCAGCTTTGGTGACGTTACGTTTCACAGTTCTAGTCGGCGAAAAAGTGTAGTTTTTACGCATGCTATATTTCATTCCTCGCCCCACCTTTATTGACAGAGTGGAAGGTTGCATGTTTTAAGTAAAAAGGGGGATACTACAGATCTCGGAACTGGCAGTGTTGTCCAGAAGGGAAGTGAAATCAAATATGGATTCTATTTTCCTACATCTTTAAAAGTACATTTTATGCTTCCCCCGAGGTTCTGTCTCCCATAATCTGAGAGTGTGTAAAGCTAATACTTTCAGAACAAGCGTGTTTGAGGGGGCCCTTTGAAAAATGAAAGCCTGGCCAGTATGCCAGCTGGGACCGTAGGAAAATGAAAAGCCACTGCGTGAAAAATGTTTTTCAATGGCCATCCTCTAAATACTCTCGTAGGAGCCTGTAAACCGTATGACATTAGGGGTCCAGTTCCCGCTGTTATCACCGCCCAACACTCCCTTTCTACTTTCACTTGTAACAAAGATTTCCGTCTTGTGTAGTCTACGAGGCTCTCCAGTACACTTCGTGACCACCTGCCCCTCTTAGAGCACACGGTGTCTGTAGCAGCATAGGACCGGTGGAGCACACATTGGCATATTTGTGGTAATGCATCATGTTGGAAACACATGGAATGTTTGTGGTAATGCATCATGTTGAAAACACAGTGGCATGTTTGTGGTAATGCATCATGTTGGAAACACAGTGGAATCTTTGTGGTAATGTATCATGTTGGAAACACAGTGGCATGTTTGTGGTAATGCATCATGTTGGAAACACAGTGACATGTTGGTGGCAGTCTGCATCTTTCCTGACACATGATGCAATGTTCCTCGGCATATCATCTCACCCTATGCAGTTTTTGACCATTTCCGCTCTGGGAAGCTGACTGCCCAGTCTGAGACGCTATTATCCTTGTAGAATGCCGGCCGTCCTGTCTGTGCTAGTATGTATCCTTTAGAAGACAACCGATTCATCTTACCCGTGCAAGATATTGAGGGCGCCGAGAGCCTCAGTTTTTTGCTCACTGTTTCCAATCATCAATTCATCGCAGGCATTCTTGTTTATCGACCACCTGGTCAATGTGGCAAATTTATTGAGTCACTTGCTCAGGCCATTTCTCCTATTTCTATTAAATATAAACACTGCCTCGTATTGGGAGATTTTAATATCCATATGGATGAGTCATGTGACCCTGAGGCTGTTCGGCTGTTGGAATCTTTAGCGATTTTTGGGCTGTCCCCTCATATTTATCTTCCCACTCATGTTAAGGGACATAAGCTAGATCAAGTATTTTCTAACGTTAGTATGACAACGGATGCCCCACAACCTTTAGTTTGGTCGGACCACTATCTCCTGAGTTTTAAACCCCTGAGGTCGTTAACTCATGCTCAATATAGGGCTGAGCCTCGTCCATATACTTTTAGATCCTTTAGTCAGGTTACGGCCGATAGACTGGCAACTGCTTTGAGCAAGTACCCGATTCCCTTTAGTGGAAACCCTGAGACTGATGCCCTCAGCTTGGAGATGTGGCTTGGAGATCGGGTTGCGGAGCTGGCGCCCTCCTCTACCCAGAAAGCCAAAACTGGTCGCACTTCTGCGCCATGGTTTACTGAATCACTTAGGGAAAGCAGGAGTGCCTGCAAACGGTTAGAGAGAACGTGGCGGACTAAGTTTGATTCTGAGGATAAAGCCATTCTCAAGCTAGCTTTAAAAGCTCACTATAATGAGGTCCGTACTGCGAAGAAAAATTATTTTTCTTTAAAAATACAAGATGCTGCCAATAAAAGCAAGGAAATTTTTTAATTGTTAAGGATTTTTCATCCCCCAGCGCCATGAGTAAGGCATTTATCCCCACCTCTAGCTGGGCTCATCAGATGGCCGGTTTCTTTTACAACAAAATTTCTCTGATTCAACAGTCATTTGCCCCCAGGGACACATCTGAAACTGGTGACATGTGGAATGCCTATGATCTGTCTTCGAGGGCCAGTCATTCCCTTACCCAATTTCCTCCCATTTCCTTGGAAAAGTCTCTTGACATTCTGGTAACATTGAAGTCGGGTTCTCCTTCTGATCCCTGTCCAGCTAGGATCCTGACAACAAAGATGGAGGCGTTCGAGCAAGTAGCAGCGATTTTCTGCGGGAGTTTCACTGTTTTAGATGTGGAAGTGTCACAAGGGTGAGCGACCCTTGACCTTGCCAGGTAGGTCGCTCCCCCACCACACAGCTCCGCCTGTGTTGTCTGCCCGCTGCTTCTGCAGGTAAGATCGCCCTCCGCTTGTGGCCCCGGTGCCCGTTTTTTTCTGCTTGTCTCCCTTTTCCTTTCTGTGCCCCTCGCTGCCCCATTGTCGCTGTGCCCGTGATTCTGTCTGCTTTCTCCCCTGTTTTCCTTTTTGTGCCCCTCGCTGCCCCATTGTCGCTGTGCCCGTGATTTTGTCTGCTCTCTCCCCTGTTTTCCTTTTTGTGCCCCTCGCTGCCCCATTGTCGCTGTGCCCGTGATTTTGTCTGCTCTCTCCCCTTTTCCTTTCTGTGCCCCTCGCTGCCCCATTGTCGTTGTGCCCGTGATTCTGTCTGCTTTCTCCCCTGTTTTCCTTTTGTGCCCCTCGCTGCCCCATTGTCGCTGTGCCCGTGATTTTGTCTGCTCTCTCCCCTGTTTTCCTTTTTGTGCCCTCGCTGCCCCATTGTCGCTGTGCCCGTGATTTTGTCCGCTCTCTCCCCTTTTCCTTTCTGTGCCCCTCGCTGCCCCATTGTCGTTGTGCCCGTGATTCTGTCTGCTTTCTCCCCTGTTTTCCTTTCTGTGCCCCTCGCTGCCCCATTGTCGCTGTGCCCGTGATTTTGTCTGCTTTCTCCCCTGTTTTCCTTTTTGTACCCTCGCTGCCCCATTGTCGCTGTGCCCGTGATTTTGTCTGCTTTCTCCCCTGTTTTCCTTTTTGTATCCCTCGCTGCCCCATTGTCGCTGTGCCCGTGATTTTGTCTGCTTTCTCCCCTGTTTCCTTTTTGTGCCCCTCGCTGCCCC
Organism: Calotriton arnoldi; assembly: GCA_963921515.1. Taxonomy (NCBI): domain Eukaryota; kingdom Metazoa; phylum Chordata; class Amphibia; order Caudata; family Salamandridae; genus Calotriton; species Calotriton arnoldi. Next base: position 403,154 of record CAWUFW010003349.1, on the reverse strand, counting down.
ATTGTCGCTGTGCCCGTGATTTTGTCTGCTTTCTCCCTGTTTTCCTTTTTGTGCCCCTCGCTGCCCCATTGTCGCTGTGCCCGTGATTTTGTCTGCTTTCTCCCCTGTTTTCCTTTCTGTGCCCCCGCTGCCTCTCGCCATTCCCGCCGCTGCGTCCCTGCGGCCCCGCCCCCTGACCGCCCATTCGCTGCCCCTGCCTCCCGCCTCCCAGCTGCTCCTCCCTCCCACCTCCCCATAAATGGCGGCCGCTGCGCGGTGAGGAGAGCGACCCTTGACCTTGCCAGGTAGGTCGCTCCCCACCACACAGCTCCGCCTGTGTTGTCTGCCCGCTGCTTCTGCAGGTAAGATCGCCCTCCGCTTGTGGCCCCGGTGCCCGTTTTTTTTCTGCTTGTCTCCCCTTTTCCTTTCTGTGCCCCACGCTGCCCCATTGTCGCTGTGCCCGTGATTCTGTCTGCTTTCTCCCCTGTTTTCCTTTTTGTGCCCCTCGCTGCCCCATTGTCGCTGTGCCCGTGATTTTGTCTGCTCTCTCCCCTGTTTTCCTTTTTGTGCCCCTCGCTGCCCCATTGTCGCTGTGCCCGTGATTTTGTCTGCTCTCTCCCCTTTTCCTTTCTGTGCCCCTCGCTGCCCCATTGTCGTTGTGCCCGTGATTCTGTCTGCTTTCTCCCCTGTTTTCCTTTTTGTGCCCCTCGCTGCCCCATTGTCGCTGTGCCCGTGATTTTGTCTGCTCTCTCCCCTGTTTTCCTTTTTGTGCCCCTCGCTGCCCCATTGTCGCTGTGCCCGTGATTTTGTCCGCTCTCTCCCCTTTTCCTTTCTGTGCCCCTCGCTGCCCCATTGTCGTTGTGCCCGTGATTTTGTCTGCTCTCTCCCCTGTTTTCCTTTTGTGCCCCTCGCTGCCCCATTGTCGCTGTGCCCGTGATTTTGTCTGCTTTCTCCCCTGTTTTCCTTTTTGTACCCCTCGCTGCCCCATTGTCGCTGTGCCCGTGATTTTGTCTGCTTTCTCCCTGTTTTCCTTTTTGTACCCCTCGCTGCCCCATTGTCGCTGTGCCCGTGATTTTGTCTGCTTTCTCCCCTGTTTTCCTTTTTGTGCCCCTCGCTGCCCCATTGTCGCTGTGCCCGTGATTTTGTCTGCTTTCTCCCCTGTTTTCCTTTTTGTGCCCCTCGCTGCCCCATTGTCGCTGTGCCCGTGATTTTGTCTGCTTTCTCCCCTGTTTTCCTTTCTGTGCCCCCGCTGCCTCTCGCCATTCCCGCCGCTGCGTCCCTGCGGCCCCGCCCCTGACCGCCCATTCGTTGCCCCTGCCTCCCGCCTCCCAGCTGCTCCTCCCTCCCACCTCCCCATAAATGGCGGCCGCTGCGCGGTGAGGAGAGCGACCCTTGACCTTGCCAGGTAGGTCGCTCCCCCACCACACAGCTCCGCCTGTGTTGTCTGCCCGCTGCTTCTGCAGGTAAGATCGCCCTCCGCTTGTGGCCCCGGTGCCCGTTTTTTTTTCTGCTTGTCTCCCCTTTTCCTTTCTGTGCCCCACGCTGCCCCATTGTCGCTGTGCCCGTGATTCTGTCTGCTTTCTCCCCTGTTTTCCTTTTTGTGCCCCTCGCTGCCCCATTGTCGCTGTGCCCGTGATTTTGTCTGCTCTCTCCCCTGTTTTCCTTTTTGTGCCCCTCGCTGCCCCATTGTCGCTGTGCCCGTGATTTTGTCTGCTCTCTCCCCTTTTCCTTTCTGTGCCCCTCGCTGCCCCATTGTCGTTGTGCCCGTGATTCTGTCTGCTTTCTCCCCTGTTTTCCTTTTTGTGCCCCTCGCTGCCCCATTGTCGCTGTGCCCGTGATTTTGTCTGCTTTCTCCCCTGTTTTCCTTTTGTGCCCCTCGCTGCCCCATTGTCGCTGTGCCCGTGATTTTGTCTGCTTTCTCCCCTGTTTTCCTTTCTGTGCCCCCGCTGCCTCTCGCCATTCCCGCCGCTGCGTCCCTGCGGCCCCGCCCCCTGACCGCCCATTCGCTGCCCCTGCCTCCCGCCTCCCAGCTGCTCCTCCCTCCCACCTCCCCATAAATGGCGGCCGCTGCGCGGTGAGGAGAGCGACCCTTGACCTTGCCAGGTAGGTCGCTCCCCCACCACACAGCTCCGCCTGTGTTGTCTGCCCGCTGCTTCTGCAGGTAAGATCGCCCTCCGCTTGTGGCCCCGGTGCCCGTTTTTTTCTGCTTGTCTCCCCTTTTCCTTTCTGTGCCCCACGCTGCCCCATTGTCGCTGTGCCCGTGATTCTGTCTGCTTTCTCCCCTGTTTTCCTTTTTGTGCCCCTCGCTGCCCCATTGTCGCTGTGCCCGTGATTTTGTCTGCTCTCTCCCCTGTTTTCCTTTTTGTGCCCCTCGCTGCCCCATTGTCGCTGTGCCCGTGATTTTGTCTGCTCTCTCCCCTTTTCCTTTCTGTGCCCCTCGCTGCCCCATTGTCGTTGTGCCCGTGATTCTGTCTGCTTTCTCCCCTGTTTTCCTTTTTGTGCCCCTCGCTGCCCCATTGTCGCTGTGCCCGTGATTTTGTCTGCTCTCTCCCCTGTTTTCCTTTTTGTGCCCCTCGCTGCCCCATTGTCGCTGTGCCCGTGATTTTGTCCGCTCTCTCCCCTTTTCCTTTCTGTGCCCCTCGCTGCCCCATTGTCGTTGTGCCCGTGATTTTGTCTGCTCTCTCCCCTGTTTTCCTTTTGTGCCCCTCGCTGCCCCATTGTCGCTGTGCCCGTGATTTTGTCTGCTTTCTCCCCTGTTTTCCTTTTTGTACCCCTCGCTGCCCCATTGTCGCTGTGCCCGTGATTTTGTCTGCTTTCTCCCCTGTTTTCCTTTTTGTACCCCTCGCTGCCCCATTGTCGCTGTGCCCGTGATTTTGTCTGCTTTCTCCCCTGTTTTCCTTTTTGTGCCCCTCGCTGCCCCATTGTCGCTGTGCCCGTGATTTTGTCTGCTTTCTCCCCTGTTTTCCTTTTTGTGCCCCTCGCTGCCCCATTGTCGCTGTGCCCGTGATTTTGTCTGCTTTCTCCCCTGTTTTCCTTTCTGTGCCCCCGCTGCCTCTCGCCATTCCCGCCGCTGCGTCCCCTGCGGCCCCGCCCCCTGACCGCCCATTCGCTGCCCCTGCCTCCCGCCTCCCAGCTGCTCCTCCCTCCCACCTCCCCATAAATGGCGGCCGCTGCGCGGTGAGGAGAGCGACCCTTGACCTTGCCAGGTAGGTCGCTCCCCCACCACACAGCTCCGCCTGTGTTGTCTGCCCGCTGCTTCTGCAGGTAAGATCGCCCTCCGCTTGTGGCCCCGGTGCCCGTTTTTTTTTCTGCTTGTCTCCCCTTTTCCTTTCTGTGCCCCTCGCTGCCCCATTGTTGCTGTGCCCGTGATTCTGTCTGCTTTCTCCCCTGTTTTCCTTTTTGTGCCCCTCGCTGCCCCATTGTCGCTGTGCCCGTGATTCTGTCTGCTTTCTCCCCTGTTTTCCTTTTTGTGCCCCTCGCTGCCCCATTGTCGCTGTGCCCGTGATTTTGTCTGCTCTCTCCCTGTTTTCCTTTTTGTGCCCCTCGCTGCCCCATTGTCGCTGTGCCCGTGATTTTGTCTGCTCTCTCCCCTTTTCCTTTCTGTGCCCCTCGCTGCCCCATTGTCGTTGTGCCCGTGATTCTGTCTGCTTTCTCCCCTGTTTTCCTTTTTGTGCCCCTCGCTGCCCCATTGTCGCTGTGCCCGTGATTTTGTCTGCTTTCTCCCCTGTTTTCCTTTCTGTGCCCCCGCTGCCTCTCGCCATTCCCGCCGCTGCGTCCCCTGCGGCCCCGCCCCCCTGACCGCCCATTCGCTGCCCCTGCCTCCCGCCTCCCCAGCTGCTCCTCCCTCCCACCTCCCCATAAATGGCGGCCGCTGCGCGCCGCGCCGCTGGCGCGCCAAAGGCGCGCCTAAGGCAAGCCCGTCTGCGCCCGTCCGCGACTGGACCGCGCCCAGCGCCAGAACCCCTGGATCCCACCGATGCATCACCACTCGACGGACCTACGACGCCGCCACACTCACCGCACTCAATGCCGGCCGGAACCCTGCCTGCTACCGAGCCTCACCGAGACGCACCCACGGACCCTTCACCTGCCAAACCTGCCGATTCACCTGCCCCCGGACGTGCACCACCTCCGCCAAGTCGAGCACCAGCAGCAACCACCTGAAATGCATCCTGCTGAACACCCGCTCCGTCCACAGGCACGCCGTGGAACTCTGGGACCTGCTCGACGCAACAGCACCGGACATCGCCTTCCTCACCGAAACCTGGATGAACGCCCCCTCAGCGCCCGACATCGCCATAGCCATCCCGGACGGATACAAGATCACCTGGAGGGACCGCGTCAACCAGACGGGAGGAGGCATCGCCATCGTACACAAGAACACCATCCGCATCTCGACTAACTCCGACGAGACCTTCACCGCCGCCGAACACCTACACTTCCAGATACACACTGACCCCAAGACCACCCTCCGAGGCACCCTCATCTACAGACCCCCGGGACCACGCACACTATTCAGCGAAGACATCGCAGACTTCATCAGCCCGCACGCCATGCCCTCCGCCGACTACATCCTCCTAGGGGACCTCAACTTCCACCTGGAGAACAACAACGACAGAAACACCACCGCCCTGCTGGACAACCTCGCCAACCTCGGACTCAAGCAACTGGTGAACACGCCCACCCACTACGCCGGCCACACGCTTGACCCCGTCTTCTCGTCCAGCAAGCACATCTCCTTCAGCCACGCCACCGGACTCCACTGGACCGACCACAGCTGCGTCCACTTCAGCTTCAGAAAGACTACGACCCACCACCACCCGCAACAGGCTCCCCGCCGGAGCTGGAGCAAGATCACCGCCGAGCAGCTCACCGCCTCCCTCAGCCAGAACACACCCACCAACACAACGGACCCAAACGAAGCAGCCAGCAACCTCGCCAAGTGGCTGACCGCCTGCGCCGACGACCTCGCACCACTAAAAAACCCTCCCAGCAGACCCGGAAGCAAGAAAACCCCTTGGTTCACCAACGAACTCAAGGAATCCAAGAAGAACTGCCGCACTCTCGAGAGAACCTGGCGACTCGACCAGACCACAGACAACAGGACCGCCCTCAAGCACGCCACCCGCAAACACCACCAGCTGATCCGTGCCACCAAGAAGTCGGCACTCAAAGAACGACTGGACAACAACGCCCATGACAGCAAGGAACTTTTCAGCATCGTCAAAGAGTTCTCCAACCCCAGCGTCGGAAACAACGACATCACCCCCTCGCAAGACCTCTGCAACTCACTCTCCGCGTTCTTCCACCGCAAGATCACCGACATACATAACAGCTTCGACGCACAAACAACGCACCCTACCGCCGAACCAACGCCCGCCACCACCACCCTCTGCAACTGGACCCCGATCAGCACCGAAGATACCACCCGCACGATGAACTCCATCCACTCCGGATCACCAACCGACCCCTGCCCACACCACGTCTTCAACAAAGCCGACGCCACCATCGCACCCCATCTCCGGGACATCATCAACTCCTCCTTCCACACCGCCACCTTCCCGGAGAGCTGGAAGCACGCCGAGCTTACCGCCCTCCTGAAGAAACCAACGGCGGACCCCACCGACCTTAAGAACTACCGTCCCATCTCGCTCCTTCCGTTTCCGGCCAAAGTCATCGAGAAGACCGTCAACAGACAGCTTGCCGCCTTCCTCGAGACGAATGGATCCCTCGACCCCTCGCAGTCCGGGTTTCGGGCCAACCACAGCACCGAGACCGCCCTTATCGCAGCCACCGACGACATCAGAACCCTAACCGACAACGGGGAAACAGCTGCCCTCATCCTCTTGGACCTCTCCGCGGCGTTCGACACCGTCTGCCACCGCACCCTAGTGAAGCGCCTCAGCAACATCGGAATCCGAGAGAAAGCACTGGAATGGATCATCTCGTTCCTCGCCGGAAGAACCCAGAGAGTCCGCCTCCCCCGTTCAGATCCGAAGCCACCGAAGTCATCTGCGGCGTTCCACAGGGATCCTCACTCAGCCCAACCCTCTTCAACGTCTACATGAGCCCCCTCGCAGCCATCGCACGCCGACACAACCTCAACATCATCTCCTACGCCGACGACACCCAGCTGATCCTCTCCCTCACCAACGACCCCACCACCGCCAGAGCCAACCTACACGACGGGATGAGAGACGTCGCCGACTGGATGAGGAACAGCCGCCTTAAACTGAACTCAGACAAGACGGAAGTCCTCATCCTGGGCTCATCACCCTCCGCCTGGGACGACTCCTGGTGGCCCCCGGCCCTGGGCACCGCGCCCAAGCCAACGGACCACGCACGCAACCTGGGCTTCATCCTGGACTCCTCCCTGTCGATGACCAGACAAGTCAACGCCGTCTCATCTTCATGCTTCATCACCCTGCGCATGCTCCGCAAGATCTTCAGATGGATCCCCACTGAAACCAGGAAGACCGTCACCCAGGCACTCGTCACCAGCCGACTGGACTATGGGAACACCCTCTACGCCGGAACCACAGCCAAACTTCAAAAAGACTCCAGCGCATCCAGAACGCCTCCGCACGACTCATCCTGGACATCCCCCGACACAGCCACATCACCGGACACCTGAAAGACCTGCACTGGCTCCCCGTCAGCAAGAGAATAACGTTCAGACTCCTCACCCACGCACACAAGGCCCTCCACGACCTGGGCCCAAAGTACCTCAACGACCGCATGACCTTCTACACGCCCACACGCCAGCTACGATCAACCAGCCACGCCCTCGCCACCGTACCATGCATCCGCAGAACCACCGCCGGAGGAAGATCCTTCTCCTACCTGGCAGCCAAGACCTGGAACTCCCTCCCCACTCACCTTCGGCGAACCCAGGACCATCTCTCCTTCAGGAAGCAGCTCAAGACCTGGCTGTTCGAGCAGTAACTTACCCCATCCCTCAGCGCCTTGAGACCCTCCCGGGTGAGTAGCGCGCTCTATAAATGCCGTGATTGATTGATTGATTGAAGAATATCGCGGAACCTATAAATTCTGCGGTTAATTCAGTTCTTAATTCTTCGCTTGGCCAGGGTATGGTACCCAGCTGCTGGAAAAAGGCAAAAATTGTTCCCCTCCTAAAGAAACCCACTGCAGACCCTGAGGTTGCTTCTAACTATAGGCCCATTTCACTGTTGCCTTTTTCTCCAAGGTCCTTGAGAGGTATGTCAACTCCGTGCTAACAGATTATATTGAAGGAAACCATGTCCTCCATGACAGTCAGTCAGGTTTTAGACCTTCTCTTAGCACTGAGACTGCTCTTCTTGAGGTTTCGGAGACCATCAAATCTCAGGTGGATAAAGGGGCAGTGCGGTGTTGATACTGCTAGACTTGTCCGCGGCCTTTGACACCGTGCCCCATGACCGGCTTTTGTGCAGGTTAGCCGAGTGCGGCATTGGAGGCGCGGTGTACAATTGGTTTGCCTCTTTTCTGTCTGAGCGGCAGCAGGAAATCTGGTCCCCGCCCTTTACAGCTGCTATTCCCTCAATGCAAGTGGGTGTCCCGCAGGGCGCTATTTTGAGCCCTACGCTTTTCAACATCTATATGGCCCCACTTGCATGTCTGGCTGAGTCACACGGAGCGAAGATTATTTCTTACGCTGATGATACTCAACTACTGTTCACGTGTGACAAAGGGGCGAATTTTCATGGAATGGAGATAAATAGATGCTTAACGGAGGTTTTTTCCTGGTTGCAACTTAATCAACTTAAGTGTAACCCTGAAAAGTCAGAAATTATGTTTTTGGATGTCCCCCATGCGTCGACTGGAGCTTATGGTGGCCGTGCGACATGTCTCCTCCTGCTGCTCCAGTCGGCACAGTAAAAAACTTGGGAGTTAAGTTGGACACGAGTCTATCAATGAAGTCCCATATCCAAACTGTTGCTGGTACCTGTATCGGGCTGATTAGAATGGCAAAAAACTTTCTTCCTCTACTCCCGGTCGAATCCCGGAAGATCGTAGTGCAAGCCTTAATTACATCCAGGTTGGATTATGTAAATATCTTGTATCTGGGGCTCCCTGAATATTTGCTCAATCGGCTGCAGGTTGTTCAGAATGCCGCAGCCAGAGCTATTCTTATGGTTAGCCCCAGAACGCGCATGTCGCCTCACCTGAAAGCACTACACTGGCTCCCGGTGAGAAAGAGGATTCAGTTTAAGGCTTTGGTGTTTGCCTATCGTGCTTTCTACGATACGGGTGCGGTCTATCTGAGAAGCAGGATCCAGCACTATCAGCCTCAACGTGTCTTAAGGTCCTCGGGTCAATCCCTGATGGTGATTCCCAAATTCACTCGTTCTCGGATTGGAGGTCGTTCCTTCCAGGTTCAAGCGGCCTGCCTATGGAACAACCTGCCCCTTCATCTTAGACTGACTCAGGACTTGCTGTCCTTTAGAAGACAACTTAAAACATGGCTGTTCCAACAATAATACGATGGTAGGTGGGTTGGGGTCCTATCTGGTGGTTTTGGAGATTAGCGCCGGGACACTCTTTGTGAGTATCCGTGCGCTTTATAAATCCCTTATTTCATTTCATTTCATTTCATTCAGTCTGTCACTGTATACGTTCCTTGGAGAAAACCTTCCCGGTCTGTGACAATATCTAGCCCTTTAAATACCCACTGTCCAGTATGTGACAATATGTAGACCCTAGAATGCCACCTATCCCCTCTGCGGCACTATGCCATCCTTAGAATGGCACCTACCCAATGTGTGACAAGGTCATCCCTTAAAATACTCCCTACCCTGACTGTGACAGTATGTATTCTTTAGCATGCATTGCTTAAAATACTGCCTATCTAGGCTCACATTATGCATTTCTTAAGTTTCAAAGTTTATTCTGTTGTACGATTACTTAAAATCATAGTAAACTTTACAAAAAATAAAAGCACAACGTACTAAAAACTAGCATTTGCAATGCAATAGGTCTTGCAATTGCGAGAGTTTGAGCTATTGGCATTGTAAATGACAATGCCTTTTATTTATGTGTTTAAAAACCTGCAATATTAGTCATTTATAATACCAAAAGGTCAAAGTTTCTAAAATACAATACCTATTGCATTGCAAATGCTTGGTTTTTAAAAGTGGTTGTTCACTAACTCGCCAATAAAGTCATAACGGAGCATGACTCCCATGTTAAGCCCATGTCACTCATATAAACATGCCCAAACACACATTTGTTTCCCATGAAAACCACAATCGTTACTAAAATGATTATATGGTAAAAAAACAATAAAACATACTTCATTTAATTTAAAAAATAAATCATACAGGTTACATCAAGGAAAGATGATCATTTATTACATTTGAAATTTAAAACAAACTGAAATGCTAAAAGAGGAGTCAACTTATATAAGCACCTCTAAAACCACTTAGCTGAAAACACCCCCATCATGCTGCAGTATAAACCTCCATGAGAAACTTTGATACATTATTTGGTAAATTACTCAATAAGGCATTGCGGTTAGCCCTTCTTCCTGGAAGGCAACGACAAGTAACATCACACCAGGTATGGCTGCATCACACCAGTCTTTTCTAAAGTGACGTCTCCCATCTTTCATGCAACAAAATGCACAGTGTAGGGGAAGTGACATCGCTTGCCCTTTTGCCTCGATGACATCACTGAGTTGAACCCTTATCTCACTCTTAGCCTCTCACTATTCATGTTCCTGCCTCCATGACCTCTAATAGCAGGGGCTGCTAAATCTGTGTCAGGAGCAAACAAGCATTGGCAAATCATAATGCTGCCTGGGAAGAAAAAGCACGGGGCAGAGGCATGGGCGTCCGCAGAAATTTTTCCAGGGGGGGCAAAATGTTAACGCCATCACCATCCTCCGACATGATGTGTGCCATATCATCCTCAAAAGGATGAATGCAAGTGGTGACCCACTGGAGTTTGAATGCTATATGTAACTGACACTAAGGTCTTTGTGGTATGACCATTAACACACTTCATTCTATATATTAGAGACAGAAACTGCTAGACTGCATTGCGCACACACACAAAATGTGGTTGCACGAACCTAAATCACAGCCAAAGCTCAACGCTTACCCCAAAAAATCCCATAGAAGGTTCCATTTGAACCACAGCTTCACTTAGTTTCACAAAGCACAGAAAGCAGCCTGCAGGATTCTGTACCCCAGTTCCAAATTCGGCAGCTCTGGCCATAGTGCCACATCTTCTCCCCCACTGAACACCATACTCTACCACTAAAAGAAACTCGCACTGCCTTTAGATGCAATCCAATTATGTCCCGCTATAAACGCCTGGAAGCAACTCAATTCAAATTATGCACTAGACAAGAGTAATCTTCTGTCTGAAAAAACAGTAACAACCTCCTGGAAAAAGCAAACACTCACAGGGAATGCAAGACTAAGTAAGGTATGTGAAATGTAAGCATGGAACAACATGCTTACCTTAATGCTTGTGCACTTGTTATTCAGAAATCAATGTGTGTTTTTGCCTGAAAAGCTAAGGACATGACTACAAGGCCCGGAAGGGACCCGTTTCAATGTCCATTGCTTAGATCCTTACAAAACATAAGGAGTATGGTTTTAAAAGACCACATTCATGAACATAAAGCTGCAGTACACTACACATTTCATAAACTACTAAAAGGAAAACAGCTGATAAGGATCACATGAAACATTTTCTACACCACGCATTAACCAGATATCGCAGTACCTCCAGGAATGGTGAACTTCCTCACCTGAGGAAAAAATGCTATTCAAAGACGAGAAAAATGAAAGTAATGCTGCCTTCACTGGGAAAGTCTGTTGGTGTTTGGGTGTGAATAAAACCAATATGGCAACTTTTTGACCACTCTGTCTTGCTCATCCATCCAGCCATTTACCCTTTCACTCATCCAGCCACCCTTTCACGTACTCATCCATCCACCTAGTCACTCATCCTTCCACACATTCACCCTTTCAGTCATCCACACATCCATCCTCCCTTTCTCTCTCAATCGACCCTTTCACTTAGCCATCCATCCACCCAACCATCCATCTACTCATCCACTCATGAATCCATCGACCCTATCACTCATCCATCCTTTCAATCATCCATCCATCTTTTCTCTCATCCATCCACCCATTCACTCCTTCACTCATCTATCCAACCTTTTTCCCATGTACCCTCCCTTTCACTCACTCATCCATCCTTACATCCTCCCTTTCATTCATCTGTCCATCCATTCACCCTTTCACTTATCGATTCATCAATCCATCCATCATTTCACTCATCCATTCACCCATCCTTCCTCTCATTATCCATCCATTCACCCTTTCACTAATCCATCCAGCCATCCACCCATCCCTTCATTTACTCTCTCACCCACCTTTTCACATTAAGTATGAGCTGAGCCTTCGTCTGCAGAGTTGCAGACAGAAGAGACCCACCAGGAACTCACCCCTCGCTGTAGTTCCTAAAGCAAAGGGAGGGGTTCAAGACGCCCCTGCACACAGTCAATCTGAAACTTTGGAAGTCATGAGTCATGCATGATGCACAGTGCCAGGACGTGAGGTGGCTGTGGCATGGTGTTGTTTCCAGGGCTTTAAGTGGGGGAGGGGGGGGTCTCTCCAAAGGGGTTGTTCGATTTAATTAAGGGCGTAGCTTGAAACACCTAAGCTAAAATTCTGTGCTTAGCATAGTGTGCCGCCGGACTGGTATTTTGCTGCTTCTGTCATTGCATTCAGATATATAATACAGCAGGTAATGTTACACCTACAACATGCCAGAACTATAGGCTTTGTCAATGGTTGTTAGTTGCATAAATTAAAAAGCAGCAACCATGGATTTGTTGAATATAATATTGAAAATGCTTCAGTTCTAAAATGATGAGACTGTGAAAGACCTATAACCCTTTTTTTTTACTTCTTTTACCGCCTTATTTTGATTAACTGGATTCTCTCGTAACAGCATGGGCGTTTTCGTACATTTCTTCCTTCTGACAGGATGCCCGAGGCTGGAGGAGGCCCACCACACGCTTTACCAGCCAGACTGGCCCATTGTCATTCTGTATGTGGCAATCAGCTGCATACAGAATTACAATGGGCGGGGTGGAACTGCTCTTGCGCTCAGAGGAGTGCAAGGCGGCCCAGTCAAGGCATTGAGGATTCTCACAGGGGAACAGTGATGTTCCCCAAAGGCCAAAATTACGGACAAAAGGCGGCCGGCTGAGTGATCCAAGGGGGGGCAAGCGCCCCTCCTTGCCCCCCCCTGCGGACGCCCATGGGCAGAGGCAAAGTCGCAGGCGAGGGCATATCCGGGGCAAAGGGCAAGAGTTACAGACATAAGCAGGAGCTTTGGAAGAGGTGAGCAGTGACCCAACCTTTCAGTGACCATTTATATTCACAGTGTTCCTTTTCACCACCTCCCTCAAAATAACCACCTGCTCGTTGCATTGACCATCGTTTGACTAGTGACCCATCTTTCTATAGGCATGTCCTGAGCCAGCGTACCACCCCTCCTTTCCCTCATGGTTACGTATCCACCCCTCATCTCCAATAACTCTCTGTTGCATGAGCCATTGGATATTCAAAGATCACGCTGGAAAAGATATACATGTTGTATAGACTGGCTTCTGGTCCCAACTGCATCTGATGTCACATGAGCCTTCTCAGTGTTTGTTATCACAATGCCACCCAGGAAGAAGAAGCACGCGGCAAAGGCAAGCATGTATTCTGGAATCAGACTGCATGACCCAATGTGTAGTAATTGTATAGCTTTTCAATCCTTGGTGACACAGCACCCAGGATAATGTGCGGCATGGCTAAACACTTATAAGGTCCCAAAGGCGAGACCTATTGGCTATGCCAATGCTTGTTTTGAAAAGATGTGTCCAAAGAATACTAGTTCCCTTTTTCCCAGTTCACACTTGTCTTCATTTAAGGTCAGGCCTGCTTGTTCTAATTTGCTGCAGACCTCACATAGGGCCTTGTCGTGCTCCTCATCTGAGTGACCGAATACCAGGATCTCATCACTGTAATTCAAACTGTTCTTTACAGGCCTGATCACTTGCCTTATGATCTCTTGAAATATTTCAGCAGCTGATGATATTCCAAAACTTAGTCGCTTGTAGCGAAAAAGACCCATGTGGGTGGAGAATGTTGTGATGTATCGCGATTGTGGATCAAGCTCCAGTTGATGGTATCCTTTGCACAGGTCTAACTTTGAAAATCGGCACGCACCAGTAAGACAGCTGATCATGTCATTTAAGTGAGGCCCTGGGTGTCTTTCCCTCTCAATTGCCGTGTTGGGTATTCTCATGTCAACGCAGATGCGAATCTTTGATGTGTTCTTCTTTGATACTGCGACTATCAGAGATACCCATCGGGTCGGTCATTCAGCTGGCTCTATGATGTCTTGTGCCAGTAGGCTTTGTATTTCTTCTTCCACCTGTGATTGCAGATGTATGGGCACTCTTCGGTGATGCTGAGCCACAGGCTTGACTGCTTCATTGATGTGTAACGTTATTTGCTTGTCTCTTAGTTTGCCCAGTCCTTGTAGTATGGCTGGATGTTCCCTTAGAATGTTCTTTCGTTCTGACATGCTATAGGTCATTGCTAAGAGACCCATCACCTGCGCGGTGACATTGCTTAATAGACACGGTGCTGGAATGTCTCCTCGTAGCACATGTACTTCTTCCTTTACCGACCTTTCTTGGTATGTTAGTGTCTCTATGAACTTCCCCATGTTCACCACTGGTTTTCTTGAGCCCCAGGTGAATACATCAACAGTGGACGGTGATAGCGGCGGTTTCACACTCATCTTTTCATATTCTGACATGCACATGATGTTGCATGTAGCTCCACTGTCCAGTACAGAACTTGTGCTGTGACTCCCTACCTCAATGTTCACTGTCGCTGTTTTCTTTATCTGTTGTTTGTCTACTAGATGGATGTGTTCTGGCGTGCGATCTTCCGTTAGTACATCTGACATCAGATACAGTCGTTCTGCTGCCTCTGGCGTGTTTGCTCCATCCGATTCAGCTGAAGGACTGCGATTCTGTGTGTCCATGTGCCGTGCGTATCTGCTTGTCGCTGTCCGTGGTCTTGCTGGTCTCCCTCGCTCACTTTTGAATTGTCCACTCATGCAGGCACTCGCGAAATGGTTTTCCCTGTTGCATTTTTGGCATTTGTGACCCATCACTGGGCAGGCACCAGCATGTGGGAATTCAAGTCCACAGCGATAGCATGTTCTTTCTTGTTTCTGCTTCCGGGGCGGCGGTGTTTTGTCTCATTTTCTGACATTCCCAGCTACGCGGTTGGCTTGTTCCACTGTTCTTGCCTTCCCATTTTTCATTTGCTTGGCATGTGCTGTTGCTCTGGCCTCCGCTAGGGCCATTGTTAGTATTTTTTCTAACGTGTACGGTTCTTTCAGTATTCGTGCGTGGAATTCCACTGATTGACAGCCTTCGATGATGCGTAGTCGTATGGCCTGCTCATTGTCAAATTTGTTGAATTCGCAATATGTAACTAGTTTGCGTAGTCTGGTCGCGAAATCGTCGAGGGACTCCTCTGCCAGTTGGCATGTGGTGTTGAACGTGTATCTCTCAAAGTCCACATTTCTTTGAGGGTCAAATTTGTCTGTGAGGCACTTCATCAGTCCCTTGTATGTTGAGATCTGTTCTGGGGAAAATGTTATCAGAAGGTCCTCAACCTCATCAACTACGAAGTTTAGGAACAAATCTATGCTTTGCTGGTCTGTGTAGTCCTAGCATGTGGCACGCATGTAGCGTTCGAATTGCCTTATCCATCTTTCCCAGCGAATGCCTTTCGTCTGTGGGTCTGACAAGCTGAATGGTAGTGGTCTGCGGAAGATTGAATTTGCTCTATAGTTGTCATTGCCTTCCTCGGTCATTTTGTTGTGGTGCAGATCTGCTTCTCCAGCCTCTGTATGCCTTTCCCCTTTTTTGTGTGCAGTTTCTCCTTTCAGTGTACTTAATTTCCTTTTATATCCACTTTGTTCGCTTTAATTTTCTTTTATTTCCACCTTTTTTTTCTTTTCTTATGCTTTTCCAGGCTCACCTGACTTTAAAATGGCCGCCGGGCCTTCTCCAGCCTCTGATTGGCTCCCTCGCCTGACTTCAAAATGGCCGCAGAGGTTTCTACAGGGCAAGATTTCCTATGAGTTCAATTGCCTGACTTTAAGATGGCCGCCGGGCCTTCCCCAGCCTCTGATTGGCTCTCCCGCCTGACCTAAAGATGGCCGCCGAGTTCTCGCGAGATTTCGACTTGAAATCTACGCGGGAGGCTCGGGGCTATCTCTTCAGTCAGCGGGCGGCTGCAGTCACGGTCGGGTGCACCGCTCGTTTCTTCCTCACCTCTCACTCGATGCGGCCGGGGTGGGCTCCCGATGTCGCTGCAGTTCCCTTACGGGGACCAGGGTGGGCTCCTGGCTCCGTTCTTTTTCGATAGGGGGCTCCCGATGTCACGTTTCTTCTTCTGGTGGTCGGCGGACCAGGGTGGGCTCCTGGCTCCGTTAGAATGTTGCAGGGGCCACGGGCACGCGCTTCTTGTGGCGATTGCAGGTCCCACCTTGTCGTCGCCAGTTGTCGTATCCCCGATGCCCCAGGAATACGCAGACACAGGTAAGTGGTGATTGTCCTTTATTCTTATGCTTCCTCTGTGCTCACAGGCACGTCTTCCTTCCTGCCCTCCTGGTGCCACACTGCTCCGTCCCCACTCCCTGACCGGAAGTGGTGCCCGGTTCCTGACCCCTCCCACAACTGAGGTGCAGGGTCCTAGTGCCCTTTGCCCCAGGTCACGATACATGCGTTGGCGCTAGGCAGAACACTGTGCACCAGTGCTGGGAAATGACAGAAATGCATTGTATATTGATAAGTACGGCGCATTCCTGCTCTTTACCTATCACCAATCGCAGCGCAGCAAGGTGACTAAAGTCTGCTGCACCACGCTGCATGATATCTTAATAAATATGCCCCTTTTGTCATCTAATGAGTAATATGTCTGCCTCTAGGGCTAGAGGAGTCTTCCGCCACTGCATGCTCACCCTGAGACTTTCAGGATATAGGTCCTCAAAGAGTGCGTCCAACACAAAGTGTATCTCAAATTGCCCCCCCCCCCACTCCCTCAGCCCACATCGGGGTGTAGGGGACTCAGGCAGCCATCAGGAAGGAGCCCAAACTCAGACACTGTCCCCTGGTGAAAAATAACAAAGAGCACCTGTGACTTGAAAGTGAGACAGGACAACCAGAACATAGCTGGTTATTCTTGTCGATTTATGGCAGCCCCAATGGATAGAGGGAGCCTATTTTTAGAAGCAACTGTGAAACGTTGCCTACAGAAGCTAATATTCCTGTACTCAGTTGAGGTCACTTTATCTTTGGAAGGGCAAAGATGAGACAGAGAAATGGGGGTGTAGAGTCTACCATCTGTGGGCCCCGATTTTCGAAAATGGCACAAATCTGCATCAGCATATAGTTACAGATTTATAACTTTAGGGTATTCAAAAATCTCCAGAAGAATTCTTGGAAAGCTATCTCAGGTTTTCAGGTGTATATCAGGAACATTTTAGCAAACTTCTATTTCCATTTTAGCGGATGCATTTCTCCCATGCACAATTAAGTTTTGGGAATGACTGAAATGCCATCGCGTTTGCGCAATGGAACCTTATTTTCTATTTTTTCCAGATGGAAATTCCCACATAAAAATTATGTGTTTGACGAAATGTATGTATTTCATTTGAAATGGACTAATATGTCTCCAGGGCTAATTTGGGCTTGAGTCTGTAAGTCTGTACGCAGGGGCGTGGCTTCCATTGGTGCAGCAAGTGCAGCAGTGACATGCGCACTTTGCAGCTCTTAACTCAGCTGTCTTAAGACAGCTGGCTGGAGAGCAAGCATAGGCCTCCAGGGCCTGAAGGAGCGTCTGACCAACCCGGTCGATCCAATCCTGGTGCTTCCTTCATGCAGCATGAGAGCAGCACCAGGATTGGTTAGGGGAGCTCCACAGCAGACTGCAGTTTCACCGAGGAGGACCGAATGACGTGTGGCAGTCGGCAGGTACCGTTTATTTAATTTTTATTTATTTAAAATGTTACTGTTATTTTCAGTGGAAGGAGGGCTTGCTTTATATAGGCTTTTGGAGGGAGGTAGTGTATTATTTTGGGCTTAAGGAAGGGGTGTTTAATTATGGGATTTTGGAGGGAGGGGTGTTTTATTTTGTGTGTTTTGGGACGTGGTGGGGCTGCAGCACACATAGAAGTAGCAAAACACCATTAATGATTGTTTTTGTGCAGGAAGGTGTCCTTTCCTGCACAAAATCAATCATTAATTAATGGTTAGTTACTACTTCTATGTGTGCTGCAGAAATCAGCACATATAGAAGTATCAAATTGCCATTATTGATTGTTTCATGGTGCAAGGGTGTCTGTGCTAGCACTAGGCAGCTATTTTCAGCGCTGGTGCAAGGGGAAACACATGGGAGCGCAATATTCTTGTGAATACGGTGCATCCCTGCATTTTGAAATGACAGAGCGCGGTGCTGCAAAATTGTTTTTTGACATGGGAAAAAGTGGCGTACCGGTGGTGCAAGGTGCTTGTAAATAAGCTCCCTAGGCTGCGCACGTGGCGATAGTCCACGAAGGCCCACCATGTTTAAATTAGTTAGATCAATGCCTTATATTATCGAACGTGGGGTATTATTGTCTGTGAATTTCCAACTCCAACTATATAGTCGAACTTACACGCACAAATGGTTTTATGAGTCATGCCCAGGGATCAGCAATAGTCGGTGCAGCATGTGCAGTGCCACCATGGTCCAGAGCCCTGAGGTGCCTTTTGAACCATGAAAACTGCTGTAGTTTATTTCTCCAACAGCAGACAAAGGGTCCATTTTCCTTGCTTGCACTGGGGCCCACGGCATCCATGCTACACCACTGGTGACTCATCAGCCTCGCATTCTGCATGACACATCACTATTGTGGCGCTAACCTCAAGAGTGAGCTCGAGCAATTTATCACCTGTCTTTAAACTGAATCAGCGCCACGGAGCCCGGGGAAATCAAAAGCGAGGCAAAACATAACACCCACTTTAAAACAGAAGTAAGCAGCCCGTCACACTGCAAAGTGGAAAAGCGTACACAATTATGGAACAAAAGTCTGTATAAAATATTTTTGCAAATAGCTGCATTTTCTTTGGGCCCGAAAGTCTGATGTTTCCGTGTTTGGGCTCCAGGCCAGAAATCATGCAAACCACTGCTATGCAGAGAGGTACACGAGGAATGCAAAGCATGCTTAGTCATTCCCCACATGGGGTGAGATAGAAAATCAGCCTCGAAGACTGCTTGCTGTTTTAGCTCAGTAAGATGCGCGTTTCCCAGCCTCCCATTGTTACTCACAGGTTAATAATAATAATTTCCCTCGGGAAACATAACTGACACTGTTTTATCAAGCCATGCGGCTCTTAATTCCAAGGCGAGGATGTTTGACAAACGTGTTTTGATGAAAATAGGCGCGTTATAATTAAACCTTAAGCGGGCCGAGTGCCTGATAAAGAGATTTGTGTGCCTCACGTTTACAGTCCAGTATGCCTTGTTTTAAACCTCCATCCTTCCATTGCCAATTAAATAAGTTAAACCTTACTTTAAATTATCTATAATGCGAGCGTGCGCAAGACTCAAGTCATATTTAACTCAATATCCGTGCAAAAGGATATGCACATTATTGGGCAAAATAATGGCAAATATGTATCTAATATTTAGAGCAAAGCACAATACCACTCATAACAAAGTATCTGTTCAAATCGATGCACATCTTACAAACTTTAAAAAATGTTACCGAATACAAGATAGATCTGGGCAGCTTCTACATACGTTGCCAAATATAGCAGGGCCCAGATTTGCTACCACTTTGCCCCAGGTTTGCGTTGCTTCTGTAATGCAAATCCGGTGCAAAGTGTTATACTGTGATTTACTATCCAACGCAAATCTGATTTACCATTGGATATATTGCCAAAGTAATGCAAAGTTGTGCGATACAGTGCTTGGCATTACTTCCATTAAGGGGGCGTTCCACAGGTTGTATATGGGCATTCTCATGCAACCACCCATGGGTTTTGACACAAATCTCTATCTACAAACATTCGTAGGCAAGTTTTGCGCCACAATCTTACACATCCGAAAGTCAGGCGTAACAAGAAGTAATATTTTCATTTCTCCTAGTGTTTCCTAATTTGCATGTGTGCTTCATTGTACGGCACAGATGCAAAGCAGGAACATTGTTAAAAGATAGCTTTTGTACTGGAAGGGTGCTCTTCCAATACAAAAACTATTCCTTACAGAACACACACTCCCTTGGTCTATGGGTCCTCGTGTCAGCCAGCGCAGGTAGAGAGAAAAATAGTGCCTAATCTTGGTAGATATGGGGAGGTTCTTACCCTCCCTTTAATGCAACACAGTGCAGCAATTTTAGTTGCTGCGTTGCATTGTATGAATTTTTCATAAATCTGGGCCCGGATCTGTTACCAAATCAAGACATACAATGAAATTTAATGCCAAGTGAATAAACGTTCATACTGCACACACACAGAATCCAACAATTAGCTGTTTCCCAAAAATTCCATACGCATACATACAACCCAACACATGTTCGAGACAACATTCTATTACACAACAAATACAATCCAAGACTCACAATCCAACTCACACCATGGCCAATCAAATCCAGGATGTACAATGGAATTGAACAAACTCTACATTTGAACACATATTGTCAGATTCAGTTTTGGAGGGCCACAGGGCACTCTGGGGCTATGGAGCCCCAACCGTGGTGATTGAGGTAGATTGTGACTAGTATCCTGGAGTCTGTGCTACTATGACCCTACAAACAGGGCAACCCTTTCCCCACTTGACTCTCAGGGCAGTGAGGGCAAGCAGTCACATGCTTCTCAGGAAGGTAATGTGGGGGCAGTAACTCAGAACTCAACAGCCAACCAACAGACACAATAAAGTAATGTCTAGCATAGTTGCTTATCATTTATGGAAACAGAAAGTGCTTTAATCACACAGTAAAATTAAACACTATATAACTAAGCCTGGGCGTAAAATTTCGCTCCGCTCGCGGAGTCTGCGGATTGTTGGCAACTCCGCGTTTCGTGTAGAACATGGAGTTACCCAAAACTCCGTGCTCCGCATCGGAGCGGAGTATTTTTTGTGTTTGCGCGCTCAAAATGCATTTTTGCACGCATGGGAGCGACTTACCGGGATGCCTGCGATCGCCGACGAGATTTCCCTCCATTCGCGAGTGCCACAAGATTTGGTAGCTGGCCGCACGTTTTTTAACTTTTTTTTTAAGAGGAAGGAAGTGCCCCAGTGTCTCCAACTTCCTGTTCCTGTCCAGCAGACTCCTCCCAGTGCTTTGTCCATCTCCTGTTCACTTTCATTTGGATTTGGAGCTGGAAGGATCCCTTTTTTGTCTGCTGCATCATATATCATTGGATTTGAGGACTTTTGGATTTGAGATTTCACAAGTAAGTTGGAAAATTGGTGTTGTTTGTTTGATTGGGGCATTGACCTACATTTTTTTGTACTTTTCATCTATTCTTTTAAAATGTGTTGTGGTGGGTGGCCTGTAGTTTCAGTAGGGGCCTAGTTGTTTCTTTGTATGTAATTTGTCTTCTATGTTTCTTTTATAAAGGAAACATGTTGCAAAGTTCACTACATTTTCTCCAACTTTTGAAATCAATTGCAATATTTATTTAATTCACTAGCCCAGTAGTCTGCCAGTAGGCCTTTCAGCCAGTAGGCCCAGAGCTACTCATGGGTGCATGAAACAACTGTTTCTGTGGTGTCTGTTGAATTTAAACATCATTTAGGGCATGGATGGCATTGGATTGAAATGCAAAATGTGTTTTTTGGGGTTTTTCACTTTTTCAATTTTTTAGCCCTGTGGATTTTCGTTTTTGGCATTGTTGTATTAAATCTGAGTTGTTTAGCATGCCTCCTTTATCTGACCTGTGTGAGTGTGTTTGTTTGCAATAGTTTGCAACACATCCGTCCTGCAGGCGCAGGCTAAAGAAGTAAGGTGTTGCATGATGCGTGGGCCATGCGCGCAGATATCTCCCCGTTGAAGAACTTCGTTCTAAGAAGAGCGGCGTGGCAATTATATGTGCGCACTTGAGGCCCTGGGTGTGCCGTTGCAGGGGACGCGGCGCTGCCATACGTGAGGTCGTTCAATCTTGTAGGAGCGAGATGCGATCACAGAAGCTTTTTCCCAATGTCGCGCAAACACAGTCTCAACCCGAATTCTGTCCATGTAATTGAAGTAAAGACAACCATCAGGGGGAAAGGGAAAGTGGATATAAAGAAACACATAGTCTTCTATTCAGTCTGGTCCCTCTCAACGTAGGTATGTCTAGATCCTCTTCAACTGAGTTCCTCTCTTGACGCTAGCAGGTTCTTGTATGTCTAAAAATAAAGAATAGTGTGTAAGTTTCTAAAAGAAACCCTGACACAGTGTTTATACTAAACTGACATTTCCTTGTATTTTGTTTACCTAAAACTTTCCTCTTTCCCAGTTTAAATTTTGTAATGTGGTAGAAGGACAACACAGGCTTTTGTATTCCGAAAACAAAGGAATGAAGAAAGTAAATCCGCCCTTATTAGATGCAATAAGTAAATGAGAAGAGGCCCCTTTTTAATAATCCCTTGATTACCTGACTAGACATTCTGGAAACCCCTATTTACAATTGCATATTGAGACGCACAGGAAACGGCCAAAGACTAGACCTCCTCCAGCGTGCCGGGACCTATGCCAGAGTCACGGCTAAATCAACGACGCAACTTGGGTACCATGCTGTTATATTTCATATTGGTGCTCCGATATAGGTCTAGGTATCATCATAACCCTTCACCTACATTCTCTCCTATACTACATACATAACGGATTTGGTGGACTGACCTTTTACCCAGTTGCAATACTACACATAAGTACGTAGGGTTTTTCCGTGGACACTGGCCTCATAATACAACATGGCGGCGGAGTGACTGCACAACTCCAGAGCTCCGCCGGGTGATGCCCTTTCATCAGCCTTAATTCAGCATCCACACAGCCTAGCCGACGCGATTCTGCCGTGCCGCCACCCGCAATAGGAGGGGCCGAACTCGGGAGTGGCCAGCAGTGCACAGAAAGGCGGCGGAGTAACTTTGCGGTGTCTGTCGCGGACCCGCAGTGGAAACAACAAAATGGCAGACCATGGACTGGAGTGATGAGCGGGCCGAGGCCAGAAAGTCGGAGAGGCCCTGTCCAGCAGCATCCCCACGGCTGGAGTGAGCAGCACTTGCGGTAAGGGTGGACTGTCCCCGCAGCACCTGAAACACCCTCGCAATGGCTGCAGGGGTGACAGAACCGAAAGTGAAGCGCTCACTACACAAGGCCCCCCAGAGAGCTCTGCGGCCCACCTACTTACCGTTCTATCACGGAGGTATGTTGCAGGGCTGTACTTTCTTCTTTCAGGACTTTCAGGCGGCTGCTCCGTTTTTTTTTTTTTCCCCGCCTTGCCTGACCTGAAAATGGCGGCCGGATCCGAAAAAAAATTAAATTCTGTTCTAAAAGGGGCTTACGTGAACAGCAGCTGCCCCTCTATGCTCTTAGGACAATATTCTCCCTTCCAAGGAGTCCATCAACTATCCTGGACTGAAGTAGGGGTTGTTGATGAACCGAAGCCTCACAGGGCCCTGCCTAACCCTAAAATGGCGTCCATGCACGAGGTGATTTGATCTGAGCTCTTGGCCGATTTAGACCTACTCATTCCTGCTTGTTTTCCTTGATGGATTCTGTCAGGGCTCTGCTGTTCCTCCAGGTTGCCACAACAATCTAACTCATCTGCTGTATGCTGACATTGTTTTCCTCGTCTCCCCGTTTGTGTCTCCTTCCCTCCCCCTCCTCCTCCCTCTGTGATTATTTGATTCAAACTGATGTAACTATGTAACCCGTAACTCGCTGATTCAACTGATGTAGATAACAAAACTGTTTGTACCTACCACGGAGCCTGTGCAACCTTGGCCGATGCCCGGTGGAGCTGTCCTATGCAGCTATAGAGGAGTCTGGCCCCTTGGCCGTCACCTACCCAGCCAGTCATCTGACATTGTTTTTCCTCGTCTCCCCGTTTGAGTCTCCTTCTCTCCCCCTTCGATGGAACGATGACGACGCCCCCTGGGCGGATACCAAAACTGTTTGTACCCACCGCGGAGACCGAGCAACCTTGGCCGATGCCCGGTGGAGCTGTCCTATGCAGCTATAGAGGAGTTTGGCCCCTTGGCCGTCACCTACCCAGCCGGTCATCTGACATTGTTTTTCCTTGTCTCCCCGTTTGTGTCTCTTTCCCTCCCCCTTCGATGGAACTATGACGACGCCCCCTGGGCGGATACCAAAACTGTTTTTACCTACCGCGGAGCCCGAGCAACCTTGGCCGATGCCCGGTGGAGCTGTCCAATACAGCTATAGAGGAGTCTGGCCCCTTGGCCGTCACCTACCCAGCCGGTCATCTGACATTTTTTTCCTCGTCTCCCCGTTCGTGTCTCCTCCCCTCCCCCTCCTCCTCCCTCTGTGATTCTTTGATTCAAACTGATGTAACTATGTAACCTGTAACTCGCTGATTCAACTGATATAACTATGGATCCTGTAACTCGCTGATCCTCATGTAAAGCGCTCTGATACCTCCGGGTCTAGCCAGCGCTATATAAAACTTTGCAAATAAATAAAATAAATAAAAAATAAAAAATAATAGTGGGCCAGCATTTGCCTTGGCCTCTCCGTGTGGCCAGAGGCCATTTTGTAAAGTCTGTGTCCATAATAGGCCTGCTTGAGTTCATTGTTTTCCAGGCCTCCTGCTTGTTGTTGTTGTTGTGAGTGACCATGTGGCTGGTGGCCATTTTGTGGTGGTGGTAGTGCTTTTGCCACAGACCTGCATGTCTTCTTTCCTTTGTTCCTCTTGGCTCATTGCTTCTTGTTGTGGCCTTCCTTGCCATGTGGCTGGTGGCCATTTTGTGAAGGCAGCCAGTGTGCACTGCTTTTGCCAAAGGCCTGCATTGTCTGTCTTCCCTTTCTTGTTGTTGTGGCCTGGCCATGTAGCTGGCGGCCATTTTGTGAAGGGGCAGCCAGTGTGCTTCTGCATTAGGCCTGCAAGCCTTCTTTGTGGTGGCCATGCCTTCTTGCTGGTTATTGTTTTGCACAATTTGCATGCAATATTTTCTTCTTTTATTTTTTATCCAGCAAAAAATGTAGCACAGTTCACTACATTTTCTAATAAATTTGCAATGTTATTGATTTGATTTGATTCACTATGTGGCCTAGTCTGCCAATGGGTGTTCCAACCAATAGGCCCAGGCCAGAGCTACTCATGGGTGCATGAAACAACTGTTTCTGTGGTGTCTGTTGAATTTAAACATCCTTTAGGGCATGGATGGCATTGGATTGAAATGCAAAATGTGTTTTTTGGGGTTTTTATCTTTTTTCATGTGTGTTAAATAAATGCCTTTGTTGGATGTGTGTGGTTGTTGTGTAACTTGCATTGCAAACCTTTTTTAGCCCTGTGGATTTTTGTTTTTGGCATTGTTGTCAAGCTGTGTTGTTTAGCATGCCTCCTTTGTCTGGCCAGTGTGTGAGTGTGTTTGTTTGTAATAGTGGACCAGCATTTGCCTTGGCAGAGCCTCTCCGTGTGGCCAGAGGCCATTTTGTAAAGTCTGTGTCCATAATAGACCTGCTTGAGTTCATTGTTTTCCAGGCCTCCTGCTTGTTGTTGTTGTGAGTGACCATGTGGCTGGTGGCCATTTTGTGGTGGTGGTAGTAGTGCTTTTGTCATAGACCTGCATGTCTTCTTTCCTTTGTTCCTTTTGTTCCTCTTAGCTTATTGCTTCTTGTTGTGGCCTGCCTGGCCATGTGGCTGGCGGCCATTTTGTGAAGGCAGCCAGTGTGCTTTTGGCATAGGCCTGCATTGTCTGTCTTCCCTTTCTTGTTGTTGTGGCCTGGCTATGTGGCTGGCGGCCATTTTGTGAAGGCAGCCAGTGTGCTTCTGCATTAGGCTTGCATGTCTTTCTCTTTCCTTTCTTCCTCTTGGCTTGTTGCTTCTATCCATTGTCATCTGCAGCTCCCTGAATGCTGAATCCCACGAGATGCACAATGCCAAACAGGGTCCGTTACATTTGTATTTTTGTTATTGTGCTTCTCCTTTCCTATCCTTCCTCAGTGTACTGTACACTAGTACACCAACCATGAAAGCCCTTGTTTTTGTCAGTCTCAAAAATGTCTACACTGTATTGTTATGTTTTTTTTAAATAACTGAGGTAATACATTTAATAATAATATTAATAAGTGTGACCACACACAAAGTTATATATTATATTTGTTTGTTTGTACTAGTAGTAATTGAGCCACAACAATGAATACCATGTTTCACTGATGTTCTTCCTGCTTCTTTGCTTTTAGGTGCACAAAAGAGGAGGAGGCGTCATCAGCCATTGTACTGCCAGACAGAAGTCCTTCTGCGCATGACGTCAGGTGACGCGTGACCACAGACATCTCTTCAACTTGTGCCACTGCGTGCTGCTGACATCTGAAGAAGATGGCCACAAAGAAAGGTACCAGGTCCTCCAGTACCAAGAAAGTTGCCAGTGAGAAGAAGGAACTGCCACCTACCAAGACTGGTGTGCCGCCCAAGATCTTTTTTGGGAAAACAAAAATTGTGCCTGTAGCAGCGGTGTCTGGGGAGCAAGCTGGGAGCAGCACCCCCGCATCAGTGGACCCACCCCACCAACCTAGGCCCAAGTCCATGTCTGTCGCAGAGGAAGCCAGTCTAATCACGACAACGAGCAGTGATGATGAAATTGACTTATCGTTATCGCAAAGTAGTACCCAATCCATGCAGGGAACTGAGATAAGTGGGCTACAACTGCCGCAACTGCCCCCAAAAGTAGTTGTTCCTCCCGAAGTAGGGGCAGTTCAGGAGATAGAGCTTCCTGCAGAGGAAGAAGAGCAAGCCACTCTTTCAGAAGATCCATTGTCTTCCAGATCCCCAGCAAGGAAAAGGAGGGTTAGCCCATCAACTTCTTTTGCAAGCCCCCCTTCTGATGATCTAGACGCCACTTGGATCCCACCACCTCAGTCTGAGAGTGAGACACGCCACGAGACAAGGCTAGGGAAAAGGAAGGTTCCAGAAAGCCTTAGAGTTATGGAGGTAGATGTAGAAGAGGAGGATGATGACGAGCCAGTCATCATCATGGACATTAGTCCCGCCCAAGTGGAGACTGACATTACCCCATCCCAAATTGCTGTGAGGGATGTGGCACGGATACCACCAACACAGATCCTACCACCAACACCACCTCCAGCTTCCATATTTAGCCGGCAGCCACGTATATCCACCACAAGTACCACCTCGGTAGAAGTAGGTACTGCAGAGAGTCAAACTTCACGCCCACCTACCAGTTCATCTGGCATTGCAAGTGGCACCAGCAGCAGTGCCAGAAAGTTGACCTCCCCAGTTTGGGACTTCTTTTCGGTTAGCACGAAGGAGGTGAACATTGCTATATGCTCCATTTGTGGACAAGGTGTTAGTCAGGGTAAGCTTGGTATAAACTATGGTACCGGAGGCCAAACAACCCATCTGAAAAAACACCACTTGATCCAGTGGGAGGTGCACCTTAGCGGCCAAAAAACTGCACCCATTGCTGTTGGTGGGGATGAAGAAGTAGAAGATACGACAGTGGTGGAAGGTGAACAAGAGGGAGACATTTTCTCTGGTACACAAAGTAGCCCTGTCCCCAGCAGTGCAGTGGTACCGCCCACATCCTCATCAGCAACATCGCAGTGGCACAAGAGTAAGAGTCAGGCTGAGACACCAAGGGGTCCCAGGCAAGAGAGTACCGCAATGAAAAAACATGCGTGGAGCCTAACAACATCTGGCGTCAAGAAGTCACCTGCATCAGTGGCACCAGAAAAGAAAAAAATCCAGCCTACCATTCTCAGCATGTTTTGGTTGGAGGGGCAGTATGAATGCAACCACCCAACGGCACGTTTGTACAATGCGAAGCTGGCTAAAATGTTAGCGCTGGACCTCCTCCCTTTTTCTTTTGTGGAAGGGGTGGGTTTTCTTGAATTTGTGACAGCCATCTGCCCAAAATGGAAGGTTCCCAGCTGGTCCTATTTCGCCAGAGTTGCTGTTCCAGCACTACATCACGACGTGCTGGAATTGCTTGGACAACCTTTGCAGGAGAGTGCTGTTCACACTATCCACCTGACAACAGACATGTGGACCAGTTGCCAAGCCACTGATTACTCGTGCATCACTGCACACTGGATCTCTTTTGTGGGGGTTAGAGAAAAGATATCTGCAGTAGGTGTTGTTGACACTGCTGAGATTTTTAATGCCACTCGGAAACATGCAACTGTAGCCATGTTCGCCATGGAGAAATCTCATACTGCTGCAAACATTTTGGAAGACTTTGACAGCAAGGTCTTTGAATGGCTGCGCCCAAGAGGGGTTAACATTGGTTTTGTTGCCACGGACAATGGCAGTAATATAGTTAAGGCCATGTCCAATGGTGGCTATTTCAGGGTCCTGTGTTTGGCGCACTGCATTAACATCATTGTTCAAGACTTTCTGAAAAAAGAAGACCGAGTCAGCAACTTACTGACCACATGCAGAAGAATCTGCACACATTTCAGCCATTCTTTTAAAGCCCGGAAGCAGCTGAGGATCATTCAACGTGAGCATAGAATGCCAGTTAAAGCACTCATCCAGGAGGTGCCAACACGTTGGAACTCAACTTATTACATTCTTGAACGTCTGTTTGGGCAGTACAGACCAATCAATGAATATGTCATGCAAAGAGGGGATGCTACTGTGAAAGGCATGATCATTGAGATGGACCAATGGGGCCTAATTAAATGCCTGACAGAGATGCTACTTCCTTTCGAGCTCTTCACACGTGAAGTCAGCAAGGAGGACTGTACTATGGGTCAAGCTATCCCATTGTTGCAGCTTAAGGGAGGGGGTGTCTGCAATGTACGCAGGTGTGGAGGAAAAAAAAGAAGCATATGAGTTGGTGGCGAGCTTAACCCTTCGCTTATCTGAAAATACAAGGGTGCAAAGAGGCATTGTGTCATCGAACCATTACATTTCTGCCACAATTCTGGAACCACGGTACAAACAAGTACTGAACACATTGATTCCTTTTTTAGAAGGAGGATGTTGCCAAGTACAAAACTTGGATAGCTGCGGAAGCCAGTCACTTAGAAAAAGAACGGCTGGGAATTAGAGGCCTGCAACTCCAGGCCAAAACAAGTACTGCAGGGCAGCCGGCATCAAGTTCAACTTCAGAGCCTGAGGGCAGTGCGGTTGGCTCACAGCAGTCAAAACCACAAACAACACCAAGAACAACAACAACAAGAACAGGAGCATCAGCCCCTCCAAAATCAGCACAGGAATGGTTTCTACAGCAAGGGCTTGTTAGGTCCAGTGCTGAGGCAAAGGCAAAAGAGGCCGAGCAAAGGGGAGCACCTGAGCATTGAGCGGATGGTCCACGCCTAACTGGATGACCCAACAGAAGTCTTCATTGATCAAAACCCATTGCTGTATTGGTATGGGAAAAAGCACCAATGGCCAGTGCTCAGCAGGCTGGCGATAAACTATCTGACTTGCCCTGTCGCAAGTGTCTCTTCTGAGCATGTTTTCAGTGCTGCTGGTGCCGTTCTGACAGTGAGAAGGACCAGTCTCTCGCCCCAAAATGTGGCGAGGTTAACCATGATCAAAATGAATCAGCACTTTATACCACCGGATTACACCATACCTGAAGTAGCACAGCAGGAAGATGAAAACGGCGACTTAGGTCATGGAAGTAGTGTGTTAGATGACCTACTTCAGGGTGAACCACCAGAGTTTGAGGACGAGCTCTACTTCCCTGACAACAACTAGGCTTTCGACTTGTTACTTTCTTTCTTGCTTTTTTACTTTTATTATTTGTGTGTGTCTCTGTCTTTCTGGTTCGAATCACAACAAATCCATCACCACCGTCTTACTCTTTTATTGCCGGATTGGATTTGCAACTGTGTGCAGTCAGTGAAAAAGTAAGTCCACTCCTCCGAGTCCTGCTCCAGTCCACTCCTGACTTGCCCTAAATCCATTTCCCTAAAGCCAGACATTGAATGGAGAATAGTACAAGAAATGTGTGCCTGCCTCGTTGAGTCCCTCCAAAGAACCTGACTATAGCTATCCTCCTTTTCGAGCTGAGACGGACTGCCCCGTAAGAACAGGTAAATGATGGCATGCATTGGACGCTGACTCTGAGTGATTGGTGTTTGTGTTGTTGTTGTGCATGATGTCCCTTCTTGTTGTTTAATAACAAAATTGTACTACTGCAGGCAGATCCATTGCATTTTTGATTCTGGACTCACTCGGTACACTACAGAGTTGGACACCATGATGACCATACCATACTCGCAGTCAGTCAGTAGGATCGGAGATGATTGATGTAATAACTCGGGGCGTTTCATGAAGTGGCCTAAAAGGTAAACAAGTCGACAACAACCACACCAGACCTACATGTCTGTGTAGTGGTGGAGGCAAGTGTAGTGGTATGACTGACAGCGGTGCATTGATTTAGTTACTTAATTTGGAAAATGCTATGTTGCTGTGTATGTGTGCTCGGTGGTGTCTGGCTCAAAATCTAAGCTAAGTGGAGATTGGGTGTGCGCCGTGGGCCTGCTCTGTCCTGTTGTTGTTGGGGTTAATGCTGGAAACAGAGTAGACATAATTTAGCCATGCCGCCTCTGAAAGTGTTCTTGTTGCACTCCTCCTTAATTTATGCATTTTTACTTTTCTCCTTGATTTTTCAATATCCCTTTTGTTTTTCCATCTACACATACAGGCTGGCCTTTACCCTGTGCTATACTGGGAAAAACGCAAAAACAACAGTTGATGGACAGAATGCAGAACAATGTCATACATTCACCCCAGTACAGAGATCTGGGCCTAAATCCATCGTTTTTATGCTCACCATGCCATTCCAGTTTGAACCCAGCCATATGCAAATCAATCTTGACCCTGTGCCTCATGGGAACAGTCCAGCCCGAACTGCCAAGCCAGGTCCTCCCTTGACTGGAAACAAGCATCCTAGGACCGGTTTCGGGGTTTCACCCCTCTTCAGCCAGGATAGCTTGTTTCCAGTGGCATGGAGAGCACGGGACCCACGTCTGGGCATACCCGTCCTACTCGGGGTGACAAATGCAAAAACAACAGTTGATGGACAGAATGCAGAACAATGTCATACATTCACCCCAGTACAGAGATCTGGGCCTCAATCCATCGTTTTTTTGCTCACCATGCCATTCCAGTTTGAACCCAGCCATATGCAAATCAGTCTTGACCCTGTGCCTCATGGGAACAGTCCAGCCCGAACTGCCAAGCCAGGTCGTCCCTGGACTGGAAACAAGCATCCTAGGACCGGTTTCGGGGTTTCACCCCTCTTCAGCCAGGATAGCTTGATTCCAGTGGCATGGAGAGCACGGGACCCACGTCTGGCATACCCGTCCCACTCGGGGTGACAAATGCAAAAACAACAGTTGATGGACAGAATGCAGAACAATGTCATACATTCACCCCAGTACAGAGATCTGGGCCTAAATCCATCGTTTTTTTGCTCACCATGCCATTCCAGTTTGAACCCAGCCACATGCAAATCAGTCTTGACCCTGTGCCTCATGGGAACAGTCCAGCCCGAACTGCCAAGCCAGGTCCTCCCTGGACTGGAAACAAGCATCCTAGGACCGGTTTCGAGGTTTCACCTCTCTTCAGCCAGGATAGCTTGATTCCAGTGGCATGGAGAGCACGGGACCCACGTCTAGGCATACCCGTCCCACTCGGGGTGACAAATGCAAAAACAACAGTTGATGGACAGAATGCAGAACAATGTCATACATTCACCCCAGTACAGAGATCTGGGCCTAAATCCATCGTTTTTTTGCTCACCATGCCATTCCAGTTTGAACCCAGCCATATGCAAATCAGTCTTGACCCTGTGCCTCATGGGAACAGTCCAGCCCGAACTGCCAAGCCAGGTCCTCTCTGGACTGGAAACAAGCATCCTAGGACCGGTTTCGGGGTTTCACCCCTATTCAGCCAGGATAGCTTGATTCCAGTGGCATGGAGAGCACGGGACCCATGTCTGGGCATACCCGTCCCACTCGGGCTGACAAATGCAAAAACAACAGTTGATGGACTGAATGCAGAACAATGTCATACATTCACCCCAGTACAGAGATCTGGGCCTAAATCCATCATTTTTTTGCTCATCATGCCATTCCAGTTTGAACCCAGCCATATGCAAATCAGTCTTGACCCTGTGCCTCATGGGAACAGTCCAGCCCGAACTGCCAAGCCAGGTCCTCCCTGGACTGGAAACAAGCATCCTAGGACCGGTTTCGGGGTTTCACCCCTCTTCAGCCAGGATAGCTTGATTCCAGTAGCATGGAGAGCACGGGACCCACGTCTGGGCATACCCGTCCCACTCGGGGTGACAAATGCAAAAACACCAGTTGATGGACAGAATGCAGAACAATGTCATACATTCACCCCAGTACAGAGATCTGGGCCTAAATCCATCGTTTTTTTGCTCACCATGCCATTCCAGTTTGAACCCAGCCATATTCAAATCAGTCTTGACCCTGTGCCTCATGGGAACAGTCCAGCCCGAACTGCCAAGCCAGATCCTCCCTGGACTGGAAACAAGCATCCTAGGACCGGTTTCAGGGTTTCACCCCTCTTCAGCCAGGATAGCTTGATTCCAGTGGCATGGAGAGCACGGGAACCACGTCTGGGCATACCCGTCCCACTCGGGGTGACAAATGCAAAAACAACAGTTGATGGACAGAATGCAGAACAATGTCATACATTCACCCCAGTACAGAGATCTGGGTCTAAATCCATCGTTTTTTTGCTCACCATGCCATTCCAGTTTGAACCCAGCCATTTGCAAATCAGTCTTGACCCTGTGCCTCATGGGAACAGTCCAGCCCGAACTGCCAAGCCAGGTCCTCCCTGGACTGGAAACAAGCATCCTAGGACCGGTTTCGGGGTTTCACCCCTCTTCAGCCATGATTTAACCCAGATCTCTTGACTGGGGGTGAATGTTTTGATTTGTTCTGCATTCCGTCCATCAATTGTGTGTCTTTTGCTTTCTCGCCCTAAGTGCGCCAGGTATGCCCAGAACGTGGGTCCTGGGCTCACTGTGCCACTGGAATCAAGCTATCCTGGCTGAAGAGGGGTGAAACCCCGAAACCGGTCCTAGGATGCTTGTTTCCGGTCCAGGGAGGACCTGGCTTGGCAATTCGGGCTGGACTGTTCCCATGAGGCACAGGGTCAAGACTGATTTGCATATGGCCGGGTCTAAACTGGGGTGGCATGGTGAGCAAAAGAATGATGGATTTAACCCAGATCTCTTGACTGGGGGTGAATGTTTTGATTTGTTCTGCATTCCGTCCATCAATTGTGAGTCTTATACTGGGAAAAACAACTCACACTTATCTTACCAATCCGCATCCGCCAGGCAGGCAGTGACACCCAAGATTGACGGACGGAGCGTCCATGGAAGGAAGGACCAAGAGGAATGCAGAGATGCAACTCCCAATTTGACCATAACATAGTTATAGTATCATCAGTTTTCATTTGATTCATTTTTTCTCTTCAATCATTATGACTGTGTGTGTTGTTGTTTATTATGTTTGCTTATATATTTAACCCCTTTGTTTCCAAAAAATAGGGGAGGTAGAGGTTCTAGGCTAGGTTTACCCTCCTTACATTATATGGTTACACAAAAATCGAATATATCGAAGAAAACCTGCCCATGGGGGAGCAAACAAACAGGATCCAACGAACGTTTGTTGCAATCACTTTTACTAGAAAAAAGAACTTTTTTCTAGAGACCCCTCACCCACCAGGGTTACCCCTAGGTGGCATGCTTCATCATTGGGGTTCCTCTCAATCTTCTACGGATTGAGGCGTGCTACGACTTGCGAACTACGTAGGAACACTTATTTATAGACTATGTGAGGTGCAGTGATGTGGAGTGAAAGGGAATTTAAAAAAAAAAATACCTAACTGGTGAGCTATTACTTTATTCCCGTCCCTAGTTGGTATGGTTAAAAACAGGGGTTGATACCAGGAAGACACCTGACCATAATGAGTCTGGCTCTCCTAGTACTCTTGCGTCAACATGTTTCGAGTTGTCCCCTACAAGCTCTTCATCAGGACTCCACGGGGTCCAGCCCCGTGTGTACCACTCCTAAGCAGTCCTATATTAAGGGCACAGTGAGGTGCACACCTAGTGTGTATACACACAATACATACAGTTTTTATAGAAATTTCGTATCTGTAAAGGAGAAAGCAAAAAGATATTAAAAGCAACTATTACCTGTCAGACAAGCTGGCAGGCCACATAAATCTGTTGTAACATGCCATTCTTTACATGGATCAATGCACCCGTATATAGTGGGTGCTCTTATCGTCTATGTTGGGTGCTCTTCTGGTGTGTGTTGGAAGTGTCACAAACTCGAAACGGTGAAAAACTGTGAAAAGGCTAGTGCGATAGGACACCACTTGACAAACAACATGAAACATAAAATAATCCCTTGAGACGTACTCTTGTTAATGCAATACTATTGCCTCATGGTCAATACCAGGGGTAGAGGGGCTTGTAGTCAAACTCTGGAAAAAGAGACAAGATTTCTAATTAGCCGCTTCTAGTTGCGAATAAAACGAGATGATAGCATTTTCTCAACGGAGTCGATAAAGCCCTCTTTTGCCACTTACTTCGTCAAAGCACGCCTCTTGGTCATTACCTACTGCTTTCCAGGAGACCGCTTATTAATGCGTGTATCTGCCCGGCGCATATTTGAAGCAGCCGGCACAGAAGTGCTGTGTCACTCTGCTCAGCTACTCGACCGCGCACCAGTCCTGAAAATGGATGCCGTTGTTGGGAAACGGCGGTGCCATGTTAGGTGAATTCCGTAATTAAAAAATGATAGCTGCTTAAACAGGGTGATCCTGTCAACACTTACAAGTATGCGAGTAGTGCAATATGATCAATAAACATATCCTAGGTGTCCTCTGTATGCATAAAAACAGCTGCCAAAGTGCCGAATTAACGATGTTCAGTACTCTACTTGGCAAACATCCGCGCATTGGTCACATGGACACGAAGTTGTTAACAGGCAAAACGTGGCGCCATATTGGGAGAATTCCCATCTGGAAAGCGTGATTATTTCCTTATCTGAGAAATGATTATGCACATCTATTACTCATAAGGCAAAACCCTCTGTGTAAAAAGGCTGACATAGTTTGAGGGGTTACATGTAAGAGGAGATCGCTAAATAGGGGATCGGTCAGTAAAAGTAAGCATATCCAACAAGTATATTCAAAAGGTTCTAGGGCTAGGTAAAGTTGAGTATCTAGGCTGCGAAAAAGTATTAGAAACCCTCGCAATGCAAGGGTCGTGATTCAAGGGTCACTAGAAGGGATATAAGTAATTATAACCAATAGAGGTAGGGTTAATTGATATGGCCAAACACTGAGGTATTCCACTACCCTGTTAATTCCTGCACAGGTAGCGTGACCTTACAGACTGTGAGTAGGATACTAGGGAAGACTGGGTCAGTGCTCCATCGCAAAAACCACTGCCATTGAATTAACCAACAAATTTGCCCCAGGGGATATTATCATTCAATCCCTCAGTGTCCGTATGGAGTTTTTATACCCATTGCTGCTTTTTTCCAGTAGTCTGTGTTCCAAATTGTCACTGTAACCAAGATGTTCAAGGACAACCCATTTCAGATCGTTTGGTGTATGTTTCTGTTCTATGAAATGTGAGGACATTTTTGTAGTAATGCGGTGACACCTGATGTTACTACGGTGTTCACATATCCTGGTGCTTACTTTCCTTGTAGTCATACCCACATAATGTAGGTTACAGGGGCAAGTTATTATGTATACCACTCCTGTCGTGTTACAATTTGTTAGTTTTTGTAATTCCCAGTTCCTCCCGTTGTTGAAGGACACTTTCTTGGTAACTGTGGTCAGGTGGCATACGCTACAATTTCTGCACAGGTGATGACCCGTGGGCAGAGTGCCTCGCACAGATGGATTCCTTTCTCTATTTGTTATTGATTTTAGGCGTGTATGAACCAAAATGTCTTTCAGATTCATCCCCCTCTTGTGGGAGAACATCGGCTTAGGGATGTTAAGCTGTCTGCTGTTCAGAATGCGCCTGTGTTTCCTGACAATTTTGGTAACACGATCCGAGGCAATGTTGAAGGTTGTAATGCAGATAGTCTCAAGAAAAGAGAGGGGTCCTCCTCACCAAAGGGACAGGACACCAAAAATGACACTAAGTCACACAAAACTTCCCTTTGTTTTTTTTTTAAAAGCATACCATCATGGATACATTCTTCATTCATACACATTCAGATAATCACCAACGAAAATAGCAAAAGCCAAAAACTAATATAAAAATGTTTATTCAATGGATCCTTTAGTAAGTTAAAAAGTTAAAATATACAATATAAACAATAAGACAAACGCTAACAAAGCATATCTACAATATACCTCATAACACTCAAAATTAGGGAGAATGCAATACGTAATAAGGTGCAAATTAAAACACACAACACACCAAACCAATGATCATTACAGGTTCAACATGCACTAATATCCTTCTGTTATTTTATCAATAAGAACCAGTTTGATTTGGTGGCTGTGAAAATCAAGTAGCAACGCGTTTCGGTGGTATAAGTTGATCCAACCACCTTCTTCAGGCTTAATCATAAGATTTCTCCCAGTACTTTCATCTATTATAAAAACATTACATAAAAACCAGATTTCAGATTTATATAAGAATACATATTATATACATCATATCAATCATTTCATACTAAAACTATTTTGCATATTTATCTATTTTACAATGCATCATGACATACACATTATAAACACTTATATGAGACTTTTGGCTCTGACAATGTGGATTGCACAAAGTAGTCCTCACTCACACACACCACCTACCAACATGAGTGTATCACATACTCCAACCATAGGCTATAAAAATAGCTGTACAGAAATACCCACCAAAATTGGTGATGATGAATTTCTAAAAGGGGATCTAATTCCTCCATCACACCAAATCTTCTTTCTCGTGTCTCCACAATCAATAAGGGACTGAAGGCGGACATAAACTCTCACCTATGCCCTAGAGTAAATAATAATAGAGCAATCATACATATTCATTAAACTCTTTCACTGCTCTTTACATACTCAAAACATATGCTATGAACATAGCTATAGGGAATTACCCACCTGATTTAATGATGAGGAATTTTTAAAGAGGGGATCTGACTCCTCCAACGTACCGAATCTTCTTCCTCATATGAACCACAGTAATTAAGGGACTGAAGGCGTGAATAACCTGTTACTTCTGCCCTAGAGTAAATAAAGGAGCAAATACACATATAAGGTTGACTCTCTCACCGCTATCATATTAATCACCCACAACTAGTAATCTAATTTGTATTTACCTTTGCTTGGGCCAAACGATTCGCAGGCACAGGTGAACCTGCCTTGAAATATAAAGTGAGCCAACATCCAGTTGTATTATTTGTACTATGGCCACCACTCGTCCTAAACGCGGAGTCAAAAGCCTGTTGAATATTAAAACAATTTTTACTTGTCCACCGTGATTTAAAATTTTAAGCTGTCTCCCGCATCATAATCCTATTATTTAGAACCTAGCGTTACCCTAAGGAAGGCCCGCCCGTCCTGGATAAAAATTCATCTAAAAATGTCTGCAAAAACTATAGGCTTATAATTTATCATTTTCGAAGTGGGCCCCCAATTAAGGATAACAAACCCCGCTATTCCTATTTCGGAGTCAATTCAAATAAACCTTTAGAATACTTCGCCCTTCGCGCCTTTAAACCCAAACTGAGATGTCCTAACACAAACACGGGCAGAAACAGAACGGGTTAAAAATTAGCCTCGAAAAATATATAATGTGCAGATGTATTGTAATGCTAAACCGATAATAAAGGGGCACTTACATCCCTGGCGTAAATCTAAGACAGGGAGTACATACCGCCCCAACCTGCCTATTGCAGCTAAGTAATCATATGTAAATGCAGGTCTTTCGCAGAATGAATATCCCATGCAGGCACTCGTATTTGACAACTAACCCGCATGAATAGGTCAACGGGCCATACTAAAAAACCTGTTTAAATCTTAGGTTTATATGAGTACAAACAACTCGGCTCAGAAAGTTCCATTAAAGTTACTAATTTTTAACCATGAACGAGCACAGACTGACACAAATAGACCGTCAGTTTTAAATGCCAATAAATACAAGCCCGTAGTGGGTCCTACCTCGTATTTAATTTACTTATTATTTGCTTACTAGCGGGGTTACCGGGACTTAACAGCCTCCTGGTGTGCTCCGTTCGACGTCGGTATGTTCCTGACTATCCGGGTCCTCCTTTAAATACAACCTACCCCTCCAATTACGTGTCATAAAATTCGAAATAGAAAGGGGTTGATTCAAACAAGCTAATCGTCATCTTAAAGCAGGTTGTGTGTAATTTTAAAAATTCTCCTTTCTCTCCACTAACTTTTAGTGTTCCAGACCATTTAACCGTTTCCAAACCGGGAACTTAATTTTCTCAGAGTTATAGACAGCGCACCCCCACCTATTTTATTAATCATAAAGAGTATGGCCATAATTGGTTGTATTTAAAGGAGGACCCGGATAGTCAGGACCATTTTGTTTTTGCCCGTGTTTGTGTTAGGACAGCTCAGTTTAGGTTTAAAGGCCCGACGGGCGGAGTATTCGAAAGGTTTATTTGAATTGACTCCGAAATAGGAATAGCGAGGTTTGTTATCCTTAATTGGGGGCCCACTTCGAAAATGATAAATTATAAGCCTATAGTTTTTGCAGACATTTTTAGATGAATTTTTATCCAGGACGGGTGGACCTTCCTTAGGGTAACGCTAGGTTCTGAATAATAGGATTATGATGCAGGAGACAGCTTAACATTTAAAATCACGGCGGACAAGTAAAAATTGTTTTTATATTCAACAGGCTTTTGACTCCGCGTTTAGGATGAGTGGTGGCCAATAGAAGTTCTGTTAATACAACTGGATGTTGGCTCACTTTATATTTCAAGGCAGGTTCACCTGTGCCTGCGAATCGTTTGGCCCAAGCAAAGGTAAATACAAATTAGATCACTAGTTGTGGGTGATTAATATGAAAGCGGTGAGAGAGTCAACCTTATATGTGTATTTGCTCCATTATTTACTCTAGGGCAGAAGTAACAGGTTATTCACGCTTAAGTCCCTTAATTACTGTGGTTCATACGAGGAAGAAGATTCGGTACGTTGGAGGAGTCAGATCCCCTCTTTAAAAATTCCTCATCATTAAATCGGGTGGGTAATTCCCTATAGCTATGTTCATAGCATATGTTTTGAGTATGTAAAGAGCAGTGAAAGAGTTTAATGAATATGTATGATTGCTCTATTATTATTTACTCTAGGGCATAGGTGAGAGTTTATGTCTGCCTTCAGTCCCTTATTGACTGTGGAGACACGAGAAAGAAGATTTGGTGTGCTGGAGGAGTTAGATCCCCTTTTAGAAATTCATCATCACCAATTTTGGTGGGTATTGCTGTATAGCTATTTTTATAGCCTATGGTTGGAGTATGTGATACGCTCATGTTGGTAGGTGGTGTGTGTGAGTGAGGACTACTTTGTGCAATCACCATTGTCAGAGCCAAAAGTCTCATATAAGTGTTTATAATGTGTATGTCATGATGCATTGTAAAATAGATAAATATGCAAAATAGTTTTAGTATGAAATGATTGATATGATGTATATAATATGTATTCTTATATAAATCTGAAATCTGTTTTTATGTAATGTTTTTATAATAGATGAAAGTACTGGGAGACATCTTATGATTAAGCCTAAAGAAGGTGGTTGGATCAACTTATACCACCGAAAGCGTCGCTACTTGATTTTCACAGCCACCAAATCTAACTGGTTCTTATTGATAAAATAACAGAAGGATATTACTGCATGTTGAACCTGTAATGAACATTGGTTTGGTGTGTTGTGTGTTTTAATTTGCACCTTATTACATATTGCATTCTCCCTAATTTTGAGTGTTATCAGGTATATTGTAGATATGCTTTGTTAGCGTTTGTCTTATTGTTTATATTGTATATTTTAACTTTTTTACTTACTAAAGGATCCATTGAATAAACATGTTTATATTCGTTTTTGGCTTTTGCTATTTTCTTTGGTGATTATCTGAATGTGTATGAATGAAGAATGTATCCATGATGGTATGCTTTTAAAAAAAAAACAAAGGGACGTTTTATCTGACTTAGTGTAATGCAGATAGGCCTTCTTTCTTTTTCAGTGTTCTCATTCCGGTGTGTCTCAAGTAGGGCATCCCTGTGGTTGTTGGCTGCTCTTTTCTTTGCTTTTGATACCAATCTTGCTGGGTAATTCCTTGTGAGGAGTTTGTCTGTTCATTTTTCGGCTTGTATTCAACACATTACCCTTTGGAAAAGGTACATCGATGATATTCTGCTAATTTGGGAAGGAGAAGAGTCCAGAGCGGATGAGTGCATCACCTGGTTAAACCTACAGGACACTTTTCTCAAATTCACCCATACCGTGAGCAGATCCCAGTTGGTATTCTTGGACCTCAACATTTTTTTATTTAATGGATCCCTGAGGACAACAACACACTAGAAACCCACTGCAAAGAACTGCCTACTATTGTACAATAGTTTCCACCCTAGGCATCTGAAGGAAAATCTCCCCTTCGGCCAGTTCCTCAGGTTAAGGAGGAACTGTACCGAAATGAAAGACTTTAGAGTACAAGCCGAAACATTAACAGACAAACTCCTCACAAGGTATTACCCAGCAAGATTGGTATCAAAAGCAAAGAAAAGAGCAGCCAACAACCACAGGGATGCCCTACTTGAGACACACCGGAATGAGAACACTGAAAAAGAAAGAAGGCCTATCTGCATTACAACCTTCAATATTGCCTCGGATCGTGCTACCAAAATTGTCAGGAAACACTGGCGTATTCTGAACAGCGGACAGCTTAACATCCCCAAGCCGATGTCTCCCACAAGAGGGGGATGAATCTGAAAGACATTTTGGTTCATACATGCTCAAAATCAATAGCAAATAGAGAAAGGAATCCATCTTTGCTAGGCACTCCGCCCACGGGTCATTACCCGTGCGGAAATTGTAGCGTATATCACCTGACCACAGTTACCAAGAAAGTGTCCTTCAACAACGGGATGAACTGGGAATTACGAAAACTAACAAATTGTAACACGACAGGAGTGGTATACATAATAACTTGCCCCTGTAACCTACATTATGTGGGTATGACTACAAGGAAAGTAAGCATCAGGATATGTGAACACCGTAGTAACATCAGGTGTCACCGCATTACTACAAAAATGTCCTCACATTTCATGGAACAGAAACATACACCAAACGATCTGAAATGGGTTGTCCTTGAACATCTTGGTTACAGTGACAATGTGGAACACAGACTACTGGAAAAAGAGGACACAAAGGGATTGAATGATAATATCCCCTGGGGCCAATTTGTTGGTTAATCCAATGGTAGTGGTTTTTGCGATGGAGCACTGACCCAGTCTTCCCTAGTATCCTACTCACAGTCTGTAATGTCACGCTACCTGTGCAGGAATCAACAGGGTAGTGGAATACCTCAGTGTTTGGCCATATCAATTAACCCTACCTCTATTGGTTATAATTACTTATATCCCTTCTAGTGACCCTTGAATCACGACCCTTGCTTTGCGTGGGTTTCAAATACTTTTTCGCAGCCTAGACACTGAACTTTACCTAGCCCTAGAACCTTTTGAGGGCTATGCTTACTTTTACTGACCGATCGCCTATATAGCGATCTCCTCTTACATGGAACCCCTCAAACTATGCCAGCCTTTTTACACAGAGGGTTTTGCCTTATGAGTAATGCATGTGCATAATCATTTCTCAGATA
The DNA here is from genome assembly GCA_963921515.1 of Calotriton arnoldi. Lineage (NCBI taxonomy): Eukaryota > Metazoa > Chordata > Amphibia > Caudata > Salamandridae > Calotriton > Calotriton arnoldi. The sequence goes on along the minus strand of CAWUFW010003349.1, from coordinate 362,018 downwards.
AGGTAATAATCACGTTTTCCAGATGGGAATTCTCCCAATATGGCGCCACGTTTTACCTGTTAACAACTTCATGTCCTTGTGACCAGTGCGCGGATGTTTGCCAAGTAGAGTACTGGACATCGTTAATTCGGCACTTTGGCAGCTGTTTTTTTGCACACAGAGGACACCTAGGATATGTTTATTGATCATATTGCACCCTTCGCATACTTGTAAGTGGTGACAGGATCACCCTGTTTAAGCAACTATCATTTTTAAATTACGGAATTCACCTAACATGGCGCCGCAGTTTTCCGACAGCGGCAGCCATTTTCAGGGCCGGTACGCGGTCGAGTAGCTGAGCAGACTGACACAGCACTTCTGTGCCGGCTGATTCAAATACGCGCCCGGCAGATACACGCATTAATATGCGGTCTCCAGGAAAGCAGTAGGTAATGACCAAGAGGCGTGCTTTGACGAAGTAAGTGGCAAAAGAGGGCTCGTTCGACTCCGTTGAGAAAATGCTATCCTCTCGTTTCATTTGCAACTAGAAGCAGCTAATTAGAAATCTTGTCTCTTTTTCCAGAGTTTGACTACAAGCCCCTCTACCCCTGGTATTGACCATGAGGCAATAGTATTGCATTAACAAGAGTCCGTCTCAAGGGATTATTTTATGTTTCATGTTGTTTGTCAAGTGGTGTCCTATCGCACTAGCTTTTACACAGTTTTTCACCGTTTTGAGTGTGTGACACATCCAACACACACCAGAAGAGCACCCAACATAGATGATAAGAGCACCCACTATATACGGGTGCATTGATCCATGTAAGGAATGGCATGTTACAACAGATTTATGTGGCCTGCCAGCTTGTCTGACAGGGAATAGTTGTTTTTAATATCTTTTTGCTTTCTCCTTTACAGATACGGAATTCCTATAAAAACCATATGTATTGTGTGTATACACACTAGGTGTGCACCTCACTGTGTCCTTAATATAGGACTGCTTAGGAGTGGTACACACGGGGCTGAACCCCGTGGAGTCCTGATGAAGAGCTTGTAGGGGACAGCTCGAAACATGTTGATGCAAGAGTACTAGGAGAGCCAGAATAATTATGGTCAGGTGTCTTTCTGGTATCAACCCCTGTTTTTAACCATACCAACTAGGGGCAGGAATAAAGTAGTAGCTCACCAGATAGGTATTTAAAAAAATGTTTCCCTTCCACTTCACATCACTGCACCTCACATAGTCTATAAATAAGTGCTCCTATGTAGTTTGCAAGTCGTAGCACGCCTCAATCCGTAGAGGATTGAGAGGAACCCCAATGATGAAGCATGCCACCTAGGGGTAACCCTGGTGGGTGAGGGGTCTCTAGAGAAAAGTCCTTTTTTCTAGTAAAAGTGATTGCAACGAACTTTCGTTGGATCCTGTTTGTTTGCTCCCGCATTGGCAGGTTTTCTTTGATATATTCGATTTTTGTGTAACTATATATTTAACCTCTAAAGCTATTTTTTAATTTTCTTTGCTAGGTTTAAAAGGAAGCCCGGTACAACAGAACATAAAATGTATGTAATTTGGGTCCCTCTGGGTGCAGACAGGCAAGGCAATTGCAAAATAATTATAATTAATAATATACTGCTGCCCTGTACTACTAGTCTAGTACTAGTCATCATCATGCATGCATTTCCTTTTTCTACCTTAACAGATTTATGATGGTCGTCTGGCAAGATTGTGTGTTGTCCATGTGTATTGTTTGTCTTTGTCAAACCTTTCCCTCAAATACCCCTTCCCAACCATTCATCAAACCCTAACCCTCTTCCCCCGGGGTGTGACTAAATTAAATTTACACCAATAATTGATCACACACTTACTGGGGCAGATGTGGTGAAAGCAACACTAACTCAAGGCAGGGCGAGGATCTTCTTCTGCTCTAAGTATATATATATATATCGGCCACACTGGCAACATATAGATTAGATTGCCCACCCATGCTCAGTATTCGCTATTCAATTTTTTTTCCAGAGGAACATAATTAACCCATCATAATTATTAATTGCCGGCATCGATTTATCATCCTTCCAGCACTAAAGGTTACGTTTGTCCACTTCATAGGCCGAGTCAACTTCAGCTTGTAACTTGTACTAGGCTATCCCTGCCACCATTATGTTTTATTTTACTTTAGCATTGCTTATCATTCATCATCATGGTTTCTTGTTTGGCAGTCTTCTTCTTGTGTACTGTACTTCTACTACTCGTTCCCTAGTCTCCCTCAGGTGACTGACTGTCTCATTTTTCTTTTTGCAAATGCAACTGTCTACTACTGCTACCACCACCCACCATGGCACCTTAGGAAACCAAACCATCACCATGCAGCCATCGCTTCGCCTAAACATCAATCACAGTTAAGAGAAGAAGTGTGGGGGAGGCAATAATGTATATACTATGGAAATTAATTAATTCACACACCCACATCCTTCCGAGTACATACTACAAAGGGGTTTTAGTTGCAGAATGCATAGACTAGGAGGAGAGACTGACAGTAGTAGGACAAGTGAGGGTACTGCATCTATCTGTTGGTGTGTTACACTATTAGCAGATTTCAAAAACTGGCTGCGGCCCTGCAGCAAAAGGAGGAAACAAACAAGGCGATGTAAAAGAGTAACCCACCCAGAAAAGATTTATATCATATGTATTGTAAAACTATAAATAATTTATTACCCTAACAAATATAAACTAGAAGAAGAAACCCACAACACCTGACTCACCCCTCTCCCTAACCCCAACCAATGACCAGTAAATTAAATAAATGTCCATGATTGTCCACGTCAAGAAGTTCAAGAAAACCCCAAGTTTCCCCAACTCCCAATATCCTACCCACCAAAAAAAGATTTAAAAAAGGGCAAGGGTCGAAGACTGAGGTCTAGCGGCGGGGGTGCCTGCTAGTGCGCTCCAGGACCTCCTCCAGCTAGCCACTAGGCGCGCCATCCGGAGGAGCATGCAGCGCCGAAAGTTCCTGCAGGAACAACAGGGGTGGGTAGCAGTGGATGATGAATTTGATGATGATGGGCTGCGGGCCGCTGCCAGAACCCGGTGCTGTACCACCGGAGGCACGGGGGGCCTGGCTGGGGCCCGGGGCATTGGAGGAAGCTGCAGCTGCTGCCTCCTCCTCCTCTGCCAAGACAACCAGCCGGTGATATTCTTCCCGGATGGCCTCCAACTTCCATTGCCGGGCCCTGGCTGCTAACTTCTGCCTGTTGGGTTGGGAAGGAGTAGCTATATCAAGAAAGAAAAAAGACAATTGTAACCAATACTCTTAGCAAAACAGTAACACAAAATTACACACATAAAAATTATAGTGGCACAGTAGCACTAGCAGTTGTGGTATCCTCCTCACTTCCTCTGCCCCTAAGATTTGGATGTGATGATTAGACTTTCAGGCATGAGGCACTATGGAGTAGACAAGTATTCTTCTCCTCTATCTTGTTTAGCACAATTAATCTTGTAGGCATGCCAGCTCAGTCAGCTTGTGCCCTAGACAGACATACTTGTGTCGCAGACTCGCGTTACTTTACTACTGTCTGCAGGTGGGGCAGCTGTACTACACAATTATCTATTTTTCCATTACGGCCATACTCTGTTAAATCAATGGCAAATGCTCAATTTCACTTTCACCCTGACTACTGCAATAAGGCACATGACATGCTTATGAATGATGATGATATACGGCACAACATCACGTCACTCATGTGATGATGATGATGACATACTGATTTGTAAGTAGTTACCATGCAGCCGATAGGCCACCCATGGCTGACACGGTCAAAATGACATGGGTAGGGACTGGAGCGGAAGTGGGCCTTGGAGTTGGAGGGAGGCGATTGATGATGGGTGGGTAGGGTACATAATAGTCATGCACAATATATATGTTGTGCTTGCAAACTACATGTGAGTCAAGGGAGTATTCCATTGTGAAATACAACCTCAAACCTTTGAATCAGATTAAAAAACCTTGCAAAAAAACAGTCCTTGTTCTTCCCAGGGCTTTTTTCATTTATCATTGCATTGATCTTCTAGCATTATTTTATTCTTCACCCTTGGCTTTGGTACTCGGGCACGGTTTAATTTTCTTTTACATTCTCTTCATCCAGTCTGACTCTTCTCACCTACTATGATACCATCCAGGCATCCATCCATCTAAACATGGCTATCATAAACCTTTCACCGACAACATACATTTGTCATAGATATAACCAACCACCAATCATGCGTCCTTGTTTGCCTTTGAGCTTGATCCCTCAAACCCCCCGGAGGATTCCTTTCACCCATACAGTTTCACCCACCCAGGCGGGCATCCTTTCTGCTTTCTTTCACCTTTCACCCATCCTTCAACTACCCATGCATCCTGTCATCAGCCACCTATATGCATCCTGGGGCCCCTTCCTTCACCCACGCATCCTTCTCTGCCAGTCATATATTACATGTCGTCTGACTCTTTGTCTTCGTCATAAAACTTTCTCTGCTGAGTTGAAGATAGAATAGAATAGGCCATTAGTTACTCAACCCCCGCCGCTAATGCTAATGTTAAGTAAAGGGTGTCTTCTCCAACTGTTCAGTGTTCACAACAACTTAGTCTCAGCAGAAGTACAGTGTACTGAGTGTACACTCTTGCAGCAAGTGTATTCATCATTCTCAATAAGTAAGGAATATGACTTACCACCGCCCGCCACTGCTGCTGGCTCACCCCCTGCAGCTGCTGCATCCGCTCCCTCCGGAGTGGCATGGCCCTCACCGCTGGCCCCGGCACTGGTGGTCGGTACGCCTGGAAAAAACATTTCACATTTTTTAGATGCCATATACACCTCCCCTATTTATTTTTTTCATTAGCAAGATTGAAAATACACATTAATAATACATACACCACCCACATCACTATTTACAATTCGGATACTAGAGTAGAGTAGACAGTATGTCCTATCAAAAATAACAAAATAATATCCGGTTGGGCATTTTGTTGGTTGCAATTTTTGAAAACCCTCTCAAGAAAAGGACAACCCAAAGGACTGGACTCAGTGGCTAGAGTTATTGGTGCATCTCATTTTTTGAAAGGAAGAAAGAGTGGCCATCTGGCGGACATGAGGTCTCTCTTAGTTGGAAAATAATGGTGTTGTCATCCTCCTCATACTTACTTCCTGCCATGGTGCATGGTAATCAGTTGTTCAGTGTTCACCATCAACTGCTGCAAATAAAAAAAGTACTAGGCCTGGATTAGAAAAAGTAAAATACACCACTTTGGGGTGTGCAACGTGAGTGACCACCATTTACTGATTGAGCATGAGACAGTAAAAGAAAGCCTTCTCATCTCACAAACATGTGTAGAATACCTTACTTGGGCATGCAATCTGCACAGCAGATTAGTGCTACTAGTACTAGTAGTAGTAAGGAGTCCTTACTACTACTAGTACTAGTAGTAGCCTAGGACCAATGGGTTCTCTGAGTCTTACAGTACCAGTACTAGGCAATCCACATATAAGGGGAGAGGGAAAGCTGAGTAGAAACCCAGAAGAAAGAAAGCTACAGACAGACTAATACAGAGTCAGAGATTAGTCAGAGGCAGTTTGATTTGATGTTAAAAAAAAACAGACACTAGAAACAATGTTAGTAGTAGTAGGTAATGGAGCAAAAACAAGAATTTAGAAACAGATAGATTGAAGAGGATTTTGGAAAAATTAAAATTAGGAAATGGAAATAATAGAGCGGTGAAAGTTAGGGAAATATTAATATAACAACACCAGGAGGACTTACTGGGCCCGGCAGCAGAGCCATATGCGCCTGAGGCCGCTACCTGCTGCTCATGGGAGGCCCCTTCGGCTCCCGCACCCGCCTCAGCACTGCCAGCAGACCCAGTCTTCTTCTTGCCCCTGGATGCTGATCATGTAAGACATAATTAAAGAGACAAAAAATCATTTGTGTTAAATAAATAAATATAATCGCTCTAAAAATATTTTTAGACAGGAAATGGCAATTGCAATAACATTGACCTATCCTAAATCAGATCGACTAGTAGTAGACTAGTATCGCAGTCGCGCACCATCCTATCTTTATTATTCCACAGTTCAATTCCAATTCCTGAATCCTAACCATACCTAGCCCGCCTATTCCTGACTTTGGAATGAATTGCAAAAAAATCATATTTGCTTCTAAGTTCCGATCTCATTCCCAATCATCTCTAAGTCTCAACTCCAACTCCCTTTGACGGGCCAATTACTAAGTCTGCATTTATTCTTCTTAATGCATAGATGGACGCATGCATATTGCATTTGCATACACCAAATTGGTTGGTTGCTATTCACTCACTATACGAACTACAAAAGGTTCTACTAGGACTGAAGTCATGTGAGAGGATGCGTCACGCAGGCCGCTAAATTACCAAATAATACTAACTAACTACTACCACTATCTTAGAGACAGGACAGGACAGCCTGACAGGACAAAGGAAAGGACTGGAGTCTTTCCTATCTGCATTACCTAACTTAAATTCTCTAGCCTCTCTTACATAACCAGCCCAAGAGAGCGCAAAGTTGCAAACAAGTATGATTAGTTAGTAGCGCCGAGCACCTGTCTGGAAGTAACAATCACATAATATAAGATTTTTAAACATAAGTTACCTGCATGTAAGCAGCAGCAGCATGTTAGCTATTTGCGAAAAAAATAATCTTCGCAATAACACAGAACAGAAGAACACAATAGTAATATAATTAGCTACTCACTAAGCCCGGGACCTCAACACCTAGCAGGTCCTGCTCACGGTCCAGGATTTCAGACCACCAGTGCGTCAATTGGTTATGGGTGCGCCGGACCCCAGAGCAGCGAAACACTGCCCCGCTCACCCTCTCCCACCGCCGGTGATGCTCCCGGAGTACCCGGACCCAGGCCTGCCGCCTGCTGCCAGGGTTAAGGGGAGGTGGCGATGGACAAAATAAACGAGTGCGGCCACCTCCACCTCAGAGAATAAGGCCCGTGGCTGCACCCCTTCTGGGTGCCGCATTCCGCAAGGAAGGCGGTCGCGGCTCTCACTCCTCGACCTCTTCCCCTGGCCCTTAGTCTTTTTAAGACTCTTCACCATGGTTCTGGGTAGGCGAAGGGCGGAAAAGAAAATGTAGGAAGTAAGAAAGTAAGTAAAAAAAAATTAAAAAGCAAGTAAAAGAAAAAGAGTGAAAAACGCACTAAAAAACACACGAAAAGTAGAAAAAACTCAAAATATACACTCAGGAATAGAGAGAGATAGATAATAAATAAAAAAGATCAGAAAAAAGTTTTAGAAACAAAGGAATGAAAAGATATAGGGAGGATAGAAAAATAGGCCCAGAACCATAGCAAAAAGTGAAAAACAAGATGGCAGCACCCATTGGTGACCGCATGGTGAAGTTTGCACGATATTTCCCCCCGAGCATGCAATGTGTCCCCGAACACGCAATACGCATTCCTGAACGGCAAAAACGCATCGCGAATGGGCGGAACAAGCAACTCTGCGCGCTCGCGGAACTCCGCGTAGCTCGCGGAGTTTTTCTGCAACTTCGCGGAATTCCACGTAGCACAGCTACGCGAACTCTGCCCAGGGTTATATATAACATGCTGAGAGGGCAATACAGTGTTATAATCAGTTACACCTATTAAAGAAGTGCCACACTCACCTTCTGCCTAGTGCTCTTCTCCTTTCCTCTATGGTCAAGTATCTATCTCGACAGCTCCCAATATTATGCAGAGTGAGCAAGGATTAGGCACAGAGGACTCCATGCAGTCTCCCTCATTTGCAGAGCAGCTTAATCCAATGCCTTTTCAACCCATAGCTAAAAAGTCTGAAGTGACGCGGATGTCTTGCCTCCATGCATCAGTGTCTGTCCCTGTATGCAGCCATGTCCCATGTTTAATTGCTCTTGGTTGGTTTGGGGTTCATGCTGTATGGTGGGCGCAGGACATGCTCCCTCCCTCAAGGCTCTGGTCCTCTCTTTGTGAGGACCATGGCAGCAGCCTTGTTCAGCTAAAAGCTTGTGGAGTGGACTCATTGTGAGGTCTGTGCAGTCACACAAATATTTGGCAGCTGCAGCCCTCGTAGCTGGCTGCAGATGGCTGATCAGATATAGCAGTTGTGGCCTACCAGCTGAGTTTCTTTGTGACAATGTCTTTGTGGAAATTGTGGCCTCTAGGCCAATGTTGGCTTCCTGCTTTATCAGTAGAGTGGCTTTTGTTTTCTCCACTGGCAGTGGCAGTACTAATATCTCACGTCTGCGGCAGACTACGAAAATTAAGGAACAAGAGCAACTTCTGGCGGCGAGGGCGGAACCTGGGGTGCGACATAGGTTGATGCTTAAACAACAAGAATATATAGATCTAGCCAACAAAACTTCCCTGGCAGCACATAAAGCCAACATTTATCACCTGTATGATGTTGAGAACAAGGTGGGTAAACTATTTGGCCTGGCTGAACAACAGGGAACAATCCTGGAACTGGGTATTGGAGATCAAGTCTGAGATGGGGAATTGATCATAGGGAGATGAGCATATCCAAAATCTTTGCCGCCTATTACACCCAGGTATACTCTCAGGTGATAACTAAGACAGTCAAGGAATCAACTGATCTCTTCAAGGGCATTCGCCTTCCAAGACTAACACGAAAAGACACTGAGTATCTAGATGCTGACACAGGGAAGAGATTGAGGCGGCAATAAGAGAGATGCAGTCAGGAAAGGCCTCGGGTCACAACGGGCCCTTGGTTGAGCTATGTAAAGAAATGGCCACGAAAATCACTATGCACTTACTATCCATGTACAAGGAGAGCAGGAGTTGGGGTATTCATCCTCAAGACCAACGTCGAGCCACCAAGTGGTAGTACAAAAGGAAAGGAAGCCCCGGAAGACTGCTCCTCCTGTAGCTCATTATCATTGTTGAACGCTGAGGTAAACATCTTGGCCAAGATACTAGCAAAGCGCCTACGGAAGGTAATTTACTATTTGATCCATCCAGATCAATCATGCTCTATGCCAAATCGTAGAACTAGGCTAAATCTCAGGCGACTCTACGGAGTGCTGGGGCAGAGAGACAACTAAGTGAGTGAATGTTAGTGATGTCTCTGGAAGAAAAAATGACGTTTGCCACATTGAAATGGAATTATATGTTCGCATTGCTAGAAAGGCTGGGTTTAGGCTCGCCATATATACAATGGGGCCACCTGCTTTACAACAGCCCATTAGCAAGGATCAAGGTGAATGGGGCATACTCCTCAATATTCAGACTTCAACGAGACACAAGGCATGTTTGCCCCCCATCGCCAATGATTTCTGCTCTGGCGCCGCTGGCAGCCTGCGTGCATCAAGACCCGTTGATCAGGGGACCTTGACTGGGGTGGGGCCTGGGTGGACAAAATAACTTTATATGTGGATGATATACTACTCTATATATATTTTACCCTGAGCTGACAGTGAACAGAATAATGCAAATACACATGAATTTTGGCAAATACTCAAGGTATGTCATAAAATGGCATAAGTCACTATTATACTCACTTAGTGGCGCCTTAGCGAGGCTACCTCCTGACAGTGAGGCAACGGTTGCATGGAATGGATTCCACTATTTTGGAATGTATATAACACCCAATTTGGAACTCTTCCATGAGCAGAATCTAGCCCCACTGCTCAATAGACTGACGGGTGACGTGAGATAGTGGCTTGTTGTGCCACTCTCCCTCCTGGGCAGGGCTACCTTATTTCAAATGATGTCATTGCCACATTTCTTATACGTATTACAAAACACTCCCTATGAGGTATTAAAGGATTATTTTAACACAATTGAGGCAGAAGCCCAGCGCTGCCCAAGATGAGGAGAGGTTGGTACAATGGAGGATTTGCACTCCCTGATATTCTATAGTACTACTGGCCATCACAATTAATTACGGTTAATGACTGGGCCTTTAGGGCACAGACTGAACTGGCACTATATATGGACAGACTTCTCACGGGGGACAGGGGGTACTTTGCGCACTGTATGGTGGGAAGATGGTGGCTCGGCTGCCCACCCCCTACCGAACAGTAGTAAATATCAGGAAAGAGGTAACAACATTTTTAGGATGGAGGAACAAAATTACACAAGTCACCCCACTCCTGGATGCAGAGGTGCAGGTGGCCCTGGGGAAACTTAAGGGCTTTTCCAAGTGGGACTTACTGGACATATCAGCAGAGGGGGATATGTGGGTTAAGGGAGACGTAATTCGGATTTAATGAGAGAGTATCAATTGGCACTCTCCAAAACCTACCGGTATCTGCAGGTGAGACATGTCCTACGCTATGCGCTAGCGAAGGGTACGGAGTTGGAGGAATCATCCCACTTGGAGGACAGACTTTTCAGAAACCCTATGCCTAAAAAGGCCACATCCCTGACATAAAAAATTCTAAATCATACCCCTACAACAACTAATAGAATGGTGGGAGGTGGACGTGGGAGACTTTGAGGATGGACAGTGGGAGGAGGCACTTGGCGTTCCTAGGGAGGTTGCTATGAAATCGAGGTTTTGATTGATACAGCTGCGTATACTACACCGCTCCTACTACTCCCGAATGGTCCTGCTAAAAATGGGAAGGGCTGCTTCCAATCTGTGTTTGTGGGGCTGCAAACAGTTTGACTCCTTCTCCCATATCTTCTGAGACAGACCAGTAATACATATCCTCTGGACGAAACTCATGGATTGCATGCGACAGGTGGGGGGAGAGAGACTGACAAGCTCAGCAAAGACATGTGTGCTTAATATATGGGGGGAGGCAGAGGTAATCAGATTTCAGAAAATGTGGATCATGATGGGCCTAGTGGTAGCAAAAAGGAACACTGCAAAATCCTGGGGAGTTGGCACTTCTGTGGAGCTGGAAAACTGGAAGCGCAACATGGAATAGTGTATACTAACCGGAAAAATGATCTATGAACGCAGGGGTTGCTCTAGTAAATGGGAAAAGTTCTGGAGAAATTGGAACTCCTATTGGGGGTTGATTCAGACTGATTATGAACTGCAAATACCAACCAATAATGGTGGCACTCCCAATCCAGTGGAGGATGGGAAAGAAGTGGTAGGGTGAGCTGGGGAGAATAAGCCTGGGGGTCTGAAGCAATCCATTGCAACACATATTGTACATGCAACAGTGAACATTGTGAATGTTATTGTCTTATCTTTGAAATCTTCAATAAAATGATGCTTAACAAAAGTCTGTGGCAGGCTGCCAAACGAGACAGAAATCTTTGCTCTGGTGCAATCTTGATTCAGTTTACTCAATTACTGGGCAGAAAGACCAGGGGATCCCCTTTTCAGCACGGATCACTCCTGTCTTGCTCTCTTTGGTTGTAGGCTTCCTCTGGGTCCTCCATACTCCAGGAACATGCTAGGCCTCTCCCATGGGACAGTCTCTCCCCCTGCATGGTCAGGCACACTCCTTCCCTCTCTTAGCAGAGGGGCAAGCTTGTAGGCTGTTTAGTCAGATTCCAGCTGAAATCGCGTACTTCAGGTGATGTTCCCTCACCTCTGAGGGGCTGGCTCTTTGAGTACTATGCAGAGCAGTCCGTTCCTCAGTCAAGAATAACCATGGACTGAACAACGTGGGGTGGCATGGATCCCACTTTTAAACACATTTTCCAGACAGAGGGTCGGGGGGATACCACTCTGGGCAACCACAGGTTTTCTGGTGATTTTGCAGTGGTAATTATTATTTCTTCAAACTCCTGACCCAATAATTCTGGCTCCATCGATACTGAACCCAGAGACCTCTGAGGAGCTGCAGGGGCTGTTGGCTAATGCTGTGCCTCATTCTGTCTGTTCTCAAACTTCAGCTGGGGGAAGCAGAAAAAGCTCCCCTGTGCTGAAGTGAATGGATCTCTGCCCTCTTACTGTCACCCAACCCCAGGTCACCAGCTGGGTCGAGAAAATAGCCTCTTCAACTTTTATCACCTGCTCCAAACAGGTGGTAAGCGTTTTCAGATTTGGGCACGTAATTTTCACCTAAAGGGGAAAAAGCATGAGAAATGTAATGCAGTATTACCGGGCCTGCATGGTATTCCCCATTCTAGGGGGGGGAAACTAGTAATTCCCTTTATCTCACGGGGAGATACTGGCCGTTATTATTAAATCTAGCCCCAGTATCTCCCTGTGAGGTAATTCGGATCTCAGAATGAGGTCCTATGAGCACATACTTGATGTGATCCTTCAAGTCACAGACAAGTTCTGGACCTCGCACTATCAAGCACCTGCACACCCACTAGATTAACGTGATGCCAGGTCCAAAATAAAAGTAAGGATACCAGTTTCTCATGCAGTCCGGCACTCAGGGCAGAGGTACAAACCAGCTCACCATCAAGGGACATTCCTGTCAACACACACCAAATTAATAAATATTCAGAAGAGCCACATACACACTCTCAAAATCCAGCAAACAATAAAGTTCTCCACATACATAGAATAAGCACAATCATACACACAATCCACACAGCCATCTACAACACAGTAATCAAAAACAATCCAACCCTCAGATCCTCCACCCTCCACAATTAAACACAAGCTGTCAAAGCCCAATTTCAGAGGGTCAAAAGGCAAGCAGGAGTTACTGGGCCTAGCCTTGCGGGCTAAGGCCTTTTACTCCTGATGTTCCGGGGCCCAGCCTACTATGGGTCCTCAGCAACTGGGCAAAGTACCCCTTCAGCACTGTGGGTCGAGCAGTCTAAGATTTCTTAGGGACGGTTAGATACAGGGGGTTGAACAAAGGCTCTCAACTAAAAAATGTGCAGTAGTGGCAATGAATGATTTCCTAGTCAAATACTTGCTTTTATCAATAAAGGGCTATTTATATACGAACACAAAGTAAAATACGACATTCACAAACAACTCACACAGTCACCTGAGTCAGGGCTCTACTGTTTCTTAGGCGGTTCCATGAGTCTCACTCTATCCACGTTCTAGCAGTAGTGGTTATCCCCCATTCACTATAGGCATCATTCAGGTGACACCCAACTATTAGTCTGAGACTCAGGTGTCCCACTCCAACTCTGTATTAAAGTCAATGGAGTTCCAGCACCAAAGCGCTATCATGCAAGCAAGTTCCCCCAAGCCAGTTGGCCCAAAATCAGCCCTATTCGCACCAGCAGAATCCCAAAGACTGGAGTCCCTGAGTGTGCCTCCTTCGTGGGTGCTGGAGCTGCAATGGCTGTCTCCTGTACGTTCTTGGTACGCGGCCCAGGTGGGCTGCACTGCAGTCCTTGAATGCCTCACATGTGGTCATGCAGCAACCAGAGGTTCATTTTTCTCCGCCAAGCTGGATAAGTTCTTTGTGGGTGGGGGGAATGCCAAAGTCCTGACGCTGGTCCTCAGTCATGGTACAGGCCCACTAGGGTCACCAAGGTGACCTCTCTCCTCCGATGACATCCCAACCAGGTCATACTTTTTGCTTGGTACCAGTGGCCCCCTCTGGCATACTTGGTCACAGTCACTCCTCTGCACATGGGCTCTGACCCAATCGGCACAGCTGGTTTCTTCACTGCAGCATCCCCTGGCATACTTGGTTGCCAGCTTATCACCGCACATAGGCTACTGCCCACTCAGCATGGCAGTCTCTTCGGGGTGGCCCTTCCTGGCATTCAAGGTCTCCGGCTTACCAGTGCAAACTGGCTATGTCCCTCTCAGCACAGCAATCTCTTCACGGCAGCCCCTCCTGGCATATGGGGTTGTTGGCTTCACACTGAACACAGATGATAAATCGTTCGGTGCAGCAACGATCATGGCTTACTTCACGGTGACATGCCTCTGACATTCAAGGGTCACCGACTTCCCCTGCACACGGGACATGACCTGATCGGTGCAGCAGCCATCTCCTCACACCTCGCTAAGAGAATCTACTCACCAGGATTCCCCACTGGACCTTGCTCCCTCCAACATCCTCCTCTTCCTAACAGGACACACTGGTCTTTGAAAGCAGGCAGGTGTTGGTGCTTCAGGGCAGATAGTCTTGCACTGCCTGGGTGATATCCCCTCACCCAGCTGGGTGACTAGCAGACCTTGGCCCCCAGTCCTGGTCACAGGCAGAAGTCTTGCAGAGTTTCCCCTTCTCACACAGCTCATCTGGCTGGTTGACATTTGAACATTTTGGGGGTCTCAAGCTACACTTCGAATAGTCAATTTCCAGACCCCAAATGTGATTTAGCAGCTACTTCTTTAAAGTTTATGTTAGGGGTCTGCTTCCTTTTGAAATGCCCACTCCTCTGTCCTCTCTTCCTCCTGAAATCAGTCTGTCACAGCAGCAGCTACTGCAAATCTGATAGCCTCACAACACAGGTCATGGGAGAGACTAGAAGTTCACACCAGGATGTCAGCACAGTGATATGTGTATCAAACTTTTATCCTGGGACCTTAAATCTACTGCTTATGATTCTCTAATCAGCCCTATCTCCGTCCCCTTCCCTGTGACCTCTCTCTAAATCAAAGAGCACCCTTTGAGGCGTACTGCAGAGCCTGGCTCTCCCTCTCTCCAGAGTGCCCCACCCAGCTTACTGGAATGCAGCAAAACATCAATCTGTCTGGGGGATTCTCCTACCTTTTTTGGTTTCACCATGCAACCCTGGGTCTCTCAAAATGGAACCCAGAGTCTGCCATGTGCTGTAGGCACACATACGACCCAGCACATATATACAGCATACATGCACTGCCCCACATCCTTCATGTATTGTGCCCTTTGCAGACACACATACATCCAGCACATGCATATACTATACACGCAATGCACAGCACTACATCCATTATGTATTGTACCACTCACAGGCACAAATACACCCAGTGCATGAATATACCACACATGCACTAGGCCCGGGTGGAATTATAATTTGGGCTCCCAGTTTTATGGTATTTATTTTTTTGACATTTCCATCTGTATTTATCCATATTTATTTTTTGCTAATTTTATCTGTAGTTATCGATATTTATTTTGGGTTTTGTGAAAAAACTCAAGCTGAAATTAGTATATTTCCACATTTATTTAACCAATAAATATGCACTCAAGTTTGAATGCCTGCCAGGTTTCAATGCTGTGAACACTCGCGGAAGATAAATCAATGCACTTATTTGAAAATATGCACATTTCAGTATCAATCTACTGTATATTTATCTACTGCTGTTAAAGCCTCTTTACTAAAATCTCTTTCTTTTTTAACCCCCTTACCTATCTATCCACACACTATTGGCTTGGTAGTCATGGCAGACAGTATTTAAAATTACTCAAAAAGCAAACCAATTTCCGTTTTTATCCACACTTAAAAATAAATACAGACACGAAAATAAATGTTTTCTGTCTGTATTTATCTATAAAAATCAGTAAAAATGGAAAACAGGGAGCCTTAATTATAATTGCACTCGCAAAATTGGCGGCATTTGCTAACTCAGAGTAACGCGATATTCCTGCCAAATTCTGCCACTCGGCATGTAGCAGAATTATTCTGCCATTCAAGCCTTGCGATATTCACAGGAACAACGCGAGGCTCCATCAACATGCACTTGTGAGTGAGATTTGCCAGTCCCTGACATCATTTCCAGTTGCCTCAGAGCCTTCCGGCTCCATTTTGTAATACCAGCAGTCGTAGAGGCTTCTCGAGTGGATTTTCTACTCGAGAAGCAGCTAAATCTTCTCGAAAATACCTTTTTGAGTGACTATTCTACTCAAACAGATGGTTCAGGTAGTTTTTTAGCGAGAAGAGCACTTTTTTATTTCACTTTAGGTTTTTTAGCAGGAAGGAAGTGTCACAAAGACTCTAACTTTCTCTTCCTGTCCAGAAGGCTCCTCCTAGCTTTTTGCCCATCTCCTGGTCACTTTTCAATTACATTTCGAGGTGAAAGGATCACTCTCTTTGCCTGCAATTCCTGCTGCATATACCATTTGATTTTAAGGACTTTGTTTTGTGACATCACAAAAAGTAAGTTAAAAAACTTTTGGATATGGGCGTTGTTTGATAGAGGGTATGCACCAGTATATATTTGTAAGTTTTATTTCATTTTAAAATTTGATTGTGGCTGTGGTGAGTGGCCTGGAGTTGCAGTCAATAGGGCCCTATTATTTTGCATTCCATTTTTAGTTTTTATAATGGCAAAAGGTTGCACAATTAAGTAATTTTTCTTCATGTTTGTGAAATTTGTTTTATACGTTTATTTTACCATGTGGCCTGGTCTGCCCATGGGCCATCCAGTCAGTACTAGCATTAGGCATATGAAACAACTGTTTTCGTAGTATATATTAAAACGTCAATGATTTAGGGATGGCACTGGATTAAATACAAATATGGTTTTTATTGTACTTCATGTTTTTTTGGTGGGGTAATATTTTGAAGCCCTGAGAGAATGTGTGCTGTTGGAAAAATTTTATAGCTGACTTCATTTTCGTTGTTAGCATTTCTGAATTAATGGCAGTGTTTTCTTCTTTGTTTCCCATGCCTCCTTTGTTTGCTGGTCAAGTGGCCATTTTTGTCTATCCAGTGTGTGTGTGTGTGTGTATGTGTGTTTGCCATAGGCCACCATTTTGTCTTTGCTCTCCATGCCATGTTGCCAGCGGACATTTTGTAGTCAGTATCCATAGGCCTCTGCATGTGTTCTTTGTTGTCAATGCCTTCTTCCTTGTTGTCGTTTGAACATGTGGCTGACGGCCATTTTGTGCAGCCAGCTAGTGTGCTTTTGCCATAGGCCTGTATGTGTTCTTTGTTGAAAATGCCTTCTTGCTTCTTGTTGTTTAAACATGTGGCCAGTGGCCATTTTGTGTAGCCAGCTAGTGTGCTTTTGCCATAGGTCTGCATATGTTCTTTGTTGCCGATACCTTTTTGCTTGTTGTTGTTTTAACATGTGGCTGGTGGCCATTTTGTGAAGCCAGGCAGTGTGCTTTTGCCATAGACCTGCATGTGTTCTTTGTTTCCCATACCTTCCTGCTTGTTGTTGTTTGAACATGTGGCCAGTAGCCAATTTGTGTAGCCAGCTAGTGTGTTAAATCCTTTTTTTCAGTTTTCAAGGCCATTTTCTAGGGACATTGATACAAGAGGGCTATGCCTTTTTGTTAATTTTTTTAACTTTTTTCCCTGACATCAGTTTAATGTGCTTGAGGATGATTGTATGTATGTACAGTGTTTATATAATATTATATGCATTTTTTGCATTTTCCCCTGCACCTCCTTACCTCCAAAAGGATTTCTCATAGTCCCTAGTGAGACACCAGCAATTACTTTTTTACATTATTTGATTTTCCCTGCCATAGGTCTCTTAGGCAATAGGCACATACAAGCATTACTTTATTAAGGATTATTCAATTTTTCCTTGCACCCCCTGTGCGTCATTGGTGTCTTAGGCCATAGGTGCACACCAACATTAATTTTTAAAGGATTATTTCATTTTCCCCTGCACCCCCTGTCTGCCGGTGCACACTAACATTTGTTTCTTTAAGGATTATTCCATTTTTCCCTGCATCCCCTACCTGCCATAGGCACACACCAGCATTCATTTTTAAGGATTATTCAATTTTCCCCTGCCTGCCATAGGTCTCTTAGGCCATAGGTGCACACCAGCATTAATGTTTTAAGGACTTTTCAATTTTTCCCTGTACTCCTTTCCTGCTATATGTCTCGTAGGTCATAGGCGTATACCATAATTAATTCTTTAAGAGTTGTATCATTTTCCTCTGCACCGCTTGCCTACCATAGGCGCACACAAGCATTCATTTTTTTAAGGAATATTCCATTTTCCCTGAACCTCCTGCCTGCCATAGGCATACACCAGCATTCATTTATTAAGGATTATTCAATTTTCCCCTGCACCCCGTGCCTGCCATAGGTGTTTTAGGCCATAGGTGCACACCAGCATTAATGTTTTAAGTATTTTTCTCTGCAGCACCTTCCTGCTATAAGTCTCTTAGTCAATAGGTACACACCATAATTAATTCTTTAAGGGTTGTTTCATTTTCCCCTGCACCCCCTGCCTGCCATAGGCGCACGCCAGCATTCATTTTTTAAGGATTATTCCATTTTCCCCTGCACCCTCTGCCTGCCACATGTGTCTCATAGGCCTTACAGGCACATAAAGTAAACTTTTAAATCTGTATGTTGTTATTGAAATATTATGTTATGGTTTGGATTGGAATGAATACACTATTGTTAATTATTTGGGATAACCTCACTAAATTATGTTGTCTGTATGAATAATTCAAACTGCAAAAATGGCATGTTTCAATGAATGTGTTGTTTGTTTATTTGTTTTTAGAAGTACAAGAGACATCACCCACAGTACTGCCAGACAGAAGGCCAGCATAAAGTGACATCACACCTCCTGAGTCCTCCTCTGCTTCTCCTTGTGCAGCTAAGTGCCAACTGATAGAGACTGAAGATGGCCCCAAAGAAAGCTGTTCCTGCCAAGAAAGTGGCCAGTGAGGAGGAGATGAAGAAGCAGATTGCCACTTCTGGTGTGCTGCCCTCCACCTTTTTAGGGAAACGTGGTGTGCCTGTCACACCATCCTCCGTAAAGAAAGCCGGGAGTAGCACTCCTGCTTCAGTGGCACCACCCCAACCTAAGCCCAAGCCCATGTCCCTCAGCAAAGCAGCCACCGTAGTCATGGCGACGAACAGTGAATCTGAACTGGATTTGTCTCAGCCGCAAAGTACCAAATCATTGCAGGAAACTGAGCAAAGTGGACAGCAGGAGCCGAAGCCAGCAACAGTTCTTCCTGAAGTAGAAGCAGAACAGGAGGTTGAGCTTCCTGCTGAACAAGATGTAGCTCTGAGTCTTGAACCATTGGCTTTACGATCTCCAGCAAGAAAAAGAAAGGTTACTCCACCATCTTCTCCAAGCCCCCCTTCTGATGATCTGGGCATGGATTGGACCCCGGCCATGGCCGAGACCCGCCACGAGAGACAAGGGAAAAGGAAAGTTTCTGAAAGCCTTAGATTATGGAAAGTGGCAGTGATGAGGACGAGCCAGACTGTGACATCCCAAGCTACCTCTATTGATGTACAGTGTTGTTTCTGAAATTGCCAATAAAATGTGTTTAAAAAAAGGACAAGCCAGTGATTGTCAGTACGGAGGGTGGCTCAGAGGACACCAAGGTGACCCCTCCTATTCAACCTGCTCAGAGGGATGTGGCACTGGTTCCACCACACCACCACTGTCAGCTTCTATATTTGTAAGGTCCCCACTGAGACCTGCATCCACCACTACCTCAGTCGAAGTACGCACTGCAGAGAGGCAAATGACACACCCAAATGCCTCCAGTTCTTCAGATATAGGCACACTAAAAACGTTCTCCCCAGTTTGTGACTTCTTTACGATTAGCAATCAGGAGGCTTGTTCACCAGATAAGCCAGGTTCACACTATGGTCCCATATGAAAAAAACATCACGCAAACCAGTGGGAGGAGCACCTTAAAAAGCTAACTGGTGGTGGTGATGAGAAATGGGAAGCAGCTCCTATCACGATGATAGGAGGAGGTAAAGGGGAAGAAGAGGATGACAGCTTTACACAAAGCAGTCCTGTCCCCTGCAGTGTGCCAGCATCACCCGCATCAGCAACCTTCAAATGGCACAAGACTCAGGCGCAAACACCATTCCCATACAGTGATTCTCCCAAGGTGCACATTGAGTCTACTACCTCCTGGTTCTCTCCAGAAGTTGCCTGTGTCAGTGGCACCACAAAAGAAAAAATTCCAAGATACTACAGCGGGCATGTTTAAGCAGGAGGGCCCCTATGAACTCAACCACCAAACGGCTCGTTTGAACAGTGGGAAGCTGGATAAAATGTTAGCGCTGGACCTCCTCCTTTTTTCTTTTGTGGAAGGAGTGGAATATTTAGAATTTGTAGTAGCCATTTGCCCAAAATGGAAGCTTCCCAGCTGGACCTGTTTTGCCTGAGGTGCTGTTCCAGTGCTCTATCATGATGTACTGCAGTTGGTTAGCCAAGCTATGCAGCAGAGTGCTGTTCACACTATCCACCTGACGACAGACATGTGGACCATTTGTCAAGCAACTGATTACATGTGTATCACTGCACACTTGATCTATTTTGTGGGGTTTAGGCAACATCTATCTGCATGTCTTAGCACTGAAGAAACTTTTAAGGACGTTCAGCACCATGCAACAGTAGCGATTTTTGCCATGGAGAAATCCCATACAGCTGCAAACATCTTGGAAGACTTTAGCAGCAAGGTGTTTGAATAGCTTCGACTCAGAGGTCTCAGAATTGTATCTGTTGCCACGGACAATTACAGTAATATAGTCAAGGCCATGGCAGATGGTGGACATTTCAGAGTCCTATGTATGGTGCATTGCATCAACCTGAGTGTGCAGGAATTTCTAAAAAAAAGAAGACATAGTCAGCAACATACTGGCCACTTGCAGAAGAATCTACACTCATTGCAGTCATTCTTTTAAAGCCCAGAAGCAGCTGAGGATCATTCAGCGTGCTAATAGAGTACTGGTTAAAGCCTTCAAACAGGAGGTGCCAACACGTTGGAACTCGATCTACTACATGTTGCAACGTCTGTTTGAGCAGCACAGACCGATCACTGACTATGTCCTTCAAAGAGGAGGGGATGCAACTGGAAAAAGCATCCCCATGGAGATGGACAAATTTGTGTGGAGTAGTCCAATGTAGACTCGACCCTTACATGTCACAGAAATGCCCTTATATACCTACATGTGACACAATATTTACTATGTGCCTTTAATAATATTAACGTGTGTGAACATTTAAACACATTAATGAAATGTATTTACTGTAGAAACTAGAGTTTTAAAAACGTGTGCACTAATGTTCAGTTTAACATGAACACATGTAGTCTGTATTCACGTTTGTATTTACACTTTAAGTCACATTTGTATTCTGAAAGTCATATTTGAAAGTGTAATCATGTATGCTTTTACTCACGTTTGCATTTGTTCTTGAGTTACATGTGCACAAGTATAACCATGCATTTGAAGTGCACGTTTAAATATTTAGTAAAAATTGGCCTGACTAAAGGCTTTGATTTTGAAATGTATTTTGCTTGGTTAGCGTGCTCTTTCTTTTGCAGGTGCGTTCTCATGATTTCATTAGCTAAAGAAAGGATTATTGTTCTCTGTACTAGTTTCTTGCTAGTAAGGCCTGAGAAGAGAAATGTTGGCAAGAGACGTGAAGATCTAATGAGCAGATGAAGCCTCCTATTCATCTTGTATCAAGAACGGAAAATGTTCAAGGTTGCAGTAACTGTCCAAGTTCTGTGGGATTGGAAAGTCTGGTAATGTTGCAAATGCACAACACAAGAAGTGAAATGATTGGTTCCTGGTGGTGTGGGAAGAGATAGGATTGTTGTTGGAGTTTTATTGGATATAATTAGCGTTTACACTGTTAGAAGTTAGAGCAGATTCCCTTAGACTTTGAGGGGTAAAGAACTCTCTGCTTCCTTTCTTCTTGCAAGTGTGAAGCTTGATGCTAAACACTTATTCCAATTCTGGAAGACTTCTACTAGAGTCTTTGCTATGCTGACACCATCTTGCACTTCCAAATTCCCTTCAGATCCTATTCTATGAACCATCCTTATTCTAAACCTAGAGCCTTGATTAAGTGACTTCAGAACTAATTCACGTTTAGGAGAGAGAATCAGAGTTTCTTTAGGGAACACCTGTTCCTAATTCTCAGTTTTTTTTATTGCTGTGGCTGTGATTATTTCATATCTTATTCTACTGAGTCTGAACCTATTGTGATATTTCATTTTGCCAGCTGTAATTCTGAATCTTTATAATATTCTCTTGATATGCATATATACTGGTCTGATTATTAATTGGCAATAAAACTACTTAACTTCTTTACTGATTCCTGGTCCATATTATGGGGCCAAATGGGCTTCACAAAAGTTTAATTGTTTGTTGATTGCTAACTCCCTTTACGTCTCAGTCAACTTAAAAAGATCAATCAGATGAGAGATTGTAAATCACGCACCTGCACACTCTCAGGGGCTAGTCAAATGCCTGACACAAATGCTACTTCCTTTTGAGATTTACACATGGGAGTCAGCAAGGAGAACAGTATGATGAGCCAAGCAATCCTGTTGTTGCACCTGCTAAAAGACCAGTTAAAAAAGGTGTTGCAAAGGTTCGCTGGTGTGAACAAAGAACCAATGGAGTTGGTTCAGAGCTTAATCCTTTGCTTGGCTATTAATACAAAGTTTCAAAGAGAGATCGTGCCCTCCAAAGAGTACTCCTGTGCCACAATACTTGATCCAAGGTGCAAATAAATTCCAGTCACTTTCATTCCTTTTACAGAAGGGGATATTTGCACAATACAAGACTTGGATTGTTGACCAAGCGAGAGATCTGGAAGAAGAACAGGTGGAAGTTAGAGTCCTGGGCAGATGTTCTGGAGTGCAGCCTTCAACCTTAAGGGAGGGCAGTACTGTTGTCTCACAGCAGCCAACATCATAAACACCAGCAACAACACCAGCAACAGAAGAATCTGACCCAACCTCTGCAATTGCTTGGTTTCAAGTGGCAAGGCTTAATTTAAGTGCAGAAGTGTAGGCAACAGAGTTCAAGCAAGAGGCAGCACAAATGACCATTCAGAGGATTTTCCAAGACTTTCTGGGTGACTCAAAAGAGGTCTACCTGGATCAAAACACATTGGTCTACTGGTATGGGAAGATGTGCCAATGGCCAGAGCTCAGCAGTTTGGCAATAAAGTATCTGGCTTGTCCAGTGGCCAGTGTGTCTTCTGAGTGTGTGTTCAGTGGAGCTGGCACAGTAGTCATAGTCAGAAGGACCAGCCTCTCACCTCAAAATGTGTAGAGATTGACCATGATTAAATTGTAAACACACTTCATACCACAAGATTACACTGTCCCTGAAGCAGCACAGGAGGAGGGGGGCATTTTGTCAGAATTTAGTGTGTTAACTGATTAACTTCTGGGTGAGCCCCATGAGTTTGAGGACAAACTATACTTCCCTGACTGAGTAGGCATAAATAAAAATTAATATAGGAGAACATTTATATATTTGGTGTCTGACTTAGGCACTTCTGTATTTATTCATATGTATGGACTGAAGTTGAGTTGGAACAGTGTGCACAGAAGCAGCTTCCCCATTTGCTTACAGGACATGAAAACAATGTCTCCCACCCCCATTCTTCTTTTCTTCATTGCCTAGCTGGGTTGCCAGTAAAGATCATTGATTTATAAGACTGCCATTGTTTGCTGCTTCCCTGGGGAAAGAGGGGATACAATAGACACATGTGCACTACCATGCTTGTTGGAACAGGTAACTTAACTATTGCCCATCAATGAGTGATATATTGAGTGAGTGATGATGATTTGTGTGGTGGCTGTGAGGGTGTTGGTCAACTAATTTGTAAACTTGATTGGCAATGTTTGCGGCCCGATGGGTCATTCTGTCTGAATAATTGCACCTTTTACAGTTCGCTAGAATTGCTTACATGGCCCATTCCTTGTTGTACTTCTTTTTTTGGGGTTCTTCAGAGACCAGACCAGTTGCTTTAGTTAAAACTACACAAGAAAATTCTGTATTTCTTTTGCTTTTCTTGTTCCTCAACAGCATTACAGGTCTATCTCTCTCAATCTCATTCGGTACTCGGAGTCAGTCACGGACTACTCAAACAGACAGAAGGAAGTCATGAACAATTCCGGTCCACTTCAGTGGGAAACAGCATGACTATATGAGGCCTACTCTGCCCTATAGACTGGGAGATGTTCGTTGATTTGGGAAATGCGGAGCAGTATGTAGGCTCAAATGTCAAACTCCTCTAATAATTAAGTGGTTGTGGTCTGAGGAGGACTGTAACTGTAGATATGTCACATGATTAACGCACTCGGCTGTTATGACAGTTATGAGATTGTTCAGTTAGGTACATGCAGCTACTTCTCTGGGATTGATTGTAAAATTGTTCTCACTTCTCAGTTAATCGCACATGACTGCACCAGTCTATTCTCTTGATCTGCCCTCTTGGACTTCATCCACCATGAAGCTTACCTTTTCCTTGACTCTACAATATCAACAACAATCCACAGGCCTTCTCTTCTTCTGCATGAAAGCACCATAACACTCCTGCTTAATTACTGGACCAGTTCAGTGATGCATTCAAGATGGACATTCCGAGAAGAATGCAGATGCACCGTTCATTTTGGCATTAACATTTTTCTTTTCTTAACATTCATAATTTTTAGAACATTGTAAGTCCTCCCTAATTAGTATTTTTCAACCATAGGTGACAGAATAATTAGATACCTTGGGACTCTGGGGCTGAAGCACTATTCGCAATGCATTTATTAACCGAACTGTGCCATTCCTTCATTAAATCCCAGAACAGATTTGATGATGATGAGCTGGTCATCGACCTAATGAATGTTGTTTGTCTTTGCCACACCTTTACACAAATCCCCATTTCCATCCATTCATCAAAACCCCTAACCCTCTCCCCCCAAGCTGTGTTATGTATTGAGATGTAACTTATGAATTTACACCATAAATGGATCACACACTTGGTGGGGTGGATGTGGTGAAAGCGACACCAACTCACTACAGGATCTTCTTACCTGAACAATAGCCCGTGCCAGCCCCACTTGCCCACCCAGGCATGGCTGTGTGGCCTTACTGTTGAATACACGCGCAAAAACTGTGTGGGGTCCAGTCTGGCTCATTTGCACAACCTTAGGCACAACCCTGGGTAGAAATGGCTTTGAGCCGCAAGGTTTAAACAAAGGAACTAGAGTAAAGCATTTAACTGCACCAAACAACGAAATAAGAAAGTCACACAACATGAAAGAAATACAACACCAATTTATAAAAATAGATGATATTTTTATGAATGTTTAGAGTCCAAGATGAGCAGAATCCACCAGATGGTTATGGAGATTAAGATTTTTAAAAGAAATGTAATTTTTAATCCACCCCCAAGCAAGTACTGGTAACCGTAAAGAATCTAAACTTTTGAAAAGTTTGTAAAAGTTAATTTGGTTACTCTAGCCCGGCTCGGGTAACCAAATCTGATAGGGAGAAGGTATGGGGGGGCCAATGGGGTAGATTTGGACAGTTACCTGGCCACCAGAGCGTTTTCCAGTCCAGTTCCAAACTTTACGGAATGACCGCAGTAGACTTCAATGGAGTGGTCCTGATGCTAAGGAAGCAGGAGATGAAGACTCCAGACGATCCAGAAGGCAGCAGACAGACTGATCTTCAACCTGCCTAAGAAGACCCACATCACCCAGCACCTGAAAGACCTCTACTGGCTCTGCATCCAGAAGAGATGCCATTTCAAGCTCCTGACCCAAGCCTACAAAGCCTGACCCAAGCCTATGAAGCCCTACACGAACAAGGACCAGCATACATGAACCATCGCCTGAACTTCCACCATCCACCCAGAAACCTCTGCTCTGCTCACCTCACCCTCGCACAGACACCGTGCATTCGCCACTGCCGCATCAGAGGACAATCATTCTCCTACCTCGCTGCCAAAGCCTGGAATGCCCTTCCCCTCCACATTCGAACAGTTCCCTCTTTGGCAGACATCAGGAAGGGACCTAAGGGACCAGGCTTTTCGACTGAGACCCACAGCCCAGCACCTAGATCCCCTCACGAGTGATAAGCCGTGCTGTATAAATACAGTTTGATTGATTGATTGAACGTCATTTGCCCACCAAAGGCGGCTTCATCTTTGAAGGGCAGCTTTTGGGCTAACACCCTGAGTGTTTTACTGTGAAGGGGAAGTAACACTGCACCCTGAAGCAGACTGTTGCTAAGCCTGAGAGTCGTTCACACTACTGCCCAGGAGGGTAGAAAGCTGTGTGATGGCCAGTGACTGTGTGTGGTCAATGGATAAACTGGGTCACAGTGTGGCAACTTTCTAAAAGTTGCATTTCTTAAATAGTGACATTATAGGCTTATAGGCATAGGCTGATAGAGTCTGGCAGATGGTACATACTTGGCTGACAACGGATATCCCATCCACGGTATTACAGTAGACAGTGCATAGAATATAAATGATGCACTGTAGTACAGCGAACAGGATATATTTTATTTGTCACCGAATATCCCATCCGTCAAACTCTAAACCAGGCCATTAATCACACATTACACCCTGACCTCCAACACAAATTATTCTCAACAAATACCTTCACTTGGCAGCGGAGAAAATTAGTCCACAGGGAGGTAAGTTATAGAGATTAGGCTAGGTAGAGGTTTAGCTATGGAATGGTAGGGTGTCACTGATCATGTACTACTATTTTGCTTAGTCACATTGATTGATATAAGGAAAGAAATTGGAACAGTCAATCCGCAATGGAAGCCATGAAATATAACTTTACTTGGGCATAGATTTGTGGCACAGACATCATATGCCGAGACAGAATTTACTTTTTCGGTAGGCTGGAACAGAAAAACAGAAGGATGAAGGGAAGTACTAGTAGGTGACTGAGTCAGCACTAGGAAATAACACACCTTGCCTTCGGTTTGTGCTTTGCAGACATTCATCGCGCCGCTGTGCAGGGAAGCAGACACACATGATTTCACTGCCTGCACTGCAGCATCAAATTAAACTGTGCTGCAGTTTTAGGTGGTGCCGAAATGTTGAGGGAAGGGACTGGACTTTGGAGGTGATGAGTGGGATATCTGCCACTACCACTTATCCCTGCCACCACTGGGACTTCTCCCCCTCCCTCGACTGTCTGAGCCTCCTCTGGCATCCCTGGCTGGCTAGCGCTAGGGATGGCACTGAGCAAAAACATAATGTACCATTTCAGGTACCAGATTAGCCATCTAAATATTTATTTTGCACAAGGTACAAAAGCAATACCTCACCACAGTTAGGTTAGCTATCTATCAGTTTTTCTTCTATTGAAAGTAATCATTTTAGGAGGTTTGTGTTACTATGTTTGTTGCTTAAAAACATTTTAAAAACTAGGTAGTCATTGAGTCAATCAAAAGCTTTTTTCTCCTAATAGAGGGATAATAGGGGAAGGACATAACACTATGAAAGGATAAGGGATAGAATGGAATGCAAAGGACGTATGGGATTGGTTGTGGCATCTCATTCCTGCCATGCTGCATTGTCATGGAGACTGCTAGTATAAGACAACATTGGTGGTCCATGACCATGATGACTACTCTATCTCTACCCCTGTACTTTTTGACTGTTTGATCAAGAAAAACCACTAACATGTTTAGTTACTAGAGTACTTGGGCCGGGCTGCGATCCTCTTTACATTACCAACATCTTTTCTCCTCTCAGTACTACACAACAAGACATGTAAAAGAGGGGTGAGTAGAAGCTTATGAAAAAAGTGAGCAGAAGAAAGCTAGACAGGAGAAAGTCACCCGCGGAAATAGGACATATAGAAAACACAGGGAAATGCAAGGATAACAAACATCCAGCTGGAGATGAAAAATAAATTAGTAAGTATACACAAGGGAATCATTTTACTAGTTGGAATAGAAAGTAAGAAATAATAAATATGACTTACAGGAGGCAGCAGAACCATCTGCTGCAGCGTTAGTGCTGGTGAGGGTGGTTGTCGTCGCCACGGTCACACATGGCGCTGGCGGCAGTGGCAGCCGGCCCAGGTGCCCCCTTGCCCTAAGGTGCTTATGAAAAAAAGAAGATAAAAACCAATGATTGACGGAACGCTGTACAAAACACCATTTTGACAGGAAGAGCATTGTACTTTTTAAATCAGATAGCATATTCCTTGTTTTATAATCCTAAACCTCAAATAACATTTTGAACTATTTATGTATTCCAAAGAATCTTTGCTTCTTCACCCCCTTTTTATGAGTCAAGCTGGTTCCCCTTTGCATACTGCACATCAGGGAGATTGGGACTATGAGCTACATAAAGCCACAGAGAAGAATGCAATTTACGCAAAACCCCTAATATACTACCATTGTAAAAGTGAGCGACATGATGAGTTGACAATCATGCCTTAAATCAACCCAAGCGAGCACCTGCCTAGCTCACATTGGAACAGAATCCTGGCAGCATCATTCACTTGGCTTCCACCCCCTCCTACATTCCTAACTTGCTATACCCTCCCCATCAGACTGGCAGTATTCACCACTACTCTATCAAGAGTTTATAATCCCAGTGCCTCTAAGGACTTTGTGCAGGGAAGTGTCCCTTCCTGCACGATCCAATACAGGGTACCATACCATGTAATGTGACACCCTTGCACCATCATGTCCCAAAGGTGCCTGCACTGGAGCGCTAGGCAGCAATCTGTGTGCCAGTGCAGGGACAGAGCAGAAATGAGACACCAGACACATTCCGGCCCTCCCCTTGACATAGCGCAGCAAGTAGCCTTGCGCAACATTTTTATAACTGGGCCCTGGCCACTGATGCATTCAGCAAAGTGTATTGACAAACTCCGGTGAATTATTATTACATCATGCCCACTCCTTTTGGAACAAAGACAGTGGATGCAACTGCAAGCACTCTTTGATGCGAAAAGTACATTTATTTAGGGGAAAGGCACACAATAGCATTTAAAAACCTCTTGCATGAAGTGAAAGGCACACAATAGCATTTAAAATCCTCCTGCATGAACATGGTATCACGCTCATAAATAAAATGTCCTTTTTGTATCAGAGGGCACATGTGGCCATTGGACACAGTCATTGCTGTGAAGATATATATCTCTATATTATTACCTATATTTAAATATATATATATATATATATATACATAAATACATACCTACATATATATTGATAGCTTTATATCTATACCTATGTAATATTTATATATATATATATATATATATATATATATATATATATATATATATATACACACACACACACACACATAAATATATATATTACATAGTTATAGATACAATTATTTTAATGCACACATGTAATTTACATTTTAGGATTAATGAACACATTGACATTACATACTACTATATTATATGTATATGTACTTACTCACATTACTTGTGAATAATGAATATGCACACTTAGGGCCTGATTCTGATGCGGGTTGGAAAGCTTCCCGACCGAATCGGTTTGGAAATGGTTTCCAACCCACTCGGATCGGGAGAGTCCGACCGACGGAGTACGATGCATCCGGATGCTTCCAGATACGATTTGGTTGGACTCCCATTGACTTCAATGGGAGCATATGTTCCTAACCGCATCATAATTGGGCCCTGGGTCGGGAAGACACGTTCCCGATCCGATTTGGAAGGAGCAAATGCCATTAGGAGGCCTTCCTAACCGCATCAGAATCAGGCCCTAGGTGGGAATGCTTTCCTAACCGCATCAGAATCAGGCCCAAAGTATTATTAACCAGCGTAAAATATCAAATATATTTATTTATAAAAACACAAAAAAATAATATACATAATTAGTCAATATGTATATACACATTTATATATGTATACATATACAATTATAAAACCATTACGTAAACTTACCTTACCTGTGATAATGGTGCTTGAATAATAAATATTAGAATTTTTAGAAAACAAAAATATTACTCACCAAGCCCTGCAACCTCGAGACCCAGTAGGTCGGGCAAATCTTGTTCCGTGTCCAGAATATCTGGCCAGCAGTGCATCAGCTGCTACTGGGTGCGCATGCAAAAACGGGTCGTACATCTGGCCCACAGTGTATAATGCTCAGTTAAGGGAGCATATTTGGAAATATTGTGAGACGAATGACACTAAGGGTCAAATTACGAGTCTGACGGTCATCGCCGCACCGGCGGTCTGACCGCTCAATTACAACTCGGATCGTAATTGGACCGCCGGCTCTGCCAGGGAACCGCCGTTCCCTGGAGGTGGTGCGGCAGTTAGGGGCTATGTAAAATGCAGGTGGTGCTGCTGCGGCACCACCATACATATTACAAGTTTCAGGAAAGCCAGCGGTTTCATGGAGGTTTTTCCTCCATGAAAAGGCTAGCGTTGCTGAAACAAAGAGTGTCCTATAGGGACCACTGTGCCCCCTCAACCCCCCTGTGTGAATGCACCCAGGTTCCTGCACAGCATGGACTTTCGAGTCCATGTTGTGCAGGAACTACGTGTGGCGTTCCTATTGCGGGTCCTCTTTCAAAGGCACGGCTGCCTTTGAAAGACGCACTGCAGCGGGACCACCACACCGCCCGCCCACTAGACCACAAAAGTGGTCGTAAACGGGTGGGCAAGCGACTTTTGGCAGTTGGCACCGCCGCGCCACCGCTCCACCAACAGTCGTAATTAGGTCCTAAGAACTTAAGTAGATCCATCCTATGGGAGATCTTCATGGTAGTGTTGTGTGATAAATGTATTGCTCTGAAGACAGAGTGTAGTTATATGCCTTTTTTGCATGATCAACCCCATTTTATGGACTGATGCTGCTGTTTTTTTACTCTGTGCACTGGAACTCTGCTAAACAGGCCCCAGTGCATGTGCTCTGACCCCTAAAACATGTCAAAACTGGCTATACCCCTAACTCACATATTTAACTTCCCTATAAGTCCCTAGTATATGGTACAAAGTGTACCCAGGGCCTTTAAGTCAAATGTCACTAGAGGACTGCAGCACATACTGTGCTCCCACTAAAGTGACAATGCAAAGCATCACTCCAAGCTTGCCACCAGTAACCTGGCTAGGCAGGTTTAAACTGCAAATTGAACCTGTCAAAATAACCCCTAAAGCCTCCTTTTAAATATTAATAAGTCATCCCTAAGTAGGCCTTATTGGCCAATAACGCAGAGTGCATGGCATTTAAAAGTAGGACATGTAAAAGTTAATGTAAAACCTGTCCTTACAGAAACAAGGTCCCAAAAGCTATTTTCACTTTAGCAGGGTAAGCAGTTCCATAGGAAGGCATTAAGAGTTAAAATTAAACTCAACTAATGTTATTTCCACCTAGGAACCAGATAAAAAGTTAATTCTTGAACATTTCAAAATATTTATTACAAATCCACTTCATTGGTAAAGTTGGATGTGTTATGAAGATTATATGAAAGGTACTTTTAAAATGTCACCTTTTGCCTGCCTAAAGCCTCTAGAAGTCCATCAGCATGAGATGCCAGCTGTCACCCAGGAGCTGAATAGCACCTTGTTGAGGTGTGAACTTGCTCCCAGAGCTGAGACAAAGGCCTTGGGTGTGAAGAGGTGTCCGGTTCCCTTGACAGGATGACCATCTGGGCAGTGCCAAGGAACTTAATTATATTCAGAGTCCTATTCCGTCCCAGGCAGCTGTAGCTAACATCTGGACCTGCCCTTTCTTTTGTCCTATTAGCCAGCCAGGCACCAATCACAGTGAAAGATAAGCTGCCCTCAAAACTGGTTTTGATAGACCACAGAGGAGCGGTTTCTCATTTCCCTGGCCACACCTATAGGGTGGCCACAGGAGCTCTGCAGAAGGAAAGGAAGGTTCTGCCATCTGGGGTTTAAGTTAAGAGAGACACTCCAGGATTGTTTCCAGAAGGGAACACCAAAACCACAGATTACCTCTGGGAACTTTTTCCCTATTGGTTACGGAGGGGCCAGGAGTCTCCACAGGCTGGAACAATCATGTGGGGTGGACTAACCACAGGCTAGTGGCAATCATAAATGTGCCACCCCGGGGCATCCTCTTTAGAACACTACTGGACTTGCGGAAGACAGAAGACGGACTGCACCTGCTGTTGAGACCTATGAGGAGAACCCTAAGGGCTGACCTGCTCCCACTTGTACTCAGGACAAAGACGTGGACTCCAAGATCAGTTTGGCTGAACTCCATTAAACCTACAGAGACACAAAAGCTGCAAGAAGCCCACTTTTCCAAAAGCCCAGCTGACCAGTTTCAAATCGACATGCCCTGGACCTGCTGGTGGCTTCTGTGGAGTGAGTTCTAACCCCTAGGTGCTGTTCACGAAGTCCTGGAACCATTGGCTGGTGTCAGAGTGTACTCCTCCTGCCTAAACCAAAATACTGGGACTTAGAAATGTTTAGCTAACTTTTTGCCAGGAGAACCGGCATGGTACTGGGACCAACCCGGCAGTCGATGCACCGAGGGTGCGTCACCGGTGGACCTGATTTCACTGCAGCTCCTGCTACATTGATTTCTGCAGCAGCAAATCCAAGTCAGCTGGCCCAATGCTGACCGGTATCTGATGACGTCGAACCCTCTTCGACTTCAGCCAGCATGCTTGCCCAGCGAAGGAAATCTGACTTCCAGATGCCAGCAGCATCCGATCGACATTGACAGCTTCCTTGGTTTAAACTCCAGACTTTCCCAACTTCACAGTGACCTCGTCCTTCATCAACCCGCCGTCGATGAGCCTGTCTTCTGATCTAGCCCACAGCCTTGCCCACTTAGGACTCCAGTTTCTTGAAAATGTTCTATGTCCGAAGGTAACTCTTTGACCGGGACCAACCTGGTCCTCGTGTTCGACCCACACTCCATCACGGTCCACCTCAAAGTTTAGCGCTATTCTTATTTAAAACTTTAAAATTTCATATCTCCGGTTCCCCTTTTATGATTTTTGTCATTTTGGTGTCATTTTGCTCATTAAAATAGTCTCTATTTTTTATAAATTTGAGTGGAATTTTTATTTTGTTGTGTTTTCAACTTTTTAACTGTTTTGGTTCTTCTAAATGCTTTACACATTTTCTTAAGTTAACCTCTCCCCAAGTTAAAAGTTGAACTTTCGTTTTAACATAAAACTAAAGTGATCACCCGAGATGACACGTGCTGCCTATATTTACAATTCACACATCTTTAAGGGCTTAGAGGGAGTTCA
Organism: Calotriton arnoldi; assembly: GCA_963921515.1. Taxonomy (NCBI): domain Eukaryota; kingdom Metazoa; phylum Chordata; class Amphibia; order Caudata; family Salamandridae; genus Calotriton; species Calotriton arnoldi. Next base: position 329,265 of record CAWUFW010003349.1, on the reverse strand, counting down.
AAATCCATGGCAGTGCCACTTCAAACGTAGCTCTGACAGACAAAGGAGGGTATCGCTCAAGGACGTTAAACAATTACAGGGGGAGCGTGTCCGTGGTTCTCAGCGAGATGCAGTTGGCATGGCGTGTGCATAGAAGTTTCGATGTGGCCAAAACTCGCCTAAAACAGGCAGCAGATTAATAGAAGGTTGTGGACAGTGTGATGAGGGCCGTTGAGATAACGAGTTACTCTTCCGCATATCCAGTTTCAGACAGGGTCGAATTGGTAAGGTGGGCACTCGGGCAATGGCCGAGGGGCCGGTATCCGAGTTCCAGCTGTGGGCTGCTTTTTGGGCAGCCTGGGGGGGGGGGCGATTTGAGCGGTGTCTGTTTTGTTCGGCTGCCACCAGCGGCCCAGTGGGTGCCTGAGTGGCCTTTCTGGAGGCAGATGGGCGTCCAATTCCTCCCCTTTATCAACGGGCAGAGGTGTCACTCCCTTTCTCTCGCTGGGCCGGCCCATTAATGTATGCAGATTGCCCGGGTGCAGGGGGGCCTGAGCAGAAGTGGCCTCACTTGTATTCAGGGCACAAGTTGGGGGTACACGCGGGTGGACGGCGTCCACCCACTATTTTCACAGGGTGGACGCCGTCCACTCTGCCAAGAAGTTGGGCCCCACTGAAAAATATGCTGAATTCGTCCCGGTGTAATTTGCAAACACCGGGACACATTCAGCAGTGGCTGCATGGTGTTGTCTGCTTTCGATCCGCAACAACTTGCAGGCGGGGAGGGGGCTTTCTTAGTTCAGACTCCTGCTGGGCCCATAACAAAGGCCGAATCTGAGGGGTCATCAGGCCTCCTTTTTTCGAGTCTCCTGGCTGGCTGTAGTCAGGAGCCTCACACCTAGATGCAAATGCAGCAGAGGGGAAACAAAGGCTCACACATTGTTAGCACTTCACACATACTTAAGAGAGGCAGCTTTTCACTTTGTTCAGGCTCTGTTTAGGAGAAATGCATGCACTGTAAGAATGTCAGATGTGTAGGTCTTTCCAGTATTTACACAAAATAAATAGTATTTATATAGTGCTTACTACCCCTGAGTCGCTGTTGTAATAATTTAAATATCACTATTTTTTCTTGTAAAGCACTATGGGTAGAGGAAGTTTACGCTGACAAAAGGCAACATTGTTTTATGTGTAGTTTACAAAAGTGTGAATCTTCAGGAGGGTTTCTCTATATACTGGAAATCTGCTCCAATGTACTCATGATAGACATGTTAAACATATATGTGAGGGCTTAAGATCTAATGTCAATTCTTATGATGCCCCTTCCTGTAATGTCAAGCGCCGTGATGTCACTAGCATACTAATTAACTAGGTTAGTCCCCCCACTTATTTTTTTAGGACTTGTGCCCTGCTTGTATTCAGGTGTGTTTCACCAATGTAAACTAATCTGTGCATTTTTTTTTTTAATCTAAGTAAAGTTTAGAAAACATGAACATGCCTCTGTCAGAGGCCCGACCCCCTTCTTTTTATAAAAAAAACTTTGCGGAAGCAGTGTTTTGGGGAAAGGCAATATGCAAATGTGGACCACTTTTTTAGGTCTCGCCTACGCAGCGCGCATGCGTTGCATAGGAAAAAGACCTTTAGCCATCGAGTCGGTTTTGAGGCCAAAAACGTGCACGCGTTGCATTGTTTTCAATGGCAACGCGTGCACGTTTGGCGATTCCCTTGCGGGAGCGAGCAGCGGCGCCATATGTTAGCAATTATCGGGCCTTGCTGCTCGCTCCCGCAAGGGAATCGCGCAGGCCCCCTCCTCTCTCCCCTCCCCCTGCTGCCGCGCGCGCTTGTGTTTGTTTAAGTTGGCATGTGTCCTTCCCCGGTGTTTTAGTTTCCAGTATCATCACGGCCATTGTTGCTCGGTTTCCAAAGAGAGCAGCTGTTTACCTACCCCTTATGTGATTATCTTTGCGGGTGGTCGTGCTGTGCCGGATGAAAGCCTGGTCTCCGCCCGTGCGGCCTTTGAAGTACTCACAGGAAGCTGTGTAACAACAGCTAACCAAGGCCTTTGGAAATTATGCATACCACGGAGGCTGCATTTTGTGTGAACATATGGGTTTGCAACACTTTCCCACATAAACTATGATCGATCACACGATGTGTCGATTTCAACTAAATATATATCTTTTTTTAATTGAAGGAGTGCAAAAGTTATTAAAAATGCTGCCCATGCGATGCCAACGCCTCACCAGAAACGTTGCCAAAGCTAGCTGGTAACCTTGCAGCTGCTGATTTCTGAAAGCAGGCCTCAGGGAGGTGCAGTTTTACCCTGATTTTAATATCTCTGATTGACGGACTTGAGTGAAAAGGTTCCTTGTCAGCAGGAGAAAACAAAAACCGATACATACTTTAATGTTATTGAAACAGGGGGGAACGATTTAATATTTACCATTTAAAAAAATTAATTATTCAAGCCAGTTCATCCGTACATCTGGCATCACTGTACTGGAGGAAGTAGTTATTTCAAGAGGACACACAAGGGTTAGAAGAGCCCCAAACATGCCGCATCTCTTTTGAAGAACCCCAAACATGTTGCATATCTTTTTCAAGTATGACACCTTTTTCAATCTTCAGTTTCCCAATAATGAGACACATACATAATAAATAACTATGTACATAACTACTGCACTGGGCTGTTTCTTAACGGGCTAAGGTACTTGCAAGAGGCCGGTAGTATGAAAGCTGAACTTGTGGTCCGGTTTTAAGGGTAACCGGAATGAACATAATAAGATAATTGCACCTTTTGTTATAGAACGTGTGTATGCTTAGCCTAGACTTCTCGTGAGAGTGCAATATTTTGTGTTTTGCACAAGCTATTTTACTCTAGTCAGTTTAAAGGAGACTGCTCATAAAACTGTGTTTTGTGCTTGTAAGCAATGCATTCATTCATCGGTGGTAAATACTATTTTGATTAAGCCCTACATATTGTGTACAGTGTTCTTTCTTAAGAAAACTTAAAATTTGCTTTAACAATGGGTTCCCATTTGCACTGTTGCAGATTCTTAGGAGCAAAACATTCACTCATACGGTTGTAAACCATTTAATCCCATCAGTTGTTGGTATAGACCTTATCGTTCAGGACCCTGAAAAAATATGTCCCCCTTTAATAATAATTCCTATTTGTAAAGCGGGAACATATCACGTTTCATGGCGCTGGGGGCCGTCGGGGAGATTAAGTAAATTATGTCCCAGAGTCATATGGTGCTGAGCTGAGTCGCCGCAGGCGCCAGGGATCGAACCCTGATCCCCGCACTCAATGTAGGAAAATACGTACAAAATATTTGTGGGTGTTACCAACTTTTGCAGGATTGTGCGCGCGTGTGTGTGTACACCATTTATGAGGGGCAAAATCCAACTATTCCCTATTGTAGGAGTATTGTGTCCTAACTGTTGTCGGTGCATAAATTAATTTGTGAATGGTGCCCAATGTTCTTCCAGCCCTTGTGATCATCCTGATGAGCACATGCTTCACTTCAGAAAGTACATTCTTAGCCCAGATTAACTTTGGTGAAATACCAGAAAACTTGCATGCCAGTTCTTGTGATGTCTATTTAATCTTGTAGCTCCCTTTTTTGGTGCAATGCCAGAGTCAATGCCTGCGTGACATATTTATATCTGTTTATTTGGGTTTCCAGATCACCCACTGTGCAGTGCAATGGCCTTTTGAACTGCAAGGCATTTGTATTTTTAGTCACAACAGGCAAGCAGGAAAGAAAACAAGCATTGGCATAGCCAATAGGTCTCGCCTTTGGGACCTTATAAGTATTTAGTTATGCAGCACAATATCCTTACTGCAACAACATTAACTGTTGCATGGCTAAACACTTATAAGGTCCCAAAGGCGAGACCTATTGGCTATGCCAATGCTTGTTTTAGCGTGCCCGGGCCGATTTTTAATACCAGTCCAACCCTGGTTTCAGAAATGAGGGAAGACAGAACATCTCCTGCGAGGAGCTCGCCCCCAGGACCACTGATGTCACGGGGCTTGAAGATGAGCTCAGGAAACGTACTAGTTTTTTTCTTGGAGGAAATGCCAGAGCTGATGAGAAAGGAAGCGGAGTACTTGTCCGCTTGCCACGTCATCAGAGGCTAAAACATATATTAAAAGTGATGCACAGGAATGTGCAAGCCTAGCAACCCGTGCAATGTTAACCCAGGAGGAACGGCAATAAAGAATTACTGTTTTATTAGAAGAAATTCAAAAGTGATTGGGGAGGAGGGATCTTAGGGAATCTTTAGTTTCTACTGTCCGCTACTTTAAAAGAGCTGCTGGTCAGAGGTCGCCATAGCAACGAGCACTCTAAAGGCGAGGTGTAATTTTCAGGTGTGAGAATGCGCGAGGACACGAACCCGTCCTTCACACCACACAGCTGTGCTGGTGTGAAATGGGCGGGGATGTGACGCAGTCACTTGTTATCCCCCTAAAACACATATACCATGACTGACAGTATGTACATTGACCGGGGAAATTGGCAGGCATGTCAATGAGGGGTCACTGCGTCATTCTATTTGGTAAGACATTTATTTCAGCGGTTTATTCGTCAATTAAGGATCATGCATTTCTGCTGTCCTAGTTTTCTTATGTTCTTGACCAAATTTATGACCGTTTTTTTCGAACTGAAAGAAGTGATATATTTTTAATAAGAAGGTAAAGTACTCTTTATTGAGACTTTATATCATTAATAGGCAATGCAAGCGCTTCTTAGCAGGAGAGTAATGCTGTGACTGAAGCAATGCTTCCAATTCTCAGCAGAGCTGCTTTCATGTTAATGGAGGGCACTAACACACTAGGATGAGCCGGGCTGCTTTACTTTTAATGGGACAGCACCACCACTTCATGCCACAGCTATAGTTTTATATGCGTCAGCAAAGGCTGGTTCGCTTTTAATGGAATTGTGGTAGAACTTCTCACCAGGACTGCATAATTTTAATGGTGCAGGGCAGCACTTTCGAAGCGGGCATGGATACTTTTAAAATGCCCGCATAATCATTTCTCAGCCAGGCTGGTTCACTTTAATGTGAGAGTGACAGAACGTCTGGCATTGAGCACTATATTTTGGTGAGACATTCACAAGAGATCGCAGCAGGGATTCTGTACTTTAAATAGCAGAGTACAGCACTTTTCAAGCGAGTGGATGTGCATTTAATGTGCCACCACAGTCATTTCTCATCAAGGCGAGCTCCCTTTTAAGGGCGGGTGGCAGAACTTCTAAGATGGGCTTGTATATCCTTTACTGGAGCATTCCCAGAAGCTGACAGCAGCGCTTCTACACTTTAATAGGGCAATAGCTTCACTTACGTGGAACTGAGCATTTCAAACACAGCTTTGAATGTGGCAGAGGTGGTACTTCGAGGAGGTGCAGCTAAAACCGCTACGGATTGGAAAATGCTATTTTCAGGAAGTGCCCTCAAGGCCACTAGCATTATAGGACCTGTACTTACGTTGAATGGAATTGTACTAGAGGTGGCTGAGCCACTGAAGGCTCGAGCCTGGCTCTGTCTCAGCTCGAGGTCCTCGTTGACCCCGAGCCCTGGTTTTATGTGGCGTATGCCTGCCACCTACTCCTAAACCTCATGCACTAATAATTAAAGACAGACATTAACCTTTGATGAGAGAAAGAGGTTCCCATGTAGGGGCTGCATTGCACAATGGGAAACCAAAAGGCCTGTGATAAATCCTAGCTCCCCTGCTTGACCTAGATGTTTGATCCTAGGCAAATGTTGTATTTCACTGTGCCTCCATTATCTTCATTATTGCATATGAGAACATCTTGAAATACCTGTCTCTTGGGTTTAGTATAAAGACGATTGAGGGTGCACATTTACACGTGATTTGCCTATTGGTTCACTAATGGCATTTTCGTCAGATGCATATGTTTCAAGTTAATGTTTTAAATACCATCACTTTTGATAAATGCCTCTGAATGCAGTGATATAATCTGATGTATTAAGGTGAAACGACTCCACTTGTTAAAGAAATACTCTTATTTTGATGTTGAAGAGACTTTAGCGTATTTTCACATGATGTTTATTGCACGATTTACATGACAACACATTCTCATGGCTCAGCTAATGCTCGGCCACTTGGAGTTAGACCAGACCCATAGCTCTGTTCTGAATGGACTCTTCCTGTTAGTGTGTTGGCTCGCCTACCTCTGGATTGTACCACTAGTTGCATTGATGAAACACTTTACACCAATGTCTCGGTGGGGCGTCTGAAACATCTCCACCCCACGCCCTGCTCCCAGCACTTAACGATTCGACTTATTTTAGGACCCAGTGGAGGTCCAGGGGGTGTGGTCGGTCCCCAGCACAGATGACTGACAGGCCGGCCAGGCTCCGCAGCACAGCCATTTAATGAGAACCAGGGCACATCCTCGGGGAAGTTTCAACAGGGGAGAGAAAGTATGTGCAGCGCGAGCAGAGTAAACCGGGGCTGCTGACTGCCCGACCCCAGCCGGAGCCCTCCGCTGAAAGCAACACTCGGACCAGACAAAGGCCGTCCCTGGGAGGGGTGCTGGCGCGTGGGCCGCTTCTATTCTTTAATATTGACCGTGAAGTGAACTGGATTTTTTAACGATGCCGATAAGCCTCGGGATGCCTCACCCCCCAGGGTACCTCCTGCAGCGCCCCTGCGGATCCTTGGTTTCGGTGCACCTCGGGTGAGCAGCAGAGTGTGTCCTAAGGCTGGAGCTAAAACCCGCTCCACCCGCACCTTTATATCTCCAGGCCACATGCTCTATGAACCGGACAGGGACGCAGGTAGGGGAAACAACGTGTTTTGATATAAGCAACAGCGTTTAAATATATGGTATGTTGTGCATTGTCACGCCAAGTTTTGCTGTGTTAATATGAATGTTACTAGCCTTTATATAGCACATTGATGGCAAAGTTAGAGCTCGCAGCGCTTTGTTAGAATGTTATGGTACCGGAATCCACCTAGCACGAGTAATAGAGATATCACAATTATCAGACCCACAGGGCTGACACAGTCTTTCATCCTATCAATGCATATTAAATTCATATCTGTGTGTTTGATATTAGTTGGGTAAAGTCGCGTCGCTTATAGCAGCAGCACTTGGCGGTCAAAGCTTGTAAATACAATATAAAAATACTGCCGTTTTTGGAGCTAATATGCCAGTTAAGTTCACACCGAAGTGCTGGGAGTCAGTGAAATCTTCGAAGCGGGAGGGAGACGGGCTCTCTGTGATGCTGGATTTGAACTGCGCCAAAATGGAACGAGGCAACTTCGGGCCACTGCAGGGAGTAGAGTCCAGAGGAGCAGGGCTGATTGCTCTAATAATAGCGAGTATTTAAACGCACATTTTGGGCGACTTTGGAGCTGGGGAACCAGGTTCGAGTCTCGGCGTCGGCTCAACATCCTGTGATTCTGGGCAAATCACTTAATCTCCCTGTGCCTGCCAAAACATGAATATATCCTTGTGTAATGTAACTGGTGCTCATGTAAAGCGCTCCAATACCTTCGGTTCGAGTTCGCACTATAAAAAAAAAAAAAAGCTGGCACATCTTTGGACTTGATGCCTGCATCCTCCGGGGAGTGCGGTCTACGGACCTCGGACATGTGGTGGAAGATAGTATTTTTTTTAGCAGGGTGGCAGCACAACATTATAATTAAAATAGACAGGACTATCTGGGAGAGTCAAAGAAAACTAGGCAGAGTAGGGAAAGTGTTTTAAAAGTAAAAGATAAAGGAGGAGAGTGTACTTGCTTTTCGTGCAGCTGATGACCTGCACTGGAAACGGTGTAAGTCATTGCCGGCAAATGTGCCCCCACACTAGTGGCTTACAGCAGCGCAGCTGTGTCGTGGGCCCTAGTGCAAGGAAGGGAATGGCCCCACTGGCTGCTGTCTGAATTGTAAAATACAGCAATAATCGATGCTCAGTGGGCCTCTCAAGCCTCTGGCCCCCGGTGCCACTGCACCTGCTGCACACTGGAATCTATTCACCTTGTGGATTAAGTCAGTTGCACAACATTCACAAACCTCTGGGGAGCAATGGGGACGTGCACTCCACAATCACTTAATTGGACACTAAAAGTGGGCAAGCCAAAAAAATTACAGGGCGAGCTGAGCCAGAGCCGAGCCAAGAGTGTGGCTTGGCTCTAAGAGCCAGTGCATGTATATTATGCAACAAACATCGTATACAAATATGATAAAGTAAATTCAAAACTCAAAGAACTATATTTCCTTAACATGCGGAAGCGTTTCACCTTAGTACATTGGATTGTATCAATACATTGACAGGCACTTAATAAAAGTGATAGTTTTCATGTCCCCCACCCTAACGTCAATGGCACTGGTGCACTAAGAGACAACTCAATTGCCATTTGAACCCTATATGTGGCCTAGATTCTGTTTGCCCTGCACTAACACTATAATGTATTAAATCAAACACACACAAGAGGTTTTTGTAGGCTGCACAACCCTAACTTACGTATTTGAAGGTGTTCTCATAAGTGACAATGAAGAAAAAGAAGACTTGGTGAAGTGAAATATTTGTGAAGGATCACGCAATTTGGTGAAGAGAGGAAACCAGGATTGATCCCAGGTTTTTGGTTCCACATTGTGGAGTTAAGTCTCTAAACTGATATCTCTGTCTCTCACCCGTTTTACATCAAAGGCCACTGACTTGTGTTTAGTTCTTGATGCAATAAGGTTAGAGCATGGTCACAGGCAGAAGCCACACAAGGGCTCGGCTCGTTTTGGGGTCGACGATCAAGGAGAACCTCAAGCTGAGCCAGAGCCAGGAATCTGGCCCGAGCGTGGCTCGAGCTTCCACTGTCTCGTCCACCTCTAGTGGGCACCAGACACTGGCTACAGGCCAATGCCCAACACTGTCATTAAAACTGAGGGGGGTTGAGCGTTTTAGTTATAGGTGACATGATTCCCAGGGCCCTTCAACAAGTTTTATGTTGGGCCAGTCACTGGTTAAATCATCAGAGCTCCTCTGTCTATCATATTAATGTATATTTCCCCTGCCCCAGAGTACTGTCAGTGAAATAAGTATATCTCTCAGTCTTTTGAGTCTTCAAGGAGTGTGAGATAGAGTGATTTTGCAGGGTGACCCCATTGATATCATCAGAGAATACACCATTTAAGGATGGTGAGGAACGTCTTCAGGGTGGGTGATCCCATTCAAGTCAATACGTAGCATTTGGTTATTTTGAGGGTGAAGATGAGTCCTCGGAAGGTGACTCATACTAAATGTACAACATCTATTTTAGGACATCCTCAGACCTCATCTCTACTTGTCATCCCTATTTCTCATCCATCATCCCTACTTCTCTTCCCTCATCCATCATCCCTTCGTCTCATCCATCAACCCTACTTCTTGTCCATTATCTCTGCTTCTCATCCATCATCCCTACTTCTCATCCATCATCCCTACTTCTCATCCATCATCCCTGCTTCTCATCCCTACTTCTTATCCATCACCCCTACTTCTCATACATCATCCCTACTTCTCATTTATCATCCCTACTTCTCACCCATCATCCCTACTTCTCATCCATAATCCATACTTCTCTTTCACCATCCCTACGTCTCATCACTACTTCTCTTTCACCATTCCTACTTCTCATCCATCATCTCTGCTTCTCATCCCTACTTCCCATTCATCATGCCTACTTCTCATCCATCATCGTTACTTCTCATCCATCATCCCTACTTCTCTTCCATCATCTCTACTTCTTATCCCTGCTTCTCATCCCTACTTCTCATATATCATCTGTGCTTCTCATCCCTGCTTCTCATCCATCATCCCTACTTCTAATCCACCATCTTTACTTCTTATCCCTACTTCTCATCCCCCACCCCTACTTCTCATCCCCCACCCCTACTTCTCATCCCCCACCCCTACTTCTCATCCATCATCCCTACTTCTCAACCATAATCCCTACTTCTCATCCATCTTCCCTACTTCTTATCTATATTCCTTACTTCTCAAGCATCATCCATTATCCTTACTTCTCACCCATCATTTATCATCCCTACTTCTCATCCTTCATCCCTACTTCTCATCCTTCATCCCTACTTCTCATTTATCTTCCTTACTTCTCATCCATCATCTATACTTCTCATCCCTACTTCTCACCCATCATTCATCATCCGTATTTCTTATCCCCACTTATCATGAATCATCCATCATGCCTACTTCTCAGCCATCATCCCTAAATCTCATCCCTACTTCTAATACCTCATCTGTCATCCCTACTTCTCTTTCCTCAATCATACCAACACACTTTCAATGTTCACACTGATTGGTTGGTAACAGCCAATCAGAGTTAACAGAGAGGGCTTCATTCTATTGGTCTAGCCACTGAAAAAAACTGCTTTCTCATTGCACACTGAGCGGTTTGCTTACAGTGAATCAAAGGCTGTACAGAATTTCATTTTATTTAAGTGCTTTGCTATTTCCATAGGCCTCTGCAGAAAGCTGATGATCTGGGGTAGACAAAGGGCTTTAAATCACCCTTGGAGACAGGGGTATACAGGCCATCAGAAACCCAGTCTGGGTTCAGTTTAATATTGTAACAAATAAAATGTTTAAAATCAACTCTTGGAGACAAGGTAACACGTTCATCAGAAACCTTTTCTGGTTGCAGTTTTATTTTGCAACAAAGAAAATGTATTAGTCTGAGTCTGCCTTTAGGTCTGAGACCTGCAAGATTTTCTTTCCTTGCGGTTTCTAGATTTCCGGGGCTGGGCTTCAGTTGTGTAGGAAACCAGGAAGAGCAATGACTGGACAGAGTTGTTACATATGAAATTGAAACCAGAAAAGGTTTTCCAATGAACTGTATAGCCCTCTTTCCAAGTGTTGATTTATGGCCCAGGCTGGAGGCCCTGGTCTTATCCAACCCCTCAGAGAGCTTTCCACAGAGGCCTGGGCAAACAGAAAAACACTTATTTTAATAAAATAAAATGCTGTGCAGTGTGGATTCACTGGAAGCAAACACCCGTTGTATTTCCTCTACTCTGACCTGAATCAGCAAGTGTATTGAGAAGGCTATTTTTTCAGTGGCTAGACCATTAGAATGCAGCCTTCTCTGTTAACGCTGATTGGCTGTTAACAACCAATCAGTGTGAAGGGGTGTTTCACAACAGTGAAAGTGTGTTGGTATGACTGAGGAATGAGAAGTAGGGGTGATGGATGATGGATGAGGAGTAGGAATGATGGATGAGAAGTAAAGATGATGATGAGAAGAAGGGATGAGAAGTAGGGGTGATGGTTGAGAAGTAGGGATGAAAAGTTAGGGATGATGGATGAGAAGTAAGGATAATGGATGAGAAGTAGGGATGAGAGGTAAAGATGATAGGTGAGAAATAGGGATTATGGATGAGAAGCAGGGATTAGAGGTAGGTTTTGATGGAAGAGAGGTAGGAATGATGGATGAGAAGCGGGGATGATGAATGAGAAGTAGGGGTGATGGATAAGAAGTAGGGATGAGAAGCAGTGAAGATGGATGAGAAGTAGGTATGATGGATGAGAAGTAGGAAAGAGAACCAGGAATGAGAATTAGGGATGCTGAATGAGAATTAGAGATGAGAAGTAGGGAAGATGGATGAAAAGTAGGGATGATGGAGGAGAAGCAGGGATGAGAAGTGAAGATGATGGGTGAGAAGTAGGGATTATGGATGAGAAGTAGGGATGATGGATGAGAAGCAGGAATGAGAAGTAGAGATAATGGATGATAATTAGGAATGATGGATGAGAAGTAGGGATGATGGATGAAACGCAGGGATGATGGGTGAGAAGTAGGGGTGATGGATAAGAAGTAGGGATGAGAAGCAGTGAAGATGGATGAGAAGTAGGGATGATGGATTAGAAGTAAGGATGATGGATGAGAAGTAGGAATGAGAACCAGGAATGAGAATTAGGGATGCTGAATGAGAATTAGAGATGAGAAGTATGGAAGATGGATGAGAAGTAGAGATGATGGAGGAGAAGCAGGGATGAGAAGTAAAGATGATGGGTGAGAAGTAGGGATTATGGATGAGAAGTAGGGATGATGGATGAGAAGTAGGAATGAGAAGCAGGAATGAGAAGTAGAGATGATGGATGAGAATTGGGAATGATGGATGAGAAGTAGGGATGATGGATGAGACGCAGGGATGATGGGTGCGAAGTAGGGATGATGGGTGCGAAGTAGGGATGATGGGTGAGAAGTAGGGATGATGTATGAGAAGTTGGTTTGATGGATGAGAAGGAGGGATGAGGAATGAGAAGTAGGGATGAGAAGTAAGGATGATGGAAGAGAAGCAGGGTTGATGGAGGAGAAGTAGGTATGATGAACGAAAAGTAAGGATGATGAATGAGAAGTTGGGATGTGAAGCTGGGAAGATGGATGAGAAGTAAGGATGATGGATGAGAAATAGGAATGAGAATCAAGAATGAGTAGTAGGGATGATGGATGAGAAGTAGGGATGATGATTGAGAAGTAGAGATGATGATTGAGAAGTAGAGATGATGGATCAGAAGTAGGGATGGATGATGGATGAGAAATAGGGATGAGAAGTAGAGATGATGAGTGAGAAATGAGGATTCCTAAAATGCATATTGTACAAATGGGTGTGACTTGGGAGGCATAGCAATGTGGCAGTTTCAAGCTGGTCACCTATGATCAGGGCCACTTGAATTATGCAGAAGGGAGGACCAAATTATGTAGCAGGGTTGAATAATTTATGTGTCACGAAAAGGCAAATTATGCAGCGAAATGCAGCACATTTTGTGATAGTATTTTTTCAGTATTTTACAATTTTTACACACTGTTTGGGCAAATGATCCACCTCTTTAGTACCAGTTTGACACCCAATAAAAGCAATAAGCAGCAGGAAAGTGATCAGTTAACCTTTGCGAAGGACCTTCCACTGCAAGGCAACATGTCGCTTTGTTTTCAGTAACCTTTTTTGATCAATTTGAGCTAGAAACAACATTTTTTTTGTTAAAATCAACAGATTATGCATCAGAAGTTGGAGTAGGTGGCAAATGCTGCAAATTTATAATTGTGCAGCAAACACCCTTTCTCTGACCTTAATGCCACCCAATTTTGTCTTACTGGTTGTGCCCTGTTGCTGTTCAGAATGTTGTGATGTTCATCTCCGAGCCCCATCTGTATGACAAGTGGCGAATACATGAATCCATAAGATAGTTCAGTGGAGTGAGCTCCCACCTATGTTCGCAACATGCAGGTCAAGTTCAAAAGCTTTATGTTTCATTCTTGTGAAGTTGGTAGCAGGTATTGGCGGTATTGGAATTTGCTTTTGCGTTCTAGTTAAAGGTGTACCTGCGTATTTGGTAATATTAACATCTATTATTTAAGCACCTAGAGGCAACTCAGATTGTTGTGTATGGTACACGAATGGTCCCTAACTCTGTGAAATATTAATGTTAGACCAGCAGAACATGCAATATTGATTTTGCACTAATCACATTGCTGCATTTGTATGCAGACATAGGCACAGTACTTTTATTTAACTCAATAACACTACCCAACTCTGTAGACCACACAAACAGAATTTCTATTTGGCATTCAATTAATTAAGCAGGTGATCTCATGATACAACACAACTGTTCTATTTCTTTTTTATCAGGCTCAGAACGATGAAAAGCCTATTCAACCTCTCTGTATTAGGAGTACATCCTGTTGAATTATGTTAGTAACGAATGAACTTGCGCAATCCATTCATCTTCAGCAGAAAATTGCAGTCATTATTAATGTTCCACAGTTTCATGGTTGAAATTCAGTTTTCAACTGAATATTATATTTAACATATGTGCCGTGCACTGAATACTTTTGAATGATGCACAGTTATTTTGTAAGAAAAAAAGTATTCACATTTGTCAAAGGCGTATATTGCTCCCTATGTAAGAACAGCCTTTCAGATCCACCAAAAATTGAAAACATCTTCCCTTGTCAAACAACCATCCACGAGGGGAAGATCTAAAACTTGGAAGCCAGCAAATATTTTACTTGGGTATAAAGGTCTGTGGTGTGCCCAAGGGCCACATTGATGCCAGTTGGTGGGAGTGGTGCTTTTGGGGGATCGGGAGTGTAAGGTGAGTGTAGAATGAACATGATGTGTACAGAGAGTCATGGAGCTATTTTGAGGGTTTTATTCCATACTGCCTTCTAAATGAAGCCCTTAGTCTCTCAAAGAGTCATAGATCAGACAATACTGTGTTATGCTGCATCTGAATCGCTATCCGTCCACCGCATCTTGGGGTAAGTCTTCTCTGCTTGTAATTGCTTCCCTGGGAGAGTCAAGTGTAGAAAATGAATTAACATGATTATTGAATTGGAATGAAATAAAATTGCAGAATGTGAAACCAGAAAGCATGGATCAACCCCTTCTTCCCCACTTGACCAAATAATGTGATCCTAGGCAATTGTTTTCTTTCACTTTCCCTCCTTTTTCTTCATTATCACATATGAGAGCACCTTGAAATATGTGAGTTCAGGATGTTTTGTGTCTTGTCTTTGGTTTAACAAACTATATTGTTGCCCATGTATAACAACAACCCAGACCACCCAAAGGAGTACACTTGACAACTGACTTGCCTCTTATATCACTATTGCTATTATTGTCAGGGTGGAAGTAGGCATGGATTTGCTAAGTTCATATTTGAAAACGATGATTTATAAAACATACTTCTCAATGCACTGATATAATCTGATGTACTAAGATGAAACGCTTCTGCATACTAAGGAAATACACTTTTTTAGAATTTTGAAGAGACGTTATCATATTTTTACATGTTTGTTTGATGTCTTTAAAAATTAATGTGCTCTCAAAGTTAAGTTTTGCAGGACACCTTATGTGCTTCTTTTCTTTTACTTCAGTAAGCATGTAAATAAATGCTTCACCATTTATCTTTCTTTCTGAATATGTGTGCTCTCTCAAGTAAACACAGCTCAGTGCTGCTGTTCACCAGGGGGCCGCATGTGAAGGTCAGTAGATATGCAAGCCACCCTCAGGCTCACTTTGAGTATTAGTGATGTACAAGCATGACCAGTTGGTGCTGCAAAAAAGGCACACAACTTTTTTCTTCACAAAATACATACATTTAGTAAACTTATTTTGCTATGCAAACATTCAAGTAGGCCTCCTGCAAAGGGGAAACTTGTTTAAACAAGCTTTTGCAAAACCATTAAGTCTGGGTTTAATGTGCTAACGCATGCTTCGTTAGAGCATGCATCGTTAGAGCATCACTGGAATGCTTTGGATGAATTCGAGCAAGAAAAATGAGAGGGAGATAGCAGGTGCAGGCAGAGATGGCTATATCCGTAAAGTAATCCTCCATACATATGAATTCAAGCATTGAAAAGTAGGTAGAAGGATACATATAAACAGCCAATAACGTTAGGTGAGAGATGAATTGTCCACTAGGCTGAACCTCGACAGGATTGACATAGTCTTAAGCTAATGGTTCAAAGAGGTTGGTCGAAGTAACTCAGTGGTTGACAGGGACTGACCCAGAGCACACTCTTTGTTTATTTTAAAGTTTCAACACCCACCTAGTGGTGCTATGTATACTCATTTATGACAGTATTTACTTACTATGAGAAAAACACCAGAATTCCTCACAACTTAATCAAACTTTCATTGTACAGCCTGATGCATTCTGGGAGATGTAGTCCATGTTAACCTAAAGTAAGCTACATTTTCGATGACAATGGTTTGTCTGAGCAAACCTTTCATTTTATTAGTGCCAGTTTAACACTGAATACAGCTTTCAGCAACTGAAAGGTGACCAGTGAAACTTTACAAGCATTTTGTCACTGTGTGTCACCATGGTTGGAACTTTTATTTTAGTAAATTTCTATCCATTTTCGCTAGAACCCCTTGAAATTGTGCAAATTATGCCACAGATGATGGAATGGTGGAAAGTGCATTAAAACCTTAATTATGCAGAAAACATAACAGCCTCAGATTTGTATATTTCCAGTCCCGCTAGTGTGGGTGAAGAAGATACAAAAATGGTTGAGGGAACACCAGGCGGATTGAGATTGGGACACAGTGTGGGCAGGGAAACCGTGTTTGCTGGAGTGTAGAGTAGATGGAAGAATATCAGTTGGGTGAGGAGGCCCTACGTGCGTGAGGGGGCACAGAGCGCCTGGGCAAAGAGCAGCCGAGGTGCACAGTGTGCGAGGGAATGCTGTGGGCAAGGGCAGACAAATGATGAGAAAGCATAGCGCAGACAACGGGGTGAGGTGACAAAGTTAGCATAATTAGCTACCCGTTTCATCTCCAAGGATGCTGACGTTCATGTGTTTCTTCAGGATGAGTCCACTAAATGAATGCGAATGAATGTGACCAGTATTAACAGGGCAAGGAAGGTTTTATTTATGTTTTTTGCAGCATTATATAGCGTAAACTCGACCCCAAAGTATTGGAGCGCTTTACTTGAGCACCGGTTATATTACGCTAAGTTTGCTAGGAGGGCGCTCTCATTGGCGTCTGCAAGAGGCATCTCGCTCATTTGGAGAGGGAGATGGTTCCAGGGAGGGTGGGTAGAGGTACATGCTAGTTTTTTTATTTATTTTTTATTTTTTGCAGATTTATATAGCGCGAACTCGACCCGAAGGTATTGGAGCACTTTACATGAGCACCAGTTGCGTTACACAAGGACACATTCATTTTTGGTAGGCACAGAGAGATTAAGTGATTTGCCCAGAATCACAGGATGCTGAGCCGACACCGAGGCTCAAACCTGGTTCTCCAGCTCTGAAGTCTGCAGCTCTGGCCGTAAGGCCACATCCTCTCCCCAGTTATTGAATGGGCACAGAATGGGTGAGGTTCACAGAGTTGGTGAGGTGATAGTGAGGGTGAAGGTAACGAAGGAGTGAGGGTGCACATTGGGGTATGGTGGCAAAGACTGAGTGAGGGGTTTAAAGGGAGTGAGGAGTCACAGAGATTGCAACAGGGCAAAGAGTGAGAGAGAGAGTGAGTGGACTGCAGAGAGAGTGGGTGGGGAAACAAAGTGGAAAACTGGACACAGTGTGGGTGAGAGCCATTATGGTATAGAGGCGCTGAGAGGACATGGAGCTGGTCAGGTCGCACAAGTGTATAAAGGGACACATAGCAAATGAGGGATAACAGAGTGGGCCACAGGGCACAATGTGGGTGAGAGGCACAGAGTGGGCGGGGCATAGAGTGAGCTGAACACAGAAAAGGTGAGAGGATGTGGCCAAAGGCTAGAGCAGTCGATCTCCAAGCTGGGAAACTGGGTTCGAGTCTTGGCAGGGATGCTCAACATCCTGTGATTCTGGGCAAATCACTTAATCTCCCTGTGCCTAACAAAATGAATGTGTCTGTCTGTAACACAACTGGTGCTCATGTAAAGTGCTCTGATACCTTCGGGTCGAGTTTGCGCTATATAAAGCTCTAAAAAAAAACAAAAAAGGTGGGGATAGAGTAGGTTAGGGGTACAAAGAGAGCATCTTTGAATTCATAATCAGAGATTGGAGATCAGAAGTACTGGAGCCAGCAGGAGTGAGATCGAATAGGTAAACGGTTAGCGTTGCACCCTTGACCAATGTTTGACCACAGGGACACCCCCCTCCTACTGTGTCGCTCAATGAGCCTTGACATAGGGGAGCAAGAGGTTTTCCTTAAGCAGCAGGATAGTATACCTGTTTGTTTCGCGTGCTTTATATTATATGTTAATTGTTTTGTCTGTCTTCTGTCCACAAAAGTTGTTGTAGTTAGGGGTACGGAAGATCCGGGGCATGTTTCTCATCCTGATGAAAGCCCTAGAACCCTTAGTGGCTGCAATCCATTGGCTAAACCATATCGACAAATGGATATGGTAAGAGGGTCATTGTTACCCACCATATATCCTTTTAATCATACCTGAGCAGCCACCAATAAAGGGGATACATGGGTTCCTTAAGGTATTTTTAGTTTTCACAGACCCCGGCTGCAACTATCCAAAGTGCTCCGTGGTCGAGCCCATCCTGGTTGTTAGGGACCAGGATGAGACCCGATGATGAGGCATGCCACTACCAGAGTGAGTGAGGGTTTAAAAAAAGAAATACTCCTATTTCTGAGCAGACGGTGACTGGTCCGATTGGCCTAACGTAAGATAGCAGGTGAGGATATCCTTGTGTATAGATATTTGACATTGTTGGGAGAACATATCCCTTTCCCGTAATAGAATTCTCTTGCCCCTCCTGTGGGATACCCAAGTTTTGGTCTCCCTGTGTTTGTTCTGGCTACTGGAGAGAGGGGTGAAAGCTCAAGAGGGAAGAATATCAGGTAACAAGAGCAATGTTCCGCCGCATTAGAAAGTGAACAATAGGGACATTTGTGCCAGTTGGGACCAGCTTATCATTTTCTACTGCAGTGTTTTTATGGCACTACCATTTTATATGAGGGGCAATAATAATAGTGCATTCAAAGTTTCTGCTCTCAAATTAGGCTTGATTGAAGCCAGGATTTTGTGTAGGGAGTTTGGAGAACAACTACAGTAAAGAAGAGAAAGAGAGAGAAAGAAGAAGAAAGAAGAGAGCGACTGAGAGCGAGAAGTAGGTAGAGGGAAAATAAACAACCAAGAAAGAGACAGAAAGAGACAGAAATAAATGCTAACCAGATTGGATAAAATATGCTAAATGGAGTGGCTGTTAAGATTGTTGATTTCAAAGAAAAACGCCATAGACTTAACTTAGTACAAGGGGTTTAAAATGCACTGTTTTTAGGTCTCGCCTAGCGTTGCAGCGCGCATGCGCTGCACGCTCTGCGAGGCATATTGTAGTTGGGTATGTTTTAGAAGTGGAGTGGAAGCCCCGCCCATCTTTTTCATTGGCTGGCGTCATCGTCCATGGTAAATGCTGGCTTCCGATTGATAATGAGGCTTCTTAGTCCCTCCTTGTTACCGCCCTGTCTCCTTTTGGGACCGCCCATCAGGACTGGATCTTTTACGTGCGGCGTTACACTGTCTCCTTCATTAGTCTGTAAGCACTTTTTTTTTTTCATTAGGCGGCTGCTTCTTCACATTTGGATTTCTTTTAAACACGCTCCCTGCACGTAAAGCTGCTTAGACGTTTCCTCCTTTGTTCCCCCTCCCTTCCCCCTCTACGTCCTCCGTGTGCCTTTGTTTTGTTTTTTAACCTGAGCGTTGCGCTATACATTTTAAATAGCTCCGTTCCAAACCCCCCGCCCCCCTGCACAAACGCCCGCAAGGCGGGCGCTGTCTTAATTTTAAAAATCTAGTGTCATTCACATACTTAAATGGCGGCCGCGCGTCTCATTGCGGGCGGCTCACCAAATTCGCAATTGCTCGCTTGCCCGCTGCCCCTCTCATTTTGGATATTTCTATGATCTATGTCCTTGTTGTCTTTGGTCCCGCCCCCTCCTGTGCGTGTGAGAGTTGACAACACCCCCGCCCAGGTATGTGTGCATCCGGACCACAGCCAGCTGCGCCTCCCCTGATTGATACTTCTTCCTCAGGAGTTGGATCCAGTTCGGGTGCCTGCCGTCCCATTCCTGACTTTGGGAGTACAGAGGTGTCGGAGCTCGAGCAGTGTTCCCTGCACTCTCTGTCACTCATCTAGTTTAAGGTGGCCTGGACTTGGCTGCCAGACTGTAGGTGGCTGCTGAAATTAAGGCTTTGTGGCTCGATGCGAGAATGTGCTCTTGTGTGGAATGAGTGGAAGGACGCGTGACGCAGACCTCCGATCATTTCGATTTAGGATTTCAGAATTGGTCTGCACAGGGAGAGAGATGGAATGGCGTCTGCACATGTTTAGGGGATGTGTGTTTGGGGGGGCTAGGATTGGGCACACGAGCATTTTTAATGTGTGAATGAATTAATGGATGAATGAGTTGAATGAGTGCAATGTGTCTGTGGGAACGGGTATAGTTGGAAGAATGAAAGTAAGCTAGAGTGCCTTTATGAGGGATCACATAAGACCATGTTACGATAGTAATTACCGCACTAATACTGTTCCTCCTTCTCACCAAATTCGCAAACATTTATTTTGCACGAGTGCATGGGAACAACGCGAATGGCCAGAATGCGAGAAGCCGCTGTTTGCGGCACTTGTTGAGAGTCTGCCTTCAATCTCACCCCGACTCTAATTATCCTATGTAATGTTCACTGTAATTGTAGCTTTAGGAACCAGAAGTGCTTGGGTCAACCACTCTAGAAGATGCGACTCCACTAGTTATAAGAATATGTATATGCTACAGCCGAAGTCAGGAACAGATTCATATTTGAATCCATGTTTATGCCTCACACGCACAAAGTTATTTACTTTTGAAATGTCCTTATCTACATGGCACGTTGAAAACTTTCTAACATTCCGACAAAGATGAGAGGGAGATTAAAAAAATCAGAGGAATGTAATATCCCCATCAACTTTCATGGGAGTGCAGTAAGTTTGTACTGGAAGAAAACTAAAATAAAGCATTTTATTGCTTTAAAAAATCATGAGGCTCGCGCCTTAATCGGGAGTGGTATTTTTATTAAAGTGAATTAATTCTAAACCACAAAAGCACCCCTTTTTTTAAAAATAACTGTTTAGATCCAAGATAATCAACACAATATTTTTAAACTCTTGTGATTGACTTCTGTTCTGCGATGGTGGTAGTTTTCTTGATTGTATAGAATGTGGCGATCTTATGGGCACAATAAGCCATATTTAAACCCAATTTATCTGCTGTTCATTGTGTTATCGACCTCGACCGGGGAATGACCGAGCAGACTCCCCAGGGAAGTGCGCCAGTTAAGCTTGTAACTTCATTTCAGAGCGTTTTCTCTGATTTGTTAGCTCATCCTATGTGTCCAGCAAGGATGAATGACTCTGCCCTGTTGTCATTCTGTACATCATCTGGCGAGAAAGAGCCACTCACAGGGCACTATTCAATGGACCACTATTAATTTTTTCACTGGGTCAATGTGAATTTCAGAAACAGCTGACCCTTTCAACCCAAAGACTGTGCTGGGGTTTTGTCCTTTCAGTGCTCTTCTTGGACACCTCTCACATATTTATTAACAGGCCTCTTACAGCAGCGTGGCACCGGCGATCACATGAAAGCTTGCGGAAGAATCGTTCTGGCTCAAATGTTTCAAAATAAATGGTCAGATAAAAGATATGAAGCCATGAGCTCACAACATTTGGAAGCCATGAACTCGGCATTGCTCTTGAAAGTATGCATCTGAGCAACAGTTAGACATTTAAAATGTGTGGGGCTTGAGTGCTTAATTTGAGCCGGTGGTTTCCGGTGATTAGCACCAGCACTTAATTATCAACACCGGCGATATTGACAGTCTGCCACATGGTGATGCTGTCTGTCTAATTTACAGATCAGCACAACAATAGTTGTTTATCAACATAGTATACATTAACAAGCATTTGCAATGCAATAGGTCTCGCTTTTGTGAGAGTTTGAGCTATTCGCATTGTAAATGATAATGCCTTTTATTTATGTGTTTTGAAAACTTGCAAGAGGTGCGTAAACATGCACTCTGTACTTATAGCCTTTGCTTACGAGAAGCAAGGCTGGCAATAACTGCGCCTCTTTTACTGCCAGCCTTGCTTCTCGTAAGCAAGGACTATCTGTACAAAGTGCGTGTTTACACACCGCTTGCAGGTTTTCAAAACACATAAATAAAAGGCATAGTCATTTACAATGCCAATAGCTCAAACTCTTGCAAATGCGAGACCTATTGCATTGCAAATGCTTGTTTTCCTTGGTTCTTGTCCTCCACCACCAAGATTTCTCTGCAAGTATACAATTTGCTTTGTATGTTTAAAATCAATTCCGATTCAATTTAACTTTATTTACTTCCCCGTCTCCATAAATGTGAGTTCCTTTAATGGTCTCTCGCTATGAAATTCACATTCTCTCTCACCCTACTATAGGTGTTTAGTGAGCTAATCACGCACCTACGCCTATGGGTTGGAGTGTTAGAACACACTCATGTGGGTTAGAAAGTTTGTACAGACTTAGGAGGAGTGAGACTTTCCAAAAGACTCAAGGAAGCTCAAGATCTCTAAAAAGGCTTAGAAGGGCTGTTGACTGATACAGGGGTTCTGGGACTCGCTTTACATGCTCGAAGGGCTTGGGAACTTTGGACGCACTTACGAGGCTGGGATCTTTAGGCAGGCTCAGGGGAGCTGGGAATTCTGGACATGCTTACACCAGGGAAGGAGGGTTTGGAAGCTCGGACCCATTGAAGGAGGCTGGGCCCTGTGTGAAGTGCAGCTACAATTAGAATTTTATATCCAATGTCAGAGAAGTGTTTTTCAGAACTGAAAGGCTAAACTTTTTATTCCCATTAGACACAGGAAATTGATATCAAACAATTGCAGAGAGTAACCTTTTTGCGGGGATGAGAAGATTGTAGTTCCTTTTTAATAATCAAGACTGCAGAGAAACTGTTTTTGAGAAAAAGTTAGCCTTTCATAAGCTTCATTTGATGGTGGGCCAGTAGTACAGAAAATAATTATTTTGCATTCAAATTGAAGAGGGTAAAGTGAAGCTTTACAAGGGCCTTGCGCTCTTCATCAGATTTTAGTCTCTGATTCTTTTTCTCCTTAGTAAATTAGATAGTTTACTTGATTTTAGGTGCAGTTTTGAAATTCAGAGCTCAATGTAACGTCATAGCATCAGAGTGGTGGGTCCCTTCAACACACCTGTTTCTGGAAAGCTGCTTGTCCCTGAATCATGCCGCCCTGCCATTGACTGAGCCTTCCTTTTTAGGTCTCGCCTAGGCAGCGCTTGCGCTGTCTCGTTGGGACATGCTGTATTAAGGGGCTTTTTAAATGGTTGTTTTCATTTGTTCTCCAATGTGCCTTTCAAAATTGTGTGCTTCGTATTGGTTAATAGTGTTTTAAATCCCTCCTTTTTGGCTCTTGGACACACCTATGGCTATTGGCCCCTTTACTTGTATTAGGGGCGTTTTTTTTGGTATACTGTTTTTGTTGGACTTTTTTATTTAATGTGCATTGTTTAAGCCAAGCACGTCATGTTAATAGACTGCAGAAGGTTTCAGCTTCTGTCGATCGTGTGCCTCCCAGGCACAGATACACATATTTTTTTAGCTGACGTGATGTTTATAAAGTGGAAAAGGTTAAGCGCCTGCCCATCGGGTGCCTCCCCGGCACAAACACACAGTGATGTTTATAAACATCCCTGGCATGATGAGCTGCCGCGGCAAGACGGCGGCCTGGCTGAAGGAGCAGATGGAGCAGGGCAGCGAGCAGCTGCTGCTCATGGACTGCCGGCCGCAGGAGCTCTACGAGTCCTCGCACATCGAGGCGGCGCTCAGCGTGGCCCTGCCGGGCCTCATGCTGCGGCACCTAAGGGGTGGGAAGCTGCAGCTGCGGGCTCTCTTCCCCCTCTGTAAACACATTCACTCTAGTGCAGGACCCCTGGTTGTGTACACCGCTCTGAAAAACATTCACTCTAGTGTAGA
Organism: Calotriton arnoldi; assembly: GCA_963921515.1. Classification (NCBI taxonomy): domain Eukaryota; kingdom Metazoa; phylum Chordata; class Amphibia; order Caudata; family Salamandridae; genus Calotriton; species Calotriton arnoldi. Next base: position 305,791 of record CAWUFW010003349.1, on the reverse strand, counting down.
GCCCATGGTTGTGTGCACCCCTCTGTAAACAGATTCACTCTAGTGCAGAACCCGAAGGTGTGTGCACTGATCTCAAAACTCATTCACGCTAGCGCAGAGCCCGAGGCTGTAGGCACTGATCTGACAACGCATTCAGTCGACCGCACAGCCCGTGACGGTGTGCACCCCTCTCAAAGCACATTCACACTACCACAGACCCGGCGCTGTGCTCCACTCGTGTACAGATGGGTCACAGAAGCGTGGAACGGGCGCCCTGACACCGAATCTCTCTGTACACACATTTACGGATTCTCGGCGAAGGGTGCTGTGCTGCAAACCTCCAATCTCACATGCACAGAAGCTTAGCGGTAATGCTGAGCTTTGGGCACAGCACTTCGGGATGCTGCTGCTTTGAAGGAGCTGCGAGACCGTGGGTGAATCAACCACCCGAGACCCCGAACAGTGGGTGCGTTTCCATTCTTTGTGCTTCCTTTACCCCCTCCCCCCTTCCCGGTGAAAAACCCTGGCCACAAAGCCGCGTATAGCTGGCGCCACTCTAGGCCACAAGGTTGACGGATGTAGCCACAAAAGCCTAATTAAGAAAAGTGGACAGACACCCAGACTGACGAAGTATGCTCGTCTGGCCGTGCCAACTGGCAGTAGAAGGGGGTCGATGGGAATTACCATTGGAAGGGCAGAGGGTGGCTTACTCTCTAGCCAGCCTCAAGGCGCAGGCGCAGGATCCACTAGACCTGGCCTCAGTGTAACCACGAGAAGCAGTGAGGTGATGTTGCAAACCACGGTAGCTCACTGCCAAGTATCGTCTCCTGTCACTCTATGTTTGATCGTGTGGTACAAGCGTGCTAGCGCCAGTGCTTAATTTGTAAACAAATAAGTGCCACGGCCCTCCTCAGGCCACTGCAGCTTGCACCACCCACTGCCCCTGCCAGGCTGCCAATGACACTGCCAACACAATTACTAACCATCACACTCCCACAAGTGTGACAGTAGGGAGCCCTGTAACAAGGAACAAGGGACACGGCTAAATGCTTATAAGGTCCAAAAAGCGAGACCGATGCATTGCAAATGCTTGTTCTAATACTTTCAATGCCTTCCCTCATAGGAGTTCCTTGCCTTGGAAAGCCAATGTTTCAATCAGACCCAAGCTTTATTTACTACTGATAATGCCAACAACTCTGGACAAAAGTAATTCTTAGATTTGCTTTAATCTTCGATAGAGGTGATCAGATGAGCAAAAACGGCAGTACCGGTCTGGTGTAAGTTCATGGTTATGTTCTGTCTACCATCAAGTTGTCTTGAGGGCCCTGTTTGTGTCTCCTCTCTGATCTGAGTATCTTAGCTCAGTGTCTGAGAGTGAGGGGTACTCGTCAACAAGGCGCCATCCTTATTGAGTACTTTAAGCTTTGAACAGCAGACAGGTTTTTGCTCTTTGAAGATATTTATCAAGCTCACAATTTGGCTCTTCTTAAAATCCATTTCTTTCAAGTTGTAGAAGTGTTAATCACAGGATGTTAAATTTCAAAACTGTTTGATTATCATGAATTTTCTAGCTTGCTTTTCGTCAGATGTTTCCCTAATATTTGTGACGCATTTTTCGTGAAAAAGTGACACCTCACGTCTTCTCATTGCAAACCTAAGTGCACGTTAGCGCTCATTAAAGAGGAGGGACTGAACAGTGCAAACTGGAGAGGTGCACAGAAGGACATTAGCAGCGCATCGATGGTAAAGCCGTTAATAAGGTTGAACTAGTTCACTTATATCGATAGGGGAGAGTTTGCATTTTCTTCCATTTGAACGTGTTTTTGTTATCTGACAGTTGGAAGTGGTCTATTGCCGTTCACTGCCTCTGTTCTCTTCCCCCACAGTAGGGTGCTGTGTGTTTGGTAATCTTGCCACGGGAATGTCCCTCCCTACCTGCATATAACAACCTTTTGCTATCGGCTCTGCGGATATTTGGTTAGACGAGCACATTGCAGATATAGGAGAGACTGCAGATAGACATCAGCAACTTTGTCCTTTTGGCTTTCTGCTGATAGTGAGTGAAGTGCGTTATCAGACACCAAAGAATAGTGGCAGCATCAGAGCTCCCAAGTTTTTAGGCCGAGCCTAGCTGCAGTGCGCATGCGCTACTCGCTCTGCGAGGCATGCAGTAGTAGAGTATGGTGTGTAGGCCTCGCCCACTCTCCGCCCATACTTTTCATTGGCTGGTGTCATTGTCATTGGTAAATGCTGGCTTCCGATTCATTATGAGGCTTGTTAGTCCCTCCTTGTTACCGCCCTGTCTCCATTTGGTACCGCCCATGAGGACTCGATCTTTTACTGTGTCCTAACTCGGGAGCATTCATTACCATTTCAGAGAACTATTTACTTCATTAAGGGACACAGCACGCACGGGGTGCCAGCTTCGGTAATGGCGGCCGCTTCCTAACCTAATTTGCATTTAGTTTTCTGCAAACTTTAATACGGAGCGCGGCGCGAGACCTATTGCATTGTTTCATAGTGCTTCTAATTAATGCTCTGTGAATATTTTGTTGGCCTGAAATAAATTATTTTAATGTTGGCTAGAGACATTTGTGCCACCAGTTAAACATTTTGAAAATACGGGCCCATGTTTGTGGTGGAGAGGGCCGCTTCTGTTTACACCAGTGACAGTTGTGTGACCTCTCCTAACCAAACAGATACAGGCATTACATGGGCAGGATCAGTTTATCCACTCTGTTTCCTTGCCCATTCAGAGTTTCGCCTCTTTGCTGCCACAGATACACATAGCTGTATTTGGGTGTCTGTTACAATGACAACGTGTTCCGTACATATCTGAAACATGGGCTAAGATTATGTAAGTGTGTGCAGAAGTCAAATACAACGAGGACGAACGGGTGCAGGAGGCAGGCCCCACCTTCTGATTCCGTATCTTATTTGTTCTTTTCTGAATCTTAATTGCATACCAAGAGAACAATCATGAATAGAGATGTGAGCAATAGGAATAAAAATACAGGTTTTAGGGAGTCTTCAAGTGCGACGGTCTGTACATTGATAACGAGCAGCACAAGGAAGGGTTAGCAGCCCTGGCGAGGGTGGCGGACAGTCTCTGGATAAAATGTCTAACTGCAGAAAGAGTAGCGTTCTGTCCTTGCCGTTGCCTCAAGAACATATTGTGTGAGCTTTGAAAAATCGCTTAATATTCTTGTCCATCGGAAGGGCCTAGAAGCCGGCTGCCAGCTTTATGCGCTGTATGGAAGGGTGCCTATGCATATTTGTAGTCCGCCTAGATGATGGGGAGTTACAAGATGCCTGCGTGTCCCGTCCGCCCCTGAGGGTGGCGCCCTGGCCAAGGTGCTTCTGACTAACCACATCTGTCACCTCTGACCTCTGGGGGTACCTGACTGTCCTGCCTGCGCGATCCGATGTCTACTCCCAAGCAGCATCTGTTAACAAGCATTTGCAATGCAATAGGTCTCGCATTTGCGAGATTTTGAGCTATTGGCATTGTAAGTGACAATGCCTTTTATTTATATGTTTTGAAAACCTGCAAGCAACGACTAGAAGTACAAAGTGCACATAACTAAAAGGCATTGTCATTTACAATGCCAATAGGTCAAAGTTTAGAAAAAGCGAGACCTATTGCATTGTAAATGCTTGTTTCTAGTTTATAAGTAAGATATACTTTAGTAGTTAATTGTAGCCGACACCAACACTCATTTGTGGGGAGCGAACATTATTTTGTATCTATAGTCCTGGACCCAGAGCCAGAGAGAGAAACATGGAAAGGAAGAAAGAAACAGGAAGAGAAATATAGGAAAACAGTGACAACAGGAGAAATCGGGGATGAAAACTAACCTGCAAGAGCATAAAAGAGACAGGAAGTGAACTGTGGTGGAAAGAAGAGGCAGGAGGTGGCATCAAATCTAGGCATTCTTGACATTCAGCAATCATGATGCTCGTCTCCTAAGAAAAACTTTGGGCACCGGTACGTATTTAATTTAGCCGATAAAGCACTGCTTAATGGTAAACATGGGTGTAGTTTGAAGGCGAGATGGTGCACTTTTTCTAAAGCAATAACAAAAAGCTAGCAGACCCACTTTTACATATTTGTGCATGATGGAATCGAGAGGATTCACTCCTCGTGGTGTATTTGGAAGTGGGAATAGAACTATTTCCTCATAGGGTTTGTTAGAGTTTGAGGGTTTTTCTTCCCCATTAAGGCCCCGATACGATACCATAGGTCGGCGGTTACGAACAACTGATTATGATGTGACCACACATGGTGCGGTCGCAAACTGCCATTTGTCTATGGGAGCATGTGCGGCGGGCGAAAACCACCCGCAGCACAAGCTCCCATTGAAAAATTGAAGTTTGGGAAAATCCCTGCACTGTGTGGCAGGCACAGTGCAGGGATTTTCAGGGGGCCCCATAGGAGCCCCCCAGGCCCAGATGTGGAGGGCCAGGGGGCAAGAGGGCCCTGCTGGGGGCCCCATGTCGTTTTCCGACAGCCTTTCCATGTCGGAAAGGCCGACATGGAAAAGCTGTCGGAAACTGACATCATAATCCTGACAGGGGAAACGCTGTCCTTAAGGGATTATGAGGAGCTTCCAACCGACCAACTGGCTCCATGAGCCCATCGGAATGCATCGGTCGGTTCTTTCGACTGCAACCTCCGACCGCACGCATCCTAATGCATCGTTCGGACCGCAGCAGTAGATGTAGTTTGGACCGGTTGCGGTGCGAACCGCATCTTAATGAGGCCCCAAGTGTAGATAAGGGGTCGGAAATTTGTCTATCCCAAATAATTTTGTGTAAGGTAAGAGTACTCACTTCATCTAAAGGTGTCTTTTAGATACAGTCGAATTTAGTTGTAGCAAAAGGATCTATGTGAAAATGAAAAAAATTTATAATGAAGAAGTGCAGCCATGAAGAATACAAAATTAATAAATTATAGTGACAGTTTTTCCACTTTGCATAAGGTCAACCATAATAGCTAACCCATGACAAATAATGACATAATGGCGAAAATATGACATACCACCTAACCATAACTCTACCCCTTGCTCTCATCCTAACCATTACACTAAGAATATTATTACAACTCCCATGGTAATTTGACTGAGGCGCAAAGAGGAGTTTGTGCCTGAAGTAGGATCATGAATTTTGGGAAATTACTGTTCTCCAGTGTTGTTTTGATCAGGCACATTTGCCAAAAACAAGCCTGGTGAAATTTGCATGTGGAAAAGAAGTCAGAAAAAGGAAAAAGAGTCATAATTAGGTGCACAAACTCTGATACCGCATGTTACGACCTTTTACCAAATTCATAACTCTTAACGCAGCAGTGATACCGCACTCAAAAAATTCCTTGCCTTGCATCAGTTTCCACAAGAGTTCTAATAAGCTAATTACACTAATTTTTTGGTAGAAATTCTTTTGTTCAACTCTAACCCAGACAGTTACACCAACTCTTACTTTATCCTAACATCACCTCTAAACCTAATCCTAATCCTATTTATAAACTTTACCCAAACCCTAATGTCACCCATTACCCCCTTTTTAAAATTTAATGTCACATTGCTAGTTATAAATCTCTATGAGAGATTTAAATTATTTCAATATTAATATTTTTTGCATTATCGCACAATAAAATATTCATTTTCCGGGTTCTGCATTTTAATCTTGTTGTTATAGTATTTCAATTTTATTCCTCCTTATTTTCAGATAATGCCACTTTCATGACATATGTTGTCAGAAATCCATAGCCTTATACCCTGATATTATGGAAGGTGGAAGATTACATCCCCCTGATGCAGGGGCGTAACACAGGCCCCCGCATCCCCCGCGGTGCGGGGGTGGGGCCCGAGCTGCAGGGGGCCCTCTCAGCACAGTACTCAGGTCTGAGCGCTCCGGATTAAATCCGGAGCGGGGGCCCCTCCGTTTACATTGCAGGCGGCCCCTTAAACCTTTGTTACGCCACTGCCCTGATGGAGTATTTTAGTAGTGATAGAATTTCTTCTCGTAATGATTTGTTTTGGAGCAGTAGCACTCCTTTTCCCTGATTTGTTTTGTGTGAAGATTGGTGGGAGGATTGGCTTTCCGTAATAGTGTATGTTTGAGGTACAATAATACGGTTTCATGTATGGAGTGTGCTCGAGGAAGAAATAGTCACTTGTACATTGTTGTACATTGAGGCAGAATTTTTGCTTTCTCTCATTGCATATATTTGAGGCAACAGAATGAACTTGAACTATTGGTGTTTGTTTTAGGTGGGATGGATTCTTACTCCACCAGCTACATTCTATTGTATTAGTTCAAATTTCTCTTTTTGCTTTGGTAGAGTCATTTGAGGAGTAATCAGGGTTCACCTAGCGTGGTTCCATGATTAGCCATAAGGAAAGTAGGGTTCTAGGACCACTTCTTATGGAAATACAGTTTGTGTTAGAGTGATGGAAGTTGTAAGGCAAGGTGGCTCATCTGAGTATCAATGTTTAATTGCATATAGGTCTGCAGTGCAGTGAAGGGTGGTGATAAGCTTCTGATTAAATGCTTTATGAGGGTTAAGAGTTTATTTGATGGTGTTTGATGGTGGAAATGAAGAAAAGGATTCCTCAAGGTAGTGGTGGTTCAAAGAGAGGTTAATCATATAGGTACAGTGAAGGGTACTCCCCAGCCCGGGTACTCGCCGATGACTATGCCACATATGGAGCTTAGTGTAATACATCTTTATTCTTCTGCGTGTAACCGTGAACTCAACATTCTAAACCTGCATTCACTTAACTACGCTCTAATGCTTACGTCACAATTCTACAGAGTCCATCAGGAGCCACTCGGGTTCCGTCATTACAAACTCACATGACACTACACGTCTTAAATACTAACCTGCATTAGAGGGACTGATCTCCAGGTGGTCTGTGGATTTACAAAACATCCTTTAATTTTCATGAAGGGTTGCTCCACCTATGAGAGACCCGGGGGATCTGTAGAGGTCAGTTCCAAGGGGAAGAGGGAGATTTTCCTCTATCAGTTCATTTTCCCATATTTTATTGTACACAAATGGATTTAGGGAACCCACAGCTCTACCAGTATCCCAGAAAGCTCCATATAGTTTGCCTCTGAACTAGGGCATGTCACACTCATAGGGAAGTTTGCCCCACACTTAATGTTCACTTCTGTTGAGTATAGGCATAACTAAGAGGAGTCCAGAAGTTGACCCATGCACTAAAGAGAGAGTGTCGGTGGTCATATGCTGCTCCTGTTTCCATTCAAGGAGGATGGCACAGGGTCCTGTTTAGGAAAGGTCCCTTGGCTGATAGGAAGACAATCTTAGGCCTTGGTTTCAAACAGAATGAAATCCAAAATAGAAAGAAAGAAAGAAGGTAGGTCAGTCAGTTCTGATTTGTGTTTGATGTTAGGTGATCTCCCCTGATGTCACTGGATCACCCAAAAAAATCCATGCAAGGAGCTTATTTAGTTTAACACTAATATCACTGGACAAGGTATGCTGCCTTGAACTGAAAATGGTGCCTTGAAAGGGCTGAAAAAGTGTGCATCTCCTCTGAAGGCCTGAATGCCTCCCTTGCCTGCGCCAAGAGCCCATAAGTCTGTCTAGAGGAGTGAAAGTGGCTGGGACGGTGCTAAGATGATGGCCACTGCTCCTGCATCTGTCAAATTATCCAAAACCCACCAGGTTCCCCCATACAGCATGTAATGCTGTGTATACTGCCTTGCACACCCTACCTGCAGCCTGAGCACATCACTAGAAACTAAGGGCCTGATTACGAGTTTGGGAAGGTCGGACCATGAGGGGACCGCTGCAACTGCCGGGGATCCGTGATCCCTGGCGGTGGCGCGGCGGTCCTGAGGCCGCAATATGCTTGGCGGTGCCGCTGCGGCACCGCCAAGCATATTACAAGTTTCCTCCCCTTCTCACTTTTCATGGCGGTGAGCCCACAGTGAAAAGGGAGGTGGGGAGGAAACAAAAGGGGCCCTACAGGGCCCCCTTTTGCCTCTGGGCCTGGGGATACATGCAGGGGGGGCACATGTTGTGCCTCCCTGTGTACATGCACCCCCTGTTCCTGCACGGCATGGACTTAACAGTCCATGCCGTGCAGGAGCGGCCTTTGACGTTCTCAATGCGGTGCCTTTTTGAAAGGCACTGCTGTGGGAACGCCAAAGGATCACCCGCCAGACTACAAAAATATTTGTAATCTGGCAGGCGGCCGGCAGTGACCTTTGGCAGTGCGGGCATCATAATCAGGCCCTAAGCTTTATGATTCCCTTTTCCTCACCTGCAGTTCATAAAGGCTGGCTTGTGTTTGTCAGCCTGATCAATCCGTCATTATTCCAAAGGTTACTGGCTGACAACTCTTAACAGGGCGGGATTCACTCTAAGTCTCAGTCTGCAACACTGCTGTACAGTCGTTCTCATCTGACTCTTGCTACTGTCGGGGTCTCAAGTTCTACATATAAGCCCAGTAAATCTCCTCCCTCACCAATGGGCACAAATGGGCATCAACATGCCTTGCTCATTAGTGCAGGACTGAGTGCATTGGAAACATAGTTATTGTGTGATTGACTGCTATAACAATTTTACCCTTGGGTATAGGGTTTGAAATCGTGTGTTTTTATCCCCCTGTTCATAGTATTTCTAGGCTGCAAAGTTTATAAAGTGCTGAATATTTTAATGGACTATTATGTTATCTGTATTTCTCCTAAATCCCTGCTGCAGATGCCTACCTCAAGTCCTTATTCTATACCATTGAACCATGAGGATCAGAGCCCAAAGGTGCGGCACACTCATCCCACGCCAGGGTGGGGAATCCTCTTTAAACTTTCCTAGACGCATTACTGTCATCCCTCTAATAAATAACCACCTCTTCTATTACTCAGCTCAGCATAGCAGGATCCATCAAGCCCATGAGACTAGTAAGAGAGGATGCCTATTCAATTACTTCCTTTCCTCCCAGTGCCAAAAACCCAGCTACTGATCTAAATCATGGTTTGGTTCATCAATGACTATTGTTGATGAGGTAGATAGAGGTTATTTCCACAGTGTTCTATGGTGCTGCTGATGGTTGCCAATTCTGATTTTCTTCACCATTTCTTGTATGTTGCAGACACAGCAAATGTGATGTCCCAGTGCAAATGGTAAGAAGAAGTGATAGCGGTCCAAATCCTCAGTGCTCCTGTGGGTAGCTCTGCTCTCGTCTCATGCATCCACCTCCATCCTCAGCCCATTTTTCTCCTTCTCCTGCTGCCGCTCATGCCGGGCCCCGGAGGATGGGGAGCGGCGGCTCCACCTGTCACTCTACCCGCTCCCCCCTGCTCAAGGTGTGCTCTGACCACCGTGGAGGCATCAACTGGCTGAGCCTGAGCCCGGACGGGCACCACCTGTTGACTGCCAGCGAGGACTGCACAGCGAGACTGTGGAGGACATCAGACAGTCAGAGCTGCGGGCTGCTGCAAGGTATGGCACCACCTACCGTCACACTTCTTCCATCTTGAACTGAAAGCTACTGGTGATATCAATATTTTTAATCCTACTCACGAAGGTTCTCTTTTTATGCCTGCATTCTTCATTTGGCACTGTTTTTCTATGTTTTCCTTCCTCTTTCTCCCGTTTCTGCCTTTCTCTCTATTGCTCTGGGCCAAAGTCTGACGGTGAAAAATAAATCCTGGTCTCCATAAAACAGTGCAGGTGTCGGCCACCTGTAACCACTCACAGAATTTGAGCACTAATTATGCATAGTGGTGTAAAAAGTCCTCCTAGCAAGGACTGCCTCCAGTGTCCTGGGACATGACTAGCTAGGTTATGGCATGCCGGATGAGATGGGAAAAGGAATCTTCCATTTTCAGCTCTATAATGGGTAACATGTTTTTGGATAAATACTGAGTGGATTATTTAGGGTGGAGAAGACCGGATTGGATGTCTACCACTAAATGGCGCTGTTGAAATATCAAACAACAAGGATATCACATCCACTCTATCGCCCTTACCACTAGATCGCAAGATGAGTCTAAATAAGAGGGCCATATATTTAGCTTGATGATGTAGTGGTAGCTGATATAATGGCCACAGTATTTTTGGAGGCCGATGGTTCAACGGCGATATACTGACATACGACTTTTGGGAAGCTGGCATGCTTCATATAATCCAAAATGTCAGCTGCTGCTTATCCTATACCTCATATAATAATTAGAAACAATTAAATTACAATCCAATAAAATAAAACATAACATATTACCAAGGTAACGATTAAGCCTGAATTACAGATGTGCTGCGTTGCTGTCCAATCCCATTATAACAAATTGTTTCTTTGTCTGGACCCGTTTGTTTCCAGGCCATGGAAGCTACATCACCTTCTGTCACTTGGAGAACGAGGCAGCTTTCACATGCAGCGCCGATCACACTGTCAGGAAGTGGGACGTGACGACAGGCCAGTGCTTAGAAGTTTACAGGGGGCACACATCAATAGTGAACAGGTGGGTAGCACTAGGGCGTCTTTCACAGCTGCATGCATGTTTACGAACATTACTAACGCACTTACGTTGCTGTGTTGTATGTCAGCATATAGAGGACAAAAAGACGAATCTGGCTCAATATCGAGGCCAAAATATTGAACATCACTATATTGCCCGGCGGTACTTTAACAATATAACTATAACTATATATATATATATATATATTACAATATAGGAATAGGTCTGTACAGTTTCGTGGAGATTCGTCAACCGGGTGCGGAGCTATTAATGGAAAAACATCAAAAGAATTCCTACCTCTAGTAACCTACATATCTATATATATATATATATATATATATATATATATATATATATATATATATATATATATATATATATATATATATCTATATATATATATATATATATTTAGTTAGTTTGTTGTGTACGTATTTAGATGTACATGCCCCAAAATATATGTGGGAAGCATGATCTTGAAAGTCCACATGAGGATCCTCCATCATGTCAGGGCTATAAAAAATATAAAAAACAAAGACCACAGTTACCCTGTGGGAAGATATTTTGAAGAGGTGCAGAACAGTAATGATACAGATCTCAGTTACTTTGTGATTAACTCAGTGCCCAGCAACATCAGGGATGGCAACAGAGAACAGTTACCAAGGAGGCTTGAGTCACGATATATACTCAACCTGAATAGTAATATACCTATGGGCTTGAACACTGAAAAAGAGCTAGATGGTCGTCTTTAAAATTCATGTTCTCTACTCTTTCTATTGTCTAGTTATAATAAGATCATGGCGCCAAGTGAAATTACGTTGTTTTATTTTGTTTTAATTCATGTCTAGTGGTGAAGAAGCACTAGTGGAAAGATTAGCTGTCTCTACTAGCTGCCGTTTGTTTGGAACAATTATATCGCAATTTGAAGATGACTTTAGACTTTCATGCCAAGTGATTACGCGATTTGAGGTCCAGTTAATAATAATCAATCCCCAAAAGTACAAGGGATACATTGCTTCAATTTTGAAAATGGCATGGTTTTATTTTGTCTTGTATCAAATGAAACAATATTGGCATTCAAAGGCTTAATAAGGTTGGTGCATGTACGCATTAATCCACTTGGGTTTGAGACACACATGACCTTTCCCTGGAAATTTTAGAGTGCCATTAGCACATTCTGACATAGCCCACATGAGATCCATACCCAAAAACTGTGGTGTAAACTGTACTCATTATCTGTGTCATGAATTTGAGTAGGTCAGGTGATTAGTTTGACTTTGCACTCCTGCACTTTATGGAATATTGTATTTTTTGACAATTTGATTTTAGTTTGAGCTATTAGAGCCGTATGATTTTCTGGTATAGCATTGTATATGAGCATTGTCCAATCAACTTGAATTCGCTGTAATTTACAAGTTTGGAGTATTTAACACGTGGTGGTTGCCAATTTAGAAATGAATCTCTAAAAATTCTTAATTTTGATTGGAATGAGGACTGAATGTACTTTGCAATGATTTGGCAGACATGAATGAATTATATAAGTCACTGAGACTGATTCACAATGTGTCACTTCACGGACAGTGTGTCTTCTATGTTCTTTAAAAAGTATGTCATTGTATAAATGCAGTTCACAAGAGGGTGCTCTGTGTGTGAGAAAGGCCAGCAACACGGCCAAAATGTCTTACAGAGTGGTCACGATGAAATGAAGACATTTTGTGTATATGGACCCCATGCTGTGTCGGAGCCTGTTTAATGTACTTTTGAAGCAGGTGGTGGACAGTATATATATATATATATATATATATATATATATATATATCCACAAGAAAAACGCTCAACGATTGAGGCGCCACACACGTACGTGTTTGAACCTTTTTATTGGCAGGTTGCAGGGGGACCAGCATCACCTCCACAGCAGAGGTAATAACCAAACGCGTTTCGGGCTTCCAAGCCCTTGTTCACTGGTGTCTGAAAGGAGGCACAGCTGCAAAGTCTCACGCCGCACTCGCAGCGATTAGATATAGTCCCGCCCTCTGGGCGTGCACCACAACTGCATTATGGTCTTTGGAGTGTGCATATTTATCTAGTCCGTAGTGAAATGCAGCAATGCCTCCCAATTTACTTAAAATCCTTTAGTAGGTTTTGCTGTAAAGAGCATGACTGGATCCCTGCTCATATTGCTTCACCAAATGGTCACGTCGTTCCATTGACGCTGCGATCTTCGCAGCGTGCCGGAGCTGCTCTTCCGCAGCGGGGTACCTCGCGACCCGAGCAGGGCCGCCACAAATCCACAAGAAAAACGCTCCACGATTGAGGCGCCACACACGTACGTGTTTGAACCTTTTTATTGGCAGGTTACAGGGGGACCAGCATCACCTCCACAGCAGAGGTAATAACCAAACGCGTTTCGGGCTTCCAAGCCCTTGTTCACTGGTGTATGAAAGGAGGCACAGCTGCAAAGTCTCACGCCGCACTCGCAGCGATTAGATATAGTCCCGCCCTCTGGGCGTGCACCACAACTGCATTATGGTCTTTGTAGTGTGCATATTTATCTAGTCCGTAGTGAAATGCAGCAATGCCTCCCAATTTACTTAAAATCCTTTAGTAGGTTTTGCTGTAAAGAGCATGACTGGATCCCTGCTCATATTGCCTCACCAAATGGTCACGTCGTTCCATTGACGCTGCGATCTTCGCAGCGTGCCGGAGCTGCTCTTCCGCAGCGGGGTACCTCGCGACCCGAGCAGGGCCGCCACAAATCCACAAGAAAAACGCTCAACGATTGAGGCGCCACACACGTACGTGTTTGAACCTTTTTATTGGCAGGTTGCAGGGGGACCAGCATCACCTCCACAGCAGAGGTAATAACCAAACGCGTTTATATATATATACATATATGTATTCGCGACCAAAATTCAGAGGAATTCCTATACCTGTAAATTACAATTATTACTATAATATATATATTACATAGCTAAGCTAAGGCAGCTAAGGCGGAGAAGCGTCACCCCACTACTCTTTGAGCAGTGCAAAAATAATAATAATAACATGACGCTATTATTTTATTTTTCACTACTGACTCTGAGACAGGTTAGGGTGGGTGGGGCTGGCCAGAGCAGGGGGAGGAGTGGTTTACATTCCCTAAGTGAGCATGACAGTTTGGCCGGCCCTCTTGGGCCGGTCAAACAGTCATGCGCACTTTGCAGGTTCTCCACCAATCTGCGATGCAAAGCCTGGGTGGAGAACATGTGCAGGCTTCCATTTCCACTCTAAGCGCCGAACCACGGCGCTCAGACCAATCACAACGCTGCTGTAAAGCAGCATTGTGATTGGCTGGGAGAGTCTGAGAGCCTGGGTGCTTCTGGCCATGCTGCCAGTGCACTGCAGAGGGAAGAGGACGGAGGAGAGGCGGCCGCGGCAAGTTTATTTTATTTTTCACCCACCACCCCCATTCCCTGACAGCCGCCACTGCTTCCAGGAAGGGAAGAGAAATTGGTCACTGCCAGATTTGATAGGGGTGTAGGGGAGGACTTTCTCCTGGAGTTTAAAAACAAAAAGAAAAGAAAGTGCACATTTGCACAAAAGGGATCTATTCCCTCTTGTGTGGACTTCTCTGCTACGGAGAACTCCACGCAGCAGGAACAGGAGCTCCCAAGAAAAGTCACCTGACCTTCCACCTCGTATGCCTGGTAACCTGCACCTAGGGCAGCTTTCCAAGCATAGCACTGGAAATGTTGGTGAATATGCAATAAAAGTAAAAATACGTACAGGGGAAGGAAAAATCTCTTCTCATTTTTCTCCATTTTTATTCTTAAATTGGCCCCTGCTGATTAAATATTTAACGGGTGCTGTCAGCTCCAAACTTTGGGAGGTTCTCCTTTTCCTGGGGCTTGATCCCGGCCTGGTGGCTTTTCTACGTGCCCTCCATCACGATTTGAGTGATTGCATTAGATTTAGGCAGGAGGGCGAATGCACAGAGTTTTGGGCTGGGGCGTGGTGTTTGGCTGGGGTGCATACTTGCCCCCATTTTGTTTCTTTTATATATCAGTGGTCTGGAGGCAGCACTGATGGCTATGGGCAGGAACCCGCCAACCGTAAAGGAAAGATGTGTCCCCGTTCTTCTGTATGCCGACGATGCTGTCTTAATGTCTCAAACACCGAAGGGCCTCCAGGCCTTATTGACTTACAAAATGTTATGAGTAGCCTGGGGCTGCACACAAACCTGACTAAGACGTTTCTGATGCCATGTGGGCAGAAGTGAGCTAAACCTCGCTGCTTTGCACTACAGGGTAGCCCCTTGGGCCGAATTTATGAATTCCCCTACTTGGGGGTTCCCTTCGACCCACATGGGTCTGGGGGACCCTACTTAAAAGACAGAGACCTGAAGTATTGCAGCTCTGCATGATTCCTCTTCAGCTTGGTATCCAAAATAGGGAGCAAGTCATTGACAACCCTTGCAGAGATTTATGCCAAGAAATGTGCTCCGACCCTCACTTAGGTGCTGGTTTGTGGGGTTATAAAGTTATTAAGGGCCTTCAAGCCGAGTAGAACAGGATTTGTAGACGATTACTTGGCATGCCACCAGGGTCACCTAGCCATGCTATCCATGAAGAACTAGGTCTGCCGTTTGTGGCGGATGTCATTAAACTGGCACCCCTAATGCAATGGTTCTCCATCTGGTGCAATCAGGAGGCCTCGCTGAATAGGGACATCATTTTGGAATGCCTTGGCTGTGATATGGCCCTTTGTATTCCACGGCTCAGGTATGTCAAGGATCAGCAGCGGCTCCTCCACTTTGGCGGAGGAGCGTTGATGCTTGGGGGTGGAGCCAGGGTTGTGACAGACTGGAGGGGGAGTGTTGGGCATTGCCTTCACTGCGCATGTGGGTTTGCCCAGCTGTCTCAGGCCAGCCAAACCCACATGTGCAGTAAAGCTCTCTCCAACCCCAGCTGCATTGCTGGGTTGGAAAGAGCAGG
The DNA here is from genome assembly GCA_963921515.1 of Calotriton arnoldi. NCBI lineage: Eukaryota > Metazoa > Chordata > Amphibia > Caudata > Salamandridae > Calotriton > Calotriton arnoldi. The sequence goes on along the minus strand of CAWUFW010003349.1, from coordinate 290,357 downwards.
CACAGGCTCCCAGCCTGCGTGGGAGCGCAAATCATCGCTGCTCAGGCCAATCCTGATGCTGCCTTCAGCAGCATGAAAGCAGCATCAGGATTGGCCGCGGTGCACTCTGGGAAACTGGGTCTGGCGAAGCGAGGAGCACGATGCGGCGAGCAGGTAAGTGTTTTTTTTACTTGTCTCCCCCCGCCCCGCCACTCTGTCCACTCGCCAGCCGCTACTGTCAAGGATATGTGCAACAAGCTGGATAGACAAGATATATTTACCTCGCCTGGTCAACTTATGGCAAAGGACCAAAAATGGCTCAAAGATGCTTTTAGGGAACATCTTTCCAAGGAAAGGGAGGCCTATGAATTGCAGAAACCCGCAAACCAAGAGTATGTATTGGTACAAACCACCCTCGGCATGGAATATTATTTGGCCAGGGTACCGAGTGGAAGGGACAGGGCCCTCCTCACCAGGTTCAGGTTGGGACTGATCAGGTGCCAACTTTCTTTTCCTCTGGGCTAGTTCAACCCAAGGGAAATCCTGATCTGTCCCTGTGATTAGCGTTCTCATTCAAACTCTTGCCCATTTCACCTTCTTTTGCAGGCTCTATTACAGTTATGCTAGATGTTTCTGTTCCCCCTATTGAGAGGTACCTCAATTTCAGACACATCCCGGCCCTTCTGTATTTACAGTCCCTCCCGAACTGAGCATTGGTGTTGTCACCTTCCTCAAACATGCTTTACAGCTCAGGCAATCTTTAATGCTTTTAATGACTTATGCTTTGTACTGTATGCCCCCGGCCTTCTGTTCTGTTTTTATCTTATTTATGGTAATGTGTTTCTAATTCCTAGTATGCACTTTATATTCATGGCTGCTTACTTTATTTGTGTTTTGCTGTATTATTGGGGCGATATAGTGCCAGCATTCGGCCCGATTGGCGTTGCGTTTTTTTAATGGTATTTCCTGAAATCTCAGCTCATTTTTCTCAATTTGTATTCGTAAATAGGCCCCTGGTGTTTAAATGTTTAACAGGTGCAAGGATGGGACCATCGGAAGAATTAACAATATGCGTGGGGTAAGGTCTAGTGGCAGTAGAAATGGAAAAGGGACAGCGTCAGAGTGTTACACTAGAATACATGTAGCAGGCCTAACGATAAAGTAGCACAGCCTCCATGACCGAGGGCTGGAAAGCCAGTGTTTTAAGGTCATGTGTACCTTGAATGAAGGTCAAGATGGTTTCTACTGAATACATCGGTAACAGATTATGTATTCTTGGTGCGAGAACTGACAAGGTGAGTATATTGGAGCGGGAGTTGTCAAGGAAGGATCAGACAGCTACACCCATGACTCCAGTCATTTTTCCCTCAAAAACAGCTTTTTCTTGCCATTAAATAGAATTTTCATACATCTACCTCAGCGCTCCCTTATAGCATCGTAAAAGTCTGAGCTCTTGGCTCACGCCCTACTTTAGTTCCGCAGCCATGATGTGGCGATTTTACATGTTGACACAAAACCTCGCCTCTCAGCGAGAGTCGGTATTTAGCCACAATCAACAGTCACATTGTTTTGAATGGATTCCGTGCTCTACTGTGAATGTTTGTTTTCTCTTGAAGCTGTGGCGGCCGCAGGCGACGCTGCCGAACTGCTGACTTAGCAGCTCGTCCTGCCAGCAGTAACCAGGAACGACCCCCGACGAGATTCCTCGACTCACCGACTGTTAGGAGAGAGACACTTTTTAGACATTTTGAAATTCCTTACTTATGTCAAGGGGAATATGTGATTTCTCGACATTACTGCCTTTCATAGTTCATTAGGGCTAGAAAGAGACAGAGACGTGTCTGACTCATTTATCTAGCAGCAGTCTTACCAAGAAAATTGAGAAAAAAATGTGACCTCACAATCCATTTCACTTCACGATTTACACTAATTTGCTGGAGAAAAAATAATATAGAACAAAAAATGCACAACAGGAGTTGTAAAATAACTAACACGGAGGCAGAGAACAGAGGCAGCGGATGTGGTGGAAGCTGCTGGCAAGACAGAAATCCACTTTTATTCCAGGACATGGAACAACTTCCGGCTAAAGCGTGTTGCTTGACTAGAGGTTAAACTATCCATCCCCTTTCCCAAAGTCTTGTGTTTAAAATGTCACATGACCCAAACCTATATTAGTCTACCTCAACACAAGTCATCACTGTTGTGAAAATATCCCATGATTTTCATTTTAATGTTTCTATTTTCTCATTTTTATTATATGTTGTAGATGTATGTTAATGTCGATGTTAAAAAGGTTTAAATTAAAAACTTGGTAAATGTGTCACAGAAGCATGAAAGTGCCCTTTACAACTGAAGCAATGAGGAAATATTAACATAATCTCTGTGAGGAAACTGGTATGATTTATTATTTGGTATGGTTGTGCAACCTCACTGTGTAATAATGACACAATTCCGTACCAGGTCCAGTCAGGGTTATTTGTAAAAACTTAGCTTAGTCCTGAGTAGCTGTGGCTCAGAGCAGTAAGGCATTATAAAGGGAAAAGTGCAAAGCACTTAGAATTATCAAAACAGTTGCATGAGAATAAAATACAATAAAAGTCCAGTACCAATTTCTAAAAATAGGTTGTATTTTATTTTTAAATAGGCACCTCAACAACAAAAATCCACTGGCGGGTTCCGGAGATATGAATGTGTAAAGAAACAATAAATCAAAGATTTTCTAGTTGGCGCAATAAATCATTGTAATCTACAGCGACTCGCAGTTTAGGTTTAGCCACAACAGGTAACTTAAAAACTGCTATAAGGTCACTCTCGTGGCAATCAACTCCAGCAGGGAGCCAGTCATAGAGACCAATAAGGTCCAGTGGAATAGTTCAAACACAAAGAGATGATGGGCGGAGCGCTGAAACTTTTCAGACCCTCACTCCCAGTCACAGATCTGGGTTGAATCCATCATCGTTCTTTAGCTCACTTCGCCACCCCAGTTCAGACCCAGCTAAATGCAAATCAGTCTTGACCATGTGCCTCATGGGTACAGTCTAGCCCGAACTGCCAAGCCAGGTCTTCCCTGGACCGGAAACAAGCATCCTGGGACCAGTTTCGGAGTAACACCCCTCATCAGCCAGGCTAGCTTGAATCCAGTGGCAAAGTGAGCAAGGGACCCACGTCTGGGCATACCCTGCCAACTTAGGGCGAACAAAGCAAACACAAGGAGATGATGGACGGAGCGCTTAAACTTTTCAGACACTCACCCCCAGTCACAGATCTAGGTTGAGTCCATCATTTGGATTCAACCCAGATCTGTGACTGGGGGTGAGTGTCTGAAAAGTTTCAGCGTTCTGTCCATCATCTCCTTGTGTCTGCTTTGTTCACCCTAAGTTGGCACGGTATGCCCAGACGTGGGTCCCTTGCTCACATTGCCACTGGATTCAAGCTAGCCTGGCTATGAGGGGTGTTACCCCGAAACCTGTCCCAGGATGCTTGTTTCCGGTCCAGGGAAGACCTGGCTTGGCAGTTCGGTCTGGACTGTTCCCATGAGGCACAGGGTCAAGACTGATTAGCATATGGCTGGGTCTGAACTGGGGTGGCGAAGTGAGCTAAAGAACGATGATGGATTCAACCCAGATCTGTGACTGGGGGTGAGTGTCTGAAAAGTTATAGCGCTCCGGCCATCATCTCCTTGTGTTTGCCCAGTTGAATAGTTGCCTTGCAGTTAAAGCAGTCTTTAGTCTAGTTCCAGGGTGTTGGAAAGTGAAATAATATGTGGTATGGCTGGGTAGTCTTACCGTGTAATACTATCACAATACCCAAAAGATGGTTCTTAGATTCACACTAATAAATCCTTAGCTCAGTCCTGGTAGTGTGGCAAAGAGCAGTCAAGCTTTATCAGAGGAACATGTGTTAAGCATTTCAAAGTATCAACATGGACGATAAGTAATTGACACAGCTCAAGAGAAATCCGACACCAATTTATGGAAATAGAGTGTATTGTTATCTTAATATAGACACCAAAACAAACAAAATTGCGTACATACAACCGGAGTTATAGATTTTCAATGCAATAGAAAATAAATGCAGTAAATACAGCAGACATTTAACATTGCGGTCAATGGCAAAAACTACTAGTGACAATCGGTCACTTAGGGGTCAAGTTGCCTTGTACCCTTGCAGGTTAAAGGTGATGCGGGTTCCAGAACCAGGCCCCAACAGTCAGTTCAGTTTTACCTAGCCCATGGAGTCCGGGTGCAGAGTTGTCCTGGCTGTCCTTGGTGCTGAATGGAGTAAAGCTGCTTTTTACCACTGGCACAGTGCTTCTGAAAAGAAAATGCAAAATCACAAGAGCGGGGTCGTTTCCAACATCAATCGCAGGTGTTGTGGAATGCCTTCTTAAAACAGCATTGAATTAAGGGGTCAGTTACTGGGCTAGTGACCAACAAGCCTTGGTAGCGGTAAGCACAGCAAAAAGCTTCTGGTACTTGTGGGTCTGGGGGAGTGACGTAGGGGCCTGAAACATCGGAGCAGGTGAGACTACAACTCCCACAATACACTGGACCAACTGTATTTGGGCGATCCCTCGGAGGGCCCGATGTCCAGCGAATCTTTGGATCCAATGAGGGTTTTTTACCTTCAGTTTGAAGGGTACTAGTCCCACTAGTGAAAGGGAGACTGAAGGTGCCTCTTGCTTCTACAGGAGTCCCTCTGCCAGGGAGTGCCGAGCTTTAGCCAAAGACAAGGGTCGTTCACTCAATTCCAAGTCTGTTGCCTCAGGGACAAAGTATCCCTCTTTTGCATTGTGCTGGTGGGCAAAGTCTATTTGTCGGTGACACAGGTCTCCTCTTGGTCCTTCTTAGAAGTACGTTGCTCAGAGCTGAGGTTCTGATGTCATGGGGGTCCCTTAAAACCTAGATGTGGGGTAGTTAGGGGTGTGGGAGCTAGAGGCAATGGGCAGCTAGTCCCTGCAGCTAGTCCACCCCTGAGGTAACCACATCCGGTTGTGTAGGTCACCTTTTCTACCCAAAACCCACTATTTCTGCCTTCCTAAAGATGGCAGAATGATCTTTTAGGTGTACAGATCAGGCTGCTCACCCTGGAGGTGTGGCCAGCCGTCCTGGATGTGTACAACTCCCTCATACCTAATTTCCTGCCTTGCCCGGGTGCAAGTGTGCCTGGAGCCAGAGTAGGGCTGGGTCCTCCTCAGGAGGACAGCCCAGATCAGGGGTCTCCAACCTTTTCTGTAGTGAGAGCTACTTCTGGTCCGTCAAATTCATCGTGAGCTACTAAAGGCCAAGCAACTCGCGCTTTTTTCCGAGAGACCCCCCCCACGCCCAGCTGTAAGGGAACTACAGTGTTGGAACTACATTTGGCTGCGCAACCGCGGAGTGTAGTTTGTGTATTGATGAGGGCAGGAAGGTTATATTTGTACTGACATTACTATAATAATATCCTGGCAAGCCAAGTGACTTCATATCGGTTGTAACACTTTCAGACAGTCCAGGCTTTTAGATTAAATTTTGCATGGCGACATTGAGAGCCCAAGATTCCAATCCTAAAAGCACATACACAAGGTTCACAATGCAACGTTCTATTTGTCAGAAAGCCAAGATTGGATGAGAGTTGCATGAGACGTGTCCACTGGCATCTCTGGAAATGGAAGATGGACATATATTTTTATAAAGACACATTTAAACCTTGCTCTTCCAGCCTTCTTTGTATTAGTGTGTTACTTAGATTACATTATTTGTGATTCGAAACTTTCCTAATTTAAAAAAAAAGTATCCCTCTTCAAAACCTTTTTTTGTTTTTTGTGCATTATCACACTTGGCCAGCTACCCTCACTGCAGAGAATGGACGCGTTTTTGTGAACTTGACCGGACAAACTGCCACCATGTGTAACCCATCTTGACAGTCATCTGTTGTGACAGCCGAGAACACTTTATCTGCTGTGTCAAGATGTTTTATTTGTAATATAATAGTGGGGCAGAGTGCGCCTTGGAACATCCTACCTCTGCTGCTTTCAGTAAGGGAGTAGGTAATGTATATGATGTGCATCGTACACCCTGACAGCACGCACACTTGGTACATAATGGATGCGGAGCGAACACCCACTGGCATCAAGAACATTTGGTACATAATGGATCATGATGTAACTTCCCTTCGCGTGATGGATACTTTTTGACGTTCTGACAAGCATTGCATCACCCTAAAAATGTTCTGGCATGAGACTGACTGCAAACACGGCAGCAAGCTTTCCTAATGTTTTATTTAAGTGAGCCTTAGAAAGTGACACTCATAAGAAACACTGTTATATAACATTTAGGCTAAACCTGGGAATGTGAGCACGTATCCTCTTTTATGCAATTGAAGTGTTTCTCTGCAAATTACAAATGTATGATTTTAATGGTTTGCATATAACATTGTTGAGCTCTTGAGGCGGAAAAACAAATTACTTTCCGTTTCATTGCAGTGTGCAAACATCAAGCTTAATTGAAACACAAGAGTGATCATGACAGTCATAGATAGGATCTATATATTACAAAGCAGCATTTTAATCTTTTTTTTTTATGGTTTCATGTGCCCTGGACTGCAATGAGCAACCTCGCCTATGCAATTATCACGCCAGGGTAGGGGCTCTCTACGGGTGTGGAGTTGATCAGGCCTGCGCAGGGCTCCTTTCCTTAAGCTTACCTGCCGCTCCTGTCGAACTGGTGGCAGGCTGAACAAGGCAGGTGGCACAGGTCCCGGTAGCAGTTTAATACTGCTTGAGCCACCTACATGCTTTCCAGCACCGGCCGCTCTGCCATGCCTACTGCTCCGCACCGGCACTCGACGCGCAGGATGAAAATCGCAGTGCCAGGGTTTGAAAGGCAGGCGGCGGCGCAGCAGAGACTACTGGAGGAACAATGTAATCCTTTTTGGGCCGCCCCTCCCCGGCTAAGCTCAGTTAAGCCAATCAGAGTAGCTGGTTTGGGTGAGGGCGGGCAACATCTCCATAAAAAAAGGTCGAAATATTATAACAATGTCAATGGGCTACTAAATTGCGACGCAACCAGCGCAAGCTACTTACGGGGCCTTGGAGAGCCACTGGTAGCTCGTGATCGACCGGTTGGAGACCCCTGGCCCAGATGCATATCAGAGGCGGTGCTGCCTCTGAAGCTCACCACTCTGATGTGTCATTTCAGTAGCCTGCAGGGGAGGAGGGAGGTGTGACCTCCTTCCTGCCCAGCCTTTGTTCCTGACTGCTGGGAGAGATCACACTGCCTGGCAGGAAGTCAGAATCCTGTTTTGGTGGCAGCAGGTGCAGGAAAGTGTGGGCTGATCAGCCAGAGCACAGGGAAGATGGGGCAACAGGTGGGCAACTTCTAAGGTGCCATCTGGGTGCATGCCAGGCTTTCCTAGGCACCAGATTCATGTCCGGGGAGAGAAGGCACGTTGTTTGACACCAAAGTCGATATATTTTGGTGGTACCATAATGGAGCTAGCAACCCGGGTCTGCCTGGGTGCAAGTCCCATGTTATCCTATGGACAGCCTATCACTTATAGTGTACTTTAATGGTAAAGACACTATTGAGACATATAAGTAGCACTTGCAAGTTCACACTCTTAATACTGCACCCTGCCTCCTGGGCACAAGAGGCCTTTTCTAGGGGTGACAGACATATACTAATAGCAGTGCCTTTGACTGTGCCACAGATGGTGAAGGCACAGACAAGTTCGAGCGGTTTGCACTGCTCCTACAATCTGCAATGGCAGGCCTGCTGTCAGCAGTTTGCTTGGGTCACCAAAGGTGGCACAAAACTGTGCTGCAGCCCTGGGGACCCCTTTACCACTTATGCCCTTGGTACCCCTCGTACCATATACTAGGGACTTATAAGGGGGTAAAGTCTCTGTCAGTTGGGGTTTCTAATTCACACATGACAGTTTTAGGAAAAAAGCACTTGCACTGGAACTTGGTCAGCAGGCTTAAGAGTACTGTAGAAGTTGAAAATCAGCATCTAATAGTCCATATGAGGCAAAAAGTGTGTGGGGGGGACATCTGCAAAAAACCATGATTTCTTACACAGTGTCTATGGGCAATCTGCCATAGGTATCAATGGAGTGGTCCTGATGCAAGGGACACAGGATGCTGAAGAAGCTCAAGGATGCTGAGCTGGTGTCTGGGGTCTTCATGGGGCCACCCCTTGGTCCACGAACACGGTGCGACAACTTTGGCCACAGGGTTGAAGTCCCTTGAAGTCTGGGTGAGGTCCAGCCAAAAAGAAGTTGCCACTGGTCTACTGGTTACAGCGAGACCAGAGGTTCCATTTAACTGGCAGTAACTTCCTTAATGGGCAACCAAACTGCACTCCAATGACTCTCCCAGGACCACTAGACTTTAGTGCAACTTTAGAGGGTCAGAGCATACTGTCCCAGGCTGCACTTCGGCAGTCTGGCATTCTTGGCAACTCGCCAAGGCAGGCTTCTTCAGTTTTGTGGTCCTGTGACTGTAACAGGGAGTCAGCCAATGTCTGGGACTCAGTGGCTACTTTTCCTCAAACGGTGCACAGTCCTCTCCTGGCTAACCCAAGGTGCAGCAGGTGCAGTCCAGTCTTTGGTTCAGCCTCTTTTTGCTGCATCCAGGGAACAGCAGGGCAGTCATTTGGTGACATGATCTGAGGTCTGGGTGCCAGGAGTGCCACTTTCATACCCATTACGAGCCTAGGGGGATTGAGCGGCTAACTTGAACTAACTATTGGACAGGCACACATATGACATATTGTTGCAATTTCAGAAATTGCTAAAACATTGGTGTTTGAATGTTTCTTAATTGCTTTTTGTCTGTATGAAAAGTTATAGTATGCCACCTGCAGAAGCTCCTAGATTGACCTTCAGATGCAAGCAACTAATCTGGTTTACGGGTGCTAAGTTAATAACAAGAATTATCAGACACTACCCGAATTCTAATTTTCCTTCCTGCTGTTCTCATCGCTTCCTCTTGTGCTCCTTGTTTATCTCATAGGATCATGCACCACTTTCTTCCTTGCACTCTTACTCACTTTTTGTCCATCAAACTGGAGCTAGACATATATGAATCATGCCAGGGTCTGACTGCAAAAAAGGGTGAGGCAGCGAAGGGGTGGCTGAGAGTGAGAAAGGGGGTTCCGACTTTCACCAGATCCATGTGTTCATCATGTTATTGGATTTGGATGTGGTCAGTACTTCTACTTACTGTACCTTAGTCACCCTCAGTTTGACTTGGACCTATCATTTAGCCTGTGTCCAACTACTGGCATTTAGTAAAGCAACAGTAAGATCGTATAGCTTTTGATCTGTCTTCACTGTTAACCATGTGAAGAAGCAATGTAAAGTGCCTATGGTAATAAGTATAGATTAGAAGTGTCTAGCTGTAACCATGTGCTTTATGGCTATGCTGCCTTTATTTGGTGTTGCCTTCCTAACCAGATTCATTCTATTTTAACTTGATATCTGTTAAACGCCTACACTCTTATTCTAAGAGCAGCCTTAGATCAACAGCACCTGGAGAACCCATGGAGTTTGATTGTGCTACAGAAGTGTTATTAGTCAGTCAATATAGTATAGTGTAACAAACTTGCCTTACTCTGCTGTCATCAATCACAAAATATGCAATGATAGAACAATCAAAAAATATGGAAAGAATAATTTTTCCAAATGTTTTTTCAGATATAGTCATAAGCAATTGAAAGAAGCTACTCGATTAGGGCCACCCGGGTCACTCGTGACCACCTCTCAGCCTTCCAAACAAATGAAGAGTCGGTCAGACAGTATACCAAATACAAATCAAAATGGCGCCATATCCACAAAGAACCAAAGCAAACTCACCTGGTGCACACAGGTTAAGCGAAGTTATTCTCCACTGCCGTCTCTTCGGACCAAACAGTCAAATCCAAGGGTTTCGCCGTTCAGGACCCCAGTCGGTATGACCACTGGACGAGGCACCGCCCGGTCAGACAGACGGGGCAGCTGCGAGTACAAGACTCTCTCGTGCAGGGATCCCCGCTCCGTCCGTCCAACCCGACGTGGCCCCGACCTCCTCACCCAGGATGGGCCACCCGATGGAGTCTCTGTTCGGGTGCCAACTGAAGGAAGTGACCCAATTAGGGCCACCCAGGTCACTCGTGACCACCTCTCAGCCTTTCAAACAAATGAAGAGTCGGTCAGACAGTAGAGAATACAAACCAAAGTATTTATTAGTAATACACTCGAGTGGAGTCCGGTCTGACCAGCCTCCTTGGATTGCTGCAGACGGACTGACTTCTACCCCCAGGACAACGCAAATTGTACAATTCAGAATCACTAAGACACGCCCAGACCGGAATTTTCCAGTTGGTAGTTGGTGAACAAAGAAGACACACAAAGATGAGTTGCTATCCCAGGACTGGGTACATGCTATCTCTGCGTCAAGGTTACTCTGTCCGTACCCGCCGCTCTAAGGGTGGGAACAGGCCTATCTAGTGCGAAAGGTATGCAATAGCAAAAACAGTCTATTCATTAGTACAGCGAAACTCAACCTTGGAGGAATACAAAAAAAATATTGCAGCTGCTTTCTGTTGAGGCAGACAGAGTGAGACAGAAATTAGCTTCGATCATGACTCAAAATGGCGGCTGAATGCAAAATGGTGCAGCGAATGCTAACTTTGCATAGAGTAGTACACTGGCAGAGTGAATACATGACATTTACATTTCAACACAATATCCCAAAGCTGATCGAGAAATTAAAAAGGTGACGAAAACGGTGCCGCTTGTGTTGATGCGAACCAACTGCATTTCAGAATTCATTCTTACCAAAAGTGTTATAACATATAACTTTATCTTTTTTTTATATTGATGGATTTGGACCAGTAAACCAACAAAGGATAGCAGATTGCAGCATTTAAACCCATCTTTTTTTGTCAACAGGATCCTGGTTGTCAAAGACTATTTGCTTAGTGGATCTTATGACAGGACTGCACGCTGTTGGAGTGTGGACACCGGCAAGCAGATCCAAGCATTCCAGGGTCATCGGAATAGTGTCTTGACCCTGGCTAACTTTTCTTTAAACGAGGTACTGGAAGAATCAGAACTGGAGGGTAAACAAAGCAAAGAATTTCTAGTAACGGGCAGCACGGACTGCACAATCAAAATATGGGAAATTTCCAGCGGGTGTTGTTATCAGACTTTGCGAGGACACTTGGGGGCAGTCCTGTGTGTGGCTCTTGATAAATCGAGTAAAGAGCTGTTCTCCGGCAGCACAGACTACACTATTCGGAGGTGGAACATGCTGACCGGTGACCAATTAAAAGTATTCAGTGATCATCAGGGATCTGTCATCTGCCTGGAGGTAAGAGCATGGAAATTTATATGCAAGCTCAAGTGGATAATATATTTTGAACTTTTGTTTTGGTGGATAAAATAAATCAACAAAGAAGGAGTATTACAAAATAAACCAGGCACAGGAGGTTGGCCCTTGTGTTAAAGGTGCCGAGTGGTTGCTATGTTGTCAATGTGTTTAGATCTAAGGTCCATATCTTGCACTCACATGTGATCATTCGTCTCTTTACTGTAATGTGCCACTTGGCTTAAAATGGGTCTTGTATAAATGAAGCCTTATGTTGATCATTTCATTTAAATGATTTCCTATCCGATAGGCATAGCTGCAAATAGATTTCCCATGACTTCACATTAGGATCTTAATAAATCTATGCGAAAGTTACAATTAAAAAAGCTGCAGGTAAGGTTGGATAAAATGCTCCTAAAAGAGTGTGAAAGCTTTCTATCTTTATGCAGATTTGTACTATAGGTTAAAAACTTGAAGTTTATTTGTTAACCCAAATTGACACCTGATGTGTCCTCTTGTATAAAATTGTGCTCAATTTGAAATTACTTACCGAGGCTGACATGGTGTTTCCTGCAGCTCAGTGTCCAAGAGCCATCCCTAGCATGCTTATGTTATGCAGATTTTCTCTTTCTTAAATGCGTCCTTGAAATCATGCAGGTGCATTCCTGCTGCCTGTTCATGTGGGCACAATTTCACAAAGCAGTGGCCTTCTGCCAGCATAGAAATGGGGTACTTCCGTGCACTACAGTTTTAGCTGTGTCCATGCGGATAACCGGGAAAATTTGTGTCTGGAGGGAATTAAGGGTGCCTTCTCGATTTCAGATTCATATCCATTTTGGATTAGAATTTAGAGCCTTTTTTCGCCAATTGAGCAACATTGTAAGTTCACTTACTTAGTAGTTGTGTGTGTAAAATGGACATTGTTGACTCACATCGATTGTTTGTGATTTGAGGTGGTTACTATGATTTGTTTTGAGAGAAGAATGTCTCTCATGGGAAAATTGTCCCCGGTCAATGAATGAGGAACGGGTCAGTCCTTAGTCGGAGGATCTTCTGATTTACATGCCACCCTACAGGATTATGGCTACTTATTAGTGTGGAGAATGTTAACAGAACACGTTTGAATCACTAATCGAATGGCAGCCACCAAAACTCAATCTCTTTGATGCTTATTTTGACAACTCCTTAAAATGGATGTAGTAAGTCTCCTTGAAAAACATTGTAATCACCCAAAATGTTGCCCTATTATATACATGAGTGCATAGGCAAAAAGTACCGCCAGGAAGTGCACTGACTGTGTGCCGCAAAGAGGTGGCACACAGTCAGCAACTACTGCAAGGGGGAAAAAAGGATCCCATTAACCATCGAGACATCCCCCTGCAGGTCGGTATAGGGTGCAGTCACTCATCTCACCGGCCTGCAGGGGGAACTCTGTCCATCGTAGAAAGTACAGGGGGGAGGGGGGTACCACTTGCGCCGAGAAAGATGGACTGGCTGCTTAAAACAGCAATTCACCTTTCACTATTGCGCTGCCCTCAGGGCAGCGCATGTTCGCGGCTGCCCTCAGGGTAGTAATTTATTTTTTGTAATAGAGCACACTATGCCTGTTTGGGCCTGCTGCATCTATTTAAAGGTGCACTGTGGCACCAACATGGGCAGTACACCCGTTCAATAATTCGAGCCCTGGTGTGATGGTTATTTTTTTAGTAAATTTTTTCGGCAAACCGATGCTTAAAAAAACAAAAGGAAAACAAAAACATGCTGCTGCCTAAACGTGGATGCTAAATGCATTCAATAAACGTGTTAAAAAAAATGTTTATTTGTTTTTTAGAACAGTACTTGGGCTCCATAGCAGGCATGCACACTTTTCATTTTAAAACACATTACAGGAAAATATGATTCTTGTTTGTTAGACTTGGCATCTTTTGGCGTGTTTCCCCTGACTTTTTGCTTTCGGACCTCCCGGTTTTGACTCTGTTTTTGCTGGTGTAATGATTCTGCGCACTTTCCTCACTGCTGTCCAGTGGGAAAGTGCAAGTGCTCCTGTATCAAATGTGTTATGGATTGGCGTTTCCATGATTGGCCTATTTGGTTTATGTGTCAGTCCCTTGTAAAGTGCACTGCGAGTGCCAGGGCCTATAGACCAAATGCTGTTGGTGGGCTGCAGCACTGGATTGTGCCACCCACGCAAACAGCCCGTAAAGTGTAACTCGGGCCTGCCAACGCAGAGCCTGTGCGCAGCCTGGGGCTGCCATGTCGACTTGGCAAGTGCACACACTTGCAAGTCCCTAAACCTTCCCTTTGCTACATGTTAGTCACCCCTAAGGTAGGCCCAAGGTACCCCTGTGGGCAGGGTGCGTTGTATGCGAAAGGTAGGACATGCCCTGGTGTGTGTGGCATGTCCTGATAGTGAATTACAGCCTAGTTCGTTTTTCACTATTGCAAGGCTACCTGTTCCCCCTAGGCCAGAACGGGCAGTTTTGAATGATAAAATGCATCTTTTAGTAAAGTTGGTTTTAACATTCTGTGTTTGAAAATACCACTTTTAGAAAGTGGGTATTTTCTTGTCTAACCATCCAAGCCTGCCTCTGCGAGGTTGTGTATTCCTTGTCTGGAGTGTGAGTGACAGGGGCTGGGGGATGCCAGGAGACAGGGTGAGTCAGCACAGGGCTGAATAGCAAGATCTACATGTAGATGGGTGGGAGGGGTTGCACCTGGGCCCTGAATAGGACAGTGCCTTCCCTCCACAATGCTGGCTCCACCTCCTGTGGTGCGTCTGATGTCCCTGGCCTACTCACTGAAAGAAGGGACGGAGACTTGTCAACAAAGTGCTCCAGAACTGGTTTGGACTAGGCAAAGGCCTCTCTGCCTTCAGAGAACAAAGGAATTTGGGATATAAATATTGGGGCCCTGACCCCATGAATTTAGATCTCGCTGGAACCAAGGAACCTGTCAAGAAGAAGAGCTGGAGAGCTGCTAGGAGGAGTACTGCCCCTTTGCTAGGTGACTGCTTTGTTGGGTTGGCCTGCAGTTGCTGCTTCTGTCTTGGGCAGTGAAAGGACTGGACTGAACTTTCTACAAACTTGTGCTGAGTATCTCCAAGGGCCTGGAACCGAGCTGGCCTCCTGTTAAGAAGTCTCAGGGACTACAAAGACTTCACAAGCCTCTGGGTACCGCTTCTGGAACGCTGTTTCAGTTGCCACAGAGGAAGGGAACCGCAACCGACTCCGTCAACCGAATCCATCCCTGGCCGGTGACCTGCTTGCACCGCAGACCGCATCGCATCGCAACCCTGGTCTCACCGTGGGCGACGTCCGACGCCGCCAACATCGAGCCGCTGCTTGCACCGTGACCTGTGGGCACCGCAGTTCGCATCGCATCGCTTCACTGAACCAGCCGGACCCGACCGACGCGGTCGCTGCAACTGGCTCAAGAGTCGTGACCGCATCGCACTTGGGGCACCGCTCGCACGTCTGCGACGCACCGCTCCGACTCGCACCGCTGTCCGATGCCAGCTCCCGCACCCCGGCTTGGTCGCCTGCATCGCAACCTGTCAGCACCGCATCGAGCATCGTCTCACCCTGCATCGCACGCCTTGGACTCACCGACTCCGTCTGCACGACGCTCATCGAGCCGCTGCCTGCACCGCATCGAGGGACACCGCACCTTGCATCGCTCCGTCTTGCACCGCAACCGCGACAAACGCCGACCGGCTCGTACACTCCGTACCAGCCACCACGAGAAAGGTACTGTGACCGAATCTGTTCACGACTCTGCAGGCCCGTATCGACGCGGTCGGCTGGAACTGTTAGATTCTGTGGTTTTCAGCATCGCGGTAGACTCGGACGGAGCTACCGACTCGTACGAACTTTGCTTTTGTGTTATTCCTGCAAAGAAGAAGTTACCTTATCAAGCATTCATTTTTAAAGTATAGTATTGTGGATTTTTGTCGTAATTGGTCTTGTCTTGAGTATATAAAAATTGGTTATTTTTCTAAACTGGTGTGGTGTCCGTTTGTAGTGCTTACACTGTATTACTGTTGGTTATGTGCAAATGCTTTACACACTGCCTCTGAATTAAGCCTGACTGCTCGTGCCAAGCTACCACGAGGGTGAGCAGGGGTTACTTCACGAGTGTAACACCCTTACCCTGACTAGGAAGAAGGGTCCCTACTTGGACAAAGGTGCAAGCCCTTGCCAACTAGAGATCCCATTTCTAACATTGGTTGTCAGCGGTGAGGATAGGACTTGTGTTTGCACTTGACTTACAGTGATTGGTGTGCACTACTACCATATCGCAGACCATTACGTACCACATACTGGTTCTTTTGGCCTATTTTTGATCTTGCCAGTTTTCAACTCACTACTTTTGTCATGCCTGACACAGCTGCATCATCCGTTGCATCTCTGGAAATTATCTTTGAGGAGGATAGGTTGGAAACCTACGCCGTAAAGGAACTACGAGCAATTTGTAAAAACCTGAAAGTCCAAATTAAAGGCCTCACAAGGAAGGAGGAGCTACAGAAGGCGCTGAGGGCCTGGGTAGCAGCCAGACATGCCAGTGGGCAGCCTGGTAATCTCAGTGAGGAGGTGGAGGAGCCTATTACCAAGGTGGATATGCGTTTGGGTAGGGGGGAACCCGCCAGGTCAGGCAGCAGCAGTCTGTCCCCAGAGGAGCTGGAGGACAGGCGGGAGGCGAGGCAGTTTGAGCTACAGAAGCTCAGGCTGGAGAGTGAGCGGGAGGAGAAGAGATTAGCCATGGAGGAGAGGAAGATGCTCTTAGAGCATGAGAGAGAACTGAAGGAGCTAGAACTTAGGAGTAAGTCAGGCTCAGATGGTGGCAGCAATTCGTCCAGAAAGGCAGACAGGATTGTGCACATTCCCAAGAACGTAGGCAAGGAGTTCAAGAAGGGGGATGACATACAAAGGTGGTTTCAGGGTTATGAGGCAGCCATACACATGAATGGGGTCCCTGAGGAGAATTGGGGAGCAGGATTGTGGCCACTTTTCCCTGAAGAAGCAAGGGATGCTCTGATAGCTTTGGGTAAGGGGTATCACCTCACCTATGCTGACATGAAGGATGCCCTTCTCACGAAGTATGGTCTTACTCCTGAAAAGTACAGGGATCAGTTCAGGTCCAGTAAGAAGTCTGATGCCAACACTTGGTTGGAATGTGTGGATGTGTTCTGCAGGTCTCTGGATGGTTGGGTGAAGGGCAGTAGCGTAACAGATTTTCAGGGGCTCTACAACTTGATTGCATGGGAGCACTTGTCTAGTCTATGTTTTGCAGATCTGCGCCAGCACCTAGTGGATAGTAAGCTAACTGACCCCAGGAAGCTTGCTATGGAAGCGGACCGCTGGGTGAGTACCAGGGTCCACAAGAAAGCGTTTGGGGAGACTCAGCCAAAGGTGGGCAGGGTCCCCAGCAGAAAGGTGGGGGACAAGGGTAAAGCACAGGAGTTCTCTAAAGGGCCCCAAACTAGTACCCAGGGTAAAGGTTCCCAGCCCCCCGGTGATAAGAAGAAAGGGGTCTCTACAGGAAGCCTGTTGAGACCGGCCCCCGCAAGTGTTATGCATGTGACCAGGTAGGTCACTTTAAGGGGGACCCCAAGTGCCCAAAGGGGACACATCCACCCACCGGTGGACAGTCCAAAGTGTTGGCTAGTGTAGCGCTTGGGGAGGAGGGGTGCCCACAGGAGGGTGGGGATCCCGCAGAAATGACCCATGTCTCACTAGGGGACAGTGAGATGGTCCCAGGAAACCAGGTGCCCCCTAACACAAAGAAATATAGCACCTGGGTGACCATCAATGGGAACAGGGTAGAGGCTCTCAGAGACACTGGAGCCAGTGTGACCTCAGTCCGGTGTCACCTGGTGTCTGAGAAGCAAGTAGTCCCAGGAGCATTCCACCAAGTAGTTGCTGTAGACAACTCTGAGCGCCAGTGTATGGTGGCGCAGGTTCCCTTTGAATGGGGAGGGGGTCTCAGGTCCCTTGAGGGTGGTTGTGAGCCCTACCATGCCTGTAGATTGTCTGCTAGGTAACGACCTGGAGCAGTCCTTATGGAAGGATGTTGAGCTCAGGTCTCATTTGGAGATGCTTGGGTTGCCAGAGTGGGCATGCGTGTCTACTCGGTCAATGGCAGCCAGAAAGGGTGATCAAGAGGACTTGGTGCCTGGAACAGTGGCCCAAGTCCCTGCCAAGAGAAAGGGCAGGGGGCGTGGGAAACCGGCCCCCGAAGTTCCCACGGACCGGGAGGAGGCGGACCTCGAGGGGTACGCCCCGGTGCCTACAGGGGAGCAGGTAGCCGAACTGGGAGACATCTCTGAGCTGACCCATTGGCAGCAAGAAGGGGGTCCCACCAGGGAGGAGTTCTGCAGGGAGCAGAGCGAGTGCCCTACTCTGGAGGGTCTGCGGCGGCAGGCTGCAGACCAGGCAGCTGGTAATCAGTCCGGGTCACATCTGATCTACTGGGAGAGTGGTCTCCTATACAGTGAGCCTAAGGTTGCTGAGCCTGGGTCAGCCCGTGTGCTGGTGGTACCCCAGCGCTTCAGGACCTTCCTACTGGGTCTGGCTCAGGACGTGCCTTTGGCAGGACATTTGGGGCAGGACAAGACCTTTGACAGGCTTGTCACCCACTTCTTTGGCCCCAAATGCGAAGGCAGTCAGATGCACACTGTAGGTCTTGCCAAACTTGCCAGGCAAGTGGTAAGAGTGGGAGGAAGGTCAAAGCTCCTCTCCAACCTTTTCCTGTTGTTGGAACACCCTTTGAAAGGGTACGGATGGATATTGTGGGGCCACTGGATCCCAAGACAGCCATGGGCAACAGGTACATCCTGGTCTTGGTGGACCATGCCACCCGGTACCCGGAGGCAATCCCTCTCAGGACAACGACGGCGCCAGTGGTGGGCCGGGCGTTAATGGGGATCTTTTCCCGTGTGGGATTCCCCAGAGAGGTGGTTTCTGATAGGGGGACCAATTTCATATCCAAGTATATGACATCCCTGTGGAAGGAGTGTGGTGTAACCTACAAGTTCACCACTCCTTACCACCCACAAGGAAACGGTCTGGTGGAGAGATTCAACCAGACCTTGAAAGGCATGATCAAGGATCTAACAGAACCCATGAGGCGTAAGTGGGACGTCCTCTTGCCATGCCTACTCTTTGCATACAGGGAGGTGCCTCAGAAGTCTCTTGGGTACAGCCCCTTTGAGCTCCTGTATGGCCACCCTGTCAGAGGACCTCTGAGTTTGGTAAAGGAAGGCTGGGAGGCGGCTCCCAGGAAAACTCCCCAGGATGTATTTAGCTACATGCTGGCCTTTAGAAACCAAACTGCCCGCTTCAGGAAACTCGCTCAGGCGAACCTAGAAGCAAGCCAGGAAGAAATGAAGAGATGGTATGACCAGAATGCCACTCTGGTCGAATTTCAACCTGGGCAAAAAGTGTGGGTCATGGCCCCAGTGGCACCTTGTGCCTTGCAGGACAAGTGGACTGGGCCATATGAGGTAAAGGAGCACAAAAGTGACGTCACCTACCTGGTGGATTTGCAGGCTCCAAGGAACCCTTTGAGGGTCCTTCACATGAACCGCCTCAAGCCCCACTTCGAGAGGTCCGAAGTGAGTATGCTCTTGGCGACAGATGATGGGGTGGAAGAGGAGAGTGAGCCTCTCCCTGACCTCCTGTCTACCAAGGAGCATGATGGGTCAGTAGAAGGTGTGATCCTCTCCCCTACTCTGACTCAGGAGCAGCAGGGGGACTGTCGCCAGTTGTTGGGACAGTTCGCCCCACTGTTCTCTCTGACCCCCGGTGTTACTCACTGGTGTACCCATGACGTGGACACTGGTGACAGCCCTCCTGTGAAGCACAAGATTTACAGGTTGACTGACCGGGTCAGAGCCAGCATCAAGGAGGAGGTCTCTAAGATGTTGGCGTTAGGGGTAATTGAGCCCTCCCACAGTCCTTGGGCCAGCCCAGTGGTCTTGGTCCCAAAGGCTGCGGCGCCCGGTGCCACTCCAGAACTCCGGTTTTGTGTGGACTACCGTGGGCTCAATGCCGTCACCAGGACGGACGCGCACCCCATCCCCAGAGCTGATGAGCTCATTGATCGGTTGGGAGCTGCCCGGTTCCTCAGCACGTTTGATTTGACGTCTGGGTACTGGCAGATTGCCTTAACCGATGGGGCCAAGGAGAGATCAGCATTCTCAACCCCAGAAGGTCATTACCAATTCCGGGTGATGCCCTTTGGGTTGAAGAATGCCCCTGCCACCTTTCAGAGGTTGGTCAATCAGGTGTTGGCTGGGCTGGAGGATTTCAGTGCCGCCTACCTGGATGACATTGCTGTGTTCAGTTCCAGCTGGGAAGAACATTTACAGCACCTTGAGAAAGTGTTGAGGGCTCTGCAAGGTGCAGGCCTCACGATCAAGGCCAGCTCACGATCAAGGCCAGTAAGTGCCAGATCGGGCAGGGTTATGTGGTGTACTTGGGACACCAGGTAGGAAGCGGCCAGGTGGCGCCCCTACAACCCAAGATTGACACCATTCTGGCTTGGGAACCCCCCAAGACCCAGACAGAGGTGAGAGCCTTCTTAGGTCTCACAGGCTACTATAGGAGATTTGTTAAGGGCTATGTCACCATCGTTGCCCCCTTAACAGAGCTGACCTCTAAGAGGCAGCCCAGGAAAGTGATCTGGACTGAGTCCTGCCAGAAAGCTTTTGATGCCCTAAAGGCAGCCATGTGCACGGCGCCCATGCTCAAGGCACCTGACTTCTCCAAGGAATTCGTCGTGCAGACTGAAGCTTCAGAGCATGGTGTGGGAGCGGTGCTCTCACAACTGAACGAAGAGGGCCTGGATCAGCCTGTAGTCTTCCTTAGCAGGAGACTACTTCCCCGGGAACAGAGGTGGAGTGCCATAGAAAGGGAAGCTTTTGCTGTGGTCTGGGCGCTGAAGAAGTTGAGACCATACCTGTTTGGGACTCACTTCCGGGTTCAGACAGACCACAGGCCCCTCAGATGGTTGATGCAAATGAGGGGTGAGAATCCAAAACTGCTGAGGTGGTCCATCTCCCTACAGGGAATGGACTTTACGGTGGAACACCGTCCTGGTACAGAACACGCCAACGCAGATGGTCTGTCCAGGTTCTTCCGCCTTAGTGAAGAGAACTCCAATGGGGTTGGGTAGTTCTCCCTACTTTCAGCTGGAGGGGACATGTGTTAGACTTGGCATCTTTTGGCGTGTTTCCCCTGACTTTTGCTTTCTGACCTCCCGGTTTTGACTCTGTTTTTGCTGGTGTAATGATTCTGCGCACTTTCCTCACTGCTGTCCAGTGGGAAAGTGCAAGTGCTCCTGTATAAAATGTGTTATGGATTGGCGTTTGCATGATTGGCCTATTTGGTTTATGTGTCAGTCCCTTGTAAAGTGCACTGCGAGTGCCAGGGCCTATAGAACAAATGCTGTTGGTGGGCTGCAGCACTGGATTGTGCCACCCACGCAAACAGCCCGTAAAGTGTAACTCGGGCCTGCCAACGCAGAGCCTGTGCGCAGCCTGGGGCTGCCATGTCGACTTGGCAAGTGCACACACTTGCAAGTCCCTAAACCTTCCCTTTGCTACATGTTAGTCACCCCTAAGGTAGGCCCAAGGTACCCCTGTGGGCAGGGTGCGTTGTATGCGAAAGGTAGGACATGCCCTGGTGTGTGTGGCATGTCCTGATTGTGAATTACAGCCTAGTTCGTTTTTCACTATTGCAAGGCTACCTGTTCCCCTAGGCCAGAACGGGCAGTTTTGATTATTACAGCTTATAATCCTAACTGACCCGGGAACACGGTAGAAATTCGAGTTTAGTATGCCTGGACTCAGAATGATAAAATGCATCTTTTAGTAAAGTTGGTTTTAACATTCTGTGTTTGAAAATACCACTTTTAGAAAGTGGGTATTTTCTTGTCTAACCATCCAAGCCTGCCTCTGCGAGGTTGTGTATTCCTTGTCTGGAGTGTGAGTGACAGGGGCTGGGGGATGCCAGGAGACAGGGTGAGTCAGCACAGGGCTGAATAGCAAGATCTACATGTAGATGGGTGGGAGGGGTTGCACCTCGGCCCTGAATAGGACAGTGCCTTCCCTCCACAATGCTGGCTCCACCTCCTGTGGTGCGTCTGATGTCCCTGGCCTACTCACTGAAAGAAGGGACGGAGACTTGTCAACAAAGTGCTCCAGAACTGGTTTGGACTAGGCAAAGGCCTCTCTGCCTTCAGAGAACAAAGGAATTTGGGATATAAATATTGGGGCCCTGACCCCATGAATTTAGATCTCGCTGGAACCAAGGAACCTGTCAAGAAGAAGAGCTGGAGAGCTGCTAGGAGGAGTACTGCCCCTTTGCTAGGTGACTGCTTTGTTGGGTTGGCCTGCAGTTGCTGCTTCTGTCTTGGGCAGTGAAAGGACTGGACTGAACTTTCTACAAACTTGTGCTGAGTATCTCCAAGGGCCTGGAACCGAGCTGGCCTCCTGTTAAGAAGTCTCAGGGACTACAAAGACTTCACAAGCCTCTGGGTACCGCTTCTGGAACGTTGTTTCAGTTGCCACAGAGGAAGGGAACCGCAACCGACTCCGTCAACCGAATCCATCCCTGGTCGGTGACCTGCTTGCACCGCAGACCGCATCGCCCCGCTTCGCATCGCAACCCTGGTCTCACCGTGGGCGACGTCCGACGCCGCCAACATCGAGCCGCTGCTTGCACCGTGACCTGTGGGCACCGCAGTTCGCATCGCATCGCTTCACTGAACCAGCCGGACCCGACCGACGCGGTCGCTGCAACTGGCTCAAGAGTCGTGACTGCATCGCACTTGGGGCACCGCTCGCACGTCTGCGACGCACCGCTCCGACTCGCACCGCTGTCCGACGCCAGCTCCCGCACCCCGGCTTAGTCGCCTGCATCGCAACCTGTCAGCACCGCATCGAGCATCGTCTCACCCTGCATCGCACGCCTTGGACTCACCGACTCCGTCTGCACGACGCTCATCGAGCCGCTGCCTGCACAGCATCGAGGGACACCGCACCTTGCATCGCTCCGTCTTGCACCGCAACCGCGACGAACGCCGATCGGCTCGTACACTCCGTACCAGCCACCACGAGAAAGGTACTGTGACCGAATCTGTTCACGACTCTGCTGGCCCGTATCGACGCGGTCGGCTGGAACTGTTAGATTCTGTGGTTTTCAGCATCGCGGTAGACTCGGACGGAGCTACCGACTCGTACGAACTTTGCTTTTGTGTTATTCCTGCAAAGAAGAAGTTACCTTATCAAGCATTCATTTTTAAAGTATAGTATTGTGGATTTTTGTCGTAATTGGTCTTGTCTTGAGTATATAAAAATTGGTTATTTTTCTAAACTGGTGTGGTGTCCGTTTGTAGTGCTTACACTGTATTACTGTTGGTTATGTGCAAATGCTTCACACACTGCCTCTGAATTAAGCCTGACTGCTCGGGCCAAGCTACCACGAGGGTGAGCAGGGGTTACTTCACGAGTGTAACACCCTTACCCTGACTAGGAAGAAGGGTCCCTACTTGGACAAAGGTGCAAGCCCTTGCCAACTAGAGATCCCATTTCTAACATTGTTCAAATACAATTTTATAAGCATTTCAGTCTGCATGTAAAAACTAAAAGCACTACACAAAAAGGACTAAAATAAGAGTGGACTGTGTCTTGCCCCACTTCGTAGGGCTCTTAGAGCAGACATTACTGGAGTGGTAGACAGTCACCATATCGCATCAGTGTACCTGGAAGGAAGTTAGTGGCAGCTGGCATGTACGGAGTGTGGTGCAGTGGGTGGGAGAAAAGGAAAAGTAATGAAAAAAGTAAAAAATAACTACACATACCTTGCTGGCACTACGTCCTCTTCGCTCCAGTCTTCTCCAGGCAGACAGGCTCTGACGCAGGACTCAGGAAACTGCACTAACCAATCCTGGCAATGTTCTCATGCATCATGAAAGCAGCGCCAGGATTGGAGGGAACAGCCTCCTTTGGTGCTCCTGAGGACACTGGACACTACGCTTTCTCTAACCCAGCTGTCCAAGGCAGCTGGGTTAGAGAGGTGTGGTAGGTTCGTCTTAGAAGGAAAGACGCTTGAATAGGTTGTCAAAGATGCCTTTATTCGAGACAGCACAACAGGCACATCCCAATACGTCCGTCAGCTTCAGCGGCCCCAGCATAACTGTCAGACCCCGAACCCTCCGCCTGGAACCCCACATAGATTCCAACCTCGCATTCCAATAACCATGGCAATGAAAACACAACACATCTTTCCTCCTAAAACAACAGAAATTAAACATAACAAGCATTTGCAATGCAATAGGTCTCGGATTTACGCAAGAGTTTGGGCTATGGCATTGCAAATGACAATGCTTTTATTTATGTGTTTTGAAAACCTGCAAGCGGACCGTAAACACACACTTTGCACTTATAGTCATTGCTTACAAGAAGCAAGGCTGGCAGTAACTGCGCCTCTTTTATTGCCATCCTTGCTTCTTGTAAGCCAGGACTGTAAGTACAAAGTCCGTGTTTATGGTCCGCTTGCAGGTTTTCAAAACACATAAATTAAAGGCAGTGTTGTTTACAATGCCAACAGCTCAAACTCTCTCTAACGCGAGACCTATTGCATTGCAAATGCTTGTTAAATATTAGTATGTCATACCCATGTAGGTCTTGTAGACCACAAGAAAGGGTGCATGGACTTTAAAAGTGGGAGAAGTAAAAAATTCATATTACCATGTCCCTACAGTGACATGGTCCAAAAAGGTAGGAAAGATTAAAATACTAATACTGCTAACTCAGAAACTGGACTAGGTAGAAAATTAAAATAATTAAAACATTTTGATAGATACTAAAAACCCAATTGAGAGGTGAAGTTGGACTGTTATAAATAATAAAGAAAAGTGATTTTAGAAAGTTGTCTTTACCCTGCCTGAAGTTCCTAGAAGACAATTTAATTAAACTCTCCAGCAAATCCCAGCCTGTAGTTGGCCTGAATGAGGTGTGAAATTCCTCCAAGGAGCTACACAATAGGTCTCTTTGATTGACAGGTTGGCCTGAATGGGCATGGATGACCCCTCCGAGCTTTGCAAAACTAATCAGAGTAGGGACTGTGGGCATCCTACTGGCATAACAGTGTCAAATCCTGCCTGACATGTCTGTCTGAAGCATGAGCAAAGCTTAAAAGGCTCAAACAGGACAAAAGAACAATTACTGTGCACCTCCTCTCTGGGCAAGGATGGACCCTGCTTTGTTTTACAAGACTTCTGCCTTTTGTGTTCATGGGACCAGGGCCCTCTTTAAACTGGATTTTAGTGTTAGATGTGAGAGGACATTGTTGATGTCCCTATAACACTCCCACAATCATCCCCAGCCGTCAGAGCTCAAGCTTAGTGTGCCCGAAGATTTATCATCATCTTGAAAATTCCCAAGCACATGGCATTCTGGACCTATTTGCAGTAAGACAAAGTCTAATCCTCACAACGCTTTCTGAACCTGTGGAAGAACCCAATACAACTGAACCTGTTGTATGTGGCCTGAGAGGGGCCCTGAACAACTGAACTTGTCCCCCTTGTACCCATGACAAAGAAGTGGACTCCAAGGGCCAGTTGGCTGGCCTCCTCTGTGACTACAAGGACACAAAGTTTCAGGAGGCCTTTTTCCGAAAGTGCCCTACTGACCTGTGGCAACTGGAGTTGGGCTGGAGTTTGTTGTAGGCCTCTGCCTGATAATCAGAGTTTCTAAGTCCCATTCCTGGAGGTTCTGGGGGCTTTAGAAGTGTACTACTGTGGTTGTTTGGGACTTAGAAGAAATGTCAGTGTCTGGCTTAGGGCTTAGAAACTTTTTGACTTTCAGAGTATCACTGGGAGCAGTCCACCGAGGGTTACCTCAAATCACACCTGGATCCTGGTCTACCCATTCCATAGACCATCACTGGCTTTTTGACCCCATTTCTACTTAAAACTTCACAACTCTGGTTCCCCTGGTTGAATTTTTGTCATTTGTTTATTACATTTTACCATAATCTTCTAATTTGGTTCCAGATTTTTATTGCTTGCGTTTTAACTTTATTACTGTTTTAGTAATGCATATACACCATGAACTTTGCACTAAGTTAGGCCGGTCTGCTCTGTGCTATAGCTAACAGAGGGTTGAGCTGAGGTTAATCTGGTGACTTTGAATGCTCACTGTGATAAGAGGTGTGATTATTTCTTGAGGTGGGTATTCGCCAACCCCCAAATACTAACCCAATTGCTCACAAGTTTAAAATTCGTAAAAATTTCTCAATGTTAACAAAATCCTAGAACACAATAAATGAAAAAAACTCAAAATAAATGTTATCTTAGATAATGAACATCTGGATTTTCTAACACAGCAAGAATGCTACGCATTCTGCTTTATTCCAAGCCCTCCTGTCACTAAATCTTGCCCTTTTCACTTTTAACTGGCCTTTACCATACTTTAGCTTTTCCATCACTATTTTCCCTCAACCTTTAGTTTTTTACCCATGTGCCTCCCCGTGTTTGACCGCTAATTTGCAACATACCAATGTTAGTTGTCACTACTTTGTCAGACAGATAGTAGGCATCTTGCTAGATTCCACCATACAACAAATCCAAGTTTTAAGAGTGTCAATCTCAATAACGAAGTAGTTTAAATTTTCTTTTAACCCTTTTCTACCAATCTTTATCATCAGTTACATCAACTTTCGGAATAAAAAACATTATTAAACTCTATTGCCACACCTTTCCTCTACTTGTGTATCACTCCACCTGAATTGTCTTCACAGTTAAATGTGGTGCAATGGTCACTAGGTAGGAAAATTTTAATTCTAAAATCAGCCAAAAGAAAACATTTAACATTTTCCCAAGCAAATCGGGAAGGTGAGAGATGTTGTTCGACAGCCAGCCAGTATTCTACGTCAGCTAAGCCACATCTGGAGAATAATTTACAGATGCTGTGATGGACTGCAGCTATCAGCGCAGCTGGGAGGGAATTACAGACATGGCAACCGATCGAGGACATGTATAGCAGGCTCAGAAAAACAAAGTTGCTTGTTGTTGCTGTAAACAATGAGTGTGTGATGAATGTAATCAGGCCATGGTCATAGCTTCTGTGAACCAGCACCACAATATGGAGTTAACATACTCCCAGAAAATCCCAGTTAACTTTGAAGCAACGCAATCGTGGCTTCTATGTTTAGATAGTTCTAGCAGCTCTATGGTGCACATGCTAGTGTCCATAATCGACTGAACACCATGAACACTGTCATAATTCACATTTAATATGTAAAGTTTTATAATTTCAAGAATAGGTACATAGTTACAAGTCCTGACAAATCCTGTGGTCTCTTGTTAGCAAGAGCTTGCGTTTGAATCAGAAACCCAAATCTCCAAAAGAAAAGTTAGGTCTGGTATGAATGACAGACAATACCCGCCTAGTAAAAAAAGTGAAGAAAATGGAGGAGAATCATGATCTTCCCTTTGGTCCTATTTAATCATGCATGCTTTTCCTCGTTCATCCATAAGTCTCCACAGTGCATTTAGATTGACTTATCCACTACCGCCCGAAGATCATCATTAGGTTCAAGACTACGCACACCACCCCCAAACTCCTTTAGCGAACTAGCTCTTACTGACATTTGATAAAGGAAAACAAATCAAATAATTCCTCACATATAACAACTTCATATGTTACTTATTTATGAAATGCCATAATTCCCAGGTCTCATCAAACCCTTACTTGTTGCATAAGCCCCCAGTCTCTCACTGACTGAACACAATATCAAGGACAGGAACTCTTAAATCAGCTCTGAAAAAATTAAATTATTGATCAATACTAGTTTTGTGGGGGATTACTTTTCAATTTGGATTGTGAAAGGTATGCTTCTATAGCCCCTTGGTAAGTATCATATGTTGCATTTAAGAAACTTGTAAAGTACTCATGCAAGACCACAAAAATAAACAATTCCCAATACATCTGGAAATCCAAATGAGGCTTTCAATTAACTCCAGCAGAGGATGTATATAAGCATTCAATGATTCTCAAAATTCTATCACCACTTAAAATCACTCCACGTTCCTGTCCCACTAAGGGGCCGATTCCGATCCCGGCCGGTAGGGCTCCGAAACGGATTCGGCTTTACCGGATCCGATTCGGAGCCCTATTTCCCGACCGATTCGTACGCGCGTCCGGGCGAGCGAGTACGATGCGTGCGCTAGCGAAATCTCCGACCGACTCGTTCGCAGGACCCGACCGCTCCGACCGACTCGCACGGGGACGACTCGCACCGCGCTATGGAGACGTTCCCCGGCCGGGTAAGTACGATGCGCATCGCGACCGCTCCGACCGACTCGCGCAGTCCGGCTCCAAGGAGCTGTCGGAGCCGCACTTTGGGGGTCCGTGTCAGACCCCCCTGGAAGCGTAGGCACGCGAGTCACACACAGGGGGGAGCCATGGGTCCCCCCTACATGTGCATGTACGGTGCGACCCGCAACGACGCGAACACGCTGTTGGGGGCGCCCTTGTTCGCGTCGTGCCCATTGAGTCAATGGGAGCCCGTGTACGCGTCGTACGACTGGCTCCCATTGACTTCAATGGGAGTCCGACCGAAGCGAGTCCGATAGCATACGTGCGCATCGTACTCGTTCGGTCGGACTGCTAGGGTCCGATTCGGTCGGAAATCTCTCCGAGTCCGGCTCGGTCGGAGAGATTTCCGGCCCGAATCAGAATCGGCCCCTGAGTCTAAAGCCCATGTCACAGTTCGTCATGAGTCATTGGGCTTGTGTTGCTGTCCTATAGCTTCTCTCACATGAAGGCCTTACTGATGAGCAGGACAGCAGTCGCGGACCTTCCCGAAGGGGAGGAGGGGAGGGGTGAGGTCAATATTGAGAATAAGACAGAATGAGACAGCCAAGAAAGAAGGAACTGCTGCGTGGTGAGCAGGTGCATCAATACAGCTCTATATACAATCGTTCAGCTCGGAGTGGCAGGTGGACAGCATCAGCGGTAAAAAACGAACCAAAGGTTTAGACAGAAGAAAAATATGCCAGATAACCAGGAGAGCGAAATTTTAGTACGAGGAAAAACAGAACTTTGGCTCACAAACTGTGTAAAGGAGGGGGCACAAAATCCAGTAGATCCGGAGCATGCAAAGAGGGCATATAGCATGAAAAATATGAAACACTTGAGCACGATTCCCAAAAGAGTAGGTTGGGAGCTTCTGGTAGCTCTCCAGCTGCATCTAAATAGCTCTCCTGTGTGCAGCGCAACATACTAAATAGAAACTTTTGCTTGGTTGAATATATGTATACAAAAATTTGAAAGAAAAAAAAAGGC
This sequence comes from Calotriton arnoldi, assembly GCA_963921515.1. Taxonomy (NCBI): domain Eukaryota; kingdom Metazoa; phylum Chordata; class Amphibia; order Caudata; family Salamandridae; genus Calotriton; species Calotriton arnoldi. The sequence continues at coordinate 261,693 of CAWUFW010003349.1, read as the reverse complement.
TTGTACTTGAGGCGAAAATATGTGCATTGTCAAAACCCATACGCTGATGTTTGGAGAAAAATGGCTGAATTTCCAAAATATATTTAAAGGTTATATTTCAATGATAAACCATGTTGCATTGGGAAAACATTGCTAATATTATGACCTGGTTAGGACTATGTATTATTACCCATGTAACGGAATTCCACATTGACAAAGCTTTTTTGGCAACCGTGCCTGATAAACAGCTAATCACTACTGGTAATCTTGTCTATGGTAGCCACTAATGTAAACCTATCTGATGCGGTCACTATTACAACACTAAAAGCATGAGTAGCTCATGATCCTTTTCATTGAACGTAAGTAGCTCTTATCATGGTAAAGGTTGCAGACCTCTACACTAGAGGAACGAAGTAAGGGCATCAGGCGACCTGGAAGATAATCTGTGCCACTGGATGTACTTGGCGGTCTGATGAAAACAGAAACAATGCAGGTGGCAAGTAAGAGAAAGACGGCAGAAGGGTGGACGCAGCACACTGTCATACTGAAATAATAGAACTATGTGGGGGGTGTCAAGGTCCTGGGTTATCCCATCTCTGCTCACTACTGCAGTAAAGCTCTTAGCTTTCACTATAATTAACAGCTCACAGCGTTGCCGCGTGCAGTTGCAGAACACCTTATTTCACTACTTTCCATAAACCATCCTGTACGCACCCTCCCATTTCACCCCAGGTCTCACCACTCGCACCGAGCTGAAGCCGCTCAGTACTAGATTCTTGAGCAGTTCGCATCCGATGCCCCCTGCTCCCACCACCAGCAACCGGGCTTCGGCCACAGCCTTTGCCAGGTCCGCTCTTACTGCTCCAACCAGCGCCATCAGAACACTGTCTGTGAAGGAAGAGGGGCGGGGTTTCACAAACAACCAATCACTCTGAAAACAACGAAGCGCGCGGTAAGAGAAAGGAAAGCGGACCAGAAAATATAAAGGGTGGAGATTCCATAAGTGACCAATCCGGCGAGAAGGAAGCGTGGTAGTTCAGAAATGAAACATCGACGCATGGGGTTGAGCTTCAGCGTTGACCAATGAAACTCCAGAGACCTAGGATACGCAGGCGCAAGATGCGGAGGAAGCTCACCTACTGAGAGAGCTGATCTTCCGGAAGGAACCGCCAATCAGAAACGTAAAGGGCGGAGTCTGTAGTGCAAGTCAATAAGCCAATCGGAATTTATATTTTGGGACGCAGGCGCAATGTGAAAACTCAAACTTTCAGCGTGTGCATTGTTGGCGTGGAGTAGTGGTAAAAGAGAAGTTTCCTAGCTATAGTGAAGGAAACGTTTAATGCTATTAAGGACGCCAAGGCGAGAATTATTCTTTTTACGTTTTATTAACAGCAGTTTCAAAGTTAAACAAACCAGTGGTGCGCGCGCACCACAGAGGAGCAGGGGCGGAAATCGAAACCAGTGGTGCGCGTGCACCACAGAGGAGGGGGGGAAAGGGAGCGCGGCAGCGAGGCGAACGCGCGCTGCTGCGCGTGCTAGCCATCGATGGGAATGGGCGGAGCAAAGGCGGGACATGCGCCCGCCTTTGCCCAATTGCGTGCATTACTTTAAAAAGAAAAAAACGCTAAAGCCAATGGCAGCCGGAGAAAGCAAAACCACACGCACGAGCGTGTGGTCTGCTTTCAAAAGCCCATACAAGAGGTCTTGGGCTGCGCGAGCAGTGCTACGCACTGCAACGCTAGGCCCGAGACCTAAAAATGAGTACAACCCCTTTGCACAATAAAGGAAAACAATAACAACAAAATAAAAATTATGCATTGCATATTGAAAAATAAGTGCTGGATGGAATCAATATAGCAATAAAACTTCTTATAGTAAAATGCAAAATAAATATTAGTCAAAGAAGTAAATAATAATGTTATGTTATGTTATGTTATACCTAATTTATATAGCGCTCGTACACTGGGTTGGTTTCTTGGCGCTGCTCGGGAAGGTGATGGGTAAAGTTTGTTCGGGTGACTACGCGAATTACGCGAATGCCTGTTTAAAGAGCCATGTTTTTTGAAGTCTGCGGAAAGTCATGAGGTCTGTGCAAGATCTGATCTCTAGGGGCATAGAGTTCCAGTATCTTGGGCCCAGTGTGGAGAACCTGGATCCGCCAAATCGTTTCTGTTTAAAGGAGGGTGTTGTCAGGAGGTGCATGTGGGCGGATCTCAGGTTGCGGGTTGGATTATATCTGTTAATCAGGCTATTAATAAATTTGGGGTTTCTGCCATTCAGGGATTTAAAAATGATGCATCCCGTCTTGAAGGCGCATCTCTGTGCTATAGGGAGCCAATGTAATTTCTTCAGAAGGGGGGAGACGTGTTGGTGTTTGTTTTCCTGCAGAATCAGTCTGGCCGCCTGGTTCTGTATCAGTTGGAGACGGTGGATGAGATAGGCCGGGGTTCCAAAGTATAAGGAGTTGGCATAGTCAATATGTGAGATCACCATGGCGAGGACTGCCTGCAGTTTTGCTTCCTGAGTTAGGAACCTGCTGATTTTCTTTATTTTCCTTAATTGGAAGAAGCAGGTGGAGATTACAGATCCTATTTGGGTTTTCATCGTGAGGTCGTTATTGACTATGACTCCCAGAGTTTTAGCATGATTAGATGGGGTCGGGGGTTGTCCCAGTTCGTTAGGCCAGAAAGGCTGGAAAATTCACCAATATGAAGATATTGAAGTTAGTAATATGGTGTGCAAATCACCGCGTTGAAGCTGAATAAACAATTGTAAAATGCACACTGGACTGAACACAAAGCAATTAAGGTGTGCGCATCACCGTGTAAACAATGTAAAATGGATGCACATGTATCAAGGAACATCAGGTGTGCGCATCACCGTGACTTTAATTAATAGACGGTGCGATTGAAATCAGCACTTGAAACTGACCAAAGACTTTAATAATCAGGTGTGCGCATCACAGCGCAGAAAATACACGTAAAGTTGGTGCCTGACAAAATGGCGTCACGTAAGGTCACGCTGCGTGACCCCCGACGTGGTTTCGTAAGCCCTGGGAGGAAGCGGGTGCAGCGCAGAATCGAAGTTCCACAGAAAGGAGAAAGCGAATCCTGTTGGAAGTTCTAAATTCCTTAGTGCGCGCAAGGTAAGGGAGCGCGCTCACAGCGTGGGCAGTTAGAGGTTTAAAATTAAACAAATCTTTAGGAGATGTGGGAGAGTCATAAAAATGAATAAATTTGTCCATACGACCAGCAGGGGAGTGTCCATACACTTGAAAATCTTCCGCACCTCACACGAATTGAAGACAAATAATATCAGCCCGTCAGCTTCAGCGGCCCCAGCATAACTGTCAGACCCCGAACCCTCCGCCTGGAACCCCTCATAGATTCCAACCTCGCATTCCAATAACCATGGCAATGAAAACCACAACAAGAGGTTTAAAATGCACATGTCTGACTGGCCGTTATCAGACGGCTGGCCAAAGAGACATGCGCACTTTAAACTTAAGGTGCCCTGCCCATCACTGCTTTCTGCTGCTGCCCGACTGGCAGCAGCAGAAAGCCCCGCCCTCCATTCTGACGCTCGGCTTTTACAAAAATAACATGGTAATAAATTAACTTTATTACCATTATTTTGCATCTCTGGGGTCAAATTGATTGGGGCGACGCTCCTCCGTCTCAAATGAGGAGCCACCCCCGAAGGAAGTACACAGATGGCATAGGTGATTCATCTCTGCAGTACTCCCTTCAGGGTCCCCAGATTTTGACAGATTTTTTTAGGAAATCCTCTACCTTCATACTCAAACCTTTCTGCTAGCATACAACAATGCATATTGGATCACTAGTGCATCACGGCCAGAATCTGGACGCAACCACACCTCCGGCTATATCGAGTTGTGCAACAGGAGCCCTACGCTATAAGAGATTTTATTGCATTTTGGCAGTGTAGTATCCCACACAATGCTCAGTTCTGTAAGTCTGTCTGTCAGTGGTAGTTGTGTTCCCAGTGAGTTGTTCAGGCATTCGAGAACGTCTTCCAAGTATTTAATCACTTTGGGACACACCCATATTGTGCGAAAAAGTTTCCCACCTGTGCACACCCTCGCAGACTAGCATCGAATTCTGTTTTCTCCATCTTCTTTAGTCTAGTCCAGGTGTAAGAGATACAGTGTAGCACTTTTAATTGGCCTAGCCTAATGCATGCTTAAATGACACCCTCTTTTGGGTATTGTAGAGCATCTTCCCAGTCCGGGTCATTTAGGTCCCACAGGTTTGCCTCCCACTTTTCCTTCAGTTAACATAGGTTCCTTGGAGTGTTGTTGATAAGTGTTTTATAAATAAGGAAGACTGCTTTTTGGACTAGCTATTCAGTAAAAAGTCTGTGTTACAGCAGGCCACTTCTGCCATCTGGGTGTACCCTGTAGCATGAGACCTCAAGGCATGGCAGAGTCTCAGATATCTGAGCCACTCCACAAGTTCGAGGCTGAGTGGTTCTAACTCTGCAAAGGGCTTAAGTCCATTGGACTCCCAGGTATCCCCCAACATAGTTTCCTATTATATTATTAGAGATGCCTGTTTTATACCAGCCACCCAACCCATGCAGCTAATTTACTTCCTTCAATATGTTTCCCTTACATAGACATGAATAACTAGTCAGTGTATTTTACCATCCCAACCTTCTAGTAGCCACCCTCCTTGCCCCAGTCACCGCAGCAGTCCCTGGGGCTTCCTCGTCCATAGCGTGCCTCCTGGTATACAGCTTCCACGATGGCATGTCTGTCTATTCTGACTAGAGGGTTCTGTTGGGGCGCAAATGTCCATTTATTTATTACCACTAAGGGCTCAATTACGAGTCCGGCGGTCCGAGGACCGCCAGATTCATGGTGGCGCGGAGGTGGCTGTCCAGCAACCGCTGCACCGGTGGTCTGACCACCCCATTATGACTTGGGGGGTCAGACCGCTATTAGACCCCCGCCGTTAGGGAACTGCGTTCCCTGGAGGCGGCGTGGCAGTCCAGAGGCTGCAATATGCTTGGTGGCACTGCCGTGGTCCCACCAAGCATATTACCAATTTCCTATCCACTACGGTTTCCATGGCAGTTCCACCGCAATGAAAACCGCGGTGGAGAAGAAACAAAGGGGACCCTACAGGGTCCCCTGGTGCCTCGTGCCATGTGGATGTACACAGGGTGGCACAACATGTGCACCCCTGTATGCATGCACACCAGTTTTTGCACGGCATGGACGTTACAGTCTGTGCCTTGCAGGAACCTTGTGTGGCGTTCCCATAGCGGTTCCTTTTTCAAAGGCACCGCCGCCTTTGATAGAGGCACTGCAGTGGGAACCGCCACGACGCCTGCCTTCCAGACCACTTTTAAATTATAATCTGGCGGGCGGGCGGGCAGCAGCGACTCTTGGCAGTGTGGGGGCGTGGCGTTGGCAGGCCACACGCCCCCGCACAGCCAAAAGTTGTAATCGGGCCCTAAATTAGTGACCCTGTAGTATTTTTGTAGGTCAGAAATCAGTTCTTAATTTGAAAAATAATAAGTGCTGGTGCTGCAACTGGAGCTGACAAATGTCGGGATTGACGAATACCAAGTCTGCGTTGTCTGGATTCCACCTCTTGCCTCTTTCTTCCCCCACCATGCACTCCCTGCTCCTTAATTTCACTGTTGTAGGTTCTTTTTCTGCTGCTTTCTCCTATTGTCACTGTTCTTCCATCTTTCTCTTCTTCCCTTCTTCTGTGTTTTTCTATCTCTTGCTCTGGGTTATAGTCAGATGAGTAAAGGTAAGTGCTGGTCCTCAACAATGAGTGACGGTTGGGCCCACCTGCAATGACCGGCTGAAATTAAGCACTGTCTGGGAATGATATTTCCCCTCGGTATACACCTCTAGTCAGTTTTTTAAACGCAATGCATGAGCGCTTCTGGTCCATAACAATGTACAAAGTGAAGAGTCTGGCTTGTGAAACGAAGTTTTGGGTACCCATTATGGCATACTGTGCAGCACATATAGGAATTTCGGGAGCACTGCCATTTTATACAGAGCAAGAAACCCCAATAGCGAGAGGGGCAATGACTTTCAATATTGGGCATCTCTCTAGGAATTGGTTAGAATCCCATAAAAGTTATTTTTATGGAAGTTAGCCACTCTCCTTGTGACATATATTTCCAAATACCTGAGCCTGTCAATTTCGACTCGATATGGGTATATATATCCCACCATTTATCCTACCCGATAAAGCATATAATACAGACTTGTATAATAATTCATAATAACAGTGTCGCTAGAGCCTTTCCCGAACAGCTTGAAAACTGAATGGTCCCTATTTAATGTTGTCACTAGGTCCGCAACATATATCAGGATATCATTCATGTATAGTGATATTCATTCATCCAAATCAGCACTCCATCAGAGTCAATCTCAATTGTACTAAATAAAGCGCACACAAAAGGGTTCGGGGCAAGAGCCAGGCCTGAAAGGATCTTCTAAAGGAAGACATCTCCATCTCAGCCCTAAGAGGAAGACCGAGCTAAGCCCAAGAACAGAGAGTTGGTGTAAACCAGCGTAAAATCTAATCAGCACTGCTACTCCATTTTTAAGGGCATCCGAATTTTTAAAAAAAGGCAGCAGCTTTCTGATCTGCCTAAGCAGAATAATATGCTTTGAAATGGCCTCTGTGGTCTGGGATTTCAGTGTTAAACTGCTACCAGTACCTACTCACAGACTTTTTGTCGCATATAAGGGGATGGGCAAGGCACCCATTGCTAAGTCCAATATATGTCTTTCCAGAGGTCTAGTTTGTTGTTAATGACTACCGCCTCGGTTTTCTACGCGTTCAGTTTCAGGCAATAGCTGCCCATCCAGTTCTAAATGTAACGCATCACATTTTGAAATGCAATTTGAGAAGAAAGATAACCAGTCAAATGCAGCAAGATCTCCGAATCATCTGCATTCATTTACAGTTTGCAGCCTTTAGAAGCAAGATCCTTAACCAAGGGGCAAACATAGATATTGAAGAGATGTGGAGATAAAGATGACTCTCACAGAACTCCTCGGTAGTCTGGCAATCTGTTAACCAAAAATGATGACAATTGTGCTGCTTGTGAGTGGCCTGTTAAGAAAAGACTTCAGTCATAGCAGCTCAGATCCCTTGAAGCTGGTCAACTCAAAATGGTATAATCTATAACGAGAGCTTTTCTGATCAATGAAAATAGTCCCAGACTACTTATGCCTTTGACCATTGTTGCAGTAGTGGCCACATCAAATACAATCACAATATTGACCACAACTTGTAGTATACTTAGTAGTGACCACCGGGATTTTAGACAAAATATTGAGTTCGAAATATCAGACCTCATAAATTTGTGAAAAAAATAATGTGATTGAAAAATATCATGGTATAGAATATCGTTGTCAAGAATATCAATTTTTTTAGTAAGTAATATCGTTTTAAGAATATCTTTGTTTTTAATATTGTTTTCAGTAATGTAGTTTAAAAAATATTGTTTTTGAAGTATTTTAATGAGTTTTAGTTATTATATTAATTTTAGTTTTTAGTATTGCTGTTATAATTGTTATTAATTTAAAAAAATGTAGTTTATAATTTCATAGATTTGTTTATCTTTTAATGTTATTAGTGATTTATGGTGTCCTAGTGGGTTTTTGGGTTCGTAGGGTGATAGGGTGGGAAGTCATTTCAGTTATAAAAATGTATAATTTTCTGTTTTATTTTTCTTTGGTAATTACATTTTTAATTGATAATTAATTATGCTATGTTTTAGTGTTATATTTTTAATTTAAAATTACATTTTTTAGTTTTATTATTAGTTATAGTAAGTTATATTTTTTGGTTGCAGGTTGTTGGGTGCGTAGGGGTATAGGGTGGTAAGTTAAGTTATAAAAAAAAATGTATTAGTTGTTAATTGCTAAATCATTATATAATGAATTAATTACGTAAATAGTTTATTACCTATTTACATAAGTTTCACATTAATGGTGGATTGTTCGGTTTGGAGGGGTATAGGTTGGGAATTGTATTAATTAAAAATTTTTTTTTTTAATTATTATTAATTAGTTGTAAATTGTTAATGCATTATTTAATTAATTATTAATTATGTAAATAGTGTACTACTGATTTATTTAAGTTATATTTTAGCTGTGGGTTGCAAAGTTTGTAGGAGAATATGGGGATTAGTTGAAATAAATTAAATGTTTTTAATTTAATATAACTTTTGTAAAAATCATTATTTGATTATTACTTATGTATATTTATTGAATATTCTGTAACTTTTGTAATGTTTTATTTATTTAAATATGTTTTTTTAAAATATTTATTAAACATGCATTTTTTAATACTGCGTTATTGTTTTAGGAGAGTAGGTTGGTAAGAAAATAAAAATATATTATATTTTATATTAAGTTATATATTTATGAAATGTATGAATTGGAAATGAAATATGTATAATGTTTATATATATATAGAGATGCCATCACTCTAAAGAAAATAAAATCAGAGTGAAAACCCATGGAGTGCCGGTTTCATCTCTATTGCGGAGTGGGGAGATGCTGCTTTTGATATATATATATATATATATATATATATATATATATATATATATGTATACATATATCTTTTTAAAGAAAACTTGCTTTTATTTGATAGTAAGTGTTAGTGAGAATTTGTTTCTGAGATGACATTTATTATTTAAAATGAATTACTTTTTTATTTATTACTTTAAATTAGGTGATGATTTATTAGTGAGTTTTTATATAGTCAATGAAGTAGATATTATTATATCTAATGTAGTTTTTAAGCTATATGTTAACTTTTTGTATACATAAATATATTTATTTTAGTGTACTCTAATTTAATATTAAACCCATCCAAAGTCCAACACTTTCTCTATTGTTGTACTGACTGGAGTAGGAATAATAAATCTTACCCTCCGAAGTCCAACCCTTTCTCTACTGTTGCTTAGACTGGAGTGGGAATAGTTAATTTAACCCCTCCAAAGTCCACACTTTCCCTATTATTGCGCTGGCTGGAGTAGGACTAGTAAATTTAACCCCTTCAAATTCCAATGCTTTCTCTACTGTTGCATAGACTGGAACAGGAATACTAAATCTAACTCATCCAAAATCTAACACTTTCCCTACTGTTCTGCAGACTGGAGTAGGAATAGTAAATCTACCCCACCATAGTCCCAACGCTTCTCCTACTGTTGTTTAGACTGGAGTGGAAATAGCAAATTTCACCCTTTCAAAGTCCAACACTTTCCCTACTGTTTCTTATATTGCAGTGGGAATAGTAAATCTAATCCCTCCAAAGTTCAACGCTTTCCCTAATGTTGCTTAGACTGTAGTGGGAATTATAAATGTAACCCCTCTGAAGTCCAACACTTGCCCTACTGCTGCACGGACTGGAATAGGAATAGTGCATCTAACCCCTTCGAAGTCCCCACACTTTCCCTACTGTTGCATAACCTGGAGTGGAAATAGTATATTTAATAAATATCCACTTGCTGTTTACTGAGCTAAAAAGGGGGATAAACTGTGATTAGCAGGCATTTGGTCCCAAACTTTGAAACATAATCAATACTGTACCATTTTATTTTGCAAACATTCACCTGTATATCAGGTAAAGAGAAGATTAAAAATGACAGCATACTGTGAGCACACAATTCTCCCTAATACATATTGCAGATAAAAAAAACTGTTTTCATTGGCTGTTTATCCAGTCTGACATGAGAGAAAGCTGGCCGGTACAAAACTACTGAAAGACAGAAGATATTCTGCTTGCTCTGGCCAGTCCAGGTGCAGCCAATGTGTACCTAGTGAGACTGTACTATGAATATGAAATGTGCGTCTGGAAAATTAATTTACTATTTGCTAAGCCGGCAAGGCCGAGCAAGTGGGAAACAGGTGTAAAGCAAACGCGCAACCCAAATGTCACTTATTCACCTTCCATGGTTGTCTACACTGACATCAACCACTACCCACGACCCAAACAGGGGTCGCCTAAAGGAGTTCCTCCACGCAGTTATTTTCTCTGGGCAGACATTTATCATTTTATGGATCTTAAATCTATTGTGAACATGCTCCATTACACCCAAACTGCACCTCATTTGTCTCTCCCTCTTTGTTAGAATCTCTCTCTATACACCTCACCTTTACTTACTCATGGCTAGACGAGGGATTTAGGGGGCAGCCGACCACAGGGAGGTCTGCCCCCCGGGTATTTTGGGGGAAGTGGAGCAGTCGGACAACTGCTCAGGGTTTGGGCGTTTTTTTGGCTACTTTTGTTCTTAGAACTGCAATAAAGAATGTGTAAGAAATAGGTTAAAGGTTTAGGGACATAGGTGATGTGACATTTTGTAACAAACATGTAACTGCTAAGTAACTTATTATTTGACCTTTTGTAATAAGCATTGTTCATGTTGCTATATAAGTGGCTGCCTGTAAAGCAGCAAATTGAAACCAGCTGACCAGCTGTCTACCTGTGTGGAGATAGCTACTCTCCCTGTCTCGACATTAAAAAACTGTATTTGAGGAATCTTATCTTTTTCTTTATCTCAGTTTCCCTGAAACAAATGTCATGGAGTCTGATATCAGGAAAAATGTTGTCAAAATCTTTGGCACCTTAGGTCCAGCGTACCAATAAGATCATAAACACCTCTCTCCTCAGGGGGTATCCTCTAAACCATCAAATATGCAATCATAACTCCACTCCTAAAAAAAAAGCCTTTCACAGATCCTGACAATCTAAAGGCCAATCTTGGACCGACCCTGTGTTGCAAAGTCGCTAGATAACGTTGTTAATTGCTAGTTGTCCCCATAAGTGAAGTGTTCATGACTTCTGATCTGGCTTTTTTCCTCCTCATGGTACTGAAGCAACACTTTTCAATGTCTCTGACTAGGGTAACGTGTATTGTGGCTCTATCATACCTCACTGGAATATTTAATGCCATCAAGAACTCCTTGATAGACTATCAAGATCACCGGGCATGGCTGAAATTATGATAAGAGTCGTATGTGTAACAGTTAGAAGCCTTTCAATCAATGCCTTGTGAGCAAGATGTCTAACTGTTACAACGCCTTTGCATTGGGATTATGGAAGCCGTGCCTATGCAAATTTCATATCTGGGATGTTACAGAGCTTCAGTTTGTTACTGTGACTTTGAAGTTGTTGGCTTACTAAAGAGTGAAAAGCGCAGCATGCTACCTTTTAGAGCTGTACCGACCACCTTCTAAATCAAGTTACACGAAGTTGGTTTTGGTAAAGTGATCTGCTTTAGCATATGACACAGTCTCCTGATTTTTTTGTGATCAATAAACTGGAATTTCACACTGCGACAGTGTTTGAAACATTGGCTTTTCACGTTTACACTTTGTTAGATTCTTTCCAGAGAGTGATGGGATTGTGCTGTTCCCCGTCCATCCCATGGCCCATGGTCTTTCTGCTATCATGTTTAATCTTAGGTCCCGATTTAAGAGTTATAATAAGGCAAATAAATGTTTTCTGATTTTTGTATACACATTATCCTTTTCACACTTTCGGTCGAGCGAAAACAATTTTAGGCTATTCAGTAGGCTAGTCAGCAACCAAATCATTAGCTGAATTTGTAAATGGAGCTCAGTTGTAATAGAGGGGGAAGTGCCTGGGGTAGCTTGTGTGATTTTTTTAGGTCTTGGCCTGGCGTTGGAGCGCAAGCGCTCCTCGCCTGCGAGAGCTATAGTAAACAGTATGAAGAGAAGGGGACTTTAATCCACGCCCCTCTGTCAACCTTTTCCCATTGGCTTAGGTAGTGATTAATGTATTTTCTGTGCTTCTGGTTTGCTGGCTGTCACTTTTGTTGACGCCCTTGCAGTTTTCGGATGCCACCCGTGACAAGCGCATCTGTTTTCACTCAGCCCAGACGGCTTTTCTTATCCGCTTGTTTATTTAACAAGCAGATAAGAAAAGTCTTCAGAGGGCTGTGAAGTGGTGCTCGTGTAAAGCGCTCTGATTAATACCTCCGGGTCAAGTTCGCGCTGTATGAAACTACAAAAGAAAAACAATCGAACATTCATGGGTTTAAAAAAATAATAACTGCTTTCTGGAGCCCACTCGCGAGTAAACATGGTGCGTAGAGAACGTTTCTAGTTCCTTCGTAAGTGGTGGTGGTGGGGGAGGGGCAATTGACTTCAACGCCGCGTGTTTATTTTTGCATCTCGCTTTCACTTTAAAGTGAAAGCGCGATGCAAAAATAAAAAGCGGATGCCTGGCGAGCGCTTGTTCCGAAGGCGATTGAGGGCTAGAAAGTCAAGAGAGCAGGGGGTGGGGAGGGCCTTTCAGGTGCTGATGTATCTTTACACTGCTAATTGTGTCTCATTCACATTTCTGGAGAACAAAGGTGCAGACTGACAGACTTTATCGCCCACAACAACAAGAGTTGATGTGGGAATATTACCTTGGGCAGAAGTTGAAGGTGTCTGAAAAGAAAGTCAGTTTGTTGCCCCCCTGCCCGGGTTCAGATATTCTAAGGGTTTCTGGTCACAATGTGCCGCGACGGTAGCGCCTCAGTGACGCGCCCTAATTGGACCAGGTGAAATACGTGTTGCAGGTGATGTCTGTGAGGGCCTCTAGGTGCCCTCTGTGCAGCGCCTCAGTGACGCGCCCTGATTGGACCAGGTGCAGCGACATGGCGCCGCGTGTTTATTTTTGCATCTCGCTTTCACTTTAAAGTGAAAGTGCGATGCAAAAATAAAAAGCGGATGCCTGGCGAGCGCTTGTTGTTTTTTGTCGGAAAGCTCTCCTGCGGGCGACACTGGGCGAAGAGTTAGCACTTAGCAGCTTTCAGAAGTGCAAAAGGGCGCACTTCGAGCAGTGTGAAGGACAATATTGACTGTTAATACCGACCCATTTGAAGCACTACAGCCAAATGTAACTGATGTTGATGAAACTAGGCCCGCAGCCATTGGGCCGTATCAAAAAAGGTATTATGTATATATTTGTGGACAACTTACGTGCTTTACAACGTGCCTACAGGGCTCCCTGGTTCAAGATATTTTAACGTCTTCATTTGTATTTATCCATATTTTATACTTTCTCCCCTTATTATTTTTTAATATACATTTTTTACAGTTTTATATAGCGCGAACTCGACTCGAAGGTATTGGAACGCTTTACATGAGCACCAGTTACATTACACAAGGACACATTCATTTTTTGATAGGCATGGGGAGATTAAGTGATTTGCCCAGCACCACATTTACATTCCATTGAAAGGGGCTATATTAATCTAATTTATTAAGGCGCTTGAAAGCGTGCAGCCTCCTAGCACCCTCGTGGGATGAACCACGCACCCCACCATCATCGCCCCGTGACTGACACTGCCGGAGAGATGTGCTCTGGGAAACCAACTCGGAGACTGAGATTGAAGTACATCATAAAACGTGCAGGGCCGGAGTTTGGCCTGGGCAAGCTGGGTCCAGGCCCAGGGCGCCAACCTTCAGAGAGGGCGTATGAAGCATTAAGGTCACCCTGTTACCTGGCTCCGGTGCTGGAAGCGCTGTTTTTAACACTCCATCAGGCTGCCTTCTTGTCTGCACTTCTCCCTCTCACCCCAGCTGCCACACACTATTAACCCTTTAACCCTACCCCCCTCCAACAAACAACTTGGCACCAGCCTGAAAAGCGAGCTAATCTCTGAGTGATTCAGGTGAGCGTTAGTGTGTGTGGGGGCGGGAGAGTTGGTTTGGGATGCGCTGAGATGTTTGCTTTCAGAGGCCAGTCACAATTCTGACGTAGACAGGTTGGGACTGACCCCTGAACACAAAAGGGGTTCCCTGTTGCTCATTTTATTCACAAGTAGCAGAAAGGGTGCCACATTTCTTTCCGCCCAGGGCGCTCTCCTGGCGAAGGACGACTCTGACTACACGGTGTCTCTTGCTAAGTACTGGATTCTAATCAGTAGCGTGAGCGGAGGTGAGTGGATGAAATGTGGAAGAAATATGAAGCCCACAGTTAAATGAACTCTCAGAAGTCGAGAGCAAGCAGACCCCGCAAGCATCATTTCACCAAGAGAACTGGGAGCCCACCTCTGACCTGTGAGCAATGGCGCTGCTCTAATCGACGGTTGAAGAGGCAAACCCTCCCATCCTTCTAGCCTGGAAGGGCGCCAGCGCGAGCAGCTCTGGCAGCGGGGAAGCCGCGTTGGAAGTTCTCAGGGAGAGGACGGGCAGGGGAGGAGGTTATTAAAAGAGAAGGCACAGGAATGATTTCCTTTTATGAATCTTAAAATGTCTGCTGGAGACATTGACTACCTAACCTAAGTCTGCTTTATTGAAAGACTATAAAAGGGGAGGGGGTCTTCTTTAACATTTGATTCTTGATATCTGAAAAAAAATTCAACTTTTCTTTCAAACTAACCTTGGATGACAGAAAAATGTCGTTTTTTACCAGGGAAAAACATCGATGTAACGGATTTCAACGACTGATAGAGACTTTCACCACATATTAGAGGGTTTAAAGCGGAGAGGTCTGAGGTTTACATAACTTTTTTGATTTTCCTGTGGTCTTGTTTTAAAAAATATCTAAGAGGCCCAGGCTATTCTTCCAAAGAAGGGGGATCAACATGTCAAGTACTTTAAAGAAGGAAGGAGTCAGAGGCCCTCACATCGACCCTCATTCTGCACCTTCTCAAATTAATCATTCTGATGGCACTGCCACCGGCTGACTCTGAAGCCTCTGTGGCACTTGAAACTGTTAAAAAAGCCAATACCTTATGTGGAACTGCCATGACAGGGGGGCCTCAGGTAAGAGATGCCGTAGGCAGTGCTTTAAATGGGAAAAATTAAGTGCAGGTACTCATCAAAATGAGCTAGAGGTGTAGTGAGGGGGCGGGGCTAGGGGCGGGGCTAAGGGCAAGACATGACGATACTTAACAACTTCTATATTAGTGTCAGCACATACCAAAACACGTGAGACGTGTTTATTTAAACAAAGCAGGTTAACTCATTACACCAAATGAAAGAGAAAATGCGATAATATGTTAACATTTCCTTTTTTTGCAATAGTTTCACCTTCTTAATGTCATACTGTTAATTGCTGTTTGGCACAATACTTTATATTTTTGAGCACGCCAGTAGGAAGAAACTGAAAATACCCCCACGTCGAACCAAATCTCTTATGGCACCGAGCAAATGAAGCAACTCATCATGACCCTCCCCAGAAGATATCTCTTGTCTCTTCCATCGATCTATCCATTCATCCTTTCATCCTACCATTTACCTGCTGATGTCCACCATTTAAACTTTACATTCTATCGTCTATTCAGTCTTTCATCAATCATTCAGTTTTTCACCATTACGTCTATCCACCCTTCATATCCAAACCTATCCATCCACCCATCCATCTCCAAACCTGTCCATTCATCCTTTCACTCATCCATCTCTTTTTCCACCCTTTCCCTCATCCATCAATCCTTTCGCTCATCCATCCATCAACCCTTTCACTCCTTTATTCCATCCACCCTTTCACTCAATCCCTCCTTTCACTCATCCATCATCCACCCTTTCATCCATCCTCTCTACCTTTCATTCATCCATCCAATCTTTCACTTATCCACCCATCATCCGCCCTTTTATCCAATCATCCACCCTCTTTCACCCATGCATGCTTTCACTCATCCATCCATCTATTTATCCATCCATCCATCTATACCTCCACCCTTGCTCACTCATCCATCCACTCACTCATCCACTCACTCATCCACTCACTCACTCACCCACCCTCCCTCCCTTTTATGTTCTTTATGAATCTTTGTCGCCAAGCAGATATGTACAAACAAAGTGCCACCCATTTTCTTTAAAATACCTCCTGAGAGTGTCTGGATTCTCTCTCTCTTTCTCTCACTTTTTTCTTACAAAAACAGGCATACACACAAACGTAGCAGACACACAAAAGACTAAGGTATGATAAAAGCCATCTTTTCCCTTCACCTACCATGGCTTTTTTAATTGCCACCAGGGCCGGACTGGCCGTAGCCTGATTGCCACTGCCAGGGAACTGACATGATTCCTGTGCTTGGAGGAACGCACAGGATAGTGTGAATGTGATTGACAGCACAGGGCCTGAATGGACCCTGCTCTGTCAAGCACAGCGTGATGGTGAGCACCCGGACATTATTCAAATGAGCCCTGCTGAATAGCTCAGCTGGGGCTCAGATCTGGGCTACAGAAGCAGCGCCTTGGCTGCCAGAGACACGTTCCACTCCTGCTCACCAGCACAGCCAATGAGCCAACCTTTTCATGAGTACCGGTACTCTCCAGGGCAGTAGAGAAGTGCCAGTACTCAAAGTGATAAATCTAAGAAGTGCCGGTACTCAGTACCGATGAGTACCGGCCCATTTAAAGCACTGGCCGTAGGAATAAATTCAACACAGTTGCAGCAGCAACAAAACTGTCATATCGCCAATGAGATTACTATGGCGAGCTTAAAATTATATGCCTCATAAACTGTTCCTAATTAAACAATAAAGACTGCCAAAGGACTTTCCCCAAAGTTAATTTCGAACCAGTCTTAGGAATCAGATTTGTAATTTAAGTCTCTAAGAGCGGATGGAAAAGGGGATAGATAAACTAACCTATAACCTAGCCATTTGCTTTGCTATACAATACCATTAGCAAAGCAAATGGCTTTAACTTAATTAAAGGCGAGACCTATTGCATTTTCAGTGCTTGTATTTTACAGCACCTCATACATCCTGCTCCTGACTTTTGACTCTCCCAATACCACCCGGGCTTCTCTATCTTTCCAGTTGGACTCTGTAGTGGCCTGCTTTATATCATCCTGTCACTCTACAGTGTCCCTAACACTCTCCATGAAATTGATCTAAAAACTTTAAAAGATAGAAAATTACCTTAAGGAGAACACAGGCGACAACATCACACTAACACATGACCCAAACAACATAGAAGAGAGCAAAAGCAATCTTCCAGCACTACATACTTTCGATGCCCTCTAAGAAAAAGATTTTCTCAACATTATCATCGCAAGCAAGCCATCAGGATCACCTTAAGATCCAGTACCTACAAAAATCTTTAAAGATATCCTTTGCACAACCTGTGCAGGGGAGGTAGCTAGATGCTTACTCAACTAGTCCCTGGAACTAGGTTCAATCCCACCCGAGCTAAAAACGTCCTACTGTAGACCATTTCTCAAAAAGAAAAAACTTCAACCCATCTTACCAATCAAACTAAAGGCTGATATCAAATGGACCACTCTCAGGAAAAATATTTGAAAGAGTAGTGTTTACCAAACTTTCACATTTTATGGAAGGTAATGACAATGTCAGACCAACAGTCTGGCTTCAGCTGCTGGGTAGCAGAAGCACAGAGTCAGCCACTAAATCCACTTGGGATGATCTAAAACTCAACAGTGGTCAAGAACGGAGCGGCCGCCCTACTGCTTCTTGGTTTATCATTAGCATTTAGCATTTGACACTGTCCACCACCACACGCTACTACAATAATCCTATCATCTTGGAGTTCTTGAAATGCTCTAAAACAGATTGCTTCTTTTCCTGGATACAAGCAGGGTGTAGTTTACCTACCACCTTTGCCATCAGCTCCTCGCAACTAACACTGTGGCATCCATTAAGGATCCATCATATCCCATGGTTATTCAACATTTACCCAATCCGCTTCTCAAACCTGATTAATTAATTCAACCGCACCTGTTACAACTATACAGAAGACACCCAAATCATTCTAAAAATGAATGGCCCAGAAAACCTCTACAACTCAAAACTTGGTGACTGCCTTCGCGTTATAAATATTTGGATGATCAATAACCATCTAAAGCTCAACACTGCAAAGACAGAGATCATGACTTGTGGACAATGGCAAACATACCAACCCACTGCGATATGGCTCAAGGAACTCGAGGCCCTGCCAACAACATCAAGAGAAGTCAGAAACCAAGGAGTAACCATGGATTCACACCTATCCTTGATTCCACATGTTAATAGTATCACAAAGAGTGACTTCTATACAATGAAATCAATTTATCACATCTTCCCATACTTTGGATACTAACAGAAACTGCAAGCCATTGTCAAAACGCAAACCCATACATTACATTTCCTCGTAAGCGCACGGGCATCGGATTGGGAGCGGTGTACTCCTTGTCAGACTTTGGTGCTCCCCTCTGGACCAGTCTCTTTTAGTAAACTTTTAGCCAGGACGAGTGTGTGTGTGTGTGTGTGTGTGTATATACATATATATATATACCCAAAATATTTAAAAAATATATAATGTAAAAGAAATAATTTTATTGATTGTTACACTATCTTCCCTTCTCTATCTATCTCTCTCTCTCTCTCTCTCTCTATATATATATATATATATATATATATATATATATATACATACATGTGCAGAAGTCGAACCACGCAATTGCCGTTTCCTGTAATCACTTACCTGTGAACAAGGATGAGGGACATCCAAAACGCGTCAGGTTTTTTATACTTTGAATGAGGAGTGACAATGACTTTCTGTGGTTTTCATTAAATCCATGATGCGAAAAACCTCTCGAGTTGGTGTCTCCACAGGGGTAACCTTTGTTTGGATGGATAAGACGCCAGACCCTTCGCCCCAGGAACGCAAAACCCAATATAAACAAAGGAGAAATGCAAAACGAAGCGAGAGAAGGAGAAGAAGGCGCGAAAAATATAACAAACAGAAAACCGAACAACAGAGGGTGGCGCCGGAAAAAGCCCATACAACATCTAACTCTAATACCATCATTAATTTATCTAATATCAACTTAGATGAAGCAGAAAAACAACTATTGGCGCTAGGACTAACATATTGTGCTGAGAGCAATTTTGATTATCCCCAGACACGAGCAGATGTCTATAAGTTCATTCGAAAACTAAAGCTGCAAAAATACCATCACTTAAAACAAGAT
Source organism: Calotriton arnoldi (assembly GCA_963921515.1). Taxonomy (NCBI): domain Eukaryota; kingdom Metazoa; phylum Chordata; class Amphibia; order Caudata; family Salamandridae; genus Calotriton; species Calotriton arnoldi. Next base: position 242,761 of record CAWUFW010003349.1, on the reverse strand, counting down.
AAGGCTACAGCAACTGCACAAACAGGGATACATCAAAATATGATGACCTCACTAGTAGCCTCGGATGTAGGCTTAATACGGGATCTCTATGCGCTACAGGAGAGTGATACAAATGGGCTAACAAATACAGAGTCAACACAATCTCTAATGCAACAGCAAGGAATTAATATAAGTGCTGCTCCAAATACGATCTTCAAACCTAAATCAAAATTCGTACCTGTAATGCCTAAAGACTCGATAGACAGTTTTAATGAAATTGTAACAGCGGAAATAAGAAAATTAAATTTTAAAACACAAAACGACCGCAAAAATCGTAGCAAACATCAACTTAAATACCAGCAAATGATCAAAAACTTGCGTGACAATAATTCAGTGGTAGTACGAAATTCGGACAAGGGTGGCAACGTAGTTATCTGGCCAATGGAACAATATATGGAAGAAGCTCAAAGGCAGTTAGGAGATCGAAACTGCTATAAATTAAGCACAAGGCAGGCCACAAAAACAGCACAAAATGAACTGTTTGGTAAACTACTTGCATGGAAAAGCATGGGCTTAATTAATCAAGATGAACTAAAAAAAAATTTCAATGATTACCCAATTCTACCGGTAATATATTTTATCCCGAAAATTCATAAGGACTGTCAATGACCACCTGGGAGGTCCATTATTTCTGCAATACAAAGCCTAAATGAAAATGTTTCAATATATATTGACTCTTTCTTACAAGAACATGTAAAGACTCTTCCATCGTACATACAGGATACTTCGGATTTCCTAAAGCAGATAAAAGGTATTCAGTGGCATAGTGATTACTTATTAATATCAATGGATGTCTGTAATCTATATACATCAATTCATCATCACGATGGAATAAGAGCCCTGGAACATTATTTAGGCAAGAGACCAATAGAATTCCACCACCATAACAAAATGTTGATAGACTTAACGAAATTTGTTCTAAATAACAACTATTTTTTATTTCAGCAACAAGTCTATCACCAAGTGAGAGGCGTAGCTATGGGTGCAAGTTTTTCACCCAGCTACGCCTGTCTCCACATGGGGTGGTCGGAGGAGATGGTCGTGAAATCAAAATATGCAGAAATATGATCAAGCAAAATAGTGAAATGGGTTCGTTTTTATAGATGACCTGTTTGTGGTATGGCATGGTGACAAACAAAGTGCAGAGGAATTCATCTATATGTTGAATAATAATGATATAAATGTAAAACTTACATATGACATCAGTGATACATCCATCTGCTTCCTAGATGTAGAAGTTTATGTGATCAATAACAAGATAGAAACAAGATTGCACCGTAAACCTACATCTGGTAATACCATTCTACACTCGAGTATCTTTCACCCTAAACATACAATCCACAGCATACCATACGGTGAAATGCTGAGGATACGGCGAATTAGCAGCCGGGAGGAAGATTTGGTAAAAGCACAGGATGAATGTAAATCTCGCTTTTTGGCCAGGGGCTACTCAGAACGAACGGTGGATGAGGCTATAGAACAAGAGCCCAACCACGTGATGACCTACTGTCCAAGCCATCAGCCAGTAGTATCAAGCAAACATCCAGTTTAACATCTACTGAGAGTAGTTCAAGATTGATCCTTACATATAACAAGCAAAAAGACAGCCTGAGAAAAATAATAAAAAAGAATTGGCATTTGGTGCAAAGTGACCCCGTAATAGGGGAGAGAAGGCCATCAACTCCCCAAATGACATACAGAAAAGCTTTAAGTACAGGGGATTGCCTAGTAAACAGCAGCCCAGAAATAAGAAAAAATTCAAACTGGCTGTCTAATCGTAAGGGATTTGTGAGATGTATGATTTGTAAGGCATGCAAACATGGAGAGAGCAGGACTTCTTATCAAACACCTTTTAAGGACAGTCCAACTGTAATTGAAAAGTTTCTAACCTGCAAAACAGAATTTGCTGTGTATGTGCTGGAGTGCTCTTGTGGACTGCGATATGTGGGAAGCACAAAACTGCAGGTCCACAAGAGAATACTCCAGCACATACGGGCCCTAGCCAACAATGATACTACGTATCCGGTGGCCCGGCATTTTAGAGAGGTCCATGTAAACAACTTGGACCATCTAAAGTACTTTGTGATCAACTGTGTTCCGCCATTAAGACGAGGGGGGAACAGGGAAGCAGTACTAAGACGTTTAGAAACCAGACATATCCTAGAAATGGACAGTAAGAGCCCTCAGGGACTGAATACTGCAGAAGACTTGCATACCTGGCTTTAATAACAGAATTCTAGAATTATACTGGATTTATAATCAAATGGAGAACTAGTACCACATGGGTTTTTATCACGCTGAGCCTCTTACCCAAAGAAATCTTTTCCCTTTTTTTCTTTTTTTCAGTTGTGACATGGGCTCATGTCACAATAAGTAATACAATGCACTTTAGCACTTTATTGGTGTGTCCATACTCTGGGAGTATTAGGACCACAAGTTGTTTACACTTTAATTGCACTGACTTCTCAAAATTTGCACTGTATAAAAATAATATATAAAAAAACACATATTAGGACGATGTGTTTTTTCTAATGTCTGGTGGGGGTTGATGCAATAAAAAACCCAAAGAAACTGCTATGATATATAGGAACACCTGAACTATGTACGAACCAATGTAAAGTATTTATACAGTCAAGTAGTAATTGCGTATTTTGCACATAGTTTATAAATGCCATGATCTTAAATTTTAAAATAAATTTTTAAGTATCCGACATATTTATATTTTATAATAGAGTGTGTTTCTATATAAATTGTATTTATACAGCAATCTGGGTAATTATGCATATGGTTTTTAGAATTTTATGTGTGGGTCACAAAAAACAAAAATTGTGTCTTGCCAAACCATAACTGTGTTTAAAACAACGAATCTTGCGTAATGTTGCACATAATGTTTACATGTCTTGCTAGCTAACTGTATTTTAAACAGTGATTTTTGCATAAGTTTGCACAGAATGTTTACATTTAAAATAATTCTTTAATACTTGAATATCAAAGATTCAACCAGGCATATAGTATATCAATGTTATGTAAAATTATGCAGTGCAATATGTGAGAACAGACGGGTAGTCTGTTTTCTAGATTCATGAATTAATCATGCACTTGTCACTTTAAAAATGGGGAGAAAAATGTAGCATGTCATGTGATCAAGGCCCTTGGTGGGTTGAAACGCGTCATGGTGGCAGAGCACAAAAAATAAATGAACTATTGCACAAAATAAGAGGAGTCCGTGCCTTTTTGATTCCTGGGCTCAGAGGATCGAAAAAGAAAAGGAGTGCTGGATATATATATATATATATATATATATATATATATATATATATATATATATATATATATGTGCAGAAGTCGAACAACACAATTGCCGTTTCCTGTAATCACTTACCTGTGAACAAGGATGAGGGACATCCGAAACGCGTCAGGTTTTTTATACTTTGAATGAGGAGTGACAATGACTTTCTGTGGTTTTCATTAAATCCATGATGCGAAAAACCTCTCGAGTTGGCGTCTCCACAGGGGTAACCTTTGTTTGGATGGATTTGTTGGCGGCTGGCTCAGCCGCGGAGACAGCCCGCCGCAGAGAACGCGGATCCTGTCGTGACCCAGATGGGCCACGCTGATGGAACGTTTTCGCCTAATGAAAATGCAATTAGGACAGTTGGCTATTGTTCAAGCCACATTTCAAACCCACTGGGGTAGGATTTGATGTTACTGATCAGGACCGGCAGTACCCACTTGGGACGATCGTTGTGAGAACTGCAAGTACCGGCAGGCTATTTGGCCAACGCCCACTGGGGCAGGATGTTTATAACATGTGCAGAAGTCGAACAACGCAATTGCCGTTTCCTGTAATCACTTACCTGTGAACAAGGATGAGGGACATCCGAAACGCGTCAGGTTTTTTATACTTTGAAAGAGGAGTGACAATGACTTTCTGTGGTTTTCATTAAATCCATGATGCGAAAAACCTCTCGAGTTGTCAATTTGGGATAAGTAAAGGCAATTTTAACTTTTCACTTTCACGGACTGCACTGTTCTAAAAAAAAACGCTCCGCTGTAATCAGGCGTCGTAGCACACCCGAGAGGCATTCGGCCCCTCGGGTGGGAACCCAATGATGAAGCATGTCACCAACTAGGTTGGTGAGTGAGGGTTCTTTTAAAAAACAGGTGTGACTCCTCATGTAAGCCCACTTCTGGAATCACTCTTCTGTTGTTTGTTTATACTTTACAAGGGGACCAAGAGTAGCTCCACTATCATTCCCTTTCTCTCTTTTTGTTCTATATATGAGCAGTTATTCCCTCTTGGGCAGGTTCAGCTTGACGTAGCTGCTTGATAGTGCAAAAGAGACATTTTTAAGGAATCAATGTCCTTGATGGTGGGGGAGTATAGGTAAAGTGGAGTTACATGTAGCTACTAATGATTCTTGTTTCTCTGGTTCACAAGTAGGACTCTTAGTGGGTCCACATCCAGGATGAAGCACAGTGGGAGAGTGTAGATGCTTGTGCGACTCTTAAGGTTACCGACATATGCTTTGATCTATAAATGCCCATCTGGATGAGTTCACATTGTTCATATAGGTAGGACAAATATGAGGTGCATATGGCCTCGGTGTAATCTATTCACTTTGAAAAGGATGTTGGTGACAGCTTACTAGTCAATGCTCCAAAAGGCTCCTGTGAGATGATGTAGGATGTGAAGGCAGATGTTGCAATTGTCTGAGATGAGGGTTTCTGTGCCTGTGCACCCTACCATTACAGCTCATCGTTGGGCTCACTGTCAGTGTATCTAGTCCTTCCACTTACATTATGCACCCTCGTATTGAGGTCCTGCTTACTCGCTTTGCTCCCACACCCAGGTTTACTCCTCTGCTTAGATCAGCTACACAAGTGGTCAAGTTTCTGCAACTACGGATAGATAAATTGAGACCTCATATGTACCAAGGATTGGAGGCTGTAATGTCTAGATGTAGATCCTCCATACCAACAGACGACTTTTCAACTTCGGGTTCCATTTGTCTACTGCCTTATAGATAATGGAACTTACAAGCATCAAATGCTGATTTCTTTAAACATTTCTGCTGAACCATGCTTAATCACAATGCCATCATTGGCCTAGAAACTTCTTTTGTCTAGAGATAGATCTTTCCCAAGCCAAGACACTTTACTTGAAATTTCGGCTAGGGATCCTGCCACTCTGTTCTGTTACAGCAAAATGGCAGCCTGCTCCTAAGGAGTCTGATGGGTTGTGTCCCTTCTGTACCCAGGTGACTGAAACCATTAAACATTCTGTATTTTTCTGTCCAGTTTACCTTGGGTACAGAAGGAAGTGGATTCTCCCTTTATGCCGTAACTATGGAATAAGGGATTACAGAATCGTAGTAAGGAGTGACGTCAGACAGCCTATTGTGTTTACTGTTTTTTGGTTTTTGATATATGTGTGGAGGCTCAGGCAAAAAAGGATTGCATGTTAAAGGGTCATCCTTGTGGTTTGCTTTTATTTATGTAAGACTGTACTGTTTTTAGACCGGATTTACAACAGGCCCTGGCTGACCGTTTAGGTCTCTGGGGAGATTTTATCTTAACCTTTTTATTCAGTCACTTGCTTTTCTGGCTAACTGTTTTTTCCGTTCTAGTGGGGTACTATCTTTGCATATGGATTACTGTTTGGGATTTGCACACTTTACTGTAATCGCATGTTTCTTATTGTTTTTTATTTTATTTTATTTTATTGTACATACATCAAATGATTCTTTGTACCTTTTATGTTGTGTTGGTTTTATGTGCTTTTATGGCTGTATAGCCAAATAAAGATTGATGATGATGGAGCCACATTCTCAAAATCAGTCTTTCAGTGGCCTCCGCAGAGAGCTCTAGAAACTACTGAGGCCTCAGAGACCATCTCCCATTCTCTGCTGATGTCCCAGTTCCAAACCTGTTTCTCTATTCCATATTAGATATAGAATTGAATATAACTGCACACAGTGAAATTGTTAGAAAAAGCATACCCCCTTGAAAGAAGTCTGTCTGGTGAACACCAGAAAACCAGACAGAAATAATTAAACATAATTTCTTGGTTGTGAATTGGGGATAGTAGGATCTACCACCAAATATGGAGTCTTCAATGGAGCAATTTATTTGTTGTTGGCCTATGTGACAAGATCCTAGTGAGGAATGTTACACTCCATAAAATCACTTACCACCTCTGAATTAAGCCTATGAGAGTGAGAGAGAGACCAAGATACAGGTGAAAGGTAGGTATTGTTCATGAAGTTGGATACTGACGCAGAATAGAGTAGGTTTTTAAAAACAGTTGAAAGGAAATTCCTTTTTAGTGTTCCACACGTATTGACTCTCTGGCACAAGCAAGATGGCTGAGTGCAGAAGAAGGACCCTAAAGTCCGTGGCATTGAAAGTTCAGGAGTACTGAGCAAAAGCACAAATGTTTTTCCGGCCAAACTCAATATTAAACATGAGAACAAATCAAATTATTTCTATGAACCAATGAGGGTCTTATTGTGTATGTGTCATATCTCTAGAGACAATCCAACAAAAATTAACTAGTGAAAAGCAATGGAAAGCCTATCTGTCTATAATGTTTCCTAACTATGTAGAAGAAGCTAATGGTACAGTATAAATGAGATCTTTTTGCTTAAGCAGCAGACAGAAACCAATAGTCAATGGTAATGCCTGAGGAAACTTAAGTTACACAGAATAAAGGCATCAAATGTCGAAATCAAGGGTAGAAATGTTGCAAAACCTGGTTTTCTTCCAAGAGGCAGTAAGTAGAAGTCTGCTCTTAACATCTGTGATTCTTGCCATGTCATGGTAGGTATCCTTCACTCAACATAAGATGCAGTTACCTAGATGTCCAATACAACGTTCTCTTTGAGCATAGATGTCACTTACATTGGTCAATTAAGAGGACAAATAGATTGCAAGCCCTTCAGCTCCCCGACATCCATTCTATTTGCCGATTCTCCGCTGCCCATAGATTGCTCCCACCATCTTAACACACTTTAAGATTTTCCCCTCGATTTTAGAAAGCCTCTTGAGTTCTAGAGTTATAATGCAATACTTTAACAAATAACGTTATTCTTCTAACATATAAACATAGCCAATGCTTAATAGATTGAGGGGAACCGAGGTCTACTCTTTTTGCACAGTGTTAACTCTATAACTTGAATACATGGGCCCAGGGTGCGAGTGCCCTCCTTGTATTCTTCCTGAATCAATAGAAGAAATGTTGGCAATCCTGTGTTTTTTAGGTTGCGTCTTCAAAAGTGTCCCTTGAATTTTGAAGACATTTTGAAAGATGGATGGTATTGGCTTTGTAGCTTGCCAACACAAAATATTCCAGAGTGATTTTCTAAATAGCTATGAGTGATCTATCTTTCTTTCCAATTAGATAAAAAGGCAACTTCAGATAGTGAAGTCGTTAATGGTCTGTCAGCCAAAAGAATATCTGAGCAATTTGTAATATTCCTTCGTGTTGCCATTGAGTATCATAGAAAGCGTCTGAGGGGTTTAATGGGCATATGTGCCTTATTTTTTGTAAGCCTGGGGCATGTTGTCATTATCAAATGGGCCGTAGATGCTTGCGCGGCCACCTCTGTAATATAGATTGCGGCGGTGTGTTCGCCTCTGCACTGGAAGCAACACATTTGCTATGATATGATGCACGTTTAGGGTCTGCACCTGGTAGACACACTTGAGGGTGCACCACTGCGCAAAGAGGGGACAGTATGCTGTGTCCAAAACACAGTCCCAGATGTTGCATGACATGATCAAAGATGAATGGTGAGAATGAGCAAAATTCCTTCCGACTCAGTGGCCACCTCTGAAAATCCTCTACCCCCCCCACCACCACCACCACCACCGTCCCGGAAGTGTTACCGCTTCACACCAGGGGATGACACATCCCTCGCTTTAGTTGAAGGCCCCAATCTTTGACGTCTGGTTCACGTGTTTCGATGATTGTTCCCTAACCGCACCTGCAACGAGGTTTCTGGAAACAATTTCTCTTTCAAAAATTAGAGAAAACATTTCTGTATCATAAAAACAATTTCCTCCTCTCTTCAATCCCTGTTGTTACTCTTCTCGCTTCAATGTTTCTTGTACCCTCATCTCCTCCCACTTCCCAACTACTCATCTCCCAAGAGAAAGTGAGTTAATATTTAATATCAATGACCTGGGTTTAGGGCATTTCCTGTCTGCTGTGACTGCCTCTACTCATCGCGTCGTATCATTCATTTGCCCGGAAGTGCCCTCCCCGTGGGCCTACCACACACTTTTGTTTGGGCTAGGTTAGCGTTCCTTGTCTGCTCAGGCGTGTAATGTTTCGGAAAACTTCGCAGCATAAAATTGTTTTTGCCCTCGTGCTAATCTTGTGTTTTAAATTCCATAATGATATATTAACTTAAACAAAAAATTGCGGTAGCTGATTGGTCGCATTTTATCGATATGTTAAAAAATAAAACCACTTTTGTCTTTACAGTGTTTTCTGCAGTAGGGTTTTGCCTTCACCTTACATCAGTTTGATAGAGCTGGTTTTGCAGCTAAGATGTTGCAACTATTCATTATATTTAAGCAAATGCAACATAAATGCCCAGATTTACTAAAAGTTGGGCAGAGCTGCATGAAAAAAATTGTGCTGTACCATGTTTTCAAATAATCTCACAGTCAATGATGTCGTTGGTTGCGCTCAGGTAAAATATGCTGTTTTAGTACAGCTCCAGCCGCAGCATGACGGTGAGCAAATTGGGCCTTGCCCGACATTTGCACTCGAGGTACACCCTCTAGTATAAATTTCTACGTGATGAAATCTATCAATGGTAAGCTGCGAAATATATGTAATTTAATGTTATGTGTAGGAGTATCTTAAGATATTCTGCTTGCACCTCGTTTGCACCTGGTTTAATTTTGTGCTGGGATTTCACGAAAAGGCTAACCATGAGGCTATTTTAGGCTTTGTGTTAAATCCTAAATGGCGCTTCTCCACTGCTACATCCTTCCCTTTCCATTCACAATTAGTGGGGACGCCAATCTCTAGCTCTAATTTTGTATGTCATAGCGAACTGAGCATCCCCTATGTCGAGGACTATATTAGTGCCCGCCCATTGCTTTTATGGCTCACATTCTAAAATAATATGGAGGGAGGTCTTACAAAAGACATCATAAAAGATTGGCTCTCTTGCGAGAAAGGCAGAAATATCCTCTGGTTGGCGTATATAGAGTCTTGCATGCACAAGACAGGTTGGCAACAACTGTTTGAGAATCTAGGCGGTCCTCACACCAGGCGCGCAACACCCATTGGGCTCACTGGGCTTCAGCCCCCCCCCGTCGTGTGTGTCAGCCCGGGCTGAGACAGCTTCGCGGGCTGGCGACTGTCTAATTGCAGCCGCACCCGAGTACTTCACAGGTCTTTAAAAGACCATTTACTTGTTAATGAGGCTTTTGTTGTGTTTTCACCCCTTCTTAGAGCCACTCTGCCTATGGATGGAAGAATTAGCCCTCCCCGAAATCTTTTTCAGCCCCCCCGAAATTTGGCTCTAGTTGCCCGCCTGCCTTACACCATCAATAAAAAACAGTTTCAGACCACCTGGTTTAAACTTATGCATGCAGAGAAACTAAAGAAGGAGTCTGGTAAATCAAGAGTGATAGCTTACCTGGATATAAATCCTGAAGGGCATGATTTACCTCCAAGATATCTGATTAGCCCTATGGGGCATTGGTAGCGTAGTTTGTTGTACCGTTTCAGGAAGGCACGGTTAAATACCTGTTAAGGTTCTCATTAGGTTACCAAGCAAATTTAGACACCTGCCCCTGTCCATGTAATAGGAGGTCAGGTCAATCAATGTTACATTTCTTACTGTTCTGTGATTTTTATTCATTGTATCAAAATTATTTTAATACAACTAATCCAGAGGCTACACATTACTGATTTCAGAGAAGCTTATAACACCCTGCTCCAGCTGAACAATGAGGACATTTTCTTTCATTTCGGATTGTTTTTGAAAATTGCAGTGCGAACTCGGCAAACAATGAGTGCCTTATAGTTTTAGCGGTATAATGATATGAAGATATATAGATCTTCTACTTAGGAAGATAATGATTTAAAGTGTCTGTATGTTTTTAACTAATTATTCATCTTTATGCGTGTACTTTTATGACTGCTTGTGTAGCCGAATAAAGATTTTGAATCTGAATCTAGTGGTTTGGCCATATGCAAAGCAAAGCCATTTGGCAATGTGCTCCATGCCAGCTTTTCAGTGAGAATATATTTTGCGTGGGAAAATTGATCAGCCCTGTTGGTTGTGCTGCATGGTATCACATAATGCCCCATTACTTACCGGTAATCTTCATTACCCCGATTAAGGTCCTCCTCGTCCCAGTCATTACCCCCTCATGGGTTCTCCTCGTTCCAGTCATTACAATATGAGGACGTAACAAGCCCGAAACAAAAAAGATTGACACAGACAGCAGGAAAACCCCCTCATGAAAGGGCTGCAGACCCAAAACCCACAGCAAAAGAAGCTTTCAAAGCATGCAACACCCCCTGAAGAAAAAACTGAACAAAATAGTGAGGCGACAGCCAAGAGGCCGCACAACAGAGCACCGTAGGAAAAACTCCAGCAGCACAGGCCAGGAGGGGGAAACAGAACAGAGAGAGCACCACCGAACCTGGACAGGAGTAGCCAGATCCAACGAGCCCGAAGACTGACAAAAAGCCAGCCACACCCCCGCACAGAAAGAAGCAGGGGCGTAACACAGGCCCCCGCAGCCCCCGCAGTGCGGGGGGGGCCCGAGCAGCAGGGGGCCCCCTCAGCACAGTACTGTGTGGCTGCTCGGAGTTCCTGCGTGTCAGTGCTTAATTTGTGCCTGTGGTTTCCGGTGCTAAGCAGCACCGGCACTTCATTTTCAGGGCCGGCTCTACACTCGATATTGGCTGCTCATTAAATTCACTCGGGTCTCACCGGGGAAGAGCTGATTTCGCACGTGATTGTGTGTAAACTATTACAACTTGGACGCTGCAGCAGCCCGCCTTATGAGGCACACACTGAGAAACTGCCAGGGTCCCTGCCTCATTGTAAATTACAGGTCACTCCAATCAAGCGCTACCAATGATGACCGCCTACAAACTATATTATTAGCCCGCTCCGTCCCTACTTGGCAAATCAGCAAGTGTGTGTCCTGAGTCGGACCAATGGGATCAGTATTTTCGCCGCGCCCGCCCAAGCCTACTGCGCAGCCGCAGCTCTTTTCAACCGATGACATGAAGAAAGCAGCGTGTTTCGCAGCAGGCCTCAGAATAATTCAATCTAAAAGGCAGTCCCAGTCAGGGGCGTAACAAAGGCCCCCACAGCCCCCGCGGTGCGGGGGGGCCCCCAAGCTCCAGGGGCCCCCTGCAGCGCACAGTACACTAATACTGTAAGTGTCCGTCTAGTTTTAAAGTTATGCTCGTGAGGTTTACTGTTCAAGTGATTAACTGGGAGGCGTTTGCATGATAAAATGCCGGGAAATAATTAGCTTTTAGCATGAACCCAGAGTGTAGATCTCATTACTCAGAAATGGCGCGTAATAGTTGAAGTAAATTAACATTCAAACCAACGTTTTCCAGAGTGGCTGCTAATCACACGCTGTTAATTCATGCCATTACTGTGGGCTGCTGAGGAGGCTAACCAAGGAATCATTCTCATGATCTTATGGGCATATTATCAAGCAACGGCGTTAAAATTATCTCGCATGAACCAGCCAGGGAAACGTCATATGTTCTGGTGTCAACATGGGCTTCTATTGGAATTCTCAAGTTCATATTATCAAACCCATTATCGCCGCTTTAGCGGCAGTTTTCTGCCGCTAAAGCGGCGATAATTACAACGCCGTTCTTGATAATATGCCCCTTGGTGTTTTAAAGTGATCTTCTCCAATAAAGAGACGTGGCGCGGCAGCCTGACGTCATGATCCGAGGTAGTGTCCAAATGACCAGTCAGGTTGTTGCTACAATTGCGCCGCGGGGGACGTCACATTGTGCTGCCAGGGAGCGGGAAGTTTGGAGGAAGGCGCGGCTCCGCGCTGGCTGGTTTGGGGGTGGCGCCGTAATAACAGAATGCAAGAAAGAAACCTCTTTGGAAGAGATTCTCTCGCATGAACCAGCCAGGGAAACGCCATAAGTCTGACAGTCTCGAACTGGAAAAGTTGATCTCTGTTCAGACAGTGGACTTTCCTGAGAGATCAGTGTCTGGAGGGGGGATGTCTTGACAGCGTGGGCGAGACGACGATCTACTCTGCAGCAGGAAAAGAAGCTCCTCTGCGGGGTGAACCGTGCGAAGAAGCTTGTTCTAACCAACGTCAAAACATATATGCAGTAAGTCTGTTTTTAAAATGACATACATGGTTCCTCTTTGCTACAGAGTGCATGTAGTTCTCTTAGTTTATTGACTCATGCAAGTAAGTTATCTGTGTGGGGGTGGTGCGCAGGTTCCCGGGGTCGCTCACTTTACTGGTGTGATTTTGAAATAATACAGCCTGCCTGCCTGGCTGTGACCGCTGTGTGTGTCTCACAGCCTCTCATGAGGCTTGCCCAGCAATCATTCTGTCATGACACTGCTGACGGCGGCGGCCGGAGTCCACGTATCGGCTGACTCTAATTAATTTGTGGCATATAGGCCTGAGGCAGCTGAGCTTTATGTTAGGGCCTCTCACATCCTGTTATAGAGTCCTGTGGTTCTGCAGTCTAAACGCAAGTCCTCGCTCTTTTTGGTGTTAATTCTTAGCTCAGCCATGTGACCTTATTTCTAGATGTCCGCTTTTTATTGTTTTGTAGTGGTGGCATCTGAGGCTGATATTAGTAGTTACTTCAAAAGTCTTACTTTCCTGCTTACAGCATTCGCTTATGAATAAGGTGGCCCCTGCAGTGGCAGGTTTACCAACTCCGTTCACCCCACTGCAAGTGATAAACCTTTTCCCATCACATTAATTTTTTGCGTGACCTCGTCTTGGACAACAAACACCACCTGGTAAAAGTGATTTGTTTTATTCTCCTTATTTCACCATGCTGCTTATCTTTTTTTTGTGCCTATTTGGCAGTGCTTCTGCCTTTTTATTCTTATTAGTCAATACAATATGCCATCCAAAATTCACAAGTTTATTATATGATCAGCATTGTACATGAGAAGCAATTAAATGGTTTTATGGATACATTATGAGATCATTACCATTTTCTAAAATCAGCATTTCTCTTATACAGAAAGTCAAAAGTAGGCCCTCCTACCCTCGCCCTCCCATGGAGTATAGAGGATAGTATTTCAGGGTAAGAAATGGATTATGCAATTGATCATGTGATGACACGTACGTATGTCACGTGTCTCATATAGACCACACCACGCGCGCTATAGGTGTGACCTAGGTTGGTTGACAACAATTGTCTTTTTAACTTACTTACACGGTTGGTTTGTTTGTTTTCTTTTCTTTGTTTCCTTTTTTCCTACAGGTTCTGTTACAGTGGTACTACACCAGACGGGCGTTTGTAGTTTATTTATCTCTTATCCCCGTCCCCAGATTAACAGTTGCTTTTTGCATTAGAGGCAAAAAGAATATACCCATTTGGTCCTGACGAATGCGACGTACCCTACGGGGACACGAACGCAGAAACATGTTGACCACACTTAATACGGTGAAGGGAGAATAATGTCCCAGATCACCGTATAACTATTTTTAATACCATACATCTGTTCCCTGAATAAAACACTGTTGAGTGACAGGTGTGATGGTTTTTAAATCACCTTTCACTTTCACACGGCCATCACTTAGTTGTAGAAGTGCATCCCTGTCTCCAGGTGTATGCCCGCCCTCTATCAAACGAAGTTTTTAGAGGGCGAGGACAGCCTATGATGAAGCATGACACCGGGCGGTGTGTGAGGCCAGTCCGAAACTTTTTATGAGATGCCCCCACTGATGTTGCATCTCAACAGTAGTCTGTAGGAAATTGTAGGAACCCACGTGAGGGGCAGCCTTTTTGTGTTTGCATATAAGATTGGAGGCTGGCTTGCCCTTTGGCCCCGTGCCTCTAGTTCCCATCCTCAGCCCAGTCTGAGGTAAGTGTGTGTGTATTATTGTACAGCGTTCAGCTGTGGGAACCTCGAGGGGTGTTGTTTACGGTCAAGCTCGGCCAGGGGACTGGGTAATAATCACTACCCCAGTTCAATAAACATTATAATAAAAGGGTGCTGATAATTCCTCACCCTGTTTTTATTACCCCAAATACTATAAATATGGAGACCGAATTGGCTTTCAATGAGAGCAATTATGCTGATATACTAAGAACTCCATCCATCTTAGCTGAAGCAGTAGTGTCACAAACTTTTAAGAACTCTGATGAGTGGGAGTGCTTCTCAGCAAAAAGAAAGAACAAATACGTACAGCCCTGCATGGGGCTTTTATGACGGAATATCTGAGGAAGAACACGGCACCACGAGGACTCGTGGTAACGAATGAGCCTAGACTGTTCTTAAATAACAAAGAGTTCAGAATCAACTGGTCCAGCATAGCCTGGAAATGTACAAAAGACTGGCTTGTGCTGATCATAAACACGGCCAGACAGTTAGCAGATGTATTACTAGTGGAAATACAGCAGAGTGAGAGCAAGCTTAAAACCTCAGTCCAACTGACTGTATTTAAAAAGAAACTGGAGGAAATAAACAACGATCACTCGGCATATAGGGAGTACTTGACACAATCAAAAATCACTAAATTACAAAAGGACGTCCAGAAGTTTAAACGGGAAACGGTGTACCCCTATACAACTGATGAGTACTATGATAAACCCCAACAACAATCAGTACCAAGACGTCAACCACGTTTTAGACCCACACCCCAGAATTGGACCTACAGCTCAGGGGAGGAAAGGAGTGATAGCAGCAGCGATGAGAGCACGGGAGGACAACAGACCCGGAGATATCAGAACCCGAATCAACCGATGTTCCCACCACTAATGCAGCCCTATGGGTACTGGCCACAGCAATTCTTCCCTCCTGGCTTTGGATTCCAACAAGGACAGCAGCCTTTTTATTCAGGGGCCAAGGGAGAGGAAAAGGCAGACAAAAAGCAAGAAGACCAACCAGAGTCCAATGGGAGGACGAGGCAACCACCAGCGGGGCAGTGACACGGAGCAGGGGCAGGGGCACCCACCAAACAATGAGCAAAGAATGACGAA
The DNA here is from genome assembly GCA_963921515.1 of Calotriton arnoldi. Lineage (NCBI taxonomy): Eukaryota > Metazoa > Chordata > Amphibia > Caudata > Salamandridae > Calotriton > Calotriton arnoldi. The sequence continues at coordinate 227,514 of CAWUFW010003349.1, read as the reverse complement.
TATCGTGAATCTGAGTGACCATGTACTCAACACGGAAGAAGAGGCCGTTCTCGCAAAAGGATTAGGTTTCGTCCCTACCCCAGAGAATGATGCCTTCTTCCTTCATACTGAACTAGCACAGTTTTTAGGAAGATAAAGTTAAAGGATTTCTTTGGTGAAATGCAAAGCCTAGAGAACAACCGTACTAATACTGGTCTACGAACAAAGTCGACATTCACCCCGCAAACCCAAAACATTTCTTGTAATGTTCTGGCTTTTGAACAAGCGGTCCTCACTGAAGTTGGGAGGATTGACTACAAGCATACAAGGGGTTTCCAGAACTTGACCAGAGGCGAGAGAATAGCCCTTGAACAACTCAAAAATAATCATGAGTTGGTGGTAAAACCAGCTGATAAGGGAGGGGCGATAGTCCTGATGAATTACACCATGTATAGAGAAGAATGCCTACGTCTCCTATCCGACACTACGAGCTATGAAACACACCGTGAAGACCCCACACCTCGAATTATGAACCAAATTAAGATTATGGTTTGTGAGGCTGAAACCAACGATTGGATTACGAAACATGAGGCGGAGTTCCTAATCAACACGGAACCAAGGACTCCCAGGTTCTACACCCTCCCTAAGATTCATAAAAACAGAATGCCACCACCAGGCAGACCGATAGTGTCGGGAATAGGTTCAGCACTTGAACCTCTCTCACAATTTTGCGATTGGTTTTTAAAACCAATTGTACAAAAATCTCGGTCTTACTTAAGAGACACCAAGGACGTACTTTGTCACCTAAGGGATTTGGAAACAAATGTTGATGAGGATATGTTCATAACAATGGACATCGAAGCGCTCTACACGAGCATCCCCAGAGACGAACACTGGAGGTGGTGGAACGAATCCTCCAAGCCCAAGATTGGACATACATGACACCAACTCATTTCATTATGGAATGCGCTGAATTAGCTCTCACGGAGAACTTTTTCGAATTTGAGGACACAATATATCATCAGATTAAGGGCACGTCCATGGGCAGCACCTTCGCGCCTAGTATGGCGTGCCTGTATGTCCATCAGTTCGAGGAGGACTATATTTTCAACCCTTCAAATCCGTTCACAACCCAGATGAGAACATGGAAACGGTATATAGACGATATCTTGATCATCTGGAAGGGCACATCGGACGAAGCCAAACTTTTTGTGGAGTGGGTCAATAGTAAAGACCCCCACCTTAGGTTTACTTATAATATCGAGGTGAACCACGCAGTGTTCCTCGATTTAGATATAACATTAACAACGGAAGGAATCTCCACCAAAGTACACATAAAGCCGACAGACAAGAACAGTCTTCTTCTCTATGAGAGCTACCATCCGAGGGCTCTTCGTGATAATCTTCCAGTCGGACAATTCCTCAGAGTACGTAGGAATTGCTCGGAGGTGGATGTGTTTCGAGCACAGGCGGAACAACTAGAGGGTAAACTTCTGGAAAGACACTACCCGAGCAAGATGGTGAAGCGTGCAAAGAAAAGGGCGAAGAACAATAATCGGGAAGCCCTATTAGAGACCAACCGGAAAGATAAAACAGACCGGCTGGTATGCGTCACCACATATACCCCTGTTTCAAATAGAGTGCAGAACATCATTAAAAAGAAATGGGCAATTTTGAACAGTGGAAACCGGAAGTGGGAACCCCCACTTTTTGCGTTTAAACGGAGTAGAAACTTGAGAGATGACTTGGTACACTCGAAGATCCCTTACGATGACACAGAAAACCAGATGACCTTATGGAGCCAACCAAAACCAATAGGGCATTATCCGTGCGGTAATTGTGTTTGCTGCCCCCTGACTACCACTACTAAGGAGGTAGATATTGGAACAGACAATCCCTGGAGACTTAAGAGTTTCAGTAATTGCAATACGGAAAATGTAGTTTATCTACTCACCTGTCCTTGCAATCTGAAATATGTGGGGATGACGACAAGGAGAGTAAAAACGAGGATCAGTGAACACCGTAGCACCATTAGGTGCAAAAAAACAAACACCAAGTTGACAAAACATTTTACCGAGAAAAACCATAGTGATTCTGATCTGCGGTGGATCATTCTTGAAGTAATGAAAAAAGGAAAATAGACATTTCTAGACAGTTACACATCCGGGAACAGCGGTGGGTGTACAGGTTACATACATGGGAGCGAGGCCTGAACGATGATATACCATGGCTACAGCTGGCAAAGTGACCTAGCCAACCTTAATACATGGATCAATCATTTAGATAGTTGCACAATACTATAGAAGGTGATCCGAGACCGTGTATCCAAGTGACGTATTTAGACCATAAATGGGCAGCCCATGTGAGCATAGACTTAACAACCCTTAGAAGTAGACAGTGGCAACTGGTATACAATGTGACCAGTGATTATAATATACTTAGTCCCACTGCCTTATGTCCATCACATTTTAAGGGATCAATAGAGTAGTATACACCACGGCTGCAATATAGATTAAACACGAGTACATAGTTACTGGTTGACCATCATATATTTAGCCCTCTAACGCAGGGTCTAATGCACTGTAGGGGAGAGAATGAGTTTTATGCCCTACGATCACATCATTTGAATCACCGGAGATCCAATACATTGTGTGATTTTGAAAACCATTTAATCCAGGATGTTGACACTCTGGTTGTATATTATCTAAAGTTTTATGTTATTTTTAGTATAGAGTACTCTGCCCATAGGATAGATTTCCAACCTATTGAGGCTATATAAATATAAATATAATTGAGTATGTTCTCTAGCGTAAGTTAATACACACTTTAAACATCACTGGTTTGCAATTTTTAATGCATTTTTTAATACGTAGTACGGATATCGCGCTGTGCACCTCCCTGTTATGACTAGCCTCCACCCGATAAATAGTGCCTGGTATGACTAGCCTCCACCCGATAAATGGTGTTTGTTTCCACATAGCTATGCGGATCACTAGAATACCCAAATTTAACGCATGCGCTATCCACGTCTTCTAACACGTGGTTTAGGTTGCATGATTTTTGGTTGCTCCGCTATTAATAGCACATGCGCCCTCAAGACACGTTCAGCTACGAATCGAGAGCTCCATTTCACAGGTGATGATGATGCCACACAGAGGTACAGAGTGTAGAAGGATAATAGACACTCTTCATCTGCACACGCGCAGTCCATGGGTCTCTACGCATGGCTACTGCCGCTGGAGTTCAACGCGTCCCTCATTCAATAGCGCGTGCGCGCAAGAGGTACACTTACGATTGCACTAAAACAACCTTTTTCATCCAATAGGAGTGCGTAGATTCACATACTCCCCTTGCCAGGCACCTAGCCCCGCCCGCATTTGGACACAGGAAGCGCTCTTAGCGCCCCAGGTGCTTTTTCAATGATGTCGCATGATTAAACAATTAACTAATTTTCTAGAGTATATATACCACCAAGGGAACATCAGTCTCCATCGACGGGGAGACCGAGAGGACGCCTGTAGAGAGAACCGATGGGAGCGCTGAAGTCAGACAGTAAGCGTATGAGTGTAATGCGTAAGGGTGAGAATGAAAGCTTGATCCCAGTTTTCTCGGAGAGATTGGGTGTCAATCACTATTACTGAATAACCATTTGGGCTATTTCAGTTGCATGTTTTTTAGTTTTCTGGTTTTATGGATACATTATGAGATCATTACCATTTTCTAAAATCAGCATTTCTCTTATACAGAAAGTCAAAAGTAGGCCCTCCTACCCTCGCCCTCCCATGGAGTATAGAGGATAGTATTTCAGGGTAAGAAATGGATTATGCAATTGATCATGTGATGACACGTACGTATGTCACGTGTCTCATATAGACCACACCACGCGCGCTATAGGTGTGACCTAGGTTGGTTGACAACAATTGTCTTTTTAACTTACTTACACGGTTGGTTTGTTTGTTTTCTTTTCTTTGTTTCCTTTTTTCCTACAGGTTCTGTTACAGTGGTACTACACCAGACGGGCGTTTGTAGTTTATTTATCTCTTATCCCCGTCCCCAGATTAACAGTTGCTTTTTGCATTAGAGGCAAAAAGAATATACCCATTTGGTCCTGACGAATGCGACGTACCCTACGGGGACACGAACGCAGAAACATGTTGACCACACTTAATACGGTGAAGGGAGAATAATGTCCCAGATCACCGTATAACTATTTTTAATACCATACATCTGTTCCCTGAATAAAACACTGTTGAGTGACAGGTGTGATGGTTTTTAAATCACCTTTCACTTTCACACGGCCATCACTTAGTTGTAGAAGTGCATCCCTGTCTCCAGGTGTATGCCCGCCCTCTATCAAACGAAGTTTTTAGAGGGCGAGGACAGCCTATGATGAAGCATGACACCGGGCGGTGTGTGAGGCCAGTCCGAAACTTTTTATGAGATGCCCCCACTGATGTTGCATCTCAACAGTAGTCTGTAGGAAATTGTAGGAACCCACGTGAGGGGCAGCCTTTTTGTGTTTGCAATAGAACAAAACAGTCTTCCTATCCTATCACTTTTATGAAATATGTAAGTAAAGAAGGCTCAGTGTCAAGAACAGGAGTATGGGCACGGTCTTCAATGCTATGTCATGTGAAGAGATGCCCGCCCTCTTTCATAGTTGCCAAGGTTTCAGATTGCTATGTGTGATATTTTGATAATTTTCGTTGTAATTATGAGCCAGCCACCTCAGGCATTTGCAGCAGTTGCAAGATCTTCTTAGTTTCACATAGCTCAAATGGGTCTAACTTCTGATATTTATACGTTTCCCTCGTCTTCATTGCTTGATTTTCTGCTCGCAAGAAAGTGTCACTCATAGTTGTTGAAATGTCACTCATAATTACACAGAAATTTTGCTAATGTCACACATAGCAATCTGAAACCTTGGCAGCTATAGGGAGCATGTCAGACGCACAGAAATTGCAAATTGTCGAATTTGCTGACACGGGTAAAAATCCCGCTGACTATAAGTAGCCGCCCAGTGATGGATGCATTCTTGACACAGCCTCAGTGTTTGGTCTTAGGAAATAATGAGTATCAATCTCCTAGCTATGGAAAATGCAAAGATGAGGGAGCCCTTTGTATGCTTAATTAACGAAACTGGTAGCAGAACTCGTTCACAGATAAGTGGCTGTACATAATAATCATGAATTTATGTAAGGGCCTGCTATGCTACTGTAGATTGCTGTGGTGCCAATTAGGTCTATGCAAAACTGTACTGCTAAAAGCGATACATACCATAAATAAATATTGCATCTAATTTCCATATTAGACTTTCTAATTACACACCATTTAAAATGTGTGACTTCCTGTAAAGCTAAATAAGGAATGGTTTCCTTTCCTCACAGTACAACAGAAAAGCCCCTTTCTAATTTTTCTCATAATTTGTAGTTTGTTTTGGCTTAGTTACTATTTTGCTAAGCAGTAATATGTTGTCTTTTTAAAAAACCTTGCTCGTAAGTGGTTCTCTGGAGTATCTAACTCGGCTGCTCCATGGTTCATCACAACTGTAGGCATGCATTGTAATTAGCTTGCATTATGCGCCATAACAAGGGTGGGAGCGTTGCTGTTTATGTGGAGTAAGGATAAAAGTGATGACTTCTATTTTAGTGAAAGCCCAGCAAAATGTATATCTATTCACCTCTGAAAAATTATCCATAAAACGAAAATCTATGGGAATCCATAGGAATACCTTGGCTCACAGCGCCGACTATAATGATAATAACACTCCGTATGATAAGCACATTCTTAGAAAATCTTTAGCTGGAGCAATTAGAGCATATCTGAAATCAATATGATGTAAAATCCACTTCCTCACAAGCCACATTGTTTATTCTCTATAGACATCTTTCTGTTCAGGAAATGAGGCAAAGGTTTAACAGTTATTTATTTTCCTTAGTAGTTAGGTGTGTGCAACTAATTCTTCTGGTATAAGAAATCTTTCTCCCGGGCAATCAAAATAGAGACCTCTTTTTCAATGTGCCATTGAGGCTCCCAATTCCAGCCAAGACCAGTATAAGAGGACCATTTAATGTAGCCACATAAAAATGAATAAGATTGCGGATTACTGACAAAAAAAAACGGGATTGTTAAATAAAAAAAAGAATGAACATAACTTTCTGCCACAAGCAGTAGCCTGTTAGAAAGTTATACAACTCGTATTACTTTTACACAAACCAATGCCACTCATTGGTTGGATCAGGAGACACCATAGGAGTTACAAAGTCACCATGAAATTGACTTTAACTTGCTTACATATAGTGCCTAATTTGAGGCGGTGGTTGCTGGTGGGGGCCAGCGGCACTCATTTTTGGGGACCAGCACTTATTTTTCCTCATCAGACATTTACCTAGCCCAAGAGAGGGAAAAACACATAAAGAAGAAAGAAGGAGGAAGAAAAAGACAAAAAACGTCACAAAGGGACAAAGGAGGAACTTGCAAGAGTGAGATAAAATCGCAGGGAGTGTCTGGCATTAGATTACAGATACATGAGCAGAGCTTTGGCACCGGCACTCATTCTCCTACAAATTAAGCACTGCTCATCTATCTTGGCTTTCTCCTATCCTCCACCAGTGCGACAGACCCATTCAAAAGACAGTGAAAGAAGACGAGAAACTGTGAAGCACTGCACAGCCATGTTAACATTTTTCGAGGGATGTCTTGACTATATGACGCATATTCTTGTAGAAAGGATGTTGGAAAGCCCATGCAGAAGCCTACACATATCTGTAATTAGATCATATCTCAAAAAGTCAATAGATGCAACCTTAGCTTCAGTGGAACATGCACTATTCTTTAGGAGAGGGGTTGTGTAGAAAGAAAGTTGCAGCGCTAGAGTCATGATGTGATAGTCCTGTTGAGGCTGTCAGGGTCGGACTGGAGTATAAGGTAGTCAAGCAGTGTTTGATGGACTGGTCTGGCAGGTCAGTGTTTGGACCTGTTTTTTGGATGTTCGTGGGTCGGTTTTAAAGTCTGCTGGGCCGGTTTGACAGTTGATTTCCCTTGTATTAAAGCAAACATTTCCTCAGATAGCTCAAATCAATGCAGTCTTTCATACCTTACCAAACATATTATACAGCGGTTCTTTACAAGTTAAAAACTACCTCAATTTGCAAATATGGGCCACTTTTTTACTATCTAATTCACTATTGGGGCCACTTTTCTTTTGGTGCCCTGGCCTATCCTGTCCCCATGGGCGTAACAAAGGCCCCCGCAGCCCCCGCAGTGCGGGGGGGGGCACGAGCTCCAGGGGCCCCCTGCAGCGCACAGTACACTAATACTGTAAGTGTCCGTCTTTGGGAACTAGTTTTAAAGTTATGCTCATCACTTTTCACTGCATTCTGCGGGCGCACTTCAGCATCAAAACAAATACAACACCCTTCCAACCACACACCCTACACATAGTGTAGCTTGCTACTCATGTAGGCAAGCGGCAAGCGCTTCTGTGTGTGCTCCATATAGGGGTAGTAAGCCCTCTATAAATATAACAATACAATACATTCAAGACAGCTTCAGCCCCTCGTCACCTGTCTTTTTGGCTCTGTCCCTTTAGCTCCTGCCTCCTTGCAGCCATACATTTAGATCATCCCTTCTTGCACCTATCCCTTTACCTCCTGCATTATTGGCTCTTATCGTCCTCATCCAACTGTTGAGTGATTACCTCCTAATCCCATCCCTTCTGCTATTTCCTCTTTTGTATCTTTCCCTTGAGTACTCGCCTTCTTGCATCCATTCCTTGATTTTACAAAACATGCTTGATTTTTGTATATTGCTGGATTGGTGATTGTTTTATTTTGCACTTTGAAAGTATTTGCACTTTTTCCTTTGCTTTACCAACTATAGTTGTATAGATTCTGTCATTAGGTACTTGCTGATATGGTTTGTTTTTATGCTACATGCTGTGTTATTTATGCTTTTGCTTTCTCTTGTCTGTAAAACGTGCTCCTTAAATCTTGCAATTAGCATTGTTTACACTGCAGAAATGATAAATTCAAACTGACAAACATCTGCAACTATGTTCTGAAGCATCCAAGTAGTTTTCATCATCAGCCTCGTTTACCTGCCTGTTTTTGTCCTGCTTACTAGTAAAGACATGATGGTAGAAATCAAAAGTGCTTTCTCAGTTCACCTTATTATCATGCACACCCTTGACTGTCGCAAGTGTGTGGCATGCAGATAATTCACTAGTTTATCTCTCTTGGGGCTGGCAGGATACTGAGTTATATCTTGTGTACTCCTCATGTATATTGTCAGTCGAGTCTGTGAAATTGCAGGTTTGGGTTTGTCTTTCAAAGTTTCAAGTTATTGTCTATCAATGTAAATTCTAATACAGACCCTAAATAGTTCTTTGTTATTCAGCGATAGGCAGTTCCTAAGCGAATAGGACCACTCCTTGGCATTGTTCTGATTGTTGTCTCAGTTAAATAATCTGCTCTTGACAATAATGTTACAAATGGTGTAGTTTATATATTAAGAGTGTTTCCCACTTTCTTATTAAAACTTTGAACGAGAGGCATTTCATTAAATGTTGGCGGTTTCAAATCAAAATATACCAGATTTTTGGGTGGTGGGGAAAAGAGGTAGGTGGTGGGATGGGCCGCTGGGAGGGGGCCCCCATACATGTACTTTGCAGGGGGGCCCCCTCAAGTTTCGTTACGCCACTGGAAAGAAGAAGGGGCTACCAGGCCCACAAATTAAAACAGGAAAAAAGCGACAACCGAAAAACTTCAGGTTTTGCTTTTCTCCTGTTTTTCTTTGTGGGCCCCGGTAGTTCCTTCTTCTGTCGGTCACAACCTGAGAGGACCAAACCAGCACCCCTAGCAGGAAAAACAGGAAGAAGCTCCTGTTGGAAAGGACTGCCAAACAACTGGAAGAACAAATGCCGAACCCAACAGCAGAGCCTGCCTACAAGGCAAAAGTCTTAAAGAGGGACAGGACACCAGTAAAGCCCCAAACTCACCCAAACTCCAAGCTGAAGGAACGGCCAACATAGAGACAGCGAGCAGACAAATGCAACCAGCCCAACACAAGAGAAAAAGGGAAAAGAAAATGGACACCCTGAACAACAGGAAGCAAGTCCCAGGGCTAAACAACAACTGAAGAAATGAGCAAGGAAGGCAAGACCCCAGAACAAACGCTCAAGTAAAGAGGCAAACAGCCAGAGGAGCATCAGAGCCCCGATAAGCAGAAAAAAGCAGCCCACAGAGAAGCCAAGAGGGAAAGGCTGAAGCAACAAGAACAGCCCCCAAAAACGCAAGAGGCACAACCAGACCACTGCAACCAGATCCACCATAGGGACCACACACCATTGCACAAAAGGAGCCCCTGTTGCAGCAGAAGATGCAATAGTAGAATCCCAAAGGAAGCACTGAACACCTGGCGCCAACAGAGAAGAGCCCCCAAGACAGCAATGCGACATGCTCAAGCCGCCAAATGCAATGGACTGAGAAGGGGGAAAGACAGCACATAAAAAAAAGTGGGTATGAGACCCCCCGGAATCCGACAATGGATCCCATGGACAACAAGAGCATCAGAGGAAACAAAAAGGTCACAAAGGACAGAGACACTAGAATCACCCCAACTAACACCCCCGGACAAGGGGAAAGGAAGCGAACTAAGACGGACGATAAATCCCCTCCGAAAAAGAACCCCAGAAACAGGGCAAAGGGTGGAGAGGCAAAAAGACCCAGCCACAGAACCCCCAATCAGGAGATGGAAAGACCCGAAGAAGGCCAAGCCAGAGAGGCCAGGATATAGCAGGGCAGACAGCGGTTCAAACAGCCGGCATGAGAAAACAAGGGAACCCGAATGGAAACGGCCCCCACACCAGATGAGGCAGCAACCCCAAAAAACACAAGCATTGGCATAGCCAGTAGGTCTCGCTTTTGGGACCTTATAAGTGTTTAGCCATGCAACAGTTGATGTTATTGCACCAAGGATATTGTGCTGCATAACTAAATACTTATAAGGTCCCAAAAGCGAGACCTATTGGCTATGCCAATGCTTGTTTTCCAGTGCTCTGCACCAGCACTTAATTGTCTTCACCACACTTATGACACTCTGCCACATGGTGGCGCTGCTCATCAAATTTAGAGATGAGCACAATAATGGTTGTTTATGAATAGAATATACATTAAAAAATACTAATACCTGCCTCCCCAGCCATTCCTTTAGCTTTTGGGGACCTGGAATAATTTGAACTTTCGCACTTGCAGGCGGGAGAGACGGTTAGTAGTTGTTTTGGTACCGTCATTGGCAGCGATGACGGGCCAATGGGTGGTGTAACCTGCAGTGGCCTCCTGTTCAGGGAGCTGGCACTTATTATTTTACAAATTAAGCACTGTGTGTAACATGGCTTTAAAACTAGTTGGCAGCGTCTTAGTGTTTTTTCCCCGTTTACTTCAAGCTATGTTGCACAGCAGCCCGCGCTGCAGTGTAACATGACTTAAAGTTAACAAACACGCGCTATGACGCAGCGTCATATCGCTTTCTTTCTTTACTTCAAGCTATGTTGCACGGCAGACCGAGCATTGAAAAGGTTTATAATATCACTCTGCTGTGCGCTACATACCGTGCGGCTCCGGCAGAAACTAGAGAGGGCAGTGAGTGTTCAGATGGGGCATTGAGCAGATTGGACAATTGTGTGAGCTAAGGGGGCAGGGAGCACAGAGGGCTGTGTGTGAGCAGAGTGTGCATGTGTATGTGCGTGCATGCGTGTACAGAAGAGGCAGGAGCAGAGATTTGACAATGAAATGAGTGGCATTGCTCAATTTTACATTTGATCAAATTGCATATGTATCACAAATGGATAATAAGTCTGCCTTCCTTTCCTTCTTCTCCCTGGCAATGTGTCCACTTTAATATTCAAAATTGGTCCTGTGACCAGGGCCCACCAATAATTTTGTTAACTTGGCTCCATCGACAGAGGGCTAAGGAGCCTGTTTTCGAGAAGGGTGGTACATTTTAATTGGTCACTTTTAAATTCCTTCACAAGAGTAATTTTCCGGCTAGAGAAAATTACCACTGGATGACTATAACATAAGCACATCCAGATTAAACCTTTATGCTCGCTGACGCTGAACCTTGGAAAATGTGCAAAAACAAAAAAGGATTAAAGTAAACAAACGGGACGGTGCTGCCATCTATTGACCAATTGCTTAAGGTTTATAGTCTGTGGTTTAGCGACTTGGTGAGAAAGGATGTGAAACTTGAAAATAAATGAAGAATTGCAGTTCTCAAATGCTTTCACGTTTTTTATTTTATTTTTAAATGCATTGTGTTTTAAATCAGTGGTGCCAAAAAACATTCTTCTAGAAGAGTAACGAGCACGAAATGGGATATTGAGTCCGGAAGCCAAGCGCGCGCGGCCACGCTAATTAGAAACAGATGGCCGCTGCGCGTCGCTGCTCGCTCCCGCAAGGTGGATGCCACCACACGCAGGAGTGTTAGAAAAGTGCAGACCGATTCCAAAAGGTCATCTCCTAGAGCAGCGCATGCGCGCTGCGCTAGGCTCGACCTAAAAACCGGGATCGCATAGGAGGATGAGGGGCACACCACGACCCCCGTGAACATCCAAAGAGCAATGAGCTCTGCCCGAATGCCAGAACAGCCGAATCGCTGCACAGAAGCCTGAAACGCCAAGACTGCCCCCAAAGGACCATGCATCTCCCATGAAAGAGAGGAAGAACCCCAACCACTTTTAACCTAACATAACGTGTATTTGCAAAGCGTACATTCACCCAAGGGTATCTTGGCACCGAATAACAGATATATATTATTACCCAACTAAATGGTACTCATTTCATCAACCTCAGAAGGATGAAGGGTTGAGTGGAGCCGCCGGGATCTGAACCTGTGAACATGAGGTCAAACACAGGTGACTCCGCCACACCAAGGCTGGATAGAACAGCGAACAACCCGAATCGGAGCAGGAGAAGGGCATTGGGGAGACGAAACCCCAAGGGCGGGATCCCAATGGGACAATAGAAAAAGGAGGAAAGAGGGCAAGGAGCCACCACAGAAGTGGACACCATCAATCACTGTGGACCCCCAACCAACCCAAAGGAGGAGCCTTTCGGCGTGGACAAGAACCCCCCGAAGACCCTGCAGGGAAGGCAGAAACGCCCACCCACCCAAACAGTGAACAACCCGATAAAGAAAATGAAACCGGGCCAAGAAAATTGGAGCAGTCCGAAACCCAACTGCCCAAGCAAAACGGCACCCCCAGCGCCAGCAGAGACCGGCAGGGAGAGCGGAAGCACCAGCCAAACAATCAGCCAGGATCAGCAACCCAGAAAACCCCCAAAGCCTTCCAACAACCACAACCAAAACCTCAAAATAGGGGATGAGCAGGCAAAATTCCAAAAAGCGACCTCATGAAGCAGAAAACAGTAGAGAGAGAGAGAGAGAGACATGCAGAATGACAGGCCGGCAACAGGGAAAAGAAAAACAACCAACAAGCCACAGGCAGCCAAATTTGCCCCCAGGATCAGAGGAAGGATGGACTTCAAAAATGGACAACTGAAGATGCACCACGTACAGAAATCCGGAAAGATCCCTGAAGCACGTAAGGGCCCAGAGGGAATGCAGAAAGAGAAGAGAATGGAGGAGCATCCCAGAACCCAAATGCCAGAGGCACCCCGGCGATAACCGAGGAGGGGAGCAGCACCGCCACCACCGACAACAAAGATATCTGGCAGTGGACACCAGGGCTGGACTGGCCATAGTGAGCACTGGGCGTTTTCCTGGTGGGCCGGAAGGGTGGGGGCCGGTTTTGGACCGGTGGGGGCTGTATTTTGGTACGGGGGCCGGTTTTGCAGCAATGCTGCAATATCGGACCCCTGTACCAAAAGCAGGAGCAGTGTTTCTCACCAGCAAGACTCCTACCCCCACCAACGGCTGGTCAGGCTTGATTGCCAAAGCTGGATTGCATTCCCAGTCCGGCCCTGGTGGACACCCAAGGGTCTGGAGATGCTGAAACCAACTCAGAGGCAGGACGAAGGGAGCCAACAAAACAACCCCATCTGAGGAAAAACACCACAGGACAGAATCAACAGGACCACTGACCCCTGAAATATGGAGGCAGGCAGACATCGAGACAGGCCCAGCCGGGAGCCACCCAGGGACCTCAGAAGCAGGAGCCAGAAAACAATGGCGGATGCGGAACCCTGGCAAGGGGTTTAGCCGCGAAAAGGGAAGCAACCAGGACAACATGTCCAAGAACCCAGAAACAGATGAGACAGAAAAAGAAGAAGAGCCACGTGTCGACAACCCACAGCAAAAAAGCCCAAAAAATGAAGGAGCCCAAAAGCAACCAGTGGGCAAATGGAAACAACACCACAACCAGACACCATGAGGAAAGCCCACAGGGTGCCGAACCTCGCCCCAGGAGGCCCAGCCAAGAAGAAACCCACCAGGCACCAAATAACTAGAGAGGACCAGAGGAAACACCACCAAACGAGTCAGGCTCAGGAGGAACGGCCCCCAGACGGAAACAACAGGCAACAGCAGGCCAAAGTCCGAAAGGAAGACCTGTAAGGCAGAAAACTAACACGGACTGGCCCAGATCAAAAGTAGGGGCAGCGGACACCTGCCAAAAATCGGTCCCAACCAGTGGCTCAACAGGGTCTGACAGGGGACGTCACCCCTCAGGACTACGGCATAAAACACATGAGGTGCAAAGCATACGTGCACCCAAGGGCATATAGGCGCTGAATAACAGATGTGAATAGTTATCCAACTCAACAATACACAATTTTTCGACCAACGAAGGACAAAAGGCAGAGCAGACCTGCGGAGATTCGAACTTGTGACCATGAGGTCAGACACAGGCGCCCACAATGGAAGCAGTAGTCCAACAAGCCACCACACCCAGATTTGGGAAAGAGCAACAGTGGCAGCCCAAACAAAAAACAGGAAACGCAGTGGACAATCAGCCAGCGCAAAGGACAAAAAACATCCACACAAGGGGAACTGCCTGCGCAGGACCACCATGCACCAGAAATGGGCCCACAGGGGAGAAGACACCACACCATCCACATCCCCAACCCCAACCCCCTAGCAGCAAGAGCCAGAAAGAGTACTAAAACATGACCATCGGACACATTGCCACCGATGGAAGGATGCGAACCCCTGCAATGAAGGGGCCAGCGACAACAATGGCACAAGACACACTCCCAAACGAAAGTTCCAGGCTGGAGAGTCCTCCAACACCTGCAACGCTGCCATTGCAGCTGAACCAGGCGCAAGCGCGGACACACCAGCAAGTCTCCATAGCATCGACCCAGGGTGCCGGCCTGCCAAACCAAAGGGAGCAGTGCAAAAAGCACAATCACAAAAGGACCTTTCCCCATGAAACAGGACAGTGAGAGCCCTCAAAAATGGGCTGCCGCCTTCCGCACAGCGGCATACACAGGAGACACAGCCCCTGGTGATCAGGTGCTGCTGGAACTACTCAGCACTCGAGCGGCCACCCCGTGGACCGCATGTAACGCTCCCCGCCCCAGCTCAGCACATGCACGGGGAGCGCAGCCACGGGGGAGCGAGGCCAATGTAGAACACACAAAACACCCACCTCTGTAAGTGAAATGCGGCAGAACAAAGAACAAAAAATGTGAAAACACAAGCAAAACAAAAACAGAAAAACTAGCTCGAACTCTTACCTGTCGCAGGACAGGAAAACACGCAGGCATGTAGGTGGGTGGGAGGTCCCTTTATTCGATGGAAATAAAAAAATACTAGTGTGTTAGAGTGCCTGTCTGGAGGTGGGACCGCCTCATATTGTAATGACTGGCACGAGGAGGACCTATGAGGGGGTAATGCTATTTTGCATTGCACAAGCAACTGTAGAAATGTCAAAAACGATAGAATGCCATTGTGGTGGAATTGTCTATTGGAATAATCTATCCAATATAGAGAGCTTTGTCAAATATGTGTCTGAATTCTGGCAAGTCCACTCAGCCTTACATCTTTACGAGGTTGATAAAATAAGTATCATGAGATTGGGTAATAGTAACGGCTGTTGAAACAGAACATGAGTGATCAATTGCTAATCTATCACACCAACACTATTGGTATATCCCACTGCAAAGCTATGTGAAAGTAGCAGTAAGTGTTTTGCTTTAGAGTTTGGTGTAAACAGGAGAGCCCTTTTCACTGCCCCGGCAGAGAATGGAGTTTCCTCCAGAGGATACATGGCCAGACCATGTAACATTTATAGGTAAATTGCAGAGTGCCTCCAAAAGGTAATTTACAGATCTTCACACATCTGCACCTCTGCACCATAACCCAGAGGAGAATGTCAATATGTAACACAGCGGAGTGGCAGTCTGCGTCTGATGGCACATTCTTCTAACTCAGCTCCCCTTAATTTAGCCCTAAATAGGTTGACGCCAAGGGCCCAGGAAAAGAGACTCATGACACCACAGAGATTAAAAGCCAAATAAAAGTCTGGTAAGCACACACAAGACTTCAGACATCAGCAGCAGGAATAAAGGGAAGTGGTTACCATGAATGCACTATCACTCTGCCAGTTGGTGAGCCAGAAATAATTTGGGGACATTATTGTATTCAGAAGACTCCTACTGTTTCTGTACTTGGCGACCCTACAGATTTAGGTGGTAGGCTGCCACTTTTTGGGATTTCTATCACACAGAGACAAGGCCAACGTCCAGCCAACAAACGGATCTGGGCATACAGTCCTGAGAGGCAACACATGCTGTTAGATTCTCTCAATTGTAAACAAAACACAAACAAGCTTGCTCAGCTGAGATGTATAATGTGATTTGATTCTACACCATCCTCGAGTCAAAGGTTGTGATGTCATTCACAGTGACACCATCAGTATGCTAATGAACGTTTTTTGTGTGTGTGTGTGTGTATGCAAAAAAGAAGCAGAGAACTCTGGGTAGTTCCCAAGTTTAGGTGGAAGGCAGCTCCTGTATAGAGCACCCTCAACACCAGCGACACTCTAAATTTGCTCACCTCAAATGTCTGCTTATCTATCAAAGTTTTTAAGCATAGGATTAGCACCGTGCTATCCACACCGAGATAGAAAGGGACAAAGTCTTTTGCCATTTCTACAGCAAAGTCTTTAAGTATATTTACCACTCCAGGCTCAGTATTACAGCTTTGGATTTGTACTGTGCTAATCCTATGCTTAAAAACTTTGATAGAAAAGCAGACATTTGAGGTGAGCAAATTTAGAGTGTGGTTGGTGTTGAGGGTGCTCTATACAGGAGTTACCTTCCACCTAAACTTGGGAACTACCCAGAGTTCTCTGCTTCTTTTTGCATAATTTATGCATCACTCTATGCCTGCAAGTGTATTGTTTTGAGATATAGATAATATAATATATTACCCAGTGGCAGCCAGGTTTCCATCGGAAAATTTGGCGCAGTTCGACTAATCTTCATGAACCTTTCCAAAACAAAGTCTCATCAGCTCCTTCCTGGAAAGTTTCAGGGTTATCTGTCAATCGGAGGCCAAGAAAAAGAGGGGGTCACAAAACACAAACCCCCAATAATTTTTCCATAGGAAAATTGAACAGTGATACCACAAAAATGGAACTACACCAAATTTGGCAGAAAGCCAGATCTTGCTTCAGAAAGCATACTTTTTGTTACTTGGTGTATATCTGTTCAGTAGTATTTGACAAATTAAGGTTCAAAATTTATAGATATTTCACACAGGGAGGATCCACAGAGCCAACAGATCTTGAGATTAGATCTGATTGGTTGCCACCACATTAACAAAGATATGGCAGCAGCCATTTTAGGATTTGAGAGCTCAGTCCCCAAGGACAAGGGCACCACCAAGAATTTTGGTTATGTTGTGGGGGGCTGCAGGGAGTGTGGCAGCTCACCAGAACCAGTAAAAGACACAGTAAGTCTCCTGGGTCATTAAATCCATGACCCCAAGAGAGCTTGCCATATTTGTTTTGCTCTCTGAGCTGGAGCAGTATGCTCTTCATATAGAGTGCAGGTCCCCTTTCTGTTGCGTTTTGTGGCTGCATTTTGTGGCCTGAAAACTAATAAAAGGAAGACTTTATCAACAAACAAAAAATTACAATCACTTTTATTAAACATTGCAATGCGTGAATGTATATAATATACATTTGATTATAATTATTGGTGACTATTTGACAAATATAACAGGTCTGCTTTATATATGGTGATATGCTGACCCCTTCATTAAGTTAATAGGCCCACTTTTTATATTTTGGTGCGCTAACCCTTTGACGAAGTAGATCTGCCTTCCTTAAAATGACATTTTTATATCCTAACGTCACACAGTCAGCTGTGTTCACCCACCGGGTTTGGGTGCCGGGCCTTGGCTCAGGCCCTGCGCCCATCCTTACACCACAGTTGTGCGCAGCGGGGGTTGGCTCCAGGCAGGGGTTGGACACAGGGCCTGGCTGCAGGCCATGGGGGGGGTTAGGCACTAGCGGGTGCTTGGTGCATGTGGGGGGTTGGGTACAGAGCCTGGCCACAGGCCAGACTCTGCGTCCAACCCCACGCTGCGCACTGTGATGCACATCTTACTTTACATAAATAATAGAAATTCACTGAAAAAACAAACATTCAAGTGATGTTACAGTTAGGAATTGTAATAATATTCTACTTTACATTTAAAAACTCTTGGAAATTCACTGAATAAAACAAAAGTTAAAGGGGTGTTATAGTTAGGTGAAAATGGCAATTAAAACACACCATTTTAAATCAACAAAACTACTGAAATTAGTCAGTTTTTTTAATCTAAAGTAACAATAACTTGTGCCCTCGCCATCCACTGCTAACTATCTCACATATTTCATTACTTATGGCACGTTCTATGACATCCTTGATAAAATCACTGCAACATCTGATTTTACATCATTGAATGACAACACTGCATGGCGGGGATGCAAGTAAATAATTTATGTCTCATCCGTTTGGCCTGCATTTTGTGCATCGGTTGTTAATTTTATATAGGGCCTTTATTTCTGGGTGGGTGGTTTGATAAACATGCATTTTACATTAAATACATTTTCAATTCTTGCAATTTGGCAAATTAGACTGTGTGCCGGTTGGTGTGTTTTCCTGTTGACTCGATTCAGTTGTACACTGGGATGGGCTTGTGCATGTATATGGCGTAATAATGGTCACACTTTGCTTGGCAACTACTATTTAATCATAACCTCAGTTCATGTTTTCATTGCATTGTATTGTAATTGTATTTTTATGGCGCTTACTACCCAGTGCTTAATTTGAGCCCGTGGTTTCTGGTGCTCAGCACTGGCACTTAATTACGGCACCAGCACTTAATTGCCTGAAACTGCACTTCTGACAGCTGCAACATGGTGGCGCTATTTGTGTAATTTAAAGATGAGCAAAAAACAGTTGTTTGTTGAGTCAATATACATTAAAATTAACTAATACCTGCCACCCAAGCCATTCTTAAAGCTTTGGCGCCGCAAACAGTCTCAATTGTCACACTTCAGTGTGATGGATAGTAGTTGTGTAAGTACAGTGGCAATTTGTGGTGCAAACTGTGACTAGGGCCCTGGCACTTATGTTTTTTTACAAATGAAGCACTGTTACTACCCCTGACGAGGCGTCGAAGCGCGATCTTCACCAACACACATCTATTATAGTAAATCGTTTTCTGTTAATACCGCCTGACAAAGTCGTAGTTCTTTTTTTGCTCAGTTAAGAATACCATACCGGTGCTCCCAAAAGGACAAAAGTCTATTGATCTGATTGCCTCACATTTTTTTGTTTAATCCACAATCGATTTAAACATTTTTATTTCCGCAATTATAACATGAGATATTCAGAGTCTGCCTATCAGTCAAGAGAACCCAATCTGTTTGGGATACTGGAATTTTGCTGGTAGATTTTTTTCCCATTCTTTTTTGAGTATTGTGGCTACAGGGATTTCTTTTTAAAATAAAAGCAT
Organism: Calotriton arnoldi; assembly: GCA_963921515.1. NCBI lineage: Eukaryota > Metazoa > Chordata > Amphibia > Caudata > Salamandridae > Calotriton > Calotriton arnoldi. Next base: position 208,560 of record CAWUFW010003349.1, on the reverse strand, counting down.
TAAAAAAATGTAGGAAATGATGTTTGCGATGTGCGCCGTATTTATTTTGTGTATTATTTTCAACTTGACCTGTGCAGGAGTCCTGCTTACATTGCTACGTGACATTAGGGAGGTAAGATGTTTGTGCCAAAGCAGCAGGGGACAAGCTGCGACTTGTGACTGAAAGCACTGCGCGTGGCCCGTGTCAGCGCAGCACGAGAACGGTAAAGGTTCAAGCCGCACACCGTTAAGGAAATTTTACAAATTCAATGGAGCGAAGAAGGATTCCCCGAAAAGTGGAACGAGTGGTCATTTCTTACATGCTCGTGCAAAAATAATTTACGCTACGTTGTTTTGTGATGGAGTTGGAATGTGGAGCGGAGCTGCTTGGTTGCAGGATAATCACTCACCTCACCCTGTTTACGAGTTCCCGCGGGGGCCACTATCTTCGTTTCCGGCCATCATCCATAATCTAGGGATTACGAGTCTATTTCCGTGCAATGGAGAATAACATGCGGACCTGGAAATATACCAATTCCAATTCTGCATGTGTTTCTGTCTTCTGGGGGAAATAACAGAACCCAATCCGCACCTATTTCCAATTCCTTGGACCAGCTGGGGAAAGGGTGCAGGGTCTATTTTCAGGGCCACGGCGTGGTTGGCTGAAACTGGGGGCGCAAGGAGGGGGAAGAGTAGATGAGGTGAGAATCAGGGTGCATTTGCTGCACGCAGCTGCCCATAGGCCCCACAGCGCTCCACAAGCCCAAGTATCTTGTCTCCAGGGATTACCGGGTGCATTATTTACAGATTAAATAATCCTAGGACCAGAAACACGTAAGGGCATATTTACAAGGCCCTTGCGCCACCGGAGCGCCACTTTTTGCGGCGCTCCGGTAGGGCTGTTCCCTGCTCCATATTTTCAAGGCAGCGCTAAGCCACTTTCCGTGGCTTAACACTGCCTTGCAAATATGGTCCTCCTTGAGACAGTCTTCTGTGGCAAAGGGGCGTGCAATCAGTGTTGCTGTGGATGTTCCCATGCAACACCCATTGCTGTTTGACACTGCTCCTGATTTACAAGGATCTGCAAATCTGAGGCAGCGGAAAAATTTACGCAACGAGGAGAAATACTATTATTTCTCCTCGTTTTTTGCTCTTTCTATGTGTGCTGCATTTTGCAGGACAAATAGAAGGAACAAAATGCCATTGAGGATTGTTTTTGTGCAGGAAAGTGTCCCTTTCTGTACAACAACAATCATCCCTGCAACACAGGCACCCTTGCGCCATGGTGCTAGGGTGCCTGTGCAGGTGCTAGGTTGCTTTTTTTGCGCTGGCAAAGGGATGAGTACAGGAATGCGCTGTATTGTTGTAAATACGGCGCATTCCTGTACTTAAAAAATGAAGCAGCTCGGAGTATCAAAATAGCTTGCGGCACTGCGCTGTGCCATTTTCATGTAAACATACCCCTTAGTTTCTCAGGATTGACTGGAGCAGTATCCCTTCAGAGACTGACATTCATGAGCAATTAAACAATTAGCCTCTGGGCAACTGATGAAATAATTTTAACACCGTACTATCCGTGGCATCATTGTAAAAATTCTATTGCCAATAACACATCAAAATAGGTTTTGAGGTTTATATTTTGTTTTGTACTCTGTCTTTTGTTTTGCGCTTTGTGCTCTGTTTTTTGTGCTTTGTTTTTATGTTCTATGTTGTGTTATGTTGTTGTAGGCCTGATAAACGTCCTCAGGGCTCTCCAGGGCAGTATGTAAACCTTAGTGCTAACTACAACAAGAGTGGGCACATGTCCTATTTCACAGTATTGGAAATGTGCACGTCACCCTCCTTTATGTGCATTGGTGGCATGAAAATGCCATCTCATCATATCACATTGCGCCTCGACCTGGTTATTGGTGTGCAGGTACCCACCCACTAATTTATTGTATACTACTCCCTAACTCATTAATTCATGGATTAAGGTGAGTGTTTTATATAGAGCTAAAAGATGTCACTTTACAGTCCCTTCAGGATGCTTACTGGTGTAGTGTTCCAGCCAGGAATTCCAGGCCACTGGGAACTTGCATATAGTTTTCCTGGGAGGAGTCTCTGAGTTATCAGACCAACGCACAATCCTGTTGGTTGATAGGGCCCAATCCATGAAATAGGATGTGGAGGAAGGGCATGGGTGTCCCGTTCAGGCAGAGGCGTGCAATGCCACTTTGAATAGGTAGGTTTTAAAGTGTTTCCAAAGCTTAAGGTAGTTTGGTTGAGCTCTTAAAGACTTGCACTCAGCTGGCTGGGTGTCATACTAAAGTCTTAATTCACAAGTGGTAATACATATTGCTTGCTAGCCAGCCTTGAAGGTGTTTGTAAGCCATCTCAGCACAAGTGGATCCAAAGTTATATAGATCACTTCAGGTATCTGGATGGCCGAGTCTCACACAGATTATCTAGCACAATCTTTCAGTGAAACATACATTACATCTCTCTCTCTCTCTGCCCTTGTGGCTCTGTATTATTAAGACAATAATGTGGCATACTTCTTGTGTCCCTGTTCCTTGCCTCTGAATTGGGTCAATCATTAGACTTCCTAGTACCCACCCAAGTATGTCCTTCACCTTTTAGGAGGTATCATACAATAAGCAGGGAGTGAGGTCGCAGGGACATGTGAGCCGATTTGAGGATCTAACCCTCATATGTTCCCTAATGGTTCACCTAAAATTGGGTTTGCTTAAAGGCCCTTAAAGGCCCTGGCAGGAAACATGCAGCTTCAACTTATTTGAGGACAATGGCTCTCATCGGAGGTCATTAGCCAAGTGTCCCTGGAGGAATACCACCACCACATTTAGAGATCTTCATCGCGTGGCAGAGATCTCTGTACCTTCTAAGGAACTGCCACCAATGTGACTTCTCTGAATGTACTACAAGTTTGCAGAGCCGTAGCCATGTTTCATGCGACAACCCAGGAAACTATTTTGTTTTAAAAAAATAAACTCCTAAAGTGGGAGTTTATTTTTGTCAAATAAAATACTAATGGCTGTGATACCCTGGGAGTTTTATCCAGGGTGTGGAGTTATTTTTCTTTTTGGGGACAGCCAGGCTTTCCTTGGCACTCCCAAAAAGAAAAAACATCAGACCGTCCACTCTAAATAGGGTTGGCAGTCTGGTGTATTAGCATCAACATCTTCAGGTCTGGTCTAAAGGCACTGCTGGTGGATGCACCACCAGTGGAAAATTATGTCTTTCCGACTCTAAATTAAGTGGACAGTCAATGAGTTTGGCAGACAGGGTACTCCATCATGTTTGTTGTGAAGTACCTTGCCTGCCAAACTCAAGATAACCCCAAAAGTCTGGGAAAGGACCTACCCTCTGGACAAGGAAGGGTCGTCCCACATGTGCACATATGCACTTTTGCACCCATTGGGGTTGTTGGCCCTAAGAGCCAGTGACCACCAACTCATCTACTTACTGCAACGTAGGAGTTACTAGTTCCAGGCTCCCTTTCAAACTCTTCGTGGTCTGTGATTCTCGGTGCCTCAGGAAGAAGAGCTGGGGACCACGGTGAGCTCCTGGAGTCTGCCTGTTGGTGGATTGGATCTAGCCTTCTGACAGATCATACAGTCCTTGCACCGCTATCGATCTGCGTAGAACTGTCCTTTTGGCAACTCTCATGTAGCTCTCCTGCTCAGAACCAAAGTAGAATCTTCCAGAGCGCTTATGATCCTCTCGTACTAAACACTCCTTTGCAGGCTCGCAAACATCTGTGCCCTTGCAGACGCTCTAAGTCATCCATATCAACCCAGATTACCCAGTGACCCACCCTTCCTTTTTCAGAAGCAATATACAGTGGTCCTCTTCATTTCCAGGGCATGACATCCCAGAGGGCCTGCATGAAGTGTGGGTGGAGAATGGGTCTGATGTGTGGATGTGTTTGCACAAACACATCAAAACATGAGACCCAATCTCCACTCAGTCTCCATGCAACCCTCTCACAATCAAGGGAAGGGAATCATATGTTTTTGTTATGTTGTGCTATGGTATGATTTGGGTTAATCTGAGTTATATTTTGTGTCATGTTATAGTATATTATGTTTTGTGACATCTTTCTAAACACCTCAATGAGTGTGTCTGTGCCTTTTAGGGGTGAGATGATACATGTAAAGAAGCCTATTGGTATTAGACTACCTCAGTTTCACACTGCATGCTCTCTAAATGTTTGTAAAAGAAGCTGCATGGATCACTTTCTGCTCATTATACATTGCAGGCGGGTATGCAACTGAGTGTTTGAGTGCTTCTGTGACGCCTGTCTAGATAACCGATCTGTGCTTCTGGGACTGAATGCTGAAGTAGCTCTGACAAGATTTGTGCAAGAGTATGAAAGTCTGTATAGTTTTTAAGTTAGGGTCATCAGCTGCACCACACATGCCAGACTACACGTAGAAGTACAGACATACCTGAGATATGGTAGCAGTCAGATATTCAAACTTGACAGAGTACACTTTGTTTAAAGCACACATCTCACTATCTACGGCCTACCTGAAGTGTACCTTTGCAGAGACTTATAGGGACTAAGATAGAGGTTAGTACATCTACCAACATGTTTTAAACTTCACTTTACTCTACCAGTTTCATTAGAGACTCAGAGCTCACAATGCCAGGCCTACGCTACAATAAAAAGCTGACTTCTGTCATGCCACTCTTGTGAGTCTCAGCATCTTTCTAAAGACCTCAATGAGTGTGTCTGTGCTTTTTAGGGGTGAGATGACATATGTAAAGAAGCCTATAGGTACTAGACTACCTCTGTTTCAGACCACGTGCTCTCCAAATGTGTGTAGAAGAAGCTGCATGGATTACATTCTGTTCATTATACAGGGCAGGTGGGCATGGAACTGTGTATTCAGGAGTCCATCAGGCCTTTTAGGAAATAGTATGCCCAGTTTGATAAACATTTTCAATATTGTACTAAGATCCCATGAAATATTATAATCTTTTCAAAAATATTCCATGAATATTATTTTGAGACCAGACAAATATCAGAGGAAAAGCCTGCCTTATCGACTGATTTCACCCTAAGCTGCTACTCTAAGATATATACACCAAGATTTGTTAAATAATTTTATTACAATTGCCCTGCTTTAAGTTCGAGTTCAGCAGGTACTTTTGCCATCAGAGGTAGAATTTGGGAAGACCTCTGAAATTATGGTACAATAACAAAGTGATTATGACTCGTGCTGGGGTTATATGACAGAATGTCAAGGACAAAATTATTGAGGGATCAAAATATCGAGCCCTAAACATCGAGGACAAAATATCGAGAAGGCAAGTGCACATAGATAAGTAAAGATTTACTATTCTTAACTACACATCTGTGTATATCATCAAGATACACATATGTGGAGTTAAGTACAGTAAACCTCTGCTTATCTACATATACTTACCTTCACAATATTTTGGTCCTCAATATTTTTGCCACAATATTTTGGCCCCATGACACACTGTTTTGGATATTGTGGTGGAATACCAGATCTTTTAGATGTCAATGCGATTAATAAAACAATTCACAGTTGGCTTCATAATGCACTAGAAGAAATAGCTCTTTACCGTGGTTAATCAGGCACAATATGTCATCTAATAAAAACTTTAAAAACTTGAATGTAAGTGGCATTATGACTATGACGCATAAACAAAATCAGAGTATCTAGCAGCCTTCCACCACTACAAAACAAAGGATTAAGCTCCCTAAATCCAAGATTTGTACAGACTTAATAGTATCCGCCTGTAATCTTTCATGTGCGTTCTTCAACATGGCCAATACGTTTTTAAGCCTAGTAGTGTTAGAAACAAGTCCCAAATCTCTCAAGGGATGTGGTGTACATTGTCAAACTATTTTCAAGAGAAAATAGAGACCTTTGTCAAAATTTGATGAAGCCACAATGCTACCTATGTGGTAACCAACAGGACAAGAGGACCTGTACATCTTTGTCTCATTTTCTAAGTAAGTTTGAATCTTTGCCACTAGTACGATTCATTGGATTAAGTCTCAACAAAATTAGAAGCTTCTCCTAACCCTTGCCTGGCTCAGATTCTACATGGAATCCTTGATATAATTGGCTCGACTTTTGTTAAATTCTGCAACCCTCTCTATCCATGGCAGGAGATCCATTATTTTGGAAACACACAGTTGTATCCCCGATCCTAAAGAAACCACAAACAGAACTGTCTGATCCCTGTATAATTATCGTCCCATAGCACTACTTCTGTTTCCGGTCAAAAGTTAGAAAGAATTTTGTTGACATATTTTTTTCAATGTACTTACGAGTCACATGATATCCTGGATCCAGTGCAATCGGGCTCTAGGTCATTTTAGAGTACTGAATCTACCCTGGGTAAAGAGACATTTCAGGAGATAAAGGTCTGAGATCCTCAAAAGGCAGATAATGTGCCTCGTTTGGCAAAATTATGATAGATAACACAGTTAGCTAAACTAACCATTATGGAGATGAAGGTGCTGTCTGCTCTGCAGAGAAAAGGACCAGCTAGCTTTCTTCATCTAAGCCCCGGAAAATTAGGTCCTGCTGACAGACTAATAGCTTAAGGAGAAATCTATAGTCTTTTGATACTGGAGGAACAGTGTAGTACACAACGAAAATAGAAGAAAATAAAGTTATTGTCTTTCAAAATGGAAGTGGAGAAAAATACACTAGAGTACAGTGTGACAGTAGGTGCCTAATTTCGACAAATATGTGCAAGGTTGGGTGCTGGCACTCATTTCTGTGAAGTGAGGAGCTTATTTTTCATCATCAGACTTTGACCCAGAACAAGAGAGAAATACAGAAAAGGGAGAAAGGCAGCGAAACATAGGAAAATAGCGCCAAAGGGTGAAAGCTGCGGTGAAAAAGTCCCGGCTGTGAGCAAAGTTGGAGATGAACTCTGACCTTCCTTCCACCCCATTCTCTTCCCTGAGATGCACAAAGCTGAGGATACAGGAATTAGGGAGAAAATAGGGAAAAGGAGAAATAAAAATACTGAACTGGTGTCCTATTGTGGTGTCTGAAACACAGTACACAGTCTAAGGTCAAAAATGTCAATGACAACAGGACCCACTTTCTGAGGGACTGAACAGGCTGTAATCACAGCAGTATGGATAACAGGTGCCCACATGCTACTGAAATGACTACAATTGGACTCTACCTTTGCTGACTGTAATCAATGCAGGCTCAACAACAATGGTGTCTTGCCTCCTCCTGTAGATCCTGCTCCAAACCCTCAACATGTTTGAAATTCGACCCAGCAAAGTTGTACTCGTGTAGCGTTGGTACTATGATGACCACCCAGTGAGTTCTTTGTCCTCTATCTGTACTTTTGCCCTCTTCCTACGCCACCCTTCTCTTCCAAAGACTCACAAGACATATAATTTGGATGGCCAATTCAATATACACAGTGCAAGAGATGGATTGAAAATTCTTCAGTCAAGCACGACAACACCAATATGGGACCTGCAGAGTAATTTATAACACTTGCAAACCTTAACATCACAGCCCCAGTGCAAACTTGGATCAGTCCCCTGATGTTTCACCAATTGTCTCGTCCACATTCCCTTGTAGCGGAGTTTCCAAAATAACTTCTGTACTTCTAGTGTTAGAGAAAAGGGCTTCCTGGAGTTACGAGGACTTCTTTATTTAAGCACAGGGGAGCATTCCAGCCTTCACATCTAATTTAATAAAGCACTTCTTGTTAGTGGTAAGTTTCAGTCTCGTTTTTGCAATTTACTGCATCATGTCAGTAAAGATAAAGATTTTGTGTCCATAAAAGAGTAAGTCCCTGTTGTGTTTGACTGCAGTTACAGCTCGATTTCTTTCTCCATGAACTCAGAATTGTGCATATCAACATTGACCCCCCACTCCGATTTTTTGGCAGTCACTGAAGCGCTGTTTCTCATATAGTATACTTCCTCCCAAATTAAAATCCAAAGTCTCGGATATTCAGCCAGAAATTTTACACCTTAGATCATCCCCTCAGTCTCAGCTGGAAGGCCCAAGATTCTGAGGTGGCATTTTTGATTCAGTTCGGTAGGTATTCTATTTTGACGATCAAGCTTTGTTTTATTTAATTAGGGCATTCTTTTTCAATGACATCTTCTGAATTCGGATGACCTCTGTTTTTGTCACACACTACTGAAAGACTACTGCAAGTGCCTGGGCTTCCTCCTTTTCTGTCTACTTTTTGGCAGCAACCTTCAGAGGAGGGGTGGAGTTTTCTTATGGTGTGGCTATGTAATGATACATTGTATGATATTCCTCACAATTGGCTGGCTACTTGAATGCTCCTCCGGGCTGGGCTGAGCTTCATTTACTTGCTGTTTGGAAAGTTGAGGTGGTTGTGGGCTCACTACAGAGTGCCAAGACATTTGGTGCCAGTGTTTGGTGTTCTTTTTCCGATGAGTACATTTGCCTTAGCATTCTGAATTTAAGATTGTTGACTTTCTGATTGGTTCTTGGCCTTGGGCCATGTGCAGTTGTTCCTGTTCTTTATGCTAGATTTGCGCTGTAGAAATACCACATACAAATATTGAAATGGTTGCGTGCTGCTCATGTTGCCCCTAACTTGCTATCTAGAATGCTGATGGAGTCTTGGTATGTGTTGACTTGCCTTGATATGGCGACTGGAGGGTTGATGTGGTTTTAGAGTGGGTGGATTTGCTATGAGTCGCAGGCTTATGTGATCATTTGCAGCTGGAAAATGCAATTAAATATGGGGATGAAGGTTTATGCAGATGTGAGCAGGCCCAGAGTACCTTGACGATATGAGTGGAAGGTTAGTTTGGTTGTGAACAGCTTGGAGAGGGCCCTGAAATGCTGGTTGATGTTAATTAACCTAATATGCTGGGTGGAGTGTTGGCGTGGTTATGGGTTGGATGGAACTGGCAGCTTGAAATTGTTGGTCGGTGGTTGGTGTGTTGGTATAGATTGTCGTGGTTCGTGCCCATAGGAATTGACCTGATGCTGTGTGAAAAGTTGACCTGGCCCTTTGCTTGGTGAACTTGGCCTGACGCGCTGATGGAATGTTGGTGTGGGCAGGGGCTGGGTACAGTTTTTATGGTATGCTATGCAGTGTGGAGATCGTTGAGTGTGCTGCCTAAAAATCTAAATCCGTATTTGTAAAGCGCGAACTACTCACCCTTACGGGTCTCAAGGTGCTGGGGGCCGTCGTGGAAATTAAGTGAGCTTTTGCCCAGAGTCACATGGTGCTGAGCTGAGCTGCCGCAGCAGAGGATTGAACCGTGAACCCTGTGCTTTGAAGGCAGCTGCCCTGGCCGCTGCACCACACCTCTCCACTGCCTGTGTGAAGCTTCCCTGGCATACAGGAAAAAATGCATAATGGCAAGAGCTCGAGAAATAAAATGCTCAAGCATAGTTTATAGCTTCTTTCCTATGGTTTTATTCTTTCAGTTTGTTATTTATATGCTAGCTTATATCTTGCTGACTTTTTCAATAAAATTATTAATTTTTCAGTTTTTACAGTTTCACTTACATTTTTCGTTCCACTTTTACAGTCTGTTGTTGCTCTAGATTGCGTCATTCCTGTATACAAATTAAAGCCCAAAGTAGTGGGTGATGGAAAAGACAAGACTTTAGTCAGCTACTAAATTTTCACTCTTTATTTTTCTGTTGAAGATTAAGGGGCTGATTAAGAGTCCCCCGAAATGACATCGACATTTTCTGCAACTTGTTTAATCCAAGGCCGCAGAGTTCTGACTTTACCTCCTGCCAGAATGTGGCACTTAGTACAGGTTTGTAAAATGTGAAATTAAATACAGATTTTGGTTTTGCCTGCACCAAATTCTGCATAAAATAGATATTTACCGAGCATTTTTCCCCAGATAAATTCCGGCAGGAATGACTTTACAGAAATACCTGGGTGAAAAAAAGTCTGGGGGGATGCGATAATTACCACAAAATTTGCAATTCCGATCATTGTACAAAAGCTGAAACGGAAACAGCAAAATATTGGGACGCTCTTAATGGGACCCTTAGTAACAAAGTATCCAATAGGGTACTTCTGCTACCAGAGAGTACTTCCCCTTTCAAAACATTTTGATTTTATGTTACAATATTTTTCCAGTGGTTTTCGGAGGCTTGAGTAAGGTGATTTTTTTTTTTTATGGCGAACACTACTCAATTCGTAGCGTAAAAGTGTCTACAGTGCAGATTGAGGGCCTCATTTACAAGGCCTAGCGGCACTTTTGCACCGCCGAAGCGTCACTTTTTTGACGCTCCGGTGGCGCAATGTGCCACAGCATATTTACGAGGCCACGTAAAGCCACTGCGTGAAATGGGTGTTTCATGGGTGTTGTTGTGGGTGTTCTCACACAACACCCATGGAATCTGAAGCATTCCCACATTTACGAGGAATCGTAAACCTGGGAATGCGTCAGATTCTAACGCCACCCCAGGGGTGGCGTTGGGGAGGGTCAACGAGGAGAAATATCCTTATTTCCCCTGGTTTTTTCCTCTTTCTATGTGGGCTGCAGAATCTTTCTCTGTGTGCTGCATTCTGCAGCACACACAGAAGGAGGAAATCGTCACCATTGATTGATTTTGTGCAGAAAGATATCCCTTCTGCACAAAATCAATCATCCCCGCAACGCAGGCGCCCTTGCAACATGGCGCAAGGGTGCCTGCGTTAGCGCTAGGCTGCTTTTTTAGCTCCGGCGCAGGTGTCAGTACAGGAATGCATCGTAGTCTTGTAAATACTGTACATTCCTGCACTTTTAGAATGATGCAGCGCAGCGCTGTAAGATTGTTTGCAGCACCGTGCTGCGCCATTCACTTGTAAATGAGGCCCTGTGTGTTTTCTCCTGAGCAAGGAGTCAGTTTTCAGTAGAGCGGCCTTTCTATTGTGAAGAAAACATTGAGGCCAATCTCTAGCCTCTTAAATACTCAAAGGAATGGCAACATAATGGAATAGCAGAAGCAATGATGAAAAGATGTGCTGAAGATGAAACAAAGCAGTCCCGTGCTCTGCTTATAATCAGGCACCACTTGCTGTGTATAGGTCTATTTTATGTTTATGTTTGTGGTGGCTTTGATGATACTGGGCCTGATTCACAGAACTAACTTACGTCAAAATCCTAAACTTACAACAATTTTGGTATTCACAGAATGAACTTACACATTTGGGTATTCACAGAATGAACTTACACATTTGTGTATTCACAGAATGAACTTACACATTTGGGTATTCACAGAATGAACTTACAACAATTTTGGTATTCACAGAATGAACTTACACATTTGGGTATTCACAGAATGAACTTACAACAATTTTGGTATTCACAGAATGAACTTACTCATCCTAACTTTATGTCCGCCACTGGGCCGGAAATTCCGGCCCGAGTGCGGACATAAGGTTAGGATGAGTAAGTTCATTCTGTGAATACCCAAATGTGTAAGTTCATTCTGTGAATACCCAAATGTGTAAGTTCATTCTGTGAATACCAAAATTGGTGTAAGTTCATTCTGTGAATACCCAAATGTGTAAGTTCATTCTGTGAATACCAAAATTGTTGTAAGTTCATTCTGTGAATACCCAAATGTGTAAGTTCATTCTGTGAATACCAAAATTGTTGTAAGTTTAGGATTTTGACGTAAGTTAGTTCTGTGAATCAGGCCCGCTGTGTTTTAGTTCTTTTTAGAAACTATTAAAAAACCTGAGGTGTCTTGGATGGCCATGCATTTTGCTTTACAGGGTGATAGCGGGAGGGAAGGATGGTGTTTGCACCGTGCATGTGTAGTGCAAATTCGAAACTCCGCTATACCTACTTTGATGAATCTTTGTCTCAAACTGAGGCTTTAATCATCAATTTCAGTAAAACATCAATGACAGTGAAGCATAATTTGCCCCACAATGACAACAGAAAGGAGTCAATTTGCAAACCATGAAGGTTTTATTAATACATTACTAAAGTTAGAAACTCAAATCAATCAGTTTAGTTGCAAGTCAATAATCACCTGGTTACAGCATAAGTGAATATAGTAGTCCAGGCAATTCAAACAAAGAACTCCCTAACACTAAAGGAAAGTTGCAGGCAAAGTTGGGAAAATTCATAAGCAGCAGGTGTCAGCAAATACAGTATCTCAAATAGAACTAAGTGAATGTTCCAATGAGGAAGAGAGGAAATGTGCTCGCTCTGGAAATTAACTCTATGAGCAGAAATAAAAGGAACATTGAGTCTCAAGAAGGGAAAGGGATTACCGCCTGCAAAGGTGGACAGAAGCAAGTCTGTCTAATATCAAAGTGCACAATTAAATCATGAAAGTTAGTGGAAAGGTACAACTCCTACGATTCCCACAAAGGAAAGAACAAATCAGAATTAAAGTTTGCAATGTGATAGATGCCGGCCCACTTCTCACAAATGTTACAATGCAGAATTTTCCATCAACCTGGGCTTCACAGATATCACACAAGGAGGTTTTCTTCTTTTCGGTCTCCCTTCTCATGCAGGTGCAGAGATTAATCTTGTAAGTTGTTAAAATGCAACAGCAATGACCTTCACTCAGACCTCTAACAATAACAATATAGTTAGCAAGATCACAGACCTCCTTGGTGCCTGGAACAATGGAAAGATTATGTACAGTATGCAAAAAATACATTATTTCATTTAATGCAGAGTCTGTCGTCTGAGGCCTACCATGACTCCTGCTAAGTTAACATGAACACACTCTAACTATGGTTAACTGTAAATGTAAAAATCACTCATTATATTTAGTCTAAATATAGAATCATATGTGCATACTAGTAAGCAATGTGTCTCCAAGCGCATGCACACACATAACAGCAGACACATTCATATATATTTGCCCTCTCAACTCCTCCAACAACAGCCAAGATTATCCCACATTAGGGAAAAGAGCACTTGTGTGTCCAGACATTTTGTAAATTGTGAAGTCACAGTGTCTGCACCTGATCACAATATATACAAGCATTTGCAATGCAATAGGTCTCGCATTTACGTAGGTTTGAGCTATTGGCATTGTAAATGACAATGCCTTTAATTTATGTTTTGGTTTTTAAAACATAAATAAAAGGCATTGTCATTTACAATGCCAATAGCTTAAACTCTCACACATGCGAGACCTATTGCATTCCAATTGCTTGAAGGCATCACTGAATTGCCCCCTTCTGTCTCCCATGGCCCTGAAGAGCTCCCCATTAGCTACGAGTTAAATAAACAAGCCGGTGGTCACAAATGCTCACGAAAGACCCCCCTGCAGTAAGAGAAACTCATTAAAGAAAATAGTGCTTACAGACTAAAGAAGACATACCGTGTAACAACCGAAGTAGAAGGGCCAGTCCTCATGGGAGGTTACAAATGAAGACAAGGCGGTACTAAGGAGGGACTAACAAGCCTAATAACGAATCATAAGCCAGCATTTACGAAGGACAATGACACAAGCCAATGACAAATATGGGCGGAGAGTGGGCGGGGCTTTAAGTACATGCTCCAATACAGCATGGCTCGCAGAGCAGCGCATGCGCTGCCCAGGCTTGACCTAACAAGCATTGTCAATGCCAATAGCTATGGCATATAACTGAAAGTGCCTTTTGAGTCACTGGTGAGATTATGCACTAAATATCTCATCATACATGCATTCTGTCACTTATCTTTGCAACCATGCATCCATTCATCCACCAATTGAATTATTTTCACATTCAACTTTTCACTCATCTACAATAAAACATGCACATAAACAACAAGCATATGCAAGTAAATTAAACAATAAAAGAGCAAAAAAGCAAAAAAAGCAATGCGTGGCATTGTTGTACCGATCTAAGATGGCAAACAGGTTGCTTCTAAACATGGGGGCCATCTTGGGCTGGTTAAAACAATGATACACTATGGGCAATACCATTCTTAGATGGGTGCCTGATTTAGAGAGTGGCCACAAGGGATTCGGTGCACTGCAGATAAAATGAGCACCAAGCAAGCGGTGTAATGCAGATGAAAAAAGTGACAAACAAGCGGCTGTCTGGGCAGGATTACTGAATTTAACATATGGGTTTTACAATAAATATGTCAGGCCTACTACCTCTGTCATAAAATTGCATAATAAACAGGTTGGACTGATAGCACATGACGTTTTCATCAAAAGACTAGCTGTAATATGCACTCTATCATTGGTTTGTTACTCTAACCAAATTGGGCCTATTGTATTTAGCATAAACTATCCCACAAGGCAGCTGTGAGACATAAGGCATGCTGACATAAAAATAAACTTATGTACAAAATTACTTTTGATAAAGAGATGTGCAACAGGGTGACCAAACCAAAACCCTTACTTACTACAGCAATCTGTGAGATTGCATGTAGCAAAATATCTCTCTACAGGCATTAGTACAGTGTAATAGAAACGCACCCATAAAGGCGTATTGGCTTTAACATATGCTTTCCACAATAAATAAGTCAGCCTTACTCTCTTTTTTTATAGCTTTTCATAATAAACATATCTATGATATCTGATATAATGTTGCATAGTGGACCAATCTGGCCTATACACTTTACCGTTGTTTGCCTCCAGGGTTTGTTATACAGGGTAACCAATATTCTAGCCTACTGCAGTAACCTGTGAGATTCTTTGTAACAAAAAAACTGTGTACAGGCTTTATCACATGAAATAACAATCCACCCATAAAGGCCTGTTGGTTGTAACATATGCTTTTCACAATATAAAAGTCAGACCTACTGTCTTTGTCATAACTTTTCATAATAGCATAATAGACAGAACTGACCTATTGCATCTGATTTAATCTTTCACAAGAAACAACAAGGACCGTAATCTTTATTGTTGACTTGTCACCGTAACAAACTCAAGCCTACTATACTGAGCATAAACTTCTCCCACAAGGCAACCATTCGGCATACAGTTATACAATTAACAATAATACAAAATAATAGTTGAAAAGACAATATACAATCCCTACCAAGTGGGCTAACAAGGATTATCACAGGGCATATCTACTAACCCCCAGGTTTGTCAGAGGTGTAAAAAGCACCAAAATCCTTCTCGAATGTGGTTATATACCTGTTTACAGCTTTATCACGATGTAATAATAATCCAACCATAAAAGCTTATTGGCTTTAAAATTTGTTTTTGCATGGGCCAGCAGCTTGAATTGGCATCTCTTCTGTACGGGGAGCCAGTGGAGTTGCCTGAGGTGGGGTATGACATGGGTTTGTTGGGGAAGGCTGAGGATGAGTCTGGCAGCGGCGTTCTGTATGGTCTGAAGTCTCTGTAGGAGGTGTGCGGTGATTCCTACATAGAGGGCGTTGCGTAGTCCAGTCATCTGGTGATGAAGGCCTGTGTCACGGTGCACCTTGATTGTAGGGGTAGCCACTTGAAGATCTTGTGTATCATGCGCAGAGTGAGGAGCAGGTGGAGGAGACGGCGTTGATCTGTGATTTCATGGTGAGCTTGTTGCCAATGATGATTCAGAGGTTTCTGGTGTGGTCAGAGGAGTGGGTGTGGATTCTGCAGTCGGCGATGCTTGTAATGCATCTGTAGAAGTTGGTTCTGGTGGTGGTGGGGTCGTCGGTGAGGGAGAGGATGAGTTGTGTGTCATCTGCGTAGGAAATTATGTTGAGACCGTGGGATCTGACGATGTTGGCCAGCAGGGCCATATATGCATTGAAGAGCGTGGGCCTGAGGGATGAGCCGTTGGAGTCACTGCACGTGATCTCCTTGGGTTCGGAGATGAAAGGTGGGAGGTGGATTCTTTGGGTTCCTATGGTGAGGAAGGAGGTGATCCATCTGAGTGCTTCTCCTTGGATGCCAATGTGGTGGTGTCTTTTGATCAGCGTGTAGTGAGTAACTGTAGTGAAGGCTGCTGAAAGGTCGAGGAGGATCAGAGCTGCTGTTTCTCCACGGTCGAGGAGGGTTTAGATGTCGTTGGTGGCTGCGATCAGGGCACTTTCTGTGCTGTGATTGCTGCAGAAGCCGGATTGGGAGGTATCGACATATTAAATCATTGGCTTGTCACCATTAAAGTTCCAAGACTACTGTACTGAGCAGAAGCTTTCCAACAAGGCATTTCATCGGAAGCATACAATTTCTGCCCAGTCCAATGATATAGTTTTGCTGATGACATAAGGTATAGTGACAGCTGTGTTGTCACGGTGGACCTAAAAGTTTCTCTCACAGAACACTCTCTTCCCCTCTTATTGTAAAGGACTTGGTTCCCAGGACTCTAATGAGAACTTTCTTCCCTGCCCTCTTCCTTATATTTGAACCTATCAATTCCCACCTAAATTCACTCATGCCTCCATCCTTCCCTCCCACAAGAGCTGGACTGGAAATAAAACTAGCAGTGGCAAAGCCAATTTGTCTCAGGTGGGGGGCGGATGGGGAAGGTAAGAAAAACAGACTACAAATTAAAACAACAAGATCTGCGAAATCCCTGACATACACATCACAACAAGTGGCTTAAACGTCTCACGTTTCAAATAATGGTGAAATGTTACTGGATATGAATGAATTACTTTCTTAAATCACTCTGCACCATGACGGGGCGCCATACACCATGTACTGCGCACACAGCTGCTTTTTTTGCTGCTGTGAGCATTTGAAAACTCACACAGGCTGATTTAGGGGAGTCTGCTGCACTTACTGCTGTGCAGCACATTAAGAAAATTATGTTACACACTGCACACATTCTTCCAGTAATCCACAAAGGCTCTGTGCCCTTAACTGGCAGTGTTCTGTGATCTCGGAGTGGGGCTGGGTAATGGAGGGGAGCGAGTAGGGGTGGGTAATGGGACAGAAAAAAAAGAACTATGAAGCGGTCAGAGCAGTAGGAAGGGAAGAAGAAACAGATGGGAGGGAGGGTGGTTGGTAGGAGGAAGAAGAAACAGGGACGGAAGGGCAGGTGGAAGATGGAAGAAGAAACAGGATGGGGGGTGGTGAAAGGTAAAAAAAAAAAGCTTTATGATGCAGCCAGTGTTGACCGCATCATATCGCTTTAAAAAAAAAAAAGAAATAGTACGTGAAACACAGCGCGAGCAGCGGAGGAACACAAATTAAACCTAATTAATATGTGCTTGGTCCATGCTCCACTGAAAGAAAAGGAAGAGACGCATGGCAAGCGCTGCACAATTTGAAGGCAGCAAAGAAGAGTGACAACGCTGCAAACTAATGGTAAGTAATGGGTGGGTTCCAAGCCCATTATAGGACGCAAGAGTCTTGCAAGCTAGAGCACATGCGCTAGCGCATACTCATGCAGACGAGACCTAAACTAGACACATCTGCAGAAGAGGAGAATGGACTGGGCCATGGGGGCTTTCATTGTTAGTTAATGCTGCCCATTCCGCTCTTGAAAAGAGCCCCAATGCCTGCAGCCCATTGAGAAAATGCCACAGTGGAGAATGTCCAGTCCGGCTCCTGCCTCATCATGCTCCTGCTCTCCAATTAACAAAATCCACTTTTGTCATAGTGTGTGACCTGTTGTCTCTCAAATTAATAACATTCTCCTATTCACACCTCTTAATTTGTCATGTTTTTCATGCCTTGTGATATTTATTCTCAGTGTTTTAAAAATAGTGTTGTGATCCCAGTAGTATAACAAATTACCTGTCGACCCGTCCACTACGCCATCTGTCTTCCTCCTTTCCTTCTTCAAAATCCTCAAAAGCCTGGTCACTGGCAGAGTGCACCTCAACCTACAACCTGGTCCTCTGTAATTGAGCTCAGACTAAATGCAGTATGCCGAGACAGCACTCACCCTCATCTCTAACTCAAAGCCTCTTCCCTTCATAACTACCTCTTATCCTCTTTACTTTCACTATCACCTTTCATAAAATGCATAACATAGGTTTAGCAACAATAACTGCACACTCCTGGTTCTCCTGCTACTTGTTTTGTAACAGTCTTATTATTTGCCCCGATGTTGGCTGTTTTCATGAACATCTCACTACCAGAGGCTAATACGCTAGGGCTCTTTTCTTGTATACCTCAGCTCTCTATACACAGCCTTTTCTCCTTCTCCCTTATTGCCAATATGATATACAAATCTCCTTTTTTCCTAAATATTGATACCAAACATCTATGGTCATCTCTATCACTGCTATCCCATTCTGGATCACTACACACTGCTTACAGTTCATACACAGTAAGACTAAGTTTATCAATGTAGCCTCATCCACTGCAGTCAGATCTATAGCACCTTACATCCTTTCACACCTAGACTGGGAACACTAACACTGGGACAGGAAGAAAGGAATGTCTATATTAGATATTTAGCAGCAATTGTAGAGTAATTTGGCCTGTCCTTAGTATCATATGCTGATGACACCCAACTGATTCTATCACTGTCCTCCTCTGTGGAGAAGGGACAGGCGTCCTTTAAAAGCTGCATGGAAGCGGTAGCCAATAGGATGCACTTGAACTTCCTGAAACTAAATGCCAATAAGACAGAAATTCTTCTGCTAGGCAAACAGTTTGGGAATAGAGGCCCCTGTGGTGATCGGAAATGTAAGGGTCATTTCCTGAACCCACATTGGAGGTACGAAATCTGGTATTGTGGGTAGATAACAAATTGTCCTTTGGGCCTCTAGTCAAAGCACTCACCTATTGCTACTTCGGTTTGTTACGTAGTGTGAAAAAAGTGGTGCCTTTTTTTCAAAAGATGATCATTCAAGCCTTGATCATCTCTTGTTTAGATGACTGCTATACCTGGGTTTGTCTAGATATGCCAAGAAAAGATGACAAATCATACAGAATGCAGCTGCAAGATTTCTTTGCAATGTGCCATGTACTCAATTGATAACTCAGCAGGTTAGGACCTTAAAAGGCTTGGGAAGAGGCTGCATTTTAAGGCCCTTTGTTTACTGCATCACATTGTTTGTGAAACTCGCGCAATGAGTTTGCGTCCTCTTATTCAATCATACAGCCCTGTCAGGCCACTAAGATCAGTGGAGCTTAATCTAGTGGTGATCCTTGCTTTAAGAAGGCAAGACAGGGAGGACGGTCATTCCATGTACTGGCACCTACTCTATGGAACAAACTCCCTGATCATTTAAGGCCAGGGTCTAATTACTTTAGCTTTAGAAAGCAGCTTAAGACCTGGTTGTTCTAGCAATAAAAGTCGCTATATTCCCTTGGCTCTGCGACGCGCTGGGGAGCCCTGCCATAGGGCAGCCATGAGGGCTATAAATCCTTTTAACAAAAACATAACATAACACTTCGATAGGCAAACACTTTGACATCTCTTCCTGGATATAACTATTCACTGCCTTCATTTTTAGAAGGTGCGTTAGTCAAGTGAGCTATTGGGATGTCTGCTGCACTGTCTGCAATTGCAACTGTCCAGTCTCCGCTCTTCAAGAGAACCCTCCTTTTGCGTGACATCCATTCTCTTTGTAGTGACTACTTTCTTCTTTTTGTCCTGATCCTTTTCTGTTGCCTTTCCCTTGTTAGTGGGTGTGTCTTTTCGCGATTCCCTGGGATCTACACTGTTGTGTAGATAAGATTTTGTATCCTCGCTATCCTGTGAAACGTGAGAGTAGAACCTATCAGCGGGCTGATATCTCTCAGGGGCTTTAATATCTTTTATATCCCTCAACTCCTAATTCTCCTAAGTTTCCTTTTTGTGCGACCCAATCAAGGTTTTGGTATTATTGGGATTTCTGTCGTTAATGCTTTTTTACTTTGAGTACCCCACATTATCAGTCTTTTAAGATTTTAACTGTGAAGCTTAAGCAGTTTAGTTCCCAGAGTATCCTTACCCATTGAAACATAAACTTGAGAAATACTCTTTGGTATTTCTGCTTCTTTAGCTCAGGTGGAGTTGTACAAAGTCCTACTATCAACACTCCAAACCATCAATTTAATTAATGAATGAGTTCAAACTTCTGGCAGATGGCTAAAAATGCTGCATCACTTCTTACATTGCCAAGAACGGTCTCAGCGATGGTGTCTAATTCCTAATTAATTTCATGCCAGGATAAACTGCTGTGGAGGGACGGTGTATTTCCCGGAGGTTTCTGGGAACTTCTGGTAAACCCCCTATTGAAGGGATACAATGAGTGGTAGTATTTAAGGTATCACATATACTTCTCTTAGTTTGGCATTATTGAGGGCTAGATCCCATTCCCACAGGGAGAAACATGGTCATTATTCTATATGTGTTCTGTGGTGTGCCATGAGGGTACACCACTTAAGGCTGGTAAGTTTTTCGAGGGATCCAAAACAGATTGACAATCTAATTTGATGGACGCCCCCCCATTAACACATAAATAGTGGCATGGTTGAAAGTAGGGGCTTGTGGTACTGTGGGAGGTGGGCCAACAACATCTCTTTGGTAACACTATCTATACTGGTGATAGATCCCTATCACTTCTCTTAGCATATTCCTAGTGAGATCTATATTCTGCCTGTTCCTTTCAGGGTGTGCAGTGTAAGTGGCTAACACTGGCCATGTCTTTCCCGCTAATGCCAATGGGCCTAAAATGGTAGCCCTTATGGAAAGTGGAAGTTTACCTTGGGAAAATGCTGTGTTCTTTGTACGTTAAAGGTACCTCAGTATACCTACAAAGGCTCATGCAGTACTGGAGGATCCATTGGGGCACATTTAGTGAAGAACCTTGTCTGGGGCAGCCATGACCATGAATAAAAATCATGATTCATATGTATTGGATGTGACCCAATAACAAATGTAATTTCCCACCTGTTAGTGGTAATCTCCTTCCTGCTAAGTGCTCAACAAGGGCAAGGTGTACGTTGTCGAATCTCTACTTCATCAGCTATCACAACTTCCAACATGGAGAGTTGAAAGCATCAGTGTCTTAATCGATCGCCTGCTGGGTGTAATCCATAGCTGGGGTCAGTGAGTCTCTGCAGTAGATACAGAGGAAGTAGTGTAAGGTTAAGTCTGCCAGCTTGTTCTTCATCCCTGGCTGTAATTAGCTGCATTTCGGGACCTGGATGCACTGCACACGTGTCCCACTGTCGGACAAAGGCCTCCTCCCTGAACATTTTACTGGAATTTGATGGTAATTTTTGTTTTGTTGTTTGTGTTTTTTTTTTCCAAGTTCCCCTCCTGGAACCTTGAACTCATTTGACTTGTCAACTAAGGAGCATTCTCTTGCCCACTTAAGTGTCCCATTACCATCCCAGTCCTGATGATGACCTTTCTGTCTTAAACAAACAGGAAGACACTGTTCCTGAGGCGGGGTGCAAAAAGTAACCCGTACGCCTTTAAAGGGAGGAAAAGAGAGAAAGAGATAGAATAGAATCCTAGGTTAAACGGACCCACTAGTAAGGGGGAAGAACAAGTCTTGCCTCCTGTTGCCCTCGCACAACCCCGAGAGGTGTCATGCTTCATCATCGGGCAGTTTGCTCCTCGTAGGGCCGGCGCTGCAATGCCCTACGGGTCCCCAGAAGGGTCACTTTATCGGAGATCTTTTGTATATTGCCGGATGGTGCATGCGGGTGTGTGGGGTGTGGGTCCTATGTGAGGGTAACAGGGTGCGTGCATAGTGAATAAAAAATAAAAAACTGCCACAGGTTTACCAGAAAAAGATGTTAATTATAACGGCACTCTGTGGCAGAGTAAAAAACCCCGTCAGTATGGTGTAATCCAAATGGGCATCGTGTGCCCAGATATGATAGGTCATATGATAGGTCAACATGTTTCGCGCCTATGTTGCCACAGGGGTCGTTGGCGCTTCTTCAGGACCAGGATAATAGAAGTATAGTGAAGTGCACGTGAGGTAAATGTTGAAAAGTAAATACCCACAATGTATGTCAGGGCGGGTCACTGAGCTGCTCCTGATCAGAACCTAGGAAGGAAACATGACAGAGAATGTGCATTAGACTGGCTTAATGCATCATAGTGTGCCACAATCGTGTGCACATCATACCATACAAAAGAGAGACATACGGGACACGTAGGAAAGTAATGGTCTCCTCAGCAAGTACAGGGATAGTGGGGCAACCCAGACATGTCTCGCGCGGGCCAACCACAAATGGTCATGGAATGTTTGAGCAACGCGCGCATGGTCCTGCCTGTGGCCAATGCAAAACCCACAAAATGCCCTGTGTCATAGTATGCCGAGAAACAACATAATGGGTTGGTACCCATAAACAACAGATCTAATAAGTGGCAGGTCTGCTGGATACCCTTCAGGTCATAGTCAAGAGGCCTAGATGTGAAAGGGATATAAGGTAACCATCTCCGCAATACACTGCCACACACAGGACGCCACCTTCAGATACCAATACCCATATTTGCAAAACCCAACCCCTTTCAAATAAGGATAGCGACTCTCACGGAGTCCTTACCTCCCAGTGTGAGGAGAGTTGCATCAAAGGCTAAAAGCGTTGGATGCCCGCATCTTGCCGGGCTAACAAAAGAAACATTATAAAAACAGGCGTGAGTAAACACGAACCAAAGAACTATCGTCGTTCTGCAAGCTAACTGTTCGGTTTCCTCATCTCTTGTAAACACACATGGCTTACTCACAGTTCTATTCGGGTGCCTGCTAATTCGCACCTACCCCGTCCAGCCGCCTAGCCAGTAATGAAATATTGGCAGCGGGACAAGGGCTAGATATAATCAAAGGTAATTAGTGCCTGGGCGGTTCCTCCTTCCGGGGCACTCTATATGCTAATAAGATATGCGCAAGCGAGGGTGCAGACCTCCACCACGCATGCGTCCAAAGGAGGAAATAATCCTCTGCGCATGAGAGTGCCGAGTGGGGACTCGTAACCAGGACAACTAAGAAAAACAACTAGTCATAAGCCAATCGTGCGTGTCACAAAGTACCAGCCCCTTCTAATATCATAATGGTGCCACAAAATATTATACCAATAATAGGCAAAAACGGGACACATTCGTAAGTACTGGCAACCCAGGAGTATGGTATGCTATTAGCCTATAAATTTATAATATGTTTTAGGAAACCCAATACTATCGTCAGTTAGAGAGCGGGGAGGGTGGGAAGGGAGCCTCTGCCACTGCGTATTAGCCAGAATAGGGTCCCATCATTAAAGTCAACGTGTCCCGTGTGTGAAAAGAAAAAAAAAAAAGAGAAGAAAGGAAAAAAGAAAGGATAGGAAAGAGCTAAGGTCCCTCGGCTGAACCACTGTGCTACTACTCTATCAACAAAAAAAGGGGGGACCAGGGAGCCAATTACGGTCCAGTGTCCATGCTCCACATACACTATATTTAAACAAACGGGAGGACACTGTTCCTGAGGCGGGGTGCAAAAAGTAACCCATACGCCTTTAAAGGGAGGAAAAGAGAGAAAGAGATAGAATAGAATCCTAGGTTAAACGGACCCACTAGTAAGGGGGAAGAACAAGTCTTGCCTCCTGTTGCCCTCACACACCCCGAGAGGTGTCATGCTTCATCATCGGGCAGTTTGCTCCTCGTAGGGCCGGCGCTGGAATGCCCTACGGGTCCCCCGAAGGGTCACTTTATCGGAGATCTTTTGTATATTGCCGGATGGTGCATGCAGGTGTGTGGGGTGTGGGTCCGATGCCCACTTGGATTACACCATACTGACGGGGTTTTTACTCTGCCACAGAGTGCCGTTATAATTAACATCTTTTTCTGGTAAACCTGTGGCAGCTTTTATTTTTTATTTTTTATTCACTATGCACGCACCCTTTTACCCTCACATAGGACCCACACCCCACACACCCGCATGCACCATCCGGCAATATACAAAAGATCTCCGATAAAGTGACCCTTCGGGGGACCCGTAGGGCATTGCAGCGCCGGCCCTACGAGGAGCAAACTGCCCGATGATGAAGCATGACACCTCTCGGGGTGTGCGAGGGCAACAGGAGGCAAGACTTGTTCTTCCCCCTTACTAGTGGGTCCGTTTAACCTAGGATTCTATTCTATCTCTTTCTCTCTTTTCCTCCCTTTAAAGGCGTACGGGTTACTTTTTGCACCCCGCCTCAGGAACAGTGTCCTCCTGTTTGTTTAAATATAGTGTATGTGGAGCATGGACACTGGACCGTAATTGGCTCCCTGGTCCCCCCCTTTTTTTGTTGATAGAGACCTTTCTGTCTTAGACATGGTCGAAACGTCATTAACACCTGAGGGACCTGGGCATCCCCCCTCTCCTTCTTGATTTTTTAATTCGATTGCACGAAGGAAACTTCGCCCAAGTCAGGTGGGGCCCTCAAGGGGAGGTTACGGAAAAGATCCTAGTCAGCAGAGGAGTCCGCCAGGGGTGTGTCTTGGCACCTACCCTGTTTTCCTTGTACATCAATGGGGTGGTGAGATTCCTCCAGGAGATCCCGGCAGATGCACCAACCCTGGCGGGCGAGAAAGTTCCAACACTGTTGTTTGCTGACGACACCCTTCTGGTGTCGAAAACCCCGTTTGGGTTGCAAAAACTCCTTAACCGATACCAGCTATTCTGCGACTCCCGGGGCCTGGTTATTAACACAGATAAGACAAAATTCATGGCTTTTAATCCTCACAAGACTTTTAAAAATGACTTAACTTTAAATAATACCCGACTAGAGAGGGTAAATGTGTTTGATTATTTGGGCATCCGCCTTTCTGATAAAATGCACTGGAAGCCGCACCTAGCTAAGATGTTATTGAATCATAAACGTGTTGCTGGGGCTCTTAGCAAAGAACACCGGGCCTCCTATAGTAGGCCGGTAGCTCCAGCACTTGCAATATACGAAGCAAAAGCTGTTGCCGCTGCTTTGTACGGGGCGGAGCTATGGGGCTTCGAAAACAGCGAAGATATTGGTAGGTCCGAAAATAAGTTCTTGAGGGATCTGGTGATGCTTCCTAGTAATACTCCAATAACTCCCTTGATGTTCGACATGGGCAGACGGCCGCTCAGGGATATTGCAAAACTGCGCCCTCTTCTCTTTTGGGCGCAAGCGATGCGTACCCCTGAGCTTGCTAATTATGCAGTGGCCCTAACAGAGGTGATTAACTTAGACACGGGGCACAGGGTCAAGTGGATATCCAATGTTAGAAGGTTGTTGTCCAAGCTGGGTCTCACGGAAGCATGGGAAACTCACGTACCATCCAACAAGGCAGAGCTTAAGTGTATTTATTGGAACTGGGTTGATACTAAAGAGCTGAGCAAACCAGAATTGGGGAGTTTGACAGAAGAGTTTTTTCGCCACAAACAGTGTAGAGGCTTAGAGCCTTACCTGGATATCATCCAGATTCCACGCGACAGACAGTTATACATGCAATTCAGTCTGGGCACACTCCCAATCCACGCAACCACTTTAAAATGGCACTCTTATAAATACCAAAGTGAGGCATGTCCTTGCTGCAGAGCTCCGTTGGAAAGCATGCCCCACTTTCTGTTTGCTTGCCCGGCTTATTCCGTTGCCAGGTCTAACTGGATAAAACCGGTCTGTAAAATTATGGGTACACGCGACCATAGGACCGCCTTGCGTATCCTAAAAACCGACCCAGGTGTGCTTTTTTCGTGTGGGGTGGCGAAGTTTTTGAGCCGTGCCTGGATTATCAGAAACAAAGCATTGAAGGGCACTAGCACGTTTGCCGAGGGATAAATATTTATGTCAGCTTATTTTTTACTATCTAAGTACTGTAACAATTTGTAGAGTTTACTTATTTATGAATATTGTGAAGATGCTTGTGTTTTGTAGAGTACCTCGCCCTGAGATATATTTCCCTATTTGTGGTTGATTCCGTACATCTCCCCAGATATGCTTGCATAACCGTTCTAACTCTCAAGTTTTGTATTTCAAGTCTGGTTGTGCGTCCAAAGCTTATTCTTTCATTTTTTATAAGGTTTTATATACAGCTGTTTTTAACCTTTTAAAATTTTTAATCAATTTTCAGGTCTTAAAAGTTCTACTAGTATCTTTTTAGCTATCCTGATAATTCCGTTAAATCATGTATTCATATTAATGTGATATATTGTATATATATATTTTTTTAATGTCTGTCTGTGATTTTTGTCTGTTGCTTTTATGATTCTAGTAATCGAAATAAAGCATTTGATTGATTGACATTAACACCACAACAAACAGGCAAAGCACCTTCTGTATTAACTAATAAAATGCTGTGGCAGCAGATTTATTGTGTACCCAGCATCCTGCTGTTTGTTTGTCTTTTCTTCTATGCACTTAAGTAATTTTCATACTTTTGGTTTGTGTGAACTCTGGAGACCCTAAGCACATATCTGTTATTTTATATGTATAACGTTACAAACAACAGTGTTAATACATCCATTAAGATGTATTAAAATCATTAGATTATCAAGTGACTAATACCGTTTTTTGTACTCATATTTTGACCTCACACAGTGTAACTTGCAATGCCTGAAAAATGTTAATGCATATTTAACGAAGTCCCTAGTGAACCGTTGTTCTGTAGACTACTGTATATACTTAAGTTCCTGTTGGGTAGCTATTGTATTGCATATTATGGTAAAAATCCTTGCATTATCCCTAAAACTATTGAATTACAGAGTGAAGTGGCTCAGACCATGACAATTAATGTTTCAAATTACCCCCATTACTAGCACCACCACAAATTCTGTTAATTTCAAGCCATGTCAGGAGCCTTTGTGACTTGCCGTATCTTTCCGACTCGACTTGGGGTGGAAAACTGCACAGACCAAGGAGGCTTCCCAGAACCAGCCAAGGAAAATAAAGCTCAGGGCCTTTCAATTATCCCGCAGGCCCTTGCAGATTAGAATTCGTAATTCTATACCTCTATTGGTTTTAAACAAAGAACGATTAGCTGGCAGGTCCTAGACATGCTGAGGAAAGATGTTAAAGAAAGTTTTCTTTTTCAGGTCAGTGCAAAGTAAATGCGTAGTCAGCCAAACACGGCTGCCTATAAGCTTTTTGTGTGTTGTGTCTTGATTAGTGAATTGGCACAAAGGCTGATTCTGCACGGGTATCCTGGCATATGGACAAGTAGTATGTTTGGCCCCCCACAAACACGTTGTATATATATCTCAGGTTTTTGATGGTCTTAATAAAGTGATTTTATTACCTTCTGTATTGTTTCCAAATCCCAAATAATATAAATTAGCCAAGTATAATGTTATATCCAGGAGAAAGACATTAAATTTGACAGAACACTACAAGTAGGAATCCATTTAAAAGTGACTACAGCTGATGGTTTTCCTGTCAGTTTCACTGCTTCTGGATAACACAAGCCAAAGGCCATCCATAGTTTACATTGACAGTCATGTATGTTATTTTGGACACAGCAAATATACATTAGCTAGTAGATCATTCAAGTTTTAATTCTCATTAGTGCTTGCATCAGGGTAAGGAAGGAAAATCCTCTTGATATATTTTATACAGGAAAACGTAATTTTCTGTACTCCGAACAGGGCCAGAAAGGCCACTTACTCATTGGGCCTATCCCTTGGGGCTAGAGGCACTGGCAGCTGCTTTTAGGTTTCATCTACAGCATGCATGCGCTGTCAGCGAAAGCTATTGTTCTTAAAAAAAATTTGAAAAGGGGCTTAGAGCCAACCCATTACTTACTTTTAATTACCATTGGTTGGCTCTCACACCACTTTTGTTTCTTGCTTCCTATTGGTTGGCTCCTCCTCCTTGCCTCTGGCTTCCTCCTGGTCTTCTGCTTTCCTCCCTGCTGTGGAGCATAGATGAAGTACTGCTTCCAGTGGCCAGTGTCCTTCCACCGGCCACAGGCTCCTTCTCTTTTTTACTTTTCAAGCCCTCCCCCCTTTTGGTTTTCTTTAACCAACTCACCCCTCCACCTTTGTTTCCCACCTTCCTCCCTCTTTTTACTTTATTTTCAAGGTTTATATAGAGCAAATGTGTCCTGAAGGTATTGGAGCACTTTACATGAGCAACAGTAACATTACTCAAGGACACATTCATTTTTGTTTTGTTACACAAGGACACATTTATTTTTGTGATTTGCCCAGAATCACAGGATGCTGACTCGAACCTGGTTCCCCAGTTCCTCAATCGGCAGCTCTGGCCATAACACCACATCCTCGTCCCATGGGAGAAGGTTGCTTGCTACCCCCTAAGCCTCTGAGCTGCTTTAAGGCATATTGCATAGCGACACATGCTGCTGTGCAACAAGTATTAAAATAAATGCAAAACAAAGCAGTATGATGCGGTCAATGCTAGCCGTGCCAATAGTGCTTTGATTTTATTTACTTTGAGTCATGTTGCACAGCAGCTTGCCCTCCTGTGCAACATCTTTAAAAAACATTAACAAAGACAAATAGCTCCTGTAGAGCTATTTGGCTTTATAAAGGTTTTTTTTAAAGAAGTTGTACAGCATGGCAGGCTGCTGTGCATCATCTTTAAAAAAACATTGACAACACCAATAGGTTTTGCACAGGGAAAAACTATTGACTTTGCCAATGCTTGTATGACTCACCCAGAGCTACACTTTCTCCTCTGACAGTTAACTGCAGCAAACACAGCAGGGGCTTCAAGAGAAAAGAGAGAAAACGACAGAAAGAGAGATAAAAGCAGGAGAAGAGAAAGGAGAGAAAGAGGCAGCGAATGGATGGATGGACGAATGGATGGAACTAGAGGGAGGAATGTGGCATGGATGGTTTGGACATTTTTGCCAGGGCTGTCTTTTGGTTCTATTCTCCCATTCTGGCCCTGAACTAGCATAGACCCTAATTAGAATGTTATTTCTGTCCCAAGTGGAGCTGGAAAAAAAATGAATGTCAAGTAAAAGCCATCAGTGAGAGCAGTAATGCCAGTGGTGCTGGCACAGTTTTCAGAATTGGGGTGCTGCTATCAACGTTACATCACCTAAGTCAAAGGACTTGTGAAAAATTCAAGCATCACACAAAGAATAAGTGCAGCAACTGAGCCATGTCCATTCAGCAGGAGAGTGTGAAGGGTGTAGTATATGTAGCCGGCAGTGCATTTTGGAACACGCTGTTGCAAATATATTGTTAAAGCATGGTAAACTAGTGCACTGTCATTTACTGACAGCACATTTTCCATTGAAATGCCTACTAAATTTGCAGAAGCATGCAGTTGTACTGATAAAACTATATAGGGCACAAAGGAAAGATGGTGTCTAGGGTTTTTGTGAGTATTTATCATTTGCCCATTACTGAGTAAAGTATCTTGATTTGTTTTTATTGTATTAAACCCTTTGTTTCCATAACACTTCAGAATTACAAAACAAATCTGCTTAATTTTATGTTATGTTATGTTGAATTGTATAGCGCACTAATCACCCTCAAGGGTATTGAGGCGCATGTGTGCATTCCTAAAGAGTGAAATGTTTGTACTGCTCATTTATAAGTATTTCAATTTTGTTGAGTTTTAGAAAAAAAGTATATATCCTACAGCCTTTCTTTCCACCCTCCATGTACACCAGGCAAGATGTACATATAGCTCTTAGTTTACTTTACGAAATCCTAAAAAATTGCAGTCTGAGAAAGAAATGTGAACACCAATCTCAATGTTAAAAGTCTAAGCAGCAAATTTATCATAAGAAGACATGACCTTTGTCTTTAAATGCACAGCAAATGTGACAAAATAAAAACAAAATTTCGATTCATCTTTATTACTCATTCACCTTCTAAAACCCAGCATGGATATTTTGGGGGTGCGGTAGCATCCCCCAGATCCCTACTTCCAGTGGCTATGAGTATGTAATTCCTTGTAAAAAAAAGAAGTGATTTAGGAGAAAAGCTGTTAGAAATACTGTTGTGCTCATCCGTTGTTGCCTCCTGTTATTTCAAGTAGATCTTAGTTCACATTAATGCTCTTCTGCATTGCAGTTTATAAATTAGCAGCTTTAAGTGGGTTATGCAAAATAAGAGCGGATGACGAAAAACTGATGGTTCTTTTAACCACCAATGTGAGTAGAGTTAAGGAATATATTATTACTTACTCTGGTTGCCCATACTGGGCGTGATGAAATGGAAACCACTAGGCAAAATGTAAATATAACGTATGGTTTACACTTTGATTGTTGAATGATGTTTCCGTTCGGCATTCATTTTCAATTTTGATAATTATCTTGAATTTTTTACAATTTCGATAATTCTATACCCTCACGCGTTTAACAGGATTTAGGACTGCCTGCATGTACTTGTATTCTGTATGATTAATTGCACTTGAATTGCCATGATTGGTTTCCCCAGTATTTACAATAGGAACCTAAGTCTAACGACTATCGTAAATTGAGGTGATGACACAATCATTAAGACCGGTCATCCTGTATAGTCGGCTCCCGGACACAGCGTCCCATCCAGGGTATCATAATAGGATGAAAGACTTGTTGTTCCTTGCTCCACAATTGTGAGCAGAGTTATGAAACATATTATGAATTATATGGGCAGCCCATATAGGGCGTTATTATTTGGGAACCACTAGGCAACATGTGAATATGATTGATGTTTTCTAACTCTAAAGTGAAATCATGCTAATGTCGGGCATTTGTTTATTTAAGATGATTTTGAATGTATTACACACTCCAAGATGGTGATGACAGCCCGTAGTATTGAACGTAATACTTGTTCAGGGACTTGTCCTTTGTTTATGATAATGAATTGCATCTCACCAATGAATTGGATTGTATTTAATGACGCATTGCTACTGCGATCGCTGACATTGACAAAGTCGTTTGCCGAAATGCGTCTGTTTGCACACTAACTTCATTAAAAGAGAAGAGAATCCTCTCCCATAAGTGCTGACCTTTTGTGTTTTGTGGTCGCCAGTAGGTAGTTATAGTTAGGACCTCGTTTCTATTCAAAAAGCGTTTTTTGTTTCGCCAATAACTTTGGCGTCGTTTGACGAATCTTCGCGAAATTTTAAAAACTAATGGCCCGCTCCGGTCAGCTCCTGTCTTGAAAGTTTCAGGGCGATTCGTCAAGCGGGGGCCGAGAAAAAAGGGGGGTCCCAAAGCACGTTTTCTCCATGTTAATTTCCATAGGAACTTTAGACAAGGGTACAGCCCGAACTGCTGAACGGAATTACACCAAATTTGGCAAAAAGGTAGGTTTTGGTCCAGAAAGCGACCTTTTTTATAAATGGTGTAAATCCATTCAGTAGTTCCTGAAAAATTAAAAAAAGAAAACTTTCCATATCTGAGCACCGAGGAGGATTCGCTACTCTTCCCGAGCACGAGCTTCACTCTGATTGGTTGCCAACACTCCAAACCAGGAAGTGTTGGCAGCCATCTTGTGACTCGGTAACCGAGTCACAAGAAAAGAGTAAAAAAAAAGGTGAAAAACAAGAAAAGGGAGCAGGGTAGAAACACCCTGACCCCCTAGGCCTGCTGAAAGGGTCCCACAGGGACCCCCACGGCCAAAAAAAGCATTTTTTGTTTAAAAATGGCAGAATTCGCGCGGACCTCAGGACACAAGTGGACTGGCTCCCCATCCCCCAGCGCTGCGCATTCAAAGTTGGCTGCCTGGTGTTTAAATCCCTGAATGGCCGGAGCCCTAAATTCATAGATAACCTCATCTCTCGCTAGACTCCTTCACGTAACCTCTGCTCGGCCCAGCTCCAACTTCTGACTGTCCCTACCTTCAAGCTGAAGCGCCAAGGGGGTTGCAGGTTTGCAACTCTGGCCCCCCGTCTGTGGAACTCCATCCCCCTGGAAATCAGGTCAAGCGCTGACCTACTGAGTTTCAGAAAATCTCTCAAAACCTGGCTATTCATCCAAGCATACGAATGAACTGTTTCCGGGTCGGCAACCCCCTAGTACTCAGCGCCAAGAAACCAACCGGTGTACGAGCGCTTTACAAGTCCTTTTTAACATAACATTAACATAACATAACTTCATCCCCCGAGCAGCAGTGCCCCAAGAGGCTCGTTTGCAGAGTGGTGTAAAAAGGGGGCATGGCCTCGGACCACCTCTCTGCAATCCAGCTGTGTGGCGCTTACTGGAGGTACCTGGTGGGCTAGTTGGCCCCCAGGGACCCTCAGTATTCAAGGGGACTTAATCCCCCAACTTACAACGTGCCAGAGGGCGCGTTTGCAGAGTGGTGGAGAAAGGGGGCATGGCCTTTGTCCACCTCTAAGCAATCCCACTGTGTGGGGCTTACTGGAGGTAAGAGGTAGGCTTGTTGGCCCCTAAAGGACCCCCAGCAGTGAAGGGGACTTCAATCCCCATCCAAGAGCGCGCCAGGGAACGCGTTTGTAGAGTGGTGGGCAAAGGGGGCGTGGCCTGCTACAAGTACTTACCAATGCTGCTCTGTGGGACTTACTGGAGGTAATAGGAGGGGTAGTTGGCCCCCAAGGATGTCCTTGGGGGCCAACTACCCCTCTTGTTACCTCCAGTAAGTCCCACACAGTGGGATTGCTAAGACGTCTTCGGAGGCCATGCCCCCCTTTCTCCACCACTCTGCAAACGCGCCTCCTGGCAGACTACGGGATGGGGGATGAAGTCCAATTTACTCGTGAGGGACTTTGGGGGCCAAGAAGCTCTCCTGGTACCTCCTGTAAGTCCTATGCAGTGGAATTCCTGAGCGCTGGTCGGAGGCCCAGCACCCTTTCTCCACCACTCTGCAAACATGACTACTACTTAAAGAAGCATCTTTCTGCACATCTGACTTAGAGGTAGTTTTAATCCCCCTGCCCTATTATATACTAGGGCCTTACAGAGGAGGTCATGCCAATCACAGGGGTACCCCAACCTATAGTGTACCCTAGTGTATGTAGGTGTTTTCACTGTATTCTAAGTGTCTTTTAGCATAGCACTGGCTCTGGGCCTGGTTAGTCAGAGTCAGTTACCACCAGTACCAGTCAGCAAAAAGTTGGGGGCACAGGATGACTTTGCAACAAGGCCTCTTTCTGCACCTCTGTTGGTTCTTTCTGCATATCTCTTGCTTCTTTCTGCACCTTTCTTTGTCTTTCTGTACTTCTGTTGCCTCTTTCTGCATTTCTCTTGCTTATTTCTGTGCCTTTCTTCCTCTTTCTGCACATGTCCTACCTCTGTAGGCATAGTTAGAAATGAGCATTTAAATAACCTTTGAAATTCACTGAAAAAACCATAGGTTTCAGGGACGTTATAGTTAGAAATTAGCATTTAAAAAACCTTTGAAATTCACTGAAAAAACCATAGGTTTCAGGGATGTTATAGTTAGAAATTAGCATTTAAAAACCTTTGAAATTCACTGAAAAAACCACAGGTTTCAGGGACATTATAGTTAGTTGGACATTTCACTCGTACAAAACCAGAGAAATTCAGCCGTTATAGTTAGTTCAGCTAACTATAACTCGTGCCCCCGCAATGCACTGCTGATGACATCACATATTACATCATTCATGACATGGTCAGTGACATCACTATATATATAACATATTTAAACTTTACAGAAACACACATTCACTGGATGATGTCATCAGTGATGTCATCAGTGATGTCATTTGAGATGTCATCAATGATGTCATCAGTGATGTCATCAGTGATGTCACTGACCATGTCATGTATGATGTAATATGTGACGTCATCAGCAGTGCATTGCGGGGGCGCGAGTTATAGTTAGCTAAACTAACTATAACGGCCGAATTTCTCTGGTTTTGTACGAGTGAAATGTCCAACTAACTATAACGTCCCTGAAACCTGTGGTTTTTTCAGTGAATATATATATATATATTTTTTTCCCACTGGAAAAACCAAACGTTACAGGGACGTTATAGTTAGGCTCAAGTTTCACTCATACAAAACCAGAGAAATTCGGCAGCTATAATTTGCTCAGCTAACTATAACTCGTGCCCCCACAATGCATTGCTTATTACCTCACATATTACATCACTCATGACATGGTCAATGACATCACTGATGACATATCAAATGACATCATCCACAGAATTTCTGACTCACAAACCCATGTAACCTTTCATACACCCACTCCACACTACCATTCTCAAAACCATTGATACACCCATACCAGTACGTACATACCCACTCACTGATTCATAGGTCTACACACACACATCCACTCAGTCACCCATACAGCCACTCATACACCCACTCACTCACTAACACAGCCACTGATATATCCACTCATACAGCCACTTACACACTGTCAGTCACTCATAGAGCTACTCGCATACCTACTCACTCACCTATAGAGTCAGTCAGACAGCCATTTACTCACCTATAAAGTTATACACATGCCCACACACTTATTCGTAGAGATGCTAACATATAATCACTGACCCATACAGACCCTTCCACACGTACTCACTAACCCATACAGCTACTATCATAATCCCTCACTCATACATACAGTCACTGATATACTCCAACACTTACGTATACTGCCTTTCACATATCCACTTACTCACCCATATACCACTGACACATCCATTCACTCATCGACACAGCCATAGACACACTCAGTCACTTATACAACCCTTTTCTTACACTCACTAACCCATACACCCACTGACTCACACAGTCCCTCATCCATGCAGGCAGTCACGCACCCTCTCACCCACCCACACAGACACTCATACACCTATACAGGTACTCAGGCAACTGATCAATCACCCATACACAGACACATGTACACACTCACCAACCCATACAGCCACTTTGACACCACCTGACAGACTGATACAGACATTCAGACAACCTAGTCAGTGATTCATACATTAACTGAGATACCAAATCTCTCACTTATACAGCCAGTCACGCACCTACTTAATCATCGATACAGGCACTCATACACCCAGAGATTCATCAATACACCTTGGTATATATATTTAACACTCATAAACTTTTTAGAAACACTCAGTCACTGGATGATGTCATGAGTGATGTTATTTGAGATGTCATCAGTGATGTCATCAGTGATGCTACTGACCATGTCATGAGTGAAGTAATATGTGAGGTCATAGGCAGTGCATTGCGGGGGCACAAGTTATAGTTAGCTCAGCTAACTATAGCTGCTGAATTTCTCTGGTTTTGTACGAGTGAAACTTGAGCCTAACTATAACGTCCCTGTAACCTTTATTTTGTTCAGTGAATTTCTAAGGTTTTTTTAAATTCTATTTCCTAACTATATAAGCCCTGTTACCTTTGTTTTTTTCAGTGAATTTCTAAGGTTTTTTAAATGCTAATTCCTAACTATAACTTACCTGTAACCTTTGGTTTTTTCAGTGAATTTCTATGTTTTTTAAGTAGCAATGTTGTTTGCAGAAATGGTGTGGAAAGGGGGCAGGCCTCTGACCAGCTCTCAGAAATCCCACTAAGTAGGACTTATAGAAAGTACCAGGAGGGCTTCTTGGTCCCCAAGGTCCTTTAGCATCCAAGGCAACTTTATTCCCCAACCAGTAGTGTGCCAGGAGACGTGTTTGCAGAGTGGTGCAGAAAGGGTGTGTGGCCCTAGAACACCTCTTAGCAAACTGACTGTGTAGAACCTGCTGGAGGTAACAAGAGGGATACTTGGCCCCCAAATACCCTCAATAGCCAAGGGGACTTCATCCCCCAATTAGTACTATGCCAGGAGTCACGTTTGTAGAATAATGCAAAAAGGACGTCCTTGATGATTGCACAGGTAGTGCCTGTATGATTCTATGAGTATCATTGCCAAGGACAGACTGCGAATACCGGGTGTTTTTGACAAAGTGTAAAACACATATATAGACATATTTGACATAAAGTTTCAGTGTAGCTATTTAGTAAAATACTAATATAACTTTCCCCTTTGAATTCATTTGTCGAAATTACTACATCAAAAATGCATTTTCCTTCTTCAAAGCAACACCGGAGGTCACCAATGACATCAGTAGTCACGGATACAAATGATAAAGTGTAAAACAGATATATGGACATATTTTACACAAAGTTTGACTCTAGCTGTTTAGTAACATATTGGCTTAACTTTATTTTAACAACATATTGGTAAAAAAAACAACAGTTTCAAAAAATGACTTTTAACATCTGAACACGAAAGCAACATAACTTCCAAACAAACATCAAACTATCCATTGTTACACAAACCTATTGGTAATCAAAAACTGCTGCAAAACTAGTGCAATGCACAATGTGTGACAAGAGCCTCTATAGAGGGACGAACAAAAAATATTCATGTGGGACGACGTCCATCTCATATTATCTTAAAACCTATCATAGAAAACGTCTTCAACTGGCGATCTGCAAGAGGGAAGCTGGAGGACCATCTACATCAGTGGCAGCAGCAACAATACCCGTCCAGAAAGTCCCTTTAGAGGTAGAGACTATTACAACAGATATGGCTCCACAATTTTCAAGAATGGCCACATATTGCATGGACTGTAGTGTTGTTATAACAGCTGGTGAGCAGTGTGTTATAGCTATTCACAATGCTGCCAAAAATCATACATGGTATTTTTTCGCCCTTTTATATTTTTTGCACATTTCATAAGACAAGTTCATAGTGAGCAGCAAGAAGGCAACGCAAAGCTTAAGGACCCTCAACTTCAATAGCAGCACAACAACACCGAAGCAGAGACCATTCAAAAGTCCAGTCTAAACTTCAAGATTTGGCTCTACAGTTTTCCCCGATGGGGCATACTGCATAGATTGTGGAGTTGTAGTTAGTACTGGAGAGCAGTCCATAACGGCCCTTCGCAAATGTTGGAATGAATAATAAATGTTGATGTTTTTTTATTTTTGACCTTCATAGTTTTTTTACATTATGAGGCATTTTATTATCCTACAAAATGGGCATCTAATATCTATGTGTTGTTCATTTATCTTCCAATTTATTGTAACACTACTTATATATAACTTGCCGTATAGACAAGTCAGACCATCCCTCTACAAATAAATACACTTGTAACTTTTGCCAGTTATCATAATTTACTTTTTCACTTAATAAATATGTCAACAGTCTGTGTTTAAATCTTCTAGTAAGTGTATCAACAACATATACAAACAGACTGTTTTTTTACAGAACACTGTGTTAAATTTTGTAATCTCTTTTCTAAAACTATAAACTGTAATATATGTCTCTTGTTCTGCAACTCCTCCTCTTAACAACTCTTCATTGTCCGTAGAATCCTGCTCAGGACCAAAGAAACGAAACTGCACATCACCACAAACCTTTTCTACATCTGCCACACTACCATGCAAAAGCGCTCTACTTATTTCTCCTAAACATAAAGCAGGAGTTTTCACACGCCTTGGAAAGATACGTAGGAATTTTCTTAATATATCAATGGATTGCTGTCTAATACTAGAAACACTACTACAATTCCAAGGGTGTACAGTACCCTGACTACGCCTTCATTGCACCTCTTCTGCAATAACTTCTTCTACATTTATAGGTGCCATCACCTCTTTTGCTATAGAACTACCATTCTTCATTTCATAACATCATCCTCTTTAATCAATAGCATGAACTAATTTGTTATACTGGAGATAGCCTCTGTGCAAGAAGTATGTACCCATTGTCCACTAAAAACTGTACAATAGTTACTTCTGTTCACTAATCTCTTCTTCTGGTTTTGTCTCCTCATGCACAACACTATTTTGTCAAGAGTCTTCATTCTATTTAGAATCAAAATGAAAAGCTTCCTCTTCAACACAAAGGCCTTATCAACTACTCTCTCAACTCGTTCTTTCTGTTTCCCTGCATCTCTCCTTCTTCTACACTTTTTTTTAAATTTAACACTAAATTTACACCGCTGTAACTATGCAATCATTATAAAATTTGCGCAGAACCTATGTAGCCATCTAAACACCCACTTACAGTGCCTGGAGTCATTGAAATGCTGAGGCACATGTGCACTAATGAAACACTCAGGCTCTACTCATGCACTCAGTGCACTTTACAGATGAAGGCAACTGGGTGTTTCTAAATAACCTGAAACTCTGCATCCGGTCTTATGTGTAGCAGCCATATACACACAACCAATGCAATGGCTCTTGTCAGAGCCTCCCTAGTACCCGAAATGAAATACTGTGAAGTGTTTTTCTAAAGAGTTTTTTTCTTTAGTTTTTAATAATCTTCGCGACTACGTTGTGATCCCCGCAGACACGTCGCGAAAACGGAAAACATAAGCAGACATTCAATGGCCACCAACACATCCAAAAATAATATGTAAAAAAATCCATTCTGAACATTGTCCTACACACATTACTATATACATACTTCTTTCAAAGCATGTTTAGACTCATATTTTTGTACTAAGTTTCTTTAAAAACCATCTTTCAGACCTATTTCCCGTTTTCGCGGTTATTCGGGGCGAAACGATGTCGCCGTTAACCGCGACGATCGTGCCTTTTCCATAAAGTGAAAACACATATATGCACACATATTACAGTATTTTACGCACTAGGGTTTTATTACTGTTCACTTCAAACTCATGTTTTTCTACTGTATTTCTAGAACAACCATCTCTAAAACCTATTTTCCGTTTTCGCAGTGAGGCCGGAGATCGTGATGACGTCGGTCATCACGATCCCCGCGGGTACATCGCGAAAGCGGAAAGCAAAAGCATGAATTCAATAGCCACCACCACATTAACAAATTATAACTATATAATTAATTCTAACCATCACAGTAGATAACTATTTATATAAATAACTCTATAAAAACATTTATCCGAATCTCAATATCTCTATAACAATGCGTATTAATGATTCACTGATATATATTTTTTTATGTTTCCACCAATATTCGCAACAACGTTGATGGTTGTGACATCCCCAAGATGGTACATGGGGGGGCCACGCAGACGGTCGTGGCGTCGTCGCGAATATCGTGCGATTAAAAAAAATCTATTTTGGACACATAGCTTGTGTCACCAACACCTCCATTTCTCAACCATGGGGTTCAAAGTGGGCTTTCACACAGATTTTCAGCCCCGGGAACTCTTCCCAACAGATAAATTGGCGCCCACAACTTTCTATTCAGGTTGCTTCCAGCCAATCAGAGCATTCCCGTTGGCTCGTGCATTCACGATTCATAGCGAAACCTTTGCGAAATATTCGCGGCCAGAGATAATACTATAATTTGAAACTTAAATTTAACAAAAACTACTGAATGGATTTACACCAAATAAGCAAAAGGCACTTCCTTGAACCGACATCTACCTCCCTGCCAGATTTGGTGTAAGTCTGTTCAGCGGCTCGGGCTGTAGAGGTGGGTGTGTAAGTGGCTGTATGTATGAGTGAGTGAGGGGCTGGTTGAGTGGGTGTTTGGTTAACTGAGTAGGAGTGCGAGTGGCTGTACTGGAGAGTGAGTGTCTGTGTGAGTGAGTGCTTATGTGAGTGCTTCTATGGATGTGTGAATGGGTATATAAGTGAGTGTGTGAGTGGGTGCATGAGTGGTTGTATGGGTGAGTGAGTGGGGGTGTGAGTAGGTGTATGGGTAAGTGAGTTGCTGTGACAGTGGCTGTATGGGTGAGTGAAAGGTTGTGTGAGTGGCTCTATGGATGAGTGAGTGGGTGTGTGAGCAGCTGTATGGGTGTATTGATGTATGACTGGTTGTGAGGGTGTGTGAATGGGTGTGTGAGTGGCTCTATGGATGAGTGAGTGGGTGTGTGAGCAGATGTTTGGGTATGTGAGTGGGTGTATGACTGGTTGTGTAGGTGTGTGAGTGGATGTGTGAGTGGTTCTGTGGATGATGTCTTCAGTGATGTTATTTGAGATGTCATCAGTGATGTCACTGACCATGTCATGAGTGATGTAATATGTGAGGTTATAAGCAGTGCATTGCGGGGATGCAAGTTATAGTTAGCTCAGGTAACTAAAACTGCTGAATTTCACTGGGTTTGTACGCGTGAAATCTGAGCCCAACTATAACGTCCCTGTAACCTTTGTTTTTTTCAGTGAATTTCTATGGTTTTTTAACGTTATTTCCGAACAATAATTTCCCTGCAACCTTTGTTTTTTTCAGTGAATTTCTAAGGTTTAAAAAAAAATGTATTTCCTAACTTTAATCTGTAATCTTTCAGAGTGGGTGTGGGAGTGACTGTATAGGTCAGAGAGTGGGTGTGTGAGTGGCTGTAAGGGTTGGTGACTGGCTGTGTGAGTGCCTGTATGGGTCCGTAAGTGGGTGTGTGAGTGTCTGTATGGTTGTATGAGTGGGGGTATATAGTTTTGAGGGTGTGTAAGTAGAATTGTGAGTCAGTGAGTGGGTGTGTGAGTGGGTGTATGGGTCTGTAAGTAGGTGTGTGAGTAGTTGTATGGGTGTGTGAGTGGGTGTATGGGTCTGTGAGTGGGTGTGTGAGTGGCAGTATGTGTCTGTGAGTGGGTGTTTGAGTGGCCTTATGGATCTGTAAGTGGGTGTGTGAGTGACTGTATATGTGGGTGAGTGGTTTTGTGGGTGTGTGAGTGGGTGTGTGAGTGGATATGTAGGTGTGTAAGTGGTTGTGTGAGTGACTGTGTGGGTCTGTGAGTGGGTGTGTGAGTGGGATTGTGAGTGACTGTATGGCTGTGTAAGTGGCTGTGTGGGTCTGTGAGTGGCTGTGAAAGTGGCAGAATGGGTATGAGAGTGGGTGTCTAAGTGTCTGTGTGGGTGTGTCAGAAGCTGTGTGGGTGACTGGGCCACAACAGAACCTCGCCTGCCCCTTTACCCAACAAGAATCCACAATTTTGCACAAAATTTCTACCCAACTGGGATCATTTCTACTGGTTAATTACAAAATGCTACCTCATTAGGTAAATGTCCAGTAGGTGTTCTACACTACATCTGCATAATGGAGCATGAGGAAATGTCTCCAGTGGCCTTGAGTGCGTTTTGGTATTGTGATTGTTCCTTGTGCGTCTTTTTATAGAAATCTGTGATAAAATGAATCATACTATAGAGAAGACATTGAAACTACAAAGAGGTAAATCTCCACCAAACAAGGGTACTTTCTCTTAACCTTTTGAAGTAAGTGATTCTTTGTTTGGTGGAGATGTTCTCAAAATTCCTCTGCATCAAAAACGTGTCACCAAAACCAGCAGGAAACGTGCTCGGAGTCCTTTTGGTAACCTGTCCATCAATATGGGAAAAGACGGGAAGAGCTTTGCATAATACTAAGGAAAATGGGGCGGGCTAAACGGGTGGAGCTTGCAGATTATTTTGGGCATTTGCATACTCGGAGTAATTAAAAGGGAGAACCAAGGACTCTGCTCTCAAGACAAGAAAGAAACCACTCGTCACAATCACTAACGATCAGATTGGGTTCCAATAGATCCGTGGTACTCATAGTACGGTCTGCAGGCCACCAGCGGCCCGGCAGGCCTTCCTTGGCGGCCCGGGGACCTTTCAGGTA
This sequence comes from Calotriton arnoldi, assembly GCA_963921515.1. Classification (NCBI taxonomy): domain Eukaryota; kingdom Metazoa; phylum Chordata; class Amphibia; order Caudata; family Salamandridae; genus Calotriton; species Calotriton arnoldi. The sequence goes on along the minus strand of CAWUFW010003349.1, from coordinate 167,389 downwards.
ATGTACCCATGGCCCCCAGCTTTTCACGATTTCACCACAAAATTAGGTAAGTGGCGCTCATTGCTATTTGCTTTGAAGGTGCAATTTTGAAAACGTCCAGCCTTGGGAAACCCAATATTACGAGTGACAGAAGAGAGTGGAGAGAGAGAGTGGAGAGAGAGAGAGAGACCGAGAGTGGAGAGAGAGAGTGGAGAGAGAGAGAGACCGAGAGTGGAGAGAGAGAGAGCGAGAGAGTGGAGAGAGCGAGAGAGCGAGAGAGGAGGGAGAGAGTGGAGAGAGAGAGAGAGAGTGGAGAGAGAGAGTGGCGAGAGAGAGAGGAGAGAGAGAGAGGAGAGAGAGAGACAGTGGAGAGAGAGTTGAGAGAGAGTGGAGAGAGAAACTGACAGAGAGAGACTGACTGACTGAGAGAGAGACTGACTGACTGAGAGAGAGACTGACTGACTGAGAGAGAGACTGAGAGAGTGAGAGAGACTGACTGAGAGAGTGAGAGAGACTGACTGACAGAGAGAGACTAACTGACTGACAGAGACTAACTGACTGACAGAGAGAGACTGACTGACTGACAGAGAGAGACTGACAGAGAGAGAGACTGACTGACTGAGAGAGAGAGACTGACATAGAGAGAGAGAGAGAGACTGACATAGAGAGAGAGAGAGACTGACAGAGAGAGAGAGACTGACTGACTGACTGAGAGAGAGACTGACTGACTGACTGACTGACAGAGACTGACTGACAGAGAGAGACTGACTGACCGACAGAGAGAGACTGACATAGAGAGAGAGAGAGAGACTGACATAGAGAGAGAGAGACTGACAGAGAGAGAGAGAGAGACTGACAGAGAGAGAGACTGACTGACTGATAGAGACTGACTGACAGAGAGAGAGAGACTGACTGACAGAGAGACACTGACTGACAGAGAGAGAGACTGACTGACTGAGAGAGAGAGACTGACTGACAGAGAGAGAGACTGTGATGGAATTGGGGTCAAAGTGTGTATGAAGCTATGCAATGCCTCTTAAGATTGCTATTGTCTGCTAATAAAAATGTATTATCAAAATGTGCTCTTTGTAGTTACATCTTCTTTTGAAATACAGCATTGTCACATTGTCTAATGTTTTGAAACGGGTTCGATTTCTTTTACTCTGGGGGGAGCCTCAATGCCCCCACAGTCCATGCCAGCTCCCTGCCTCCATATCGAGCCTGCATTGCTCCTGCACACAGGGAGCAGCCAAAAATGCTGCTCCCTGCGTGAGGGAGCAATTGTTTCTTCTGTTTTCCTGCCCACTTGAAAGCGGGCAGGAAAACAGATGAAAACTCCACTCCCAGTGAGTGGGGGCAGTTTTCCTACTCCACACCGCTGGGAGCGGACTTACAGTTTGCTCTCGCTTGGCAGGAGCTGTCAAAGCTCCCGCCAAGTAAATCAAAATGCTTTCTCCAGAGGGTGGGCACCTTGGGAGATATGAAGCGGGCCCTAGGGGATGGCGGTCACCATGGCCATTAATGGCTCCAGGAGGGGGGCCGCGTGGCCCCCCTTCAGCTTCCATAGGCCTGCCCCGGGGAGGTGGTGGTCCCCAGGGTAGTATAAGGCCCGGGAGGGGGGGCGGTGCGGCCCCTCCCCCTTTATTTAGATTTGTTGCCCCAGGAAGGTGCTCAAGGCACTACAGGGAGAAGGAGGGGGGGCCCATGCGGCTCCACTCCAATTTAGTTTAAAGCTCTGGGGAGGTGGTAGTCCTGGGGCTGCTGTGAGCCAGAGGAGGGGGGTCCGAGCAGCCCCCCTCTAAAATTTTGATTAATGCCCCGGAGAGCTGGTGGTGGTCCCTGGGGCTCTAACGAGCACAAGGAGAGGGAGCCCCCCTCCATTATTTAAATAAATCACCATGGAGGTGGTGGTCTACGGGGCTCAAAACAGCCTTAGGAGGGGGGCCGTGTGTGCCCCCTCCCAACTTGATATTATACATAATGCTCCCAGGGCCTGACCCACCCTGGGGCCAATCCTTAAACAAGCGCGGGAGACCATCAGTTTTTTTTTTTAAAATTCACGGGATTCGCAAATCTTCACAATTTTCCCTGTGAAACTTTTTACAAAAATGTTTTTGGGCACTGGCGGGGTCCTTGGGGGACTCCACCACTTGGCCTGGTGGGTCAGGGTATTCATACCTTGCCCCTTCTCTTTTTTTTATGTTTCACTTTGGTACTCGGATGAGTCAGAGTCCCAAGATGGGTGCCAACACTTCCTGGTTGTGTTGACAGCCAATTAGATTGCTGCACGAGATCGTTAGGATTCACGGAGGGCCTGCACCTCTAGATATACAAATTTGTTTTTCTTCTAATATCTCAAAAACTACTGAACGGATTTACACCAAATCACAAAAAGGGGTCTCTCTGGACCAAGAGCTACCTTTCTGCTAAATTTGGTGTAATTCCGTCCAGCGGTTCAGGCTGTATCATGTTCAACATCCTATGGAAAATTGCATGGGGAAAACACGTTTTGTGACCCTCCCTTTATCTTGGCCCCTGCTTAACGGATAAGACCGAAACGTACAAGACTGCAGCTAAAGTGAGTGGCAAACTAGTTTTCAAAATGTCGTGAAGATTCGTCAAATGACGCCAAAGTTATTGGCAAAACAAATATATATATACACACATATACACATATATAGATGTGTATATGTATATACGTATATATTTTCTCCACTACTCATTTGTAAAGAAGTTGGCCAACACTCAGTTCCGATTATAGATGCTCTATTTTTCACAAATACAATATGTTTCGACCCATATGGGTCTTGGTCACAGTATCATTGATTCTGTATGTTTACAAAATGGCCGTTTATATGTAAGTAATAAAGACAAACAACGGACTATATTAAACATAGAAAAATATTAGAAATTGAAAAATACTTTGAAGAAGAAGACACACGTGAGGTTAGACTGATTCATGTACAAAAATATATAAATTATGTCATTATAATTTCGATATATTCAAATTCATCACACTTGCATCTTGCATTTCACATTTCAGACGTCAGAATTGAACCTTCCTTTACTAACACCAACTTGTTGGCTTGAATCTTATGTGCTATATTATCATACATTAACAAATCATATTCTGGTAAGGGTTGTGTGATGGAATCACGCATGCCGGTTCCAAGAAGTCTCAACAACGCAAGTCTTAACCACAAATATGCCTTTACCACGCATGCCTTTACAACGAATTATGCTTTGTTAAGGCATGTATGGTAGAGACATATCCGTGGTTAAGACTTGACAGGTAAGTCTTAACCCCCCGACCCCTGCCCCGACATGAGTCCTAAAACTACCCCTCCCTCCTGAAAACCAATCCCTCCCCAGCCCTGAAAACTTCCCTGCCCCCCAGTTCTAAAAACTACCCGCCCTCCTCAAAGCCCTAAAACTACCCCCGACTCCCCCAGCCCTAAAAACTACCCACCCTCCCCTAAGCCCTAATGGGGCCCGACCCCCCAGCCCTAAAAACTACCCCGCCCTCCCCTAAGCCCTAAAAACTACCCAGAGCCCTAAAAACTAGCCTGCCCCCCTAAGCCCGAAAAAGTTATACGATCCCTGCTCCGAGCCCTAAAATGGCCCCCCAAGCCCCTGTCCTGACACCTAAAACTACCCCCTCCCTCCTAAAAAACAACCTCCTCCCCCCAGCCCTGAAAACTGCCTGACCCCCCCAGTCCTGAAAAGTACCCCAAACCCCACCCAGCCCTGAAAACTACCCCAACCCCCAGCCCTGAAAACTACCCCGACACCCCGCCCTGAAAACTACCCTGACCCACCCAAAACCATACAAACTAACCCCTCCAAAACCCGGCCCCAGCCCCACTTACCTCACCGAGTCGCGTCCTCTCCCGATCTTTCCTGCTTCCGCCAGCCAGTAGCTAGGCAGCGCACTGCCTTAACCACGCATATGCGTGGTTAAGGCAAGTGTGGTAGCTCTTGCGAAGTTGGAACACGCGTGGCTCTGTCCTCTTTGCTCCGACTGTTTCCCTCTGGTAAGACTTTAAGCCTGTAAACCCAGACTAAAGTCATCTAAACTCTATTTTCTATCATGAAACGTCACTACACAAAAATAAGTAAAGCTCCAGTGAGCATACCTATTCAAGATTCTTTCTTTTTTGTCACCAAAGTAAATACATCCTTGGCAGTAATTATATCCAAAATTAACCCCAATTGGGCATAATAAAACTGGCCCTGTCAGAATGATTTACTCAAAGCTAACAAAAATGTGAGAATCATAAAGTATAAACAAAGTAAAGCCCAAGTGGGCATTTGACTATAACCAGAGTCACAATCTGCAATTGTTACGTGATAGTTTTCATAATCAAAATGCAGACTTAAATTGCCATAGCTTGTATCTTTAGGACTAGTAAATACATGTCACAATTATTGTCTTCTAAATTATTTGCACTACTTCCAACTGTCCAAACTTCTTTCAAACCAAATTTGTCCTAAAAAGGTTCAAATTTACATTTACTATAATCATTTACAGTAAGGTAACAGACCGACATGTTCTTCTGTATCAGACATAATTTTGCTAACAATCATTCTTTCAGATGTATATGATGAGGAAATGTCGACTTATAAAATAAATATATACATTTAGTTTAATTTGAACATATATATATCTATATATATATATATCTATATATATATATATATGTACACATAAACATACCCACATACATACACACACATATGTATATATATTGAATGTCATTATATTATTTGAAAATATAATGATGAATTAATTTTAATATTTAAATGATAAAATACTTCAACATTTTTGTTAATCGAACAAGTATTTAAAATATCATATACATAACTTTTAATAAATGAAAATACACATCAAATATGTTTTATTGTAGGTGGGATTGTTTAAATTAGTATTTAGATATATCATTTGTAATATATATGTGAAATAATTATTTAATACACATTCAAGCTAATGTGCAGCTACATTTTATTTTGCTAATTCTAGATTTAAAACAAATACGTTAACATTATTTTCCATTAATGTTTTATTGTAAAATATTTATAGGATTTTTTAAAAATGTAATAATCCTCAAGACATTTTCTTATACATTACCATAGGGAGAACTCCTCACCAGTGATGCAAACGTCTGCCTGTGTGTGAAAATCTACTAGTAGTAACTTTACACTCATAAATCTTGTTCTGCACCTGGGAGTACCTTTTCACTCAGAAATGGTGAATAGGAAAAAGTCTAAAGTTACTTATAGGTGCAGGGGAAGATTTACACGTGAGTAAATCTCCACATATAAATTTACCTTTGAGAATAGGACCCATTATTGGAAATGATGGGTTGGAATCTTGAGACAGGCCTGAAACTAATGCTCCTTAGAGTGGTGTGTGATATGAAGCAAACAAGGTACACAAATGCAACAATTTTGTTGCAATGGCGACAGCCAAAAGAGACCTCGGAAGATGAAGGAGCCCACTACTCGGGCATTGTGGCTTTGATGTATTGAGAGAAGACCACAGAAAAAGCAACATTGCCAGGTCCTTTCCTCAAAAGCATGGGAAGTTTGGGGAAGATGGAATGAATATTTTAACATCCGGATGGTAGGGCAGTAAGTTTAACACTAGCCATAGGAAGGTTTGAACTCAGGGGCCCAGATTTACTAAGATTGTGTGCAGCCCCAACACAAAATCTATATTTTGATTTAAAAGGCACGCAAAGCCTGATTTGCATGGCTTTTAAAAAAAAAAAAGTAATCCAATGCAGCACATAATTACCTTGACATTACACATTCAACATTATATGGGTGATGGGTATTCTCGTGCATCCACTCATTAATTTTGACGCAATCCCATATTTACAACATCTTGTAAACATGGGTTTGCGTCAAAATGTTATGCCTACATGAGGCCGGTGCAACGAGAAGAAATATCTTTTTTTCCTAGTTACTTCCTCTTTGCATTAATGCTGCATTCTGCAGCACACATACAGAGAGGAATAAGCCTCAAAGGACAGTTTATGCGCAGGAAAGGATACCTTCCTGCACAAACTCTATATTGACCTTAGCGCAGGAGCCCTGGCGCAAGGGAGCCTGTGTTGGCATTAGGCAGCTCAAGGTGCACCAGTGCAAGGAGAGAGCAGAAGTGCACCATATCTTTGTATATATGGCACAGTTCTGCTCTCTCCCTTTCACGCAATGCAGCTCAGCATGTTCCCTTTCTGCGCTGCAATACGTAAAATATTAGTAAATCCGACCCAGGGTTTTCACTTGCCATGTGAAAGCCACCAGACTATAAAAAAACAGGCCCACAAACAGCCATAAAAACAGCCCACACATTGACCTGTCAGACCAGCCGATCTGGCACTGCCTGATTGCCCTGTAGGCCAGTCCAACCCTGGGACCAGTAGTTCTTGTGAATTCTCTCCACTGGTGTTATGTTTCAGAAAACAGCCAGGACTTTATAGCCCTTCTAAATTCTAGGTGTGTATGTTTAGGGGATTTATAAAGCGCAACAGCTACTCAAAGAGTGTCCCGGTGCTATAGTAGGCACAAATCCTTGAAGTCATGAAGTTAAAACACAGAACTGAAAAGCCAAGCTTTGAGTAAACTCTTAAAGATAGAAATGTCCCTCACAGCCCACAACTGCTGTGGAAAGGCGTTCCAGTCTTTGGTGGCAAGGTGAATATAAGAGCTCCCATACCAGCATTTCCTTCTGAACTTGGGAATCACAACCAGCAGAGAGGAGCAAAGGGATCTGGGAGAAAGATAGGGAGTGGTCCTCTTAGCTAAGTATTGGGGGCCAGATTGATAGAAGGCTATATGAATAATAGTGAGTTTTTCGAAACTCACCCTCCTTTGATAGGGAGCCAATGCAGTTCTCTCAGGTGCGGGTGGATGTGCGCCCTTCTGGGCAGCTTTAACAGAAGACGCGCCGTAGCATTCTGTATCAACTGCAATCTTCTCAGGAGTTAGGCCGGTAACCCTAGATAAAGGGAGTTAGCGTAATCCAGCCTAGAAGTGATCAGTGCCTGGATTACTGTTTTCTGCTGCAGGGTGTAAGAGGAGATTGAGAAACTTTTTTAGGCTCTTTAAAAGTATGAAACAGACTCCAACAACACTCACTATCTGGGGGGGGGGGGCAAAGATGGCTGCACTGTCAAACTTCACTCCCAGGTTACGTGCCACCGTGGCAGGGTCTGGTGGAGGCAAAACCGTCATTGGGAGAGATGGGGTCCCAAATAGCAGTATTTCAGTCTTGCTGACGTTGCACTGCAAGTTGTTATTGTGCATCCAGTGAAATACTGGGACTATGCAGGCCTTAAAATTGCTCAATGCACTGGGGTCTTTTTTTATCAAGTGTGAGGAGCATTTGAGTGTTGGCGGCGTAAAAAACATTTTGTACACCGAACAATTCAACAAGGGGCGCCAAAGGAGCCATATAGACATTAAAAAGTGTGGGGCTCAATGCTGACCCTTGAGGTACCCCAAAGCCCAACGGCTTTGGTTCAGAGATGAATAGAGGCATGCACACAGATTGAAGCCTATCTGAGAGAAAGGAGCACAGCCAGGTCAGCGCTGGGCTGCTCACACAACTTTGTCCCTGAGACGCTGTAGTAATAGAGGGTGTGAAACCGCATCAAATGCTGTGAATAGATCCAGGAAAATCAGGGCTACCTGATTCCCCTGATCCACCACCAGCTTGATAGTGGAAGTGACCTCCAGCAGTGTGGTTTCAGTGCTGAATCCAGGACAGAAACCTGACTGCGAGGGATGTAACAGCTTGTTCCTTTCTAGGAAGCCCGATAGTTGCCTGTTTATACGTTTTAGGCAGCACAGATATTGGTCTGAAATTGGACAGGTTTGATTTGTCCGCAGTAGGCTTCTTTAATAGTGGAATTAGTTTGGCCTGCTTCTAGCAGCTGGGAACCGAGGCCGACTGTAAGGACAGATTTAGTAGCTGATTTAGAGTGGCAATAATTGCCACGCTGTTCGCAGCAAAGATATGGTGAGGACAGGGATCACCGCAGGAACCAGACTTACAGGACATCAGGGCCTGTGCCGATTCTTCCATGGGGATAGGAACAAACTCCAGCAGAGAGGGCTTCTTGTGAAAAGACGAAGTCACTCAATGATCCATACAATCGCTAGTGTCAGGATGTGTGAATTGTTTAACAATTTAAAATAATTCACCAGCTTTATTTTGAGCGGTGTCGTTTTGAGTTATAAGAAAATCTGCCTGAGTTTTCTTAATAGCCTGGTGGTACTCATGTAGGGCAGTCTTATAGATTACCTTGTCCTTATGACGGTACTGACGTCTCCACCCTCCTTCAAGTCTCTTACAGGTTTTACGTGGGGCTTTTAGCTCCTCATTGAACCAGGGCGCAGATTGGCATTTAGCCATTGAGTTCATGTCAGGAGATTTTAGAGGGGCAACAGTGTCAGCTGCTTGGGAGAGCCATGTGTGATTCTGCTGAGTGTCAACTTCAATGTTCCCGGCCATACACGGAGGAGATATGCTTAGAGCATTACTGAACTCCATGTGAGGAGCAGTTGTCCATCTTCTATGAGGGACATTGGTGCAAAGTCTGCGACCACGTGGTCAATACATCCCTTACCAGGAAAAATAGATCAAAACTATGGCAGACACTGAGTCTAATCCATTAGAAAGGATTGTGTCCAGCATATGGCCTGCTGCATGAGTGGGCTGGGACACAAATTGCTGCATGTTCCATGAGGACATGTTAGAGAGAAGGAACTACTTGTGAGGGTCCGAAGGGACATCCACGTGGCGATTCAGATCTCCTAAAATTGTAAAATGAGCGTATTTCAGTGTGAATTGCAAAAGAAATTCATCTAAGGAGGCTAAAAAAATTGCCTGCAGAACCAGGAGGCCAGTATACCAGCATACCTGCCAGGACTGTATTGGCAGAGAGTGTAAAGCAAAATCCCATTGACTCCGCTCCCAGGAGGTCCTTCGAGTCAAAATTAGTACAATTTAAAGTGCGTCTAAAAACAATTGCAATACCGACCTCTCCTTTGCCTTCTCTGTCGCAGTGTGATATTGCAAACCCTGCCTTTGCAACATCCGACAACCAAGCTTCAGTAAGGAAGAATATGTCAAATTTGTCTTCACTTAGAATGTCGTACATATGTTGTGTGTTTTTATGAAGAGAACATATGTTACATAAAAGTGCACATAACCCCAGTCCTTTCGAGGATTTGTGGGATGATGGGAGGCGCAGGTGTAGTTATCAGGAGGGGTGACACTTTCAGGTAGAGTAAAGGTGCAATGGAGACAGGTATAGGCAGTGGCTAGGACAGGGGACACGGGCCTACCTGGATAAAGGTGCTGCTGTTGTAACGAATGTAGCTCAGCCAAAGTGAGGAAGCGCTGCGGACCGGCTGTAGAGGAATGGGCAGCATGGCTGGTGCTGAGCATTCGGCGCTGCAAGCTACATTGCTGTGCGGCCCTGCATGAAAGGGAAAGGGCAGAATGTGCTGTATTTAACATAATACAATGAATTCCTGTCCTTTCCTTGCACTGGCGCCCTTTTGGCTGCCTAGCGCCAATCCAGGATCCTTTGCGCCGTGGTACAAGGGTGCCTGTGTTGCAGACAGGATTGTTTCTGTGCAGGAAGGGGCGCCTTCCTGCACAGAAACAATCCTCTAAACCAGCACACATAGAAAGAGGAAAACACGAGGAGAAATAAAGATATTTCTCCTCGTTACGCCTCCGAGACGTAGCATTTTGATGCATTCCCAGCTTTACCAGTGTTGGCAAATCTGGGAATGCACCAAAATCCGTCGGTGGATGTGTGGGAATGACTTGCACTGCGTTGTGTTACTTTGTATTTAAAGGAGGTAGGCGGCCTTCCGTGGCTTGATAAATCCGACGTAGGTTTTGTGTCACCTGTGCGCCCCCTTGCGTGGCGCAAGGGCAAAGCAAAACCTTCATAAATATGCCCCTTAGTGTTTTTACGGCAATATTTTTTCACAAGTGAACTTGTTCTCTGTTCTTTATGCCTTTGGACCCCTAATTGGGATATATTGGGTTTTATGTGTTTTTCTATCAATTTCTTTTATTTATTGTTAGGTGATTTTTTTTGTATTTGTGCTATAACTATCTTAATGAGGACCACAAGGTGCTAATGTAAAGTTGTACACATAAATAAATATTTAATATATATTTAATCTGTTGTACTGTGACTACCTGTGGTCACACTCTGAACGAGCCGGAGCGCAACAGAACACAACAAATATTGCTGACATGGGGCAGTGGTCAGTGTATGATCACTGACCTTTACAAATTCCTCAGACTAAAACAATTAAAAAATCTCATCATCCTTAGGAAGAGCTGGGAGGAAGACCTGGGTGTAGAACTCACAGACACAGAACAGATGGCTGCCCTCAAAAACGTCCATAAAGTTTCCAGAAACACCAGACTGTAATTCATACAATTTAATTACTTGCACTGGACTTACCTCACCCCTTTCAAATGATACAAAGGGGCACATTTACTAAACTTTCACACAACAAGGGGCAGCAAGCAAAGCTGCTGTGCTCTGTTGCGTGAAAAGGAAGGGAGCAGAAATACTAAATTTTTACAAAGATATGGAGCATTTCTGTTCTCTCCTTCTGCTGGCGCACTCAGTGCAGCCTAGCGCCACAGCAGGCACCCTTGCCAGAAAGTTTACAGCACTTGCTAATGTGTGCCCGAGAAGTCAGAGGTCCAAAGTAACATTTTACCATATGACATGGTCATGCCTGGTCATTGGCACCCTCTGTGCAGAAGTGATAATATTTCTGGCGGACTGAACCGGCAACCAATATTCACATGAACAAAAACCTGCTTACTGGGTTTAGTGCTGAGGCCTAAAGTAGACCTTATGTCGGTTCGTTGATCTAGCAGCAGCCAAAGCCAAGAGAGCTGTTGCAATTCACTGATAGTCTTCTCGCGGATAAGTAGCGGTTAAAGCTTCATAAATGGGCTTAGGACAAGGACACCGGGTATAGGCAACTGAGGTTTTGATCTAGGAGACTTACGAAGACACCGGACTGGGGTGAGCTATTGTTAGAAATTACACCGAAATCAGACAATAAAGCACCTTCGCCTGAGTGCAACCATTGTTATACTGTGAGCACTGACTTATCTTATCTGATTTTACTAACCGACCTGCCTTCTCTGTTGGTTATATCCTTGGTGTATGTTTATAAGTGGATCTTGATTGTACCATACGTCTGCAGTTTGCTAAATGCTGATACCCTCCCGATTTACTGCTAATGTTTGACTTTGTTTTGTGGTTATGTATCTCAATTTAGCTTTTCAGTCATGTAACATACACTCACTATGAAAAGTGTTCCATTCTACAATTCAGTTGTAATCTGATATGTGTAAATGGTACTTGTTATGCAAATACTCAATAAACAAATTTAAACAAATTTTGATATGTGCCAATGAGCCTGATATAATATAGTATTATGCCCCACCACATCCAAAGATCACCAGCCGCACTGAGGCATTTATACTTGATTCCAACTTGAACGTAAATACTCAAATAACCAAAGTCATGCAAACCTGCCATTAGCAAATCAGGCTTCTTAGAAGGGTCATGCCTTTTCTTTCTTTCTTTCTTTATTAGACAAAATCACGCTGGCTAGTTAATTTATTCAACTGAGATTAGATTACGGAACCTCAGTATACAGTGGTAGCCCTAACAAAATCCATTGTTCAATTACAAAGAATAAAAAAATATTTAATAAGTCATTTTCAACCTAAAGAAATTTGACTCAATGTCCCATTGCCTCCATCAACTCCACCGGCTCCCAGTACCTAAACATATCTTATTAAAATCCTGGCCATGACCCAAATTGTTTGATGGAAAAATTCAAGAAGTATTCTTTTTCCAGAACCCTTAGCTACAATTCCCAAGCACTTTTGTATTACAGTTAAAGATTTCTAGATGGGGCGGTCGTGCCTTTAGGGTAGAGGGTACCCTTCTCCAGAATAAAATTCTTACAATTATCATTAATATCCAGCACTTACTGACCTTCAGGAAAGCCATTAAAACCTGGCTTTCAACAAACCTTAACCCTTTGATCTTATCCTCTAATTGCATCAGGTGCACCTGGCGACTTCTTTGGAGTGACATTGCACTGTCAATAGATATCCCAGAAATAAATAAATAAATACTCAACACATATATTCAGTATTAATTCTGTGTGAATTAAAGTGCTTTTTCTTTTTAGAAGTAAAAACTACTGACTGGACATTGATTGTGTTAAGTGTTATTATGTACTCTGTAGAGTTTTTGTACGCTGGATAATCCAGTGTGAAGGTATGGCAGTTGTTGCTTGCCTATGTTTTCTTCAGGAAATGGGTAGGCTGGTGCTTGTAGTACTCACTGTACCGCACATTCACCCTGTGAATGAAGGGTGCCTCACTGCACCTGTGATGCACACTATGTGCGTGCACTCGCAGGGGAACTGGAGTGCCTTTGAAGTGGTGACCTGCCACTCCCATCAGTGAGGGAGAGCTGCTTCTAGAAGCGGCTGGAAAGCTGTTCAGGTGAGACCAGAGGCAGAGTACCGGAGAAGAAGGTGAGTGTCTGAGAGCACTAAAGGGTGTAAGGCAGAGACGTTTTTAGGTATGGGCAAAGTGGGCCCTGGCCCAGGGCCCCAGCCTTTCAGGGGCCCCCCTGATAGAGCCAGCTCTGTCCTTGCCCTGAGGACCTTGAATAACTCTTAACAGATCGTTTTAAATACCTTTTTCCTTTCATTTATTTTTAACGTGGGTGATGTATTGGAGTCTATTACAGACATTTGGCAGAGAAATTTGTGTTTTTCAATACCAAGCACCATCCATAAAAACTGTTTATTTCGGATCAAAACAGGAACTCAAGTATGAGAAATGATAGGGGGTCACAAAGATTATTAGCAATAATATTTGTGAGCTGCTGCTGAATTATAATATTGAAAACACATGCCACTACCCCTGAATATTAGATGTAAATACATTTAGAATTTGGACCAGTGTGCCTGTGCCATGTCAGTGACCTGGCCAAAGAGGGCATGAAAGACCTGAAGTTTAATCATAAATTCAAAGAATTTTCGAATAAGGGCCCCCAAAATACATTTGGCCCAGGGCCCCCGAAATCCTTAAGATGTCCCTGATGCAAGGGGAGGGGGATGAGGCTCCATTAACTGATGTAACTAGGGCTTGATGCAGTGCTTAATTTGTGCTGGTGGTTTCCAGTGCTCGGCACCGACACTTGATTGTGAGTACCGGCTCTAGTGACAGTCCACCAAATGTAGCCACTGTCTTTTTAAATTTGAGATGAGCACACCACCCGTGTTTATTAAGTCAATATACATTGAAAATGAATAATACCACCCTCTCATGCCATTATTATAGCTTTGCGTGGCATGAAATAGTCTGAATTGCCATACTTGTAGGAGTGCGATGGTTAGTTGTTATGTTGGTACTGTCATTGGCAGCTGGCAGGGTATGGGTGGTGCAGACTGCAGCGCCCTTTCGAGAAGGGCTCTGGTACTTCATTTTTTACAAATTAAGCACTGGTTTGATGATGACAGTAAACACAACAAGTGGTGCACATAATCTGGGGGTCAGTTATCTGTCTGCAGACCAGTATATGGGGGACGTGCCCCAGTGGTCACGCCATAAGGGTCCTCGAAAGGAAGTAAATTGACAGCCTGTGTCATTAATGCCTCACCCAATGATTGGGCAGCCCCATTAGAGAAAGCAGACCGCCAAGGCTCCCACCTGGATAAAGAGCACTACGCTTAAGTAGGATTGCTGCAGCTTTGCTTTAAGAGTAAGACTTGTTCATTGTTAGATAAGTGCACAGTGTGGCTTCAGCCACATCTTTATGAAAAACACGAGGGTACCCACTAATGCTCTTATGGGGGAAAAGAAAAATACCAAAAATGCAGATCACAAAATGACTAGCAGTTCACAGTTCCAGAAGCGCGATTCTCCTCTCATAAATTAGTAGTCACACACTACTGGCAGCTTTTACGTCCCTCACAGACCAGGAGCCACACACTGCCAATAGTATTCTTCCACCCTTCACAAACTCGCACTTGTGTGCTACTGATAGTGCTCTGACACCCCTCATAAAGCAGCAGTCTCACACCACCACCAGGACTCACACCTTTTAGAGACTAGGGGGCATATTTACAAGAGGATTGCGCAACCAGAGAATCACTTTTTACGACTCGACGGTGGCGCAATGCGCTTCTCCATATTTACAAAGCAGCGCTAAGCCACTTTGCGTGGCTTAATGCTGCCTTGTAAATATTGTGTCCTTTGATACAGTTTTCTGCGTCAAAAGGCCGTGCAATGGGTGTTGCTGTGGGCGTTCCCATGCAACATCCACTGCTTTTTGACACTGCCCCAGATGTAGATGAAATGGTAAATCTGAGGCAGCTCCAAAAACTGACTCCATTGAAAGGCTGGCGTTAGAATAGCGCAATCAGGAGAAATACTTTTATTTCTCCTCGTTTTTTGCTCATCCTATGTGTGCTGCAGAATGCAGCACACATAAAAGGAGCAAAGCACCATTAAAGATTGTTTATGTGCAGGAAGGTGTCTCTTCCTGCACAGAAACAATCATCCTGCAATGCAGGCACCCTTGCACTAGGCAGCTTTTTCAGCTCTAGCGCAAGGGAAAACACAGGAGTGCACTGTATTTGTGTTAAAATGACGCATCCCAGCGTTTTTTAAATGACGCCGCACGGCTCTTCTGAATTGCTTGCAGTGCCGCGCTGCCTCATTTCTTTGTACATATGTCCCCTAGAAGTCACACACTACCAAAAGCACTCTCACAACATTCACACACTAACAGTTACTTACTACTGACCACAGTTCTGCAGGCCTCAAAGACGAGCAGTTGCACTTGAACATGACTGCATGAATGAAAGCATCTAGGGTCATTCCTTTGTAGGCTAGACCTTTATGGGTTGCCAATGCTTGTTTGATCCGTGTGCCAACAGTGCCTTCAGCACAAAAAGGCGATTTATTCTGTATTTTCACTTTTTATAAAAGGATTTTGCTAACCCACTCATTCACACATTCATGCAAAACACTAATGCACTCACTCAACCCCTCACTCAACAGGTTAAAGCAGTGTTAGAAAAAGCTGTTGTGCCACTACAACGTGTGCAATAATGTGCGCTGCTCGAAAACAGGGTCAGGGACATCTCAAGTACTTTCGGGGCCATGGGCCAAAGTTATTTTGGGGGCCCTTGTCCGGAAAAGCTTTGAATTTATGATCCAATTTCACCTCTTTCGTGCTGTCTTTGGCCAGGTCACTGACAGTGCACAGGCACACTCGTCCAAATTCTTAATGTGTTTACATCTAATATTCAGGGATAGTGATGATGTGTTGTTTTTGAATATTTTAACACAGCAGAAGCTCACTAATATTACTGCTAATAATCTCTTTGACGCCCTCCCATTTCACGTAGGTGAGGTCCTGTTATGATCTAAAAGAAACCTTTTTTATGGATGTTGTATGAAACATAAACACATTTCTTTGCAAAATGTCTGTAATAGATTCTCACACATAACCCACATTAAAAATAGATGAAAGGAAAACTGTATTTAAAACAATCTCTTTAAGAATTATTAAAGGACCTCGGGGCAAGACTCTCTGCAGAACAGAGGTGGCTCTATGGGGGCCCACTTTGACCATGCCTTAAAACGTCTCTGAACACGGCTGTGGCTTGTAGAGCCAGTTTCCATGCACTTGACAGATATTCAAGCAATTGTGCGAGAAGATCTTGATTTCAAATTTACATCAAGAAATTAAAAATGTGAAGCCATATTGTACAGATGAGAGGGAGCCAAGTCGCTTGAAGGAATGCATACATGAGGACCTTGATCTTGTAATACTTTATTGCATAAGTTGAAGGCTGATAGTCCTGATGTCTGCATAGGCTCTCAGAAAATTGATGCTATCGTGTTGAAGCTGTTGGGGTTCTGCAAGCCTGTCCATGATCCACCCTGCCTCCCGCTGCTAAAGCCTGCAGCTTAGGAAGAGCTCCTGCCTCAGTGCACGTGTGTATTCAAGACACTCTCCGATGTACAGTAAGCCAAGCATTAGCAATTGGCAGTGAACCAGAGGCAGAGCAATGACGACAGATATCCATACTCGTTAATCATTACTCATCTGGTTTCAATAGTTACTAGCCTGGTTCAGTTAAGTTAACAATGAAATTGAATGAGTAGTCCCTGGATGTTCGGTCTCAGCAGGACACAAAAACACTCCTCGCTCATAGGTAATTATGCTGCAGTAGAAGATCAAATTATGCAGCACGGTAGACTAACATACATTATGTGTCACTGTGCAACACAGTTTTCTATTTCACCATTTTAAAACATGTTAATACTGTGTGGGAAAAAGATTCGCCTCATTAGTAGCAGTTTAATACCTGAATACATCCGTCAGCAACTAAAAGATGACCAGTTACCCTCTGCAAAGTGTCTGCGATTGCTCAGCACCAGGTGTGTTTTTAGGTAACGTGTCCCACTCTTCAATCACATTTGGGTTTTCACTCTGTGGTTCTTCTTCTGCTCAGACCTTTGTTCTAATTTCTCCCCTTCTTGTGCTTGCTATTTAGTTTTACATTTAATTCCCTTTTCTATCTATACTTTTGTGATTTTTCACTTTTTGCACTTCCACATCTTTAACCACTTGCCAGTCTGTCTTTATCAAGCTTCACCCTCCTAACACTCAACTGCTTTTATTCTGCAGCACATGCTACTTAAGCTAGTTCTAGGCATCATTCATCTTAACTAGTGGCACTTCATTTCTGAAGGGAGTTGTCTTCCACTACTCCTATCTAGGGGTGCATGTCCTGCTCTCTGATTATTAAATCACAGCTTGAAGAGCAGCCAATCACTTATCAATTCCTTGATGCAGAAAGGTACCCTTGAGAATGGTAACCTTTATTGTCCTTGCATCTCAACTCTGGAACTAGTTAGCCAAATTGCTTTTACCGAGTCCCTGAGAACTTATCTTGATAGGTGCTGCTGGTGATGTCTCGGTGTCCCAGTCCTAGCACTAAGGAACCTTAGAGTGCAAGTGTGCTGATAAATATTCTCATTCGTTTATTTGTTCATTCACCTGTTGTAATGAGTGAGCCTGCAAACATGATATGCTCATCTAAATTCAAATGTATTACTATCGACAACTTTTTTTTGTAGTGTATTTTTATTCATTGTTCAGCGTAAAGAGAATAGTGTCTGTCACACTGGGAAATGCAAAGTTCCTTGGCGCCTCTATACAAGGAGGCTTCTTCCATAAGTGCACCCGGACAAAGTTTGTGTCAGAATATTGCCTTGGGGCAAATTCTCTGTGGCTGTTTGGCTGGTACTAGATTCGCTTGCAACAACAAATGCCCACGTTTAGGGAGCTTCTTCCCTGAGAACCAGGCACAGAAAAGAGAGAACTGTTGTCATACTCTAGCTGCAGCTGCTTGTGACCTAGCAGACATTACTGGCTGATGCAACTCTTTGAGGAGTCGGGTTTGATCTTTGCTCTTGGCTTTAAATCACAATTCTTAGGTAAGGTCCTTGAATGTATACTTGACAGCAGGGATTTTTGTATGCCACCACAGAAAAGGTCTAAAACAGAGTAAGACTGAGAAATCATAGTTTCTAAACTTGTTTTTTGATCTGCCCAGTGGTTAATTTACAAGAGACAAGTGCAGGACCCAGAGTTTTTCTTAGGAGCCTGCTACAGGTGCTACTAAAGCTGTGATTGCTTCCATCTTTCTACACTTCCTGTCACTTTAGCTCACTCTTGCAGTTTCTTTTTCATCCCTTCTTTCTGCCTTTCTCACTGTTTTCTTATTCTCATCCTCCTTCTTCCCCCATTTTTATCTCCTTTGCTCTGGGTCAAAGTCTGATGATGAATAACACGTTCCTGTGCCCAAAAATGAGTGTGGATGCCCACCACAATCGACACAAATTAAGCACTGCACAGTGCTGTAGGGAAACATTAAGAGGGTTAATAATGTCAAGTGTTGCTGGTAGAGGGGTTACCCTTCAGCCAGAAAAGTGGTGTTGTCTGTTTGAGAGTTCCCTAGCCCATTGGTGGTTGTCTGTGTGCCATGCAAAGGATAGAATTCATAGCATAAAATTGTAAAACATTGATCCAAAATCAAGATATAGATTGAAAAGTATAGGCATTAATCTTCCTTTCATGATGATTAAGCAATACAATGAACTGAACAACGTCCTTTAAATTGCACTCACATCCTTCACCTCCACTATTAGTACAAACACAGAGCAATCCGATTTCTACCACTATACTTTCCAAACCTGCAATAATCTACAAACTGCTCAGAATGCCCAATTGTGGCAGAGCTACATCTAAAAACGAGTTTTTGTGAGAATCGGAACTACAATTTACATGGCCAATCTCAGTCTGGGACAAAATATGCAAATATATGGGCAAAGTTACATTGCACAGCTCATTCTGCGAGCCTAACGCAAACTTTCTTTTTCTTCTACAATAGAATATTGTATACTCCAATACACTTATTTAAACTCAAGCTCCTTAAACAAGATTCTTATTGGTGTCGTAACTCTCATTCAGGTTCACATATAAATATGTTTTTTCTATGCCCAGCTGGGTCTGATTTCTAGGCTCAGTTGTGGACGAGAACTGAGGTTATTGCTGATGTTTCCATACCTTTTCACTGGATGAGCTGATTTTAGGTCGACTACATTGTATATAGTCACATAATAGGATGCTTGATAAATTAGTAGATCTTCTAATAGCAACTGCTTTGCCGGTTATAACTTCCAACTGGAAGTCTACAGACAATATTACCATTCAACATTGGTGGAATTTAGTATGCCATAGCCACAGATTGAATAGATATAATTTATACTCTCTTCAATTAAATGTTGAAAGTGATAAATTGTGGTTACCATTACCAATTACTTGTCTCATAATGCTGTTATTAATGCTTCCTTGATTTACAGAAAATAGTTGCATATGTCACGAATAGCAGTTCTTATATTTTCTTATTTTTGTTTATTCTCCATTGTTTATAGCATATTTTGTTATATTGTATATTATGTTATATGTTTTGCTCTTTATTTATTCTCCACTCTATTTGTCGCCCTTTATAGTCTTCTTTTTCTTTACCTTTACTTTTCTCCATTCTCTTTCTTTCTTCTCTTTTCTATTTACGTACTTCTCTTCCATATTCATCTCTGCAATTTACTCATTCTTTGCTTTACTAAATTGAGAAATTGTTATCTCTTATTATATGTTCATAATTATAAGAACCTATTTTGCGGATTGGCAATTTGTATCTTGAACTTTTTTCTTCAATAAACAGATTAAAAGTATCGGCATTTCTACGCCTTAGCATCTATTCTCCTGGAGGTAATTGTCAGGGACACATTGACCATGCTTCCTAGCCACAAACATCAGCCATTATATCCCCGTAAAATATAATTATTCGAATCACAATGAGACTGACTAAACATCCACATTCTCGTTATTTCTTTAAACAATAACGTGGAGTGATTGGTTTACACTTCAGCCTTGAGTCTCTTCGAAGACTGTTTGTGGGCTAGAGAAAAATGATACACTTTGTTGGAAGAAAACCTTTTTTGTAGATTCAAAGCTGTCGCAGACACATTCCAGAAGGGAGGAAATTCTGGGTCTAATTTAATTTTGGTTCATTCAGTAGTGCACGCCAAGTGGTTGCTGAAAATCTTGTCCTATAATGCTGAACATAAAAAGCCGCTCATTGGGACTTTCGTGGTGAGACAACAAGTAATTTGCAAAAGTCAATTTGACAATGTCAAAAAATCTATACGTCTATATCTATATCTCCGGTCCTAACATTTGTAGTTCGTTAACTGCGGTATTCTGGGTAGTTATTAATAAAAGTGTGTATATGTGTATTAATTGTGTATGCGGTGAACTTTTAAAGTTCTAGGGTTTAAACACTCAGGCTAAATGGGAAATCGAGGCATAATGGGGCATTGTTCAGCACAGTTTACACATAAATTGACTATAAATGCTTATGCCTCACTGCCAGTTAAAAAATATAGGTAATTCCACGTGGCCCAACACTTTTGAAAATATATGTAGCAGCTTTCTTGACTTGTTCTTTCAACATATTTTTTCTCCCTTTTCCAAGTAGCTTTTCCTTCCCATGCTAACACTAAGAACCTACTTGGACGGGCAAGGTGGGAACATTAAAAGATTCACTGTTCACACAATCTCTGGATGTAGACAGCAGAGGTTGACTTGTTTTAAAATTTCACTCAGTAGCGCTACCACTCAGTTTACAGAGACCTCAGTTTCAGACGGCACACAGTTTGCATAAATATGTCACACTTTAGGCTCGGACAGCATTAGCGATAGTGGATTTAACAATATATATGATCAGATTATAACTGCCAAAGCAACACGTGTCTTCGGGCACCAGAACCAACATCAGTGATAAGTCTACTTAACTTAGCATTAATTATCAATCTGATGTTAGCTCCTAAGTCCTAACGTATTTTAGAAAAGAAGTTATTTTGTCAATTTCTAAAACAAAAAAAATGTTTCTATTAACGGAAAAATGTGTGCTAATTTCGTGAAAAAAACACTAGTTGTATCGCAAAATACCAGCTTTGCATTTGTTGTTCATACGTGTTTGTCAAACGTGAGCTTGTCATTTTTATTAAGTACTCACATATACTCCTACCACACATTGACACATTTAGCCATACATGCCTATGTTTAAATAGCACTTGTCAGGTATTTCCATCATTATGGAAGAGATGGCCACAGGTATGCCAGGAATGTCTTCGATATGTCAAGGATTAGCACCTGTTAAGCCAGGACCTGCATCCTTTAAGTTTTACCAGGACCAGCAACAGTACCAAGGAAGGTCAATATTTTACTGAGGCAGGCATTAAACCAGGGGCAGGCTACATCATATACATTGAATGCCCTCACTATGTAAATAAAGAACTCCATCATACTAGGACCAAAATTCTGCCAGGTTTGGGCCCCATCGTGCCAGAGACGCTTCCTGTGTTCACTGAGCACATGTGCCCACAACAGCCCAAAGCGGGGCATCGTTATGCCATGGCCAACATTATTCCATGGGTGAGCTTTATCTTGAAAATAAATCCCACTATATGGCAAGATGGACTACCATTATCTCAGGGCATGCATTATGGCAGAGGTGGGCCTCATATAATATCACAATAGGCCCGGAATTACTACCATTACACCAGGTCAAGGAATATTGCAGTGGCACATACCATTGTGCTAGAATGGCCAGCATCTGCCAAGATTTACCACAATTAGGCCAGGGCAAGCACTATGCCAGGGGTATACACCACAGTGCCAAGAATAGTGACAGTGCCAGGAATTGCCACCACTATGTCACAACCATGATTATGCCAGTGGTGAGCTTCTTAGAGCCAAGAATGCCCACAATGTTCCAAGAATTACCATCATTATGCAAGGGCAAGCATTATACAATGGGTTCATACCAACTGTCCATGACAAGCAACAATAGGACACGAAATACCACAATTATACCACAGCAAGTATTATGGTCAGAGTGGGAACCATGATGCCAAGTACCGTTACAGTATGTCGAATATTACCACCAGTACACCAGAAATAGCCTTATGAAAGAAGCGGGAATCACATGCATCATTTTGACAAACATGGCCACAAAGCCACGCAGTACTATCATTATGCTACAGCCAGCATTATGCCATGGGTAGGCCATATCAGACCAGAGATGGCTTGAGAGTTTTGAGATGCTAAGGGTCAGGCGTGAATCCACCAGAGAGGAAAACCACAGCATTGAAACTAGGTACACACACATTCTTAGCTTCTCAGCCACGAAATACATACACATACATGTACCTACACACACCAGCAATTAAAGCTTTTTTTAAATGTATGTGCCTTCTCTTGCTGCTCCCCCTTGATCCTGTACTTGCACAGATCCACTCAGTGTTCACTCATCATCCTTAAGCTCCATCTCTTACTTTACCTTTTCCTCATTTTATTGTTAGTAATTGTGGGGGTCAGTGATGCACAGATCCCACCCAAAAATCGTATCAGTATTTCTAGAGACAAGCACAGAGTTGTCAATGATACCACAAGAGGTAAGTGAGCCCAAGATTGCTAATAAGATTACAAGTGATAAGAAGGACAATAAGGCCTCAAGACACATAGGGAGTTTGGACCAATGCCTCAAGAGGTAAAGTTGAAAAGCCAAGCTGCTTGCTATGACCCTCACCCTTCTTCCCTCCTTTGACTGTGGGGCTCTTTCCCACACAACTGCCTGTACTCCGGCGTTTGACAGTGGCAGGAATTACCACCACTACGTTACAACCATGCTCATGCCAGTGGTGGGTGGGTTTGAACACACTGACAAGCACTGGAAGACCTGTGGAAACAAAGGCAATTACGGGCAAACTAGCAGAGGCATAGAATCAGTTAGTACTACTTCACAGTCTCTTACTCCTTATTCTGAATTTAAAACAACAGAAGGTTATTTTATGCATTGTGAAAAGCCTTATTATGCACACTCACTATTGCTTCTGAAAAGAGTCTGACACTAACCCTTTATCAACTGTCTCATCTTCTTTTTTTCATTACTTTGCCCACCTAATGTGCATGTAATTATTCTAGACAGTTAGGGCCATATTTATCTTGGTTTAGACACTTTAACGTTGATTATTATTGTTTCTCAGAGTGCGCCTCTATTCCATTATTATTTATTAAAAAAGTTTTAGTTGCACACACCGTCCAGTGGCACTCATCCCCACTCCAGCTGCTAAAGTGGGGTTTCATGACGCCCCTTTGAAATATATTTGTTGCATGCAGCCCGACACTGTAAGATCCATTTAAATTGATGGATAGTTCAGCTATATGAGGCCTCTCCCAGAATATATATTTTAACATGAAGGTTAGAGCTTGTGTAGGAGGCCTCTGTTGCAATGATAGTTGGCGGGGGTATGCCCAGACGTGGGTCCCTTGCTCACTTTGCCACTGGATTCAAGCAAGCCTGGCTGATGACGGCTGGAATGCCAGAAACCGGTCCTAGGATGCTTGTTTCCGGTCCAGGGAAGACATGGCTTGGCAGTTCGGGCTGGACTGTTCCCATGAGGCACAGGGTCAGACTGATTTGCATATGGCCATGTCTGAACTGGGGTGGTGGAGTGAGCTAAAGAATGATGATGGATTAAACCCAGATCAGTTGACTGGGGGTGAGTGTTTGATTGGCTCAAACGTTCCGTCCATCATCCCCTTTTGTATCGCTTTGTTCGCCCTAAGTTGGCGGGGGTATGCCCAGACGTGGGTCCCTTGCTCACTTTGCCACTGGATTCAAGCAAGCCTGGCTGATGACGGCTGGAATGCCAGAAACCGGTCCTAGGATGCTTGTTTCCGGTCCAGGGAAGACATGGCTTGGCAGTTCGGGCTGGACTGTTCCCATGAGGCACAGGGTCAGACTGATTTGCATATGGCCATGTCTGAACTGGGGTGGTGGAGTGAGCTAAAGAATGATGATGGATTAAACCCAGATCAGTTGACTGGGGGTGAGTGTTTGATTGGCTCAAACGTTCCGTCCATCATCCCCTTTTGTATCGCTTTGTTCGCCCTAAGTTGGCGGGGGTATGCCCAGACGTGGGTCCCTTGCTCACTTTGCCACTGGATTCAAGCAAGCCTGGCTGATGACGGCTGGAATGCCAGAAACCGGTCCTAGGATGCTTGTTTCCGGTCCAGGGAAGACATGGCTTGGCAGTTCGGGCTGGACTGTTCCCATGAGGCACAGGGTCAGACTGATTTGCATATGGCCATGTCTGAACTGGGGTGGTGGAGTGAGCTAAAGAATGATGATGGATTAAACCCAGATCAGTTGACTGGGGGTGAGTGTTTGATTGGCTCAAACGTTCCGTCCATCATCCCCTTTTGTATCGCTTTGTTCGCCCTAAGTTGGCGGGGTATGCCCAGACGTGGGTCCCTTGCTCACTTTGCCACTGGATTCAAGCAAGCCTGGCTGATGACGGCTGGAATGCCAGAAACCGGTCCTAGGATGCTTGTTTCCGGTCCAGGGAAGACATGGCTTGGCAGTTCGGGCTGGACTGTTCCCATGAGGCACAGGGTCAGACTGATTTGCATATGGCCATGTCTGAACTGGGGTGGTGGAGTGAGCTAAAGAATGATGATGGATTAAACCCAGATCAGTTGACTGGGGGTGAGTGTTTGATTGGCTCAAACGTTCCGTCCATCATCCCCTTTTGTATCGCTTTGTTCGCCCTAAGTTGGCGGGGTATGCCCAGACGTGGGTCCCTTGCTCACTTTGCCACTGGATTCAAGCAAGCCTGGCTGATGACGGCTGGAATGCCAGAAACCAGTCCTAGGATGCTTGTTTCCGGTCCAGGGAAGACATGGCTTGGCAGTTCGGGCTGGACTGTTCCCATGAGGCACAGGGTCAGACTGATTTGCATATGGCCATGTCTGAACTGGGGTGGTGGAGTGAGCTAAAGAATGATGATGGATTAAACCCAGATCAGTTGACTGGGGGTGAGTGTTTGATTGGCTCAAACGTTCCGTCCATCATCCCCTTTTGTATCGCTTTGTTCGCCCTAAGTTGGCGGGGGTATGCCCAGACGTGGGTCCCTTGCTCACTTTGCCACTGGATTCAAGCAAGCCTGGCTGATGACGGCTGGAATGCCAGAAACCGGTCCTAGGATGCTTGTTTCTGGTCCAGGGAAGACATGGCTTGGCAGTTCGGGCTGGACTGTTCCCATGAGGCACAGGGTCAGACTGATTTGCATATGGCCATGTCTGAACTGGGGTGGTGGAGTGAGCTAAAGAATGATGATAGATTAAACCCAGATCAGTTGACTGGGGGTGAGTGTTTGATTGGCTCAAACGTTCCGTCCATCATCCCCTTTTGTATCGCTTTGTTCGCCCTAAGTTGGCGGGGGTATGCCCAGACGTGGGTCCCTTGCTCACTTTGCCACTGGATTCAAGCAAGCCTGGCTGATGACGGCTGGAATGCCAGAAACCGGTCCTAGGATGCTTGTTTCCGGTCCAGGGAAGACATGGCTTGGCAGTTCGGGCTGGACTGTTCCCATGAGGCACAGGGTCAGACTGATTTGCATATGGCCATGTCTGAACTGGGGTGGTGGAGTGAGCTAAAGAATGATGATGGATTAAACCCAGATCAGTTGACTGGGGGTGAGTGTTTGATTGGCTCAAACGTTCCGTCCATCATCCCCTTTTGTATCGCTTTGTTCGCCCTAAGTTGGCGGGGGTATGCCCAGACGTGGGTCCCTTGCTCACTTTGCCACTGGATTCAAGCAAGCCTGGCTGATGACGGCTGGAATGCCAGAAACCGGTCCTAGGATGCTTGTTTCCGGTCCAGGGAAGACATGGCTTGGCAGTTCGGGCTGGACTGTTCCCATGAGGCACAGGGTCAGACTGATTTGCATATGGCCATGTCTGAACTGGGGTGGTGGAGTGAGCTAAAGAATGATGATGGATTAAACCCAGATCAGTTGACTGGGGGTGAGTGTTTGATTGGCTCAAACGTTCCGTCCATCATCCCCTTTTGTATCGCTTTGTTCGCCCTAAGTTGGCGGGGGTATGCCCAGACGTGGGTCCCTTGCTCACTTTGCCACTGGATTCAAGCAAGCCTGGCTGATGACGGCTGGAATGCCAGAAACCGGTCCTAGGATGCTTGTTTCCGGTCCAGGGAAGACATGGCTTGGCAGTTCGGGCTGGACTGTTCCCATGAGGCACAGGGTCAGACTGATTTGCATATGGCCATGTCTGAACTGGGGTGGTGGAGTGAGCTAAAGAATGATGATGGATTAAACCCAGATCAGTTGACTGGGGGTGAGTGTTTGATTGGCTCAAACGTTCCGTCCATCATCCCCCCCTTTTGTATCGCAGAGCACATTTAGGCAACTATACTGGAGAAATGTTTTGAGTATTCAGTCTATAAAGTTCATAAGATATATAATTACCATAAAATGTTCTGGAAAAAGCTGCAATGTATGCAGCATTTTTCTAAAATGAATCTACTGAAACAGTAATACTAAATGTCTGCCATTTGGTCCCTTTTTTGGTTGCTGTGAGCTGCCATTTTAGCGTAGCGCAAGTGTAAAACAAGCATTGGCATAGCCAATAGGTCTCGCCTTGGGGACCTTATAAGTGTTTAGCCATGCAACGGTCGATGTTGTTGCACCAAGGATATTGTGCTGCATAACTAAATACTTATAAGGTCCCAAAAGCGAGACCTATTGGCTATGCCAATGCTTGTTTAAAAAGGATTTTGCTAACCCACTCATTCACACATTCATGCAAAAAACTAATGCACTCACTCAACCCCTCACTCAACAGGTTAAAGCAGTGTTAGAAAAAGCTGTTGTGCCACTACAACGTGTGCAATAATGTGCGCTGCTCGAAAACAGGGTCAGGGACATCTCAAGTACTTTCGGGGCCATGGGCCAAAGTTATTTTGGGGGCCCTTGTCCGGAAAAGCTTTGAATTTATGATCCAATTTCACCTCTTTCGTGCTCTTTGGCCAGGTCACTGACAGTGCACAGGCACACTCGTCCAAATTCTTAATGTGTTTACATCTAATATTCAGGGATTGTGATGATGTGTGTTTTTTTAATATTTTAACACAGCAGAAGCTCACTAATATTACTGCTAATAATCTCTTTGACGCCCTCCCATTTCACGTAGGTGAGGTCCTGTTATGATCTAAAAGAAACCTTTTTTATGGATGTTGTATGAAACATAAACACAACATTTCTTTGCAAAATGTCTGTAATAGACTCTCACACATAACCCACATTAAAAATAGATGAAAGGAAAACTGTATTTAAAACAATCTCTTTACGAATTATTAAAGGACCTCGGGCCAAGACTCTTTGCAGAACAGAGGTGGCTCTATGGGGGCCCACTTTGGCCATGCCTTAAAACGTCTCTGAACACGGCTGTGGCTTGTAGAGCCAGTTTCCATGCACTTGACAGATATTCAAGCAATTGTGCGAGAAGATCTTGATTTCAAATTTACGTCAAGAAATTAAAAATGTGAGGCCATATTGTACAGATGAGAGGGAGCCAAGTCGCTTGAAGGAATGCATACATGAGGACCTTGATCTTGTAATACTTTATTGCATAAGTTGAAGGCTGATAGTCCTGATGTCTGCATAGGCTCTCAGAAAATTGATGCTATCGTGTTGAAGCTGTTGGGGTTCTGCAAGCCTGTCCATGATCCACCCTGCCTTCCGCTGCTAAAGCCTGCAGCTTAGGAAGAGCTCCTGCCTCAGTGCACGTGTGTATTCAAGACACTCTCCGATGTACAGTAAGCCAAGCATTAGCAATTGGCAGTGAACCAGAGGCAGAGCAATGACGACAGATATCCATACTCGTTAATCATTACTCATCTGGTTTCAATAGTTACTAGCCTGGTTCAGTTAAGTTAACAATGAAATTGAATGAGTAGTCCCTGGATGTTCGGTCTCAGCAGGACACAAAAACACTCCTCGCTCATAGGTAATTATGCTGCAGTAGAAGATCAAATTATGCAGCACGGTAGACTAACATACATTATGTGTCACTGTGCAACACAGTTTTCTATTTCACCATTTTAAAACATGTTAATACTGTGTGGGAAAAGATTCGCCTCATTAGTAGCAGTTTAATACCTGAATACATCCGTCAGCAACTAAAAGATGACCAGTTACCCTCTGCAAAGTGTCTGCGATTGCTCAGCACCAGGTGTGTTTTTAGGTAACGTGTCCCACTCTTCAATCACATTTGGGTTTTCACTCTGTGGTTCTTTTTCTGCTCAGACCTTTGTTCTAATTTCTCCCCTTCTTGTGCTTGCTATTTAGTTTTACATTTAATTCCCTTTTCTATCTATACTTTTGTGATTTTTCACTTTTTGCACTTCTACATCTTTAACCACTTGCCAGTCTGTCTTTATCAAGCTTCACCCTCCTAACACTCAACTGCTTTTATTCTGCAGCACATGCTACTTAAGCTAGTTCTAGGCATCATTCATCTTAACTAGTGGCACTTCATTTCTGAAGGGAGTTGTCTTCCACTACTCCTATCTAGGGGTGCATGTCCTGCTCTCTGATTATTAAATCACAGCTTGAAGAGCAGCCAATCACTTATCAATTCCTTGATGCAGAAAGGTACCCTTGAGAATGGTAACCTTTATTGTCCTTGCATCTCAACTCTGGAACTAGTTAGCCAAATTGCTTTTACCGAGTCCCTGAGAACTTATCTTGATAGGTGCTGCTGGTGATGTCTCGGTGTCCCAGTCCTAGCACTAAGGAACCTTAGAGTGCAAGTGTGCTGATAAATATTCTCATTCGTTTATTTGTTCATTCACCTGTTGTAATGAGTGAGCCTGCAAACATGATATGCTCATCTAAATTCAAATGTATTACTATCGACAACTTTTTTTTTGTAGTGTATTTTTATTCATTGTTCAGCGTAAAGAGAATAGTGTCTGTCACACTGGGAAATGCAAAGTTCCTTGGCGCCTCTATACAAGGAGGCTTCTTCCATAAGTGCACCCGGACAAAGTTTGTGTCAGAATATTGCCTTGGGGCAAATTCTCTGTGGCTGTTTGGCTGGTACTAGATTCGCTTGCAACAACAAATGCCCACGTTTAGGGAGCTTCTTCCCTGAGAACCAGGCACAGAAAAAGAGAGAACTGTTGTCATACTCTAGCTGCAGCTGCTTGTGACCTAGCAGACATTACTGGCTGATGCAACTCTTTGAGGAGTCGGGTTTGATCTTTGCTCTTGGCTTTAAATCACAATTCTTAGGTAAGGTCCTTGAATGTATACTTGACAGCAGGGATTTTTGTATGCCACCACAGAAAGGGTCTAAAACAGAGTAAGACTGAGAAATCATAGTTTCTAAACTTGTTTTTTGATCTGCCCAGTGGTTAATTTACAAGAGACAAGTGCAGGACCCAGAGTTTTTCTTAGGAGCCTGCTACAGGTGCTACTAAAGCTGTGATTGCTCCCATCTTTCTACACTTCCTGTCACTTTAGCTGGGAAACACCCATTACAACGATGGTCTTTTCACGCGCTGCCATCGCAACGCGACTTTCACATCGCAGGAGGCTTTAAAGCGCGTGCCTTTACAACGCATTCCCATTCACATCGCTAACAATGACAACGCGTGGTAACATCGCAGGAGACTTGAAACTTGAAATCGATGGACAAAGAGCACTATGTAAATATTTCTCTTTACAGTCCATTTTTAATTTCCACTGGTTTCTGCGGTTACGTCGCCGCGCAGACGTTACTCACGTTGTTCCGGGACTGAGAGCAGGTGGAAGGCAGACCTCCATGGTGAAGGTAAGAACGTCAAATTTCCGATTACAATTAAGGAATGATGTAATGTATATTAAGGCTTTTCCTGTCTGAGAGGAGGGGAGGGGAGGGGGGGCATCGGTTGATGTAATGTATATTAAGGCTTTTCCTTCGGTTTTTAGGAACGAAATGAATAAAGATTACTTGGGGAAAAAGACGCATTTCGGACGTTACTCACGTTGTTCCGTGATTACCTATTACAATTAAGGAATGATGTAATGTATATTAAGGCTTTTCCTGTCTGAGGGAGGGGAGGGGGGCATCGGTTTTTAGGAACTAAATGAATAAAGATTACTTGGGAAAAAAGACGCATTTCGGGGGTGCTAGGGACGGAATGAAGAAAGATTATTTGGGGAAAAAAACAGTTAAATTATTGTGAAAGCGGCAGCACATTGTTTCAACCCTCGTAGTTGGGAAATCAAACAAAATGCCAAGGTCATTTGGAATAGTTACTCATTTTTTTAAAAGAATAATCCTTTATTGATAAGAGTATGGTTGTATCCACATTCATGACGATAAAAGTCGAACTAAAAGTTAACATTGAACTAAAAGTTAACATTACAAAAACTGTGACAATATATGACAGCATCTCAACAGCACTTCCATGAGACAAGAGTTTACAGACTCTTTAAACATGAAAAAGGTATATTGCAATAACGAATTTGTCTTTCCAAAAGGTTCTTTACTAGCACATTATATGTTCACAACCAACAGTTCCTTCAACTTAAAGGGCATTTTGCAAGACATAACATTTTAGAAGTGGGCTGCAATTGTCAGTTGGATCAATGTTTGTGTTCCTACAGGGACATAAGAAGAGGGCTTTTTCCTGAAGTGCCCACCTGATCAGTTTCTGCTGGACCATGATTCGTGGCCTTTTTCTATTAAAGTGTGGGAAAATTGCCTACGTCCTGTCACTTGTGCACCGTGATTACTGATTGGTGCTTTACTTTTTCGTGGCCTTTTCTATTAAAGTGTGGGAAAATTGCTGTTTGCCTTATTTAATTTTTGTTCTTTCCGGTTAAGTTTGATTATTGGAGTGTGATTTGTATTCTGCTGTGTTTTTTTACTGTTTAACTCATTCAGTACTTATAAATGCTTTACACATTTTCTCAATATTCCACTTCTTTGTCCCGGGTCCAAGGGGGAAGGTCTAGTCCTTCAGGTCTCCTCACAGATCTCAAACAGGAGGTGCAGTCTTTTTATGTTCTTCCACAAGTTTTACAATTATTCGGAGTAAGGTGTATTGGAGTGCCACGTCTAGATTTTGGTTCCCCAGTGCTGCCCTGACGGTCGGCCTGAAATCACACCTACGTCCTGTCACTTGTGCACCGTGATTACTAATTGGTGCTTACATCAAGTTAGCAAAATACACTTTTGGCTACGCAATAAATAGCACAACCGGCAGTACAGGGAATGTACACTTGTTACACTGACAATGTATATAAATTTAAAACATTGTTATAATGCAGGCACAATTAAACGTTTGATTACATATTATTACTACATATGTTATATTTATCGGTTAATTACTTACAAGCTTTACTGCCGGAGAGATTGCTCACGATTTTTCCACCTTTAAAAACGCAGACTTTGGAGTTCACAGCCTGTAAAAATGTACAAATAAGTACTTTAAGTTCGTTTACTGCAACAGGGCACTTAGCTGTATAACATTACTGGGATTTAAGTTACTTACTTGGAGTCCGAACGTAAGCACAACGCGTCTGGTGTGCCGTGGGTACTGGTCAGAACAGGCCTGCAAATGGAGTGCGCCTCCTTTTATACCCTACTTCATATGTTGCGGAGTGGTGCAATCAGTGAAACTGTAGTAGGACTTTTGTTGTAGCGCTTGGCAAAATAGTGTCTCACTATTTTGAAAGTTTTATTCATTGTTTAAAAGTGTACAGCATGTTGGCATTTTTTCTTACAGTAACCCACATTACAACTCCTGGATTACAGACATCACGGCCCAAGGAGGTAAGAGACTCTGAAAAAAATACGTTGTAACAGGAGGCGATTTGGTGGGCTGCGTTGCAATGGCACAAAACAGCAGAGACACTACAATCGCGTGGCAACGGCATGCGCAGTAAATGCGTGCGATGTAATGCCTTTTACGATGTCACAACAGCGTGGTAATTGCTTGCGATGTTCCGGTTGGCGTTGAGTCATCATACATCCCTTTAGCTCACTCTTGCAGTTTCTTTTTCATCCCTTCTTTCTGCCTTTCTCACTGTTTTCTTATTCTCATCCTCCTTCTTCCCCCATTTTATCTCCTTTGCTCTGGGTCAAAGTATGATGATGAATAACACGTTCCTGTGCCCAAAAATGAGTGTGGATGCCCACCACAATCGACACAAATTAAGCACTGCACAGTGCTGTAGGGAAACATTAAGGAGGTTAATAATGTCAAGTGTTGCTGGTAGAGGGGTAATCCTTCAGCCAGAAAAGTGGTGTTGTCTGTTTGAGAGTTCCCTAGCCCATTGGTGGTTGTCTTTGTGCCATGCAAAGGATAGAATTCATAGCATAAAATTGTAAAACATTGCTCCAAAATCAAGATATAGATTGAAAAGTATAGGCATTAATCTTCCTTTCATGATGATTAAGCAATACAATGAACTGAACAACGTCCTTTAAATTGCACTCACATCCTTCACCTCCACTATTAGTACAAACACAGAGCAATCCGATTTCTACCACTATACTTTCCAAACCTGCAATAATCTACAAACTGCTCAGAATGCCCAATTGTGGCAGAGCTACATCTAAAAACGAGTTTTTGTGAGAATCGGAACTACAATTTACATGGCCAATCTCAGTCTGGGACAAAATATGCAAATATATGGGCAAAGTTACATTGCACAGCTCATTCTGCGAGCCTAACGCAAACTTTCTTTTTCTTCTACAATAGAATATTGTATACTCCAATACACTTATTTAAACTCAAGCTCCTTAAACAAGATTCTTATTGGTGTCGTAACTCTCATTCAGGTTCACATATAAATATGTTTTTCTATGCCCAGCTGGGTCTGATTTCTAGGCTCAGTTGTGGACGAGAACTGAGGTTATTGCTGATGTTTCCATACCTTTTCACTGGATGAGCTGATTTTAGGTCGACTACATTGTATATAGTCACATAATAGGATGCTTGATAAATTAGTAGATCTTCTAATAGCAACTGCTTTGCCGGTTATAACTTCCAACTGGAAGTCTACAGACAATATTACCATTCAACATTGGTGGAATTTAGTATGCCATAGCCACAGATTGAATAGATATAATTTATACTCTCTTCAATTAAATGTTGAAAGTGATAAATTGTGGTTACCATTACCAATTACTTGTCTCACAATGCTGTTATTAATGCTTCCTTGATTTACAGACAATAGTTGCATATGTCACGAATAGCAGTTCTTATATTTTCTTATTTTTGTTTATTCTCCATTGTTTATAGCATATTTTGTTATATTGTATATTATGTTATATGTTTTGCTCTTTATTTATTCTCCACTCTATTTGTCGCCCTTTATAGTCTTGTTTTTCTTTACCTTTACTTTTCTCCATTCTCTTTCTTTCTTCTCTTTTCTATTTACGTACTTCTCTTCCATATTCATCTCTGCAATTTACTCATTCTTTGCTTTACTAAATTGAGAAATTGTTATCTCTTATTATATGTTCATAATTATAAGAACCTATTTTGCGGATTGGCAATTTGTATCTTGAACTTTTTTCTTCAATAAACAGATTAAAAGTATCGGCATTTCTACGCCTTAGCATCTATTCTCCTGGAGGTAATTTTCAGGGACACATTGACCATGCTTCCTAGCCACAAACATCAGCCATTATATCCCCGTAAAATATAATTATTCGAATCACAATGAGACTGACTAAACATCCACATTCTCGTTATTTCTTTAAACAATAACGTGGAGTGATTGGTTTACACTTCAGCCTTGAGTCTCTTCGAAGACTGTTTGTGGGCTAGAGAAAAATGATACACTTTGTTGGAAGAAAACCTTTTTTGTAGATTCAAAGCTGTCGCAGACACATTCCAGAAGGGAGGAAATTCTGGGTCTAATTTAATTTTGGTTCATTCAGTAGTGCACGCCAAGTGGTTGCTGAAAATCTTGTCCTATAATGCTGAACATAAAAAGCCGCTCATTGGGACTTTCGTGGTGAGACAACAAGTAATTTGCAAAAGTCAATTTGACAATGTCAAAAAATCTATACGTCTATATCTATATCTCCGGTCCTAACATTTGTAGTTCGTTAACTGCGGTATTCTGGGTAGTTATTAATAAAAGTGTGTATATGTGTATTAATTGTGTGTGCGGTGAACTTTTAAAGTTCTAGGGTTTAAACACTCAGGCTAAATGGGAAATCGAGGCATAATGGGGCATTGTTCAGCACAGTTTACACGTAAATTGACTATAAAGGCTTATGCCTCACTGCCAGTAAAAAAATATAGGCAATTCCACGTGGCCCAACACTTTTGAAAATATATGTAGCAGCTTTCTTGACTTGTTCTTTCAACATATTTTTTTTCTCCCTTTTCCAAGTAGCTTTTCCTTCCCATGCTATCACTAAGAACCTACTTGGACGGGCAAGGTGGGAACATTAAAAGATTCACTGTTCACACAATCTCTGGATGTAGACAGCAGAGGTTGACTTGTTTTAAAATCTCATTCAGTAGCGCTACTACCTCAGTTTCAGACGGCACACAGTTTGCATAAATATGTCACACTTTAGGCTCGGACAGCATTAGCGATAGTGGATTTAACAATATATATGATCAAATTATAACTGCCAAAGCAACACGTGTCTTCGGGCACCAGAACCAACATCAGTGATAAGTCTACTTAACTTAGCATTAATTATCAATCTGATGTTAGCTCCTAAATCCTAACGTATTTTAGAAAAGAAGATATTTTGTCAATTTCTAAAACAAAAAAAATGTTTCTATTAACGGAAAAATGTGTGCTAATTTCGTGAAAAAAACACTAGTTGTATCGCAAAATACCAGCTTTGCATTTGTTGTTCATACGTGTTTGTCAAACGTGAGCTTGTCATTTTTATTAAGTACTCACATATACTCCTACCACACATTGACACATTTAGCCATACATGCCTATGTTTAAATAGCACTTGTCAGGTATTTCCATCATTATGGAAGAGATGGCCACAGGTATGCCAGGAATGTCTTCGATATGTCAAGGATTAGCACCTGTTAAGCCAGGACCTGCATCCTTTAAGTTTTACCAGGACCAGCAACAGTACCAAGGAAGGTCACTATTTTACTGAGGCAGGCATTAAACCAGGGGCAGGCTACATCATATACAGTGAATGCCCTCACTATGTAAATAAAGAACTCCATCATACTAGGACCAAAATTCTGCCAGGTTTGGGCCCCATCGTGCCAGAGACGCTTCCTGTGTTCACTGAGCACATGTGCCCACAACAGCCCAAAGCGGGGCATCGTTATGCCATGGCCAACATTATTCCATGGGTGAGCTTTATCTTGAAAATAAATCCCACTATATGGCAAGATGGACTACCATTATCTCAGGGCATGCATTATGGCAGAGGTGGGCCTCATATAATATCACAATAGGCCCGGAATTACTACCATTACACCAGGTCAAGGAATATTGCAGTGGCACATATCATTGTGCTAGAATGGCCAGCATCTGTCAAGATTTACCACAATTATGCCAGGGCAAGCACTATGCCAGGGGTATACACCACAGTGCCAAGAATAGTGACAGTGCCAGGAATTGCCACCACTATGTCACAACCATGATTATGCCAGTGGTGAGCTTCTTAGAGCCAAGAATGCCCACAATGTTCCAAGAATTACCATCATTATGCAAGGGCAAGCATTATACAATGGGTTCATACCAACTGTCCATGACAAGCAACAATAGGATACGAAATACCACAATTATACCACAGCAAGTATTATGGTCAGAGTGGGAACCATGATGCCAAGAACCGTTACAGTATGTCGAATATTACCACCAGTACACCAGAAATAGCCTTATGAAAGAAGCGGGAATCACATGCATCATTTTGACAAACATGGCCACAAAGCCACGCAGTACTATCATTATGCTACAGCCAGCATTATGCCATGGGTAGGCCATATCAGACCAGAGATGGCTTGAGAGTTTTGAGATGCTAAGGGTCAGGCGTGAATCCACCAGAGAGGAAAACCACAGCATTGAAACTAGGTACACACACATTCTTAGCTTCTCAGCCACGAAATACATACACATACATGTACCTACACACACCAGCAATTAAAGCTTTTTTTAAATTTATGTGCCTTCTCTTGCTGCTCCCCCTTGATCCTGTACTTGCACAGATCCACTCAGTGTTCACTCATCATCCTTAAGCTCCATCTCTTACTTTACTTTTTCCTCATTTTATTGTTAGTAATTGTGGGGGTCAGTGATGCACAGATCCCACCCAAAAATCGTATCAGTATTTCTAGAGACAAGCACAGAGTTGTCAATGATACCACAAGAGGTAAGTGAGCCCAAGATTGCTAATAAGATTACAAGTGATAAGAAGTACAATAAGGCCTCAAGACACATAGGGAGTTTGGACCAATGCCACAAGAGGCACAGTTGAAAAGCCAAGCTGCTTGCTATGACCCTCACCCTTCTTCCCTCCTTTGACTGTGGGGCTCTTTCCCACACAACTGCCTGTACTCCGGCGTTTGACAGTGGCAGGAATTACCACCACTACGTTACAACCATGCTCATGCCAGTGGTGGGTGGGTTTGAACACACTGACAAGCACTGGAAGACCTGTGGAAACAAAGGCAATTACGGGCAAACTAGCAGAGGCGTAGAATCAGTTAGTACTACTTCACAGTCTCTTACTCCTTATTCTAAATTTAAAACAACAGAAGGTTATTTTATGCATTGTGAAA
Organism: Calotriton arnoldi; assembly: GCA_963921515.1. Classification (NCBI taxonomy): domain Eukaryota; kingdom Metazoa; phylum Chordata; class Amphibia; order Caudata; family Salamandridae; genus Calotriton; species Calotriton arnoldi. Next base: position 131,023 of record CAWUFW010003349.1, on the reverse strand, counting down.
AGCCTTATTATGCACACTCACTATTGCTTCTGAAAAGAGTCTGACTCTAATCCTTTATCAACTGTCTCATCTTCTTTTTTTCATTACTTTGCCCACCTAATAAAATGTGCATGTAATTATTCTAGACAGTTAGGGCCATATTTATGACCTGGTTTGCGTCGCTTTTACACCACGCAGCGTTGTGCAAGAGTGACGCAATCCTTAAGTCACATTTTTGAAGCTATGCAAAGCCGCTTTGCGTGGCTCCCAAAATCGGGAGTAACGCAAAGCAGCACAAATAGCTGCGCTGCGTTACTCTGCCTTGGGTAGGCGTTCCATGGGCGTTGCGTGGGTGTTCCCATGCAGCTCTCACGGTTTTTGACGCATTCCCAGATTTACAAGACCTTGTAGACCTGGGAATGTGTCAAAAAGATATTTCTCCCCAGAAGAGGCATAACGAGGAGAAATAGCTTTATTTTTCTTCGTTATTTCCTCTTTCTGTGTGTGTTGCATTCTACAGCATACATACAAAGAAGAAAATGTCTCTCAGGATTGGTTTTGTGCAGAAAGGTGTCCCTTCCTGCACAAAAACAATCCTGATTGCAATGCAGGCTCCCTTGCACTGTGGTGCCTGCATTGGCGCAAGCCAACCCATTGTGCGCCAGTGCAGGGGGAAAAGTCAGGAATGCGCCGTATGCCTTAAATATGGCACATTCCCGCCCTTTCCCAGTGACGCAGTGCAGCAAGTTGACTTGCTGTGCTGCACTGCGCCACTATTTCATAAGTATGCCCCTTGGGGTATTAGAAAGATCCAAATCTTATGGTGTATAGATCACTGGCACAAGAGTGGTACCAATACCATAGCTTAATGTGCATATTGGTAAGGCTGTAGCAGCAGATGCTTTTGAAGTGAAGTGGTCTTAAATACCACTATTGAAAAATCCGAAAATGGAGAGCACGAATACAAATGTCATAATTTTTATATCTTATATTACCTCAATCCTTTGTTGAGTAACAGTCAAGCGTAACGTAACACTCTGTGTAACTTAGAATAAACAGTTCTATAAAGTTGCAATCTTGATTTACAAACCTTCGAATCTGAGGTGAAAAACATACCATGATAAAAAACAGAAACAGGGCACCATGCAGAGGAAAACAAGCATTAGCAGTGGCAATAGGTCTGGGTTATATTTGCTGCACCCCACACTCCCACAGGCAGACCGCTCACCCTGCACTCACTTAGCAGCAGTGCTTAATTGGTAATAAAATAAGTGCCAAGGCCCTCGTCAGGAAGCCATGGCAGGTTGCAGCACCCATTGCCCCTGCCAACACTGCTAATGACAGTAGCAACACAACTACTAACCATCGCACTCCTACAAGTGTGACAATTCAGACTATTCCAGGCTCCCAAAGTTATAAGAAAGGCTTGGGCGGAAAGCATTAGTAATTTTTAATGTTTGCTGAATTAATAAACAACTAAAGGTTGCACTTATTTCTAAATTAGTCAAACACCACCACCATGTGGCAGACTGTCATAAGTGCTGGTGTTGACAATTAAGTACTGTGTCCGAGCACCTGGAAACCACCAGCTCAAATTAAGCACTGCTTGGCAGAGACTTTTATCTTTGTTGTATACTGGGAATAAGAGCCAGAACCAAGATAGAGCGCCGGGCTACTCGGATGGGTTTAGAAAATGAGCACTACCAAGAGTTCATGACGAGCAGAATGAAGCATGTGAAAGGGCATGTGGGGCTGAAGCCATGATCGAGATACATAGAACAAGTACCAACAAGTGGCTTGTGTACCATGAAAGGTGTCTTAAGCAAGATCACTGTATAGGAAGTCCAACTGGAATTTATCAGAAGCCAAGCAAGTCTGCATTCGTATAAACCAAACCGAATGAGACAGCTGCCTAGATGACCAACCCTTGTCCTTCAGCTAAGAGGCACGGAAGAATTTTCCTTAAGCACTGGAAAAAAGAGTAACCTGTACCTAACATGTGGAGTAACCAATTGATACATGGGCAGAAGATAAGAACAGCATTCATACTAAACATCAACATTTTAGCTCATAGTACCAGTGGCTGGGTAATGGTCAAAGAGCCAGTGACTACAACACAGAGATCCAGGGCTGAGGTTGATTCCCTAGACCCAACACCTCTGTGTTTATCTGCATTCAACAGTAAAAGATTATTGGTCATCCGAGATGTGACTGAACGAACGCATTACCAAAGTTTAAAGAGAAAGTCAGAGTTACTACCACTTTGTTGTATCAAGAACGTAGATTAGAAAAGTAAAGCCAAAAGCATGATTTCAGGCAACTAAATGGAATTAAATGCTAAAGAATTCCATACAATAAATCATAATAGACGAATGACCAGTGTTTTTAAAAACATAGAAAAAAATATATACTTTAATTTACACACAACTAAATACTAAACATAAAATTGCAAATATGCACAATGAAAACGAGACCTTTTTAGCACCACCTGAAATAGAGATCTATAGCAGGTCTCGCAGTGTCAAACAATATAAAGCTCCTGCCTATGGTGTTTGTCAAGAAGGACACAACCAGAAGTTCTTCCTATTGTATTTATCATGGTTCTAAATGTAAAACCCGTTCTTATTGTATTTGTAACAACGTTTCTCAATGTAAAACCCTTTCCTCTAACATTTGTCAAAGAGTTCACGCTATAAAACCTGACTCTCAGGGTAATGAGGCAGTGCAGTGTAAGGCTGACTTAGGTCTGTCTTGTAGGCTCCTAGCTCAGAACTGAGCAACACATAAAAATAACACACCGTAACTCAATGTCCAACCAGTGTTTTTTCTTTAAAAAGGAAAAGTACTTTAATGCACACATGCAGCTAAATAAAATGCACAAAATTACAAACATAACAAAAATCATGAGGAATGAAACATTTCCTAGCTATCATAACGGAAAGTTTCAATTCTATTAAGGACTTGGAGGCAAGTATTATGCTCTACTTTCTCCACTTAACTTAACAGCAGCCCTTTTTAAATTCTTAAACAGAACCACATTTCCCATGGAACAATGGGAATGGTCAAAACAAAGGATGTGAAAACAGTCCCACAATCCAATAGGTGTCCAATCAGAGGTCAGCATCACCATCATAGTCCTTCACCTCTGTCACCAACTCCTCCTTCATCACGCGAGTCACGCCATAGCTCTTTTCTTATGAATCCTGTTTTCCATTCTCTGCTCGTGAGGATGAGAGAGAGAGAGGATATCAGCTGACTAAATCATCAAAAAGTAAAGTATGACTAATAGCAGTAGCGGTCGGTGGTAAGAGTGCCGCCGGGCGCTGACGTGGGGCGGGGGAGGGGCAGGGTGGGGGGTAGTAAACTACGGATTACGGCAGATTACAGGTAAGTACACATATAAATAAATAAAATGAATTTCGTTTTTCGTGCTGCATCGCAAAATGGGAGGAGCATTGGCCGGCCGAGCAGCCCCTGCCTTCCTGGGAGAAGAACCTTCTTGACTGAGGACTGGGTCTTATCTAGGGAAGTAAAAGTATTCACAAATTTTCCTAACTCCTTAACAAACGGCTCATCAAAAAGCCCCCCTTGCACCACCCCTCCTGCCTCAGAGTCCGCAAGGTCCCCCAAATTGGGGTAAACCTTAATTAGGGAAGAGTGCCTCCACTCAGTGGACAGAGCACAATTGTCATTGCCCATGAAGGCAAGCGCACGCTGAGCCCACCCAGAGAGGACCTCCGTGGATATGGGAGATCCCCAAGCCTTGGCATCCTCTGCCATGTCTAAGACCCTGGTTTTGTCTACCGAATGAAAATCTTCCTGCACGACAGTGCTGTCTTTGCCAGTACCCTACACTGAATCCTTCAAGCCTGGACCACAAGTCCATCCATTCCTATTGATGTTGACCAGCTATGACCATGAGCATATTTTGAGCATATTTTAACCAAACTGCAGAATATTCCATGCTATTTAGAGTCTACATTGGACATAAGTTACCTCTAAAATACGATTATCTATGCATTGATGACACCGTTGGCTTGACTCATTATTGGCAACCTTCTACAAAGTAGATGATAAACACAGTACCTATAGATGAGAAGTACTTCTCTTCCAAGTCGATTTACAGTTGAATAGGTCCAACCGGATGGCCCAGGACCACAACAAATACAGATCTTTACTCCAGCATTCAGACTGTTGTCCCTTGCACCTATATTAGAGAAAGTTTAGACGGTTTTTCCTGACGAAGGCACCATGCCGAAACGCGCTTAGTGTTCCCATCTACCGCCAGCCCTCGAATTGTTCCACAGTTCATCTACTCCTTCTCGCATTTTATGTCTATGTATAATGATGTTATTTAATTGTTTCTGTTACACTTATGTGTCCATGTTTTTTATAAATATGTGATTGTGTTTATGTATATGTTCTTCACAGACCTGTGATTGTGCATTGTCACATTGTATATGTAAAGTAATGATGATTTAAAAACATCAACAAATACAAAAAATATATATTTATCTATTGATATACCCCATAAAAAAACTTTTTTGCCGTTGAGCAATTTAAATAAAAATTCTTTGTGAGCAATACATTTACTTATAGTCATGTGTACATATTCACTATAGTGCACTGTATTTTGCATTCTTCATACATGAGGATACCGTATATGAATGTGTAGCCTGAAATGTTTTTCCTAAACTGATTTTATAACTTTTATCTAGCTTTTTGTCTTTACCCCAGATGTAATTTCTCCCTACAGCTAGCAGGTTTCATTGTTTTCCGTAGGGGTCCCTTTCTTACCAAAACATAAGGGGCCAAGGACTTCCAGGAGCTTATCCTGGAACACCCTTCAGGACCTGTTGATGCACTTTTTGCGGTCTTTAATGAACTTGGCCAAAAAGGTGGCCATTCTGGGATTCAGTTCTGGTGTCAGGGCTACCTTTCCATCTAAAGATGGGCGAGGGCATTCTGCTTTTAGGAAGCTACGTGCCTCTTTCCCCATCAAGGTTCTAATCCGCCCGCCACATAATTTGCCACCTTTGTAGAGGTTGCCCACTCGGACGAACGGGGATGGATGAGTTCCTCTGGGTTGAGCATGTCTGAACCATCGCCATGGGGGTGGGGCCAGTGGCTGGGGGCATAGGAGAAGGGCGCCACAGGTGGGAAGGGCCGGCCTCATCATCTGTGTCCCTGTGGGTATCATCATCTGGGCATATGGGGTGAAGCTGGATCTGCTACCCTCTTTGCGGAATCCCCTGGCATGGGGGCAGGCTGGGCCTGGTTCAAGAATGCCTCCCTGAGGCGAACAAAAGCATCATGATCTGTCCCGCTTCATGGGGGCACTTGGCTGGTACAAGGTTGTTATCAAGGAGCTGAGCCGGAGGAGGGGGGTCAGGGGTTACAGAACTCCGGACATTGGCCAGTTTCACACATTCAAGCACGATGTGCTGTTACAAACACTGTTTCATGGGTGCCATGTCTTCTTTCACTGCTCTATAGATTGAGACATCAACAGCGTCATAGAATTCTTCATCCTATTGGAGCGCAGCCAAGGGAGCCTCCTCATATTGGGCATCTCCCTCTAGTTCCATGGCAACTGGCCAGGCAGGAGGAAACAATCACAGATAGTGATAGAGGAGTTTCCACTAATTAACAGCCCAGCGCAGCGCTACCTGTAGCGCCTAGCAATTGGGGCTCAACGCTAGCAGTGTAGATGCAGGGGGCCCAGCTGGTCAATAGTGGGCACAGCCTCACTTTCTTTGGAGTCTAAGCCCCAGGGACACCACCTCCCTGGTTGTTTTAATAAATCTGGGGTGAAAAAACAGCCACCTGGGAGTGTGTCCCTTTCAAGGCTTTACAGCCTGACACACACCAATACAGACCCCAGTGGGGCGTAGAGCAAACAAACTCACTACTGGCCCTTCATGAAGGGTGTCAATATTGTCTGGAAATCAGGCTTGTAAGCCTGTACAGACCCCAGCCAGGGCGTCACTCTCCAGAGACAGACAGAGGCTGAGGTAAGCGGCACACAAATTTGGCTCCCGTCACTGACAGGAATTCCAAAATCGGGCGTCGCAAGCCATTGAGAAACAGCACTCTTACAGTGCAACCTAGTGGAGGGAGGACCCCTCAGCAATCTGCCACTACCAGGTAATTAAGTGGAGTTGCATAGGAGCGCAAAGCGGTCCCCCGACACCGAATAAACATTCACACTGCTTTAACAACCACTATGTGCAATGCAAGGAGAAGAAAGAAAATGCACTTTTCTGGGCTGTGAGCAGCGAAGAAAGAGGAGTTGGTAACAGAGGTGAAGGACTAAGATGGCGATGCTGACCTCTGATTCAACACCTATTGGATTATTAGACTGTTTGCACATTGTTTGTTTTTACCATTCCCAGTGTTCTATGGGAAATGTGGTTCTGTTTAAGAAATAAAAAAAGGGCTGTTGTTAAATAAAGTGGAGAAAGCAAAGCATAATCCTCAGCTCCGGTCCTGACATAGAATTACTAATCAGTAATGCAAATCATATATTTAAAATAAATATTACTTTGGGCAGCTAACTCAATAAATATAGTCCATTCCAATTTATTGTGTGGCACAATGTGACAATTTGCCAGACCATAATAGACTTAGTGCAAATGCATAAAGCTTTTCACAATCAACAAAGCTAGCTTTACAGGCATTATCAAGTCATTCACAATGGATAACTTGAGGCCTAATGCATTTGCCTCCACATTAAATAACTGATTAATCAAACCTGTTGGCTTTAACATGAACATAAAAATACATAGACTGGTCTCTTCTTAGAAAGATCCATCAAACATTTTAGGGCGACCCAAAGAGTACATTGGCATAGAATTTAAAACTCCGCCTGAAGATTTAATGCCACCCACTAAATGAGAAACATTCATAGCATTTCAGGTAGAATTGAAAATTGAAAGCCCTCCAAAAGGGACCTTGCAGAATTGCAGGGTGCAAATCAAATACTGCAAAGAAAACGGAAAAGGTGTGATGAAGTGAGGTTGGTAAAATACATCCTCATGAAATTAAGTAACTCCATAATAATGTATTAACAGCATGAACTAATCAACTCCGGATACACACATTTACCCAGGGGGCAAACGCAAATTACATAATATGCTAAATCATGTTGGCATGAGTACGTATTAACTGTTTGCGCTTTGAAAAACTGTACTAATGCATGTTTATGCTGTGTTGTACATTGCACATTTTGCATGTTGTGCACGAATAATAAGTTTGCTTTAAACTAATAGCTTTCGCTAGGATTTATTTAACACAGGGCATTAGTATGGTGGGAGGTAAACATAATGGGTTTTATTTCACGAATTAATATTCTTTTGTGTTTGTTTATTTTAGTAACGGGATTGGGCCTGCATGAAAATGGCCTCCTCGCTCAAGCCAGCATGTGGTTGGCCTGGTCGGTATGGAGTGCGCATGTGCCGGGAGGGGTTGCCTGCTCGCAGACTGCTGAGTGTACCCGATGATGCAATTCGTGTGAAGGCCATGTTGACCTGTGTCTTGTTCTTTATGTGCCAAGATGCGACAGCAACTGTGGGAACAGCCATCACTACGTGCAATACGAATGTGAAAGCGGATATTATAATGAACATTGTAACCAATTGTATAACTATGAATGTTAGTAATATATGAATGCATTGGTCTTAAATCCTTCCTTCGTTAGAACCGGTATAGGATGGATTTGTGGGGAGAACTGGATGAGGCGACCCTACTATGATTTATGACAACCAATCACAGTCCGAGTTTCTACCGATACTGCAACATTGTAAGATAGTGTATTAGGCAGAAAGGTATAACTGATATCCCAATTGGGGGGGTGTCAGATCAGAACGAACGAGAACAGAGAGAGGAGAGGGGAGAAGAGAATGCAGAAGAGAACATAGAGAGAACGCAGACCAGAACGCATAGAGAAGATCTAAGACAGAAAGAGCAGCCCTGCACAGAGAAAGAAAACCTTTAGGTACGAGAACGTTGCAGTAGTGCTGGGGAGGAGACTGCGACCGAGGAGGTAGATTAAGTGGTAGATTAATTCTAGTTGTTAGTATAGCAAATTTTGCTGCATCTGTCCTGTTTAACTTTGTCCTCCAAGCCTATCTCTGGGGACTTTTGCCACAACCTCGGCCAAGGAAGTGGTTTCCTATTTCTTTGGTGGGTATTGCCCTCCTTGATTGCTTAAAATTACAATATATTTTCTGCAAGTATTTATGCTGTACCTTCTTTCTCGATTCCTTTGCATGCTTTGATATCGGTGCAAATGATTCATTTTGATTACATTGCTTGATAATTTGTTCTCTTATATGCAATCTTGTATGTGCACTGAAAATTTCATCACGAGCATAATTAAGATAAAATCCTAACTGAAGAAATGACTTTGTGGTTATTTGTTAAATGTTAAACGGTTTAGTTAATCATAGTCACCATCAACTCTTCAACTAATGGTCCATCGACCAGAAGAAGAAGAAGTTGAATTACTAATAGTTAGAAATAAATACAAATGTTATTAATATGAAGTATAGTATTTAATAAAACTGACAAATTAAACCCCCCAAATCCAGCGCCAGTCCTCAGGGATCATTTATGGGTAATGTGTGATGGGCCCCGTTGTTTGATAAAACATTTATGCATGACGAGATTTTCTTTGGTCCCTGGTTCAGGAATTTAGGGGTTGCGCTGGATCAGGTGGCAACTAACCCTGTAAATCTAGTCTGTTCTCTCTCTGTGTATGATATCAAGTGACATGCTGTGCACCAACAGGACCTAAACCTAAAAACTAGTAAAGCCCCTACATAGGCCTTTTGCAACAGATATGGTTTTTCACGATCAGCAAGGTTAAGCCTACAGGCTTTGTTAAGTCATTAATAGTCTAAAATGAGAAGCCTTAATAATGAATAAAGTAAATCTATTGCCATTAACATCAAAATAAAGATGACCAAACGACAATTTAGACACACCCAAAGTATACATTGACATGAACATTAACTCTCTCTTTGAGGAAACAAACATTTACTGTGACAGACCTAAAAATGGATTTTTAAACTAAATTCCTTTCTATTCCATTTGTAGAGAGTTCACAATGTAAAACCCATTCCTTTTTCCATTTGTCAAATAATTTAACAGGGAAAGCCTCTTCCTTTGGCGTTTGTCATTGAGTTCACTATGAAAAACACTGTTTTATTTGTCCAAAATCCCATTTGTATTTGTCATAGAGTTCACAATATATAATCCCTTCCTATTGCATTTTTCAGGGTTCACAATGTAAAACTCATTCCTATGACATTTGTCAGAGAATTCACACTGTGAAACCCCTTCGACTGTATTCATCATGGGGTTACGCCATGCAAAGCCCCTTCTTGAAGTTATTGACTTGGGGTCTGCGTTAAAAACTTCTCTATCGATTATGAGTAGTGGTGCTACTTCATCGGAGGACTAACCCAAATATTTTCTAATCAAATGCTTGTAAAGAAAAATCTCTATATATGGGCAGAACCACACCTCCTGTCCTAATACAGCTTCTTATGGCTCTTTGTTGGTCATCTCATAAGCACTGGCAGACAGGCCTAAAAACAATATAATGATAAAAAGCAGGATTTATCAGACAGTGTAACCAACCCCTAAATCTTTGCCTGCTACATAAATTTAAACTTCCATTTAACAAAATGCCTATCCACAGGCTTTAATACAATATAATACCAATGTACCTTTAAAAACCTATAGGTTTTAAGATATGCTTTTCATGATAAAAAAAACAGGCTTACTGCTTTTCATGTAACTTTGCATAATAGTCAGACCAGACCTATGGCATCTGACATAACATTTCCCAATTGACTTATTAAGCAAATATCCTTTATCACTGGCTTGTCGCTATAACCAACTCAGGCCAGCTGTATTCAGCATAAGCTTTTCAGGCATTCCGTGATAACATTACAAATACATTCAAAATTACATTTGGCCAAACAATAGATACAACTCATCCTAAGAAGGACGTGCATTGTCAAACCAGACATTAAAATACCAGTGGAGAAGGGAGAGACACACTTCCAGGTATAGCTACACATGACAGAATGAGGAAACACAGAAATGCAGCAAATTAAAGAAAAGTGAATAGCTCCTTCAAGGACACAGTGATCATAGGAGGCTGACCCATTGCCCGAAAGTGAATGATATAGTTCTTCATTATGGCGGGGCACGTGGTGTTGAGTGTTTACTTTCTGCACTTTGCAGCTTTTCTGATTTTTTGATTGTGAACATTTGTAGGCACAAGAACTTTTTAACAGGATCCTGTGGTGTGTGGGCGGGTAAATTTGTTTTTTAATTAGTGATCCTATCATGACAGACTTACCAAGCAGTTTTATTAAAGAGCTACAAGTGGTTCCGTTGGGTAGAACTAAAAGTTACCATTTAGAACCAAACATTCCTTTGTAGACACAATAATTATCAACTACAATCATTCACAATGGTCAACAAAACTATATGAAGCACACCCACGACAAATTCCAATGAATATTTAATTTAAGGTTTTTATCAAGTGAGGTTCTTCGCAAAATTAATTACTACGAGCTGTCAAAATAACACGACAAACATTGACATCACAAAAATAATTCAATAAGTGACTGATGTGACAATAGGTGAAACAAATAACATTTCAAATTCAAAGACAACAAAACAATAACATAAATTATCTGTCCTTTTCTGGTCTTCCACTATAACACCCAATGTCTATTTATTTCATAGTTATAGTGAACCTGGACATGAGCCTCTTTAACGTAGACGTTTCGACCCTGGAAATAATGTGTGTGTGGATACATCAAAGTAGGGCCTTCCTCAGGACAAACAGCCTAATGACAGCCTACACAAATAGAAAGGGAATTCCTATTAATAGGGTGTGCATAGAAAAACGATTCTATACAATTTAAAAACTCTGGAGGGTTACTCACCCCAAAAGTCCAATAATCAAATGGAAAAGGTTTTGCTCCTCCGGTCCCGGACAGAGCGTGCCAAAAAGAAGAAGAACTTTAGGCACTTATCCAATGAATAGTAAATTCTGTAATGGTGATGATACCAGAAGTAAATCAATGGGATCCACCATACCTATATGTGAAGAGGCAATATTATTAAAAAAGATGTCCAGTCGGATTTTTAGGATTGAGAAACTCACCAACAGGCCATCATAGAGGGACTTCTAAGGATAATGTTTTTAGGAGGCACGGAAATGGCACCTTCCAGTTTCGCGTAAAACAAGGTCCCCTGTTGAAAAATCAGTGAAGTGACAATCGTGTAAGCACTGGTGCAATCTTTACCATGTGCTAATGAATATAGTGGTAAATCAAAACAAGCTTACCCCAATGGTCTTTACAATCAACCTCAGAGGGGTGTGTGTGCGGGCAACAGGTATTAATCCTGTAACTTCGAGTTCGGAGGCAAACTCCCTTTTCAATATTTAAGTATCCGCGTCGAATACCAACACAGCAGAGATTTCTATTGGGGAAGAAAAATGTTTAGCGGTCCCATACGTAAATGTATTGTGGAAATAAGAGGGCACACAAACACTCGCTTACCTTAACAGTGTGGCAACTCCAGTCCGGTAGCTAATACCGCGGCATTGGCAGGACGCGGAGTAAATGTTATAACTCCCATCCTGATTGACGCATAGCGTAGTGACGTCATGCGTCTCCAATTTACTCAAAGGGTCAGCCGTCCATAGTGTAAAATGGAGGGCATCTTATAACATGTCTGACTATGTAAAAAACATTATAGTGGCCGATACTGCCAAATGAAAACCTGTATAATCTTAGACGAAATGAAAAGTACCCCGTTCGACAATAATTATTGCCAATATCAGAACAAATTGGGTATAGTAAAGTGCACAGGTGTTCCAGTTCCCATGTACTACAGTGAACATATTGAAACCAGTGCCATTGCTGAGAGGGGGATTGTACAATGACGGGAGAAAAAGGTTGTTCAGAACTATAATATTTCTCATCAATGCACATATTCTTTATATGTGTGTGTGGCAATATCTTCATTTCAACATGATTCAGCTAGAGTGACTGTGGATATATATCACAATTCCCATATTTTAGATAAAACAGGCAGACGGTGCTACATATATTGCCGGATACAGCATAGAGAATAATCTGTTTATTTACAGATCTTACATGTCAAGATATAACCTAGAAAATAATCTGTATATTTACAGACCTCACATGTCAAAATACATAGTTTATTCAAAATTCAATGTTGGATCAACAGTAAAATTATTCCAATGTGCAATTGCGAACCTGAGTAATACCAGAAATCAGAAAAGCATAATACGAACAACGAGCCCAATCACTATAGAACTACAGACAGAAGGGAAACATCTTGGACAGATCAGATATGTGACAACAGGCCAATCTTTCTATCTATTTCCTCAATTTCATTTAGTCCCTTACTGACTGTTTCTAAATTAGTGATCCTAAAATGACAGACTTACCAAGCAGAGCACATTGCCTCCCTAGGTAGTCCATTGTGCACCATGAGACATGAATTCTAGTTGTGATCCTGGGAAAGTCACCTCCCCATTTGTACCTCAAGTTTGTTATCTGTAAAATAGTGATCCTTTTAAAATAGTCCAAAATGATGGCACTCAAAGCACTGTAAAAACACATACTAAACATCTGCAGCCATAGTTTCCAAGAAGTCACTGATCGCGTTTTCTCTTTTTATTGCAGTTAGTCAACCGGCACCTGTACTCAGGGAGTGTGGACAGGACAGTGAAGTGCTGGTCTGTGGATTCTGGGGAATGTGTCCGAACATATGCAGCTCACAAGCACAGCGTTAGCACTTTGAAGTACCACGCCGGGATCTGTAAGTTACATGTGCAACTGGTGATATTTCAACTTTATCAAGTAACTCACTTGGGGCTTTACATAAAATTGTAGTTGTTGTTATAACATTTTTTATTGTCGCTTCTGAGCGCTGAGGAGGACTGTGGCTCATGAGTGGCCTAGTTATGGGTCAGTCACTGCAACCTCTCCTTTCGATCAATAATGGTAAAACATTGAATGCTGTTTTAACTGGGAAACAGCCTTTACACCGCGGCTTGCACCACATGCCTTAACAGCGTGGTCCGAACCACGGTTGCGTCTTTGCAACGAATTCCTTTACCATGCAGGTCGTTACATCGACTTGCTTTAAGGAAAGCATTGCTGGATTGATGTTGGACTTTAAGTCCAACACTTTCCATACTGTTGCACAGACTGGAGTTGGCATAGTAAATTATACTCTTCCAACTCCAGCGCTTTCCCTAACGCAAGTCATTGTAACAACTTGCGTGCAAACGGAATATGTTGAAAAGACGCATTCATTGTTCGGACCGCGTTATTAAGGCAGGTGTGATTAACGCCTGCGTGGATCCGACATACAACCGGTACACTGTATGTAGAGGTTTTAACTGATTGTTCCGCCTGGTGGTAAATGCTAAGGTGCAACCAGCTGTTACTGTCTGAATTTCACTTAGCTTACCTAACCCAGACAAAAGTACAGCCAACCCAGCTACTGCAATATCCTACGTGCTGAGCTATTGTGATCCCATACCTGCTATTCAGCCAACCCAACCCGTTTGTTGAACTCTCTGACTGTTTCTATACCCAAAGAACAGCTGTATACTACACTTTTCTTTGTCAATGGTTTGTCTGGATGCTTGAACGGTGCACATTAGTAAGGGAAAGGACCAGCAGTTGGAAGGCAGGGCCAGAATGGGAACCCAAAGGAGCCCTGGCAAATATTGTCAGAGCAGCCCCCGTATGGTACATTAATCACCGGAGTTATCTCATCATTTTTTACTGTTGCCTGAAAACTTCTGGATATACAAGGAACTCTGCAGCGGGTGCTTTCAAAACTGATGTAATGCTACAAAAAACGGCCCCCAGTAACAAAACCGGCCACCACCCTTCCAGGCTCCAGGGGAAACACCGATGCCTGGTCCGTCCAGTCTGACCATGTTGGAAGGGGACCGTTTCTGTCCGACATTGTTGAGTGGGATATCAACTTAATTCTCACAGGAACTCACTGAATAGTAAGCTTCATTTTTTTTAGGTCTTTGAAGAGTGGGGGTCGGGGTCTGGCCATGCCACAATAGTGTGCAAACATCATTCTTCATCATGCACAGAACTGTGCTCAGTGAGGCCACAACTCGGTTTCTTCCTTTGTTGTTGACTGAAACATGTTCACCCAGTTCTTCTGTAAATCCCTGTTTTGAATAAACTAAATGGAACTGAGAGAAATGGTTATAGTCCACCAATTAAGGTACATATTATGCAAAAAGGTCAGGGAAGGCCCAGGATGACAAGGTGATTAGGTGAGGCGATTAAATCAAAGCTTAATTTTTCCTGATGGTTAAATATTGTCATTGCTATGCAAGTGGTGCATTCCACATCGGGGCCAGATACCAATGGTGTACTTCTACAGTGTGAATGACTACAACCTTCTCCTACAGGTATCTGGAAATTTGACCACAGGAAATGGGAAACTGAACTACTTACCCCACTTTTGCTACTACCGTTCCTTTAAGCAGAATTAAGTATGTAAGACTGTTTCTATGACTTCCTCCAACGTGGTAGGATGAGGGCTATGCACAAGTTCATCCTTGATTTCCGCTTTTACTCCTCGCCAAAACAAGCTTAGAAGGGTTAGTTCAAGCCACTATGTCTCATTTGTCAATCATGAAATGAAATGAAATGGCAACTTATAAAGCGCAAACATTCACCCGAAGGTGTCAAGGCGCTAGCTCATCAACTGAAATTAACTGGACGATTCATGGGCCCGTCAGAGGTTAAATAACCAGGTCTTCAAGGCCTTCCTGAAGGCCAGCAGGTCTGTTTCTTGTTTTAACCTTAAAGGAAGGGCGTTCCAAAGTCTGGTCGTACCGACCAGAAAACTTCTTCCACCCCAGGAGGATTTTTTAAACCTGGGAATTGTCAGGTTGTGGGAATAGGAGGAACGAAGATTGCGAACAGGTACATAAGGCTGTAGATTATGTATAAAAAAGCCCGGCCCAATATCATGCATGGCCTTAAACGCAATGCAAAGAGCCTTAAACTCAACTCTCCTCCTTACTGGCAACCAGTGTAATTCCTTAAGCACTGGTAAGACAGATTTATGTCTTGGGATATTCAGCAGAAGACGTGCAGCAGCGTTTTGCACAATTTGTAATTTGGACAGGCATTTCTTCCGAATCATCTACAACAGTTAACATAGACCATCACTTTTTGGGAGCCCTGCTGGCTATTGCAAAGGGCCTCTTCTGCAGAACATTCCAAATTGGCCCTACAGAACATCCTTTTGAAGTTGTTCAGAAACAGTGAATATTCCTGAAGCCATTAGCAGGTCACTGTGTCTTCCGAAAGCATCCATTTTCCAAAACCCTTGACCTCCAGCAAAAAACCCTTTTCCTCGTCACTCCTTCACATTTCAATCTCGCACTCCTTCATCCTCTAACTGTCACCCTCTTCCTCACCCCCTTCCCCCCTACAGGTCACCCGATCAACCGCTCTACCTCTCTCATGCCCTCTAGCATCTCTCTTTCACTCACCAGTGATCACCATCTACCTTCTCCTCATACCCTCTCTGGCCACTCTAACCCTTCTCTCACACACACATTCACACACAAGCACACACACACACACACACGTGCACGCACGCGCACACACACACACACACACACACACACACACACATACTCTTCAATGGAACGGGAGGCATGCTGCCAAGCTCACATGCTGACAGAGGAGGTGGGGCACTGACTACACGTAGAGATCCAGCTGGGTCCGTCTACAGAGAAGACCAGCCCTGAGGCCAAGCAAGTGCTGCATGGAGCAGTGAGCAGTTCTCTCTGCACCTGTCTGACATTGTGCTTTCTATGATGGCTCTGCTATAATGCACATGATGTGAGACTTGACTGCACCAGAACTTGATGTTGGAAATATTGCCTTGTATTTGTAGTTCCCTGAGACACAAATCCCTTTAGTACCATGCTGGAGCCTGCCAAAGCTAGGCTAATCTATGCTTGCATTACCTGGCTGATCTAAGCCAGTCATTGTCCTCAAAGTCATCCTCTCTCCAGTACCTCTTTTCTAAAGGGTCAACATCTGCTTTATCGTCTCACTCCCTCCATCCACAGTTCAAGCCAACCTCTTCTCCTTTTCAGGACTCCATCGCTCCCAAAAATTATCCTCTTCCTCCCCCGTCGGGTCACCCTCGCCCTTACGCCACTCACCTGCAAGTTATCCTCTCTTGTCTCCCATTGGGCACCCAATACCGCAGCACTTGCATCGGACAAGTCAGTACCTTGACCCCTCCCTCTGCGAGTCCTTCTCTTCCTCATCATCTTCCATCCAGACTTCACCGTCTCTCTCTTCCTCTTTACCTTTACCTAGCACCTTCACCCAGAGGTCACCCTCTCACCTTCTTCCTGTGAAGGTCATACATTCACTTACCTATTGCCCTGCAAGCCTTCCTTTCCATGAATACCGTCATCAAATGTGCAAAGCCAGCGTTTCATAAGACAGCTTTTTTCATGTTGCGCATGTACATATTATGTGAATGAAGCTTGAGTCACTACTGTCTGTGCTACTCCTAACATTTGCCTGTCATTTGTGTTTAAGGGACTTGTGCTCTGCTGCTGTGTGTGCTGCAGCTGTACTGTGTCTGAGGGGATTTTGCAGTTTGTGTCTATGCAATATCTTTGTGTTAAGAAAGTGAAAATCTGCTTTTTCAGTTGTAAAATAGGTACTAGATTTTGCTTTGCCCTGCCTTACTAAAGATAGGGATGGAACTAGCCAGAAGCCTAAGATCACCTTGCTGTATGCCTAGGCCTCTTAAATGTTTGATATTTTAGCAAGCAATATAGGCCTCAAACGTACGTTACTTCGTGCTTGTGATCGGTGTCTATATGCTTGTGCATTAAATGATGTTGAGTATACTGGTACGGAGCATACATTTGGTCAGTGTGAAAATCAGGCCTCAGAATTAACATGAGGGTTTTCTTACTTTACTTTGTGCAAGCTGACAGGGTGTTGGTTTGTGCAACATTGCTAGATGTATTCTGTTTCACATCGATTCTACAGGAAGGTTTTTTTTTGTTTATCTTACTAAATATTTGAGGTGGCTGCGGTGCAGCGAGTCTTGAAACTCACTGTGTACAGTTCAGTGCTAGCACAGCTCGAAAGTAACAAAGAACCAGTGCTTCTGTGCTTCCCACTGCTTCGAATGAGGACATTTATAGGTCGTGCCTACAGACAGCTTTCATTGTGGCCAATCCCAGTTCTTACAGTGAGTTTAGTTTAGAGTCATCCCATTCCTTACTACTGGTTGGCTTTCTTGTCAATCTCAGTTTCTTGCTTCTTATGTAGTGGCTTTCTTCTTTTCTTGTGTTTATCCCCCTCCCACCCCTCCCACTGCATCTATACCCTCCTTGCTCTCTCTCTTGTGTTCTGCCCCCCCACTCAAGCCCCCATGCTCTCCGTGTTGCATCCCATCTACACAGCTCATCCTTTGCTGCCCCCAGATCCTACCCGTCTCGCAAGATTGTGTCCCTTTTTATTTTTTTAATTTTACACCCCAGTGCACGACCTCAATTTTATCCCCCTCTCCGCTGTTTCGGCCATTTCTTGGCTCTTACATCATGCCCACCCTTTGCCCATTCTACCATTATTTCCCCTTCCTCTTCGATCATTTTCTTCTCTGAACATGGTAATACAGGCATCTTGCTGGTAGGACAATAGAAAACTCATGGTTAAGACGCTTTCCACTGTGTGAGGTGGACTAAAATATTGTGACACAGCTCCCATTCCATGACCGGATGGGACTGGGTTGCTGAGGTGTGTGGCAATGAATGTCATGATGCTGCCACACAGTGAGTCAGACATAGCTATTGCTAGGGATGTAACAAGATTACTTTTTTCCTGCAGCTCCACGGTGTTGGCCAAAGCACCTCCCACCCCAGTCACTAGTCTATGACTCAAGATGATGTGTCTGCAAGAAGATAAAGAGTGTACTAGTGTTGCAGACATTTCCTTCCACATCAGAGTTGCACCTGCCTGCACAGGCAAATCTGCATGTGAACTCCAAAGGACACACTGGTGTGCACTCAGGTCACATGTATTGCTGTAGTGATTCATATGCATGGACTGCTGCGGGGACTGTACCTGGATATTCCCTCAGTCACTGCGTCACGGGAAAGTGTCTAGTCCTAATCCTTGGCACCAGGGCTGTACTTGGTGCTAAGGTGAAGACACCCTTTGGTAAGCCAAGGCATTAATGCTTCTACAATATTTTTTATGTCTGTGCCTTTTAAGTAGGATTAATGGAGTGGCCTCAAGTAGGGTGACTATGGTTAGAACTCTCCCACATTCCCTCCATTGCTCTCTTTCCTCCGAGTCCCGCGTATTCACACAATCATATGTTTTCAAATCATGCCAGCACTCACATGATCAGTCTGTGCCAGATCCAGTGAATTCTCCAGTGTGTTTCCTTCACCCGTGTGGAAGCCGCCATTTCTTCCCCTTCCATCATGTCTTAAAGGGATTCGTGATGAAGCCCTAGAGACCTTTATCTGAGACCATCTTAGTGCTACGTGCTTTTTGCCAGAACTTTAGATGTGTCCCTGTGCAAATGTGTAGTGATTGGGTATATAATTACCTGCAAATGTCTTCCCTCCTGGCTCCCTACAAGGCTCTATGATTTTGGTTTGATGCTCCACCTAGGTCACCATGTCATGTGCATGCATGTGTGTTATCTCTGATACATTTCGGCTTCTTGTCAGCTGATACCTATCTTGCAGAGTCTATAAGATGTACATGGCAGGCATTGGGTGGCTTTCATTATTTTTGAAGGCACAGTGAGGCAGGAAAGGATATCTGGGGCAGACACTGCCTATTGGACTCACTGTCGGTGCAGGAGAGCTACAGATCATGGGAAGTGTGCATTTCTTTGTGTGCTTTTTTTGTCCATTTAGTCCTCTGACCTGCTATCTTGTTATGGGCGACACTGCAGGTATTCAGCGTTGGGTTGTCTCGCTGGGAGGCAGGTGTGTTTGATAGTTACCGTGGATGGCGCACTGTTGTTTGAAATCGATCCTGGATTGGGAGTGGAAGGACTGCTGCTATATGCCCTGTTTTGGCATTGTGCCCCTCTTGATTGCTATGTCTCGCACAGCTGGGTAAATAATGTGGGGTAAAGCTGAAGGTGATGCTGGTCCCTGCCCTTTTTGGGGTGTTGTTCATCTCTTGGGCAATGTCGACTTGCTTTTACAACAATAAGTGTCTTCTTCACATGGCAGACTAATTCATCTTGGCCACGGTGCTAGGGCCTGCAATCGTTGAAGTGCACGCTTGACCTTGCTTGCTGGCATGTTGCAATGCAGTCCAGGACTGTATAATGTTGGGTAGGTAGGTGATCAATGGAATTTATGCTGTCTATAAAACCAATTGTGTGAGTATACTATTGTTGTATGATGATTTGTCTGAACGGTGGTGACTTATTTGAGGTTGGGAGCTATTTCATGCTTGACCTCCCATCGGCTGGAGCATATGTCTCATTGTGATAAGGGCTGCTACTCTGTCCAATCTTCTGTGCCCTAGGTGGCTAGGGCGTATGTGTTGAGCGGGGGGGGGATTTCTACCTTGTCTATAAAAAAGGTAAGTGCTATGTCTTTGTTTTGCGGTTTTCATGTGTACTTCTCATGGACTTTATCACCCAAACTCTTTGGTCGACTCCTACATGCAGATTTTGTACTTGGATTTCTTTTTGTCAGTATCATGTTTGCAATTTCCAGACCGACGTGAATGCATGTGCCTGCCTTCTGAATCCTTCCCTTCATTACGTCACATTTGAAGCTCACAGTCCAGCTAAAATGAGTGATACCACAAGCTCGAGCATCGATCCACTGAATCTAGAAGGTAGATTGACCCTCACCCACAGGTCCTCATTGCGGTCACTCTGACTCTGTCAGATTCTTATTATTAAGTTACTTATTTTAGGGTTTTGTGAAGAGCAGACCACGTCCCTACAGACGTCGTGCAACTATCCATCGTAAAACATACAAAAAGAAGCAAAAAAGAAGTACATTGCAAATAATAAAAAAGTAAACGGCAGTTAAAAATGAAGGTCTGACTGGAGCACAGGAGCGAAGAGCTACATTTCTATAATGGAAAGATGCATATTCTAAAGGTTGAAGTGCAAGAGGAAGCGCGATGTACTTATATCTTATAACAATTTGAAAAGTTCCTTAAATGAAGTGCTAGCCTAAGCATACTTTTTCCTCAGAGACGAGTTTAACGGTAACTATAGAAGCTTCGAATCAGTGACGCGTTGCTATGCGCTTCATGGTTCCTCACCATCATGGTTGCGAGCACTGAGTTGCTATGACGCAGTTACCTGCATCTGAAGGGCAGTTGAAAATGTAGATTAAGAAGGGGCATGCTGACAATGCCACTTAGTGCACTGGCAGCGATGACTGATGCTTCGGGGGTTTGCTTTTAGCCAGGAGCATCGGTTAAATAATTAAAACACGATGATGGTGCACTGTTAAAACTATGGCACACATTACCAGTGCTCTCATATAAAATGAGCACAGGCTGTCACTGTGTTTAAATTTAATGCATTAAATATAAGCTTCCATTTACTCATAACGTTTTCAGCATTTTAGGCGCTCCTAATGTGGGCAAAGAAGCTAGCAAAGAAACAGGGAGATTTAGGGTCTGACGAGCAGTGTCCATAGTGCCAATTTCGGCAACACTCCCCATACCACATACAGCAATATCATCAGTAAATAAACCACACAACACATTGTTTGTGGAGAAAATTGCTGCAGGTTTATTTGCATAACAAATATGCCAACATGGTGGGTTATCTTACGGGCGATCCAAGGGCAGGCAAGCCCCCCTACGCCGCCTGCCCGCCTGATGAGCCAAGTTACACCGTGGCCGTCGACAATCGGTGCTTACCAAATTTGGGAGGGGCCAACCCTCCCAGCGGTGGACCGCCAGTCCACGCCCTTACTCCCGCCCCCAAAAGGGGGGCGGAGCTGCTCCAGGCGGCCCCCCGGCTGCTCAGGCCCACAACCGCCCGTAGGACTACTGGGGCGCCGTCGCTCTTCCAGGGGACAACGCTAGGACATCCCTGGGTACACTTGGCTTTTGCACCCTTGTTGTGCTCCTGCAGAGGGTACCCGTCTGTACCTTACAGCCTCTGGATCGCCCTGTAACTCCGCCTGCAACACAAAATAACACGTTAGTACACTTCTCCCACCCCAAACCCTGCACGTACGCCGGGTAAGCGGTAGGGAGGGAACAGCGTAACGGGCAGCCACAAAGAGCCGGCCAGATGGGCGGGGAGAAGCACTTATACTGCATCCCCCGCCCACCCCTTACCGGAAGTGACGAGGCACCGGGACCCATAGTGGGTCCCTAACAACTGGACTGACTCGTGTGACCTCATGTGGCACTAAGGCGGCCGCCCTCTTAGGAGGCTCCCCTTCGTGGACCACGGGCAGCCAACATAGTGCCAATATCGGCAACACTCCACATACCACATACAGCAATATCATCAGTAAATAAACCACACAACACATTGTTTGTGGAGAAAATTGCTGCAGGTTTATTTGCATAACAAATATGCCAACATGGTGGGTTATCTTACGGGCGATCCAAGGGCAGGCAAGCCCCCCTATGCCGCCTGCCCGCCTGATGAGCCAAGTTACACCGTGGCCGTCGACAATCGGTGCTTACCAATTTTGGGAGGGGCCAACCCTCCCAGCGGTGGACCGCCAGTCCACGCCCTACTCACGCCCCCAAAAGGGGGCGGAGCGTGCCCAGGCAGCCCCCAGTTGCTCAGGCCCACAACCGCCCGTAGGACTAACGGGCGCCGTCGCTCTTCCAGGGGACAACGCCAGGACATCCCTGGGTACACTTGGCTTTTGCACCCTTGTTGTGCTCCTGCAGAGGGTACCCGTCTGTACCTTACAGCCTCTGGATCGCCCCTGTAACTCCGCCTGCAACACAAAATAACACGTTAGTACACTTCTCCCACCCCAAACCCTGCACGTACGCCGGGTAAGCGGTAGGGAGGGAAACAGCATAACGGGCAGCCCAAAGAGGCCGCCAGATGGGCGGGGAGAAGCACTTATACTGCATCCCCCGCCCACCCCTTACCGGAAGTGACGAGGCACCGGGACCCATAGTGGGTCCCTAACAACTGGACTGACTCGTGTGACCTCATGTGGCACTAAGGCGGCCGCCCTCTTAGGAGGCCCCTTCGTGGACCACGGGCAGCCAACATAGTGCCAATATCGGCAACACTCCACATACCACATACAGCAATATCATCAGTAAATAAACCACACGACACATTGTTTGTGGAGAAAATTGCTGCAGGTTTATTTGCATAACAAATATGCCAACATGGTGGGTTATCTTACGGGCGATCCAAGGGCAGGCAAGCCCCTCACGCCGCCTGCCCGCCTGATGAGCCAAGTTACACCGTGGCCGCCGACAATCGGTGCTTACCAATTTTGGGAGGGGCCAACCCTCCCAGCGGTGGACCGCCAGTCCACGCCTTACTCACGCCCCCAAAAGGGGGCGGAGCGCTCCAGGCAGCCCCCCGGTTGCTCAGGCCCACAACCGCCCGTAGGACTAACGGGGCGCCCGCTCGCTCTTCCAGGGGACAACGCTAGGACATCCCTGGGTACACTTGGCTTTTGCACCCTTGTTGTGCTCCTGCAGAGGGTACCCGTCTGTACCTTACAGCCTCTGGATCGCCCTGTAACTCCGCCTGCAACACAAAATAACACGTCAGTACACTTCTCCCACCCCAAACCCTGCACGTACGCCGGGTAAGCGGTAGGGAGGGAAACAGCATAACGGGCAGCCACAAAGAGGCCGCCAGATGGGCGGGGAGAAGCACTTATACTGCATCCCCCGCCCACCCCTTACCGGAAGTGACGAGGCACCGGGACCCATAGTGGGTCCCTAACAAATGGACTGACTCGTGTGACCTCATGTAGCACTAAGGCAGCCGCCCTCTTAGGAGGGTCCCCTTCGTGGACCACGGGCAGCCAACATAGTGCCAATATCGGCAACACTCCCCATACCACATACAGCAATATCATCAGTAAACAAACCACACAACACATTGTTTGTGGAGAAAATTGCTGCAGGTTTATTTGCATAACAAATATGCCAACATGGTGGGTTATCTTACGGGCGATCCAAGGGCAGGCAAGCCCCCCTATGCCGCCTGCCCGCCTGATGAGCCAAGTTACACCGTGGCCGTCGACAATCGGTGCTTACCAATTTTGGGAGGGGCCAACCCTCACAGCGGTGGACCGCCAGACCACGTCCTTACTCACGCCCCCAAAAGGGGGGCGGAGCATTCCAGGCAGCCCCCGGTTGCTCAGGCCCACAACCGCCCGTAGGACTAACGGGGCGCCGTCGCTCTGCCAGGGGACAACGCTAGGACATCCCTGGGTACACTTGGCTGTTGCACCCTTGTTGTGCTCCTGCAGAGGGTACCCGTCTGTACCTTACAGCCTCTGGATCGCCTGTAACTCCGCCACAGCTCTGGGTGTGGCCACCGTCACAACCAGGGCCCCCCACCAAGGTAGGCATTCTTACCTACATCCTGATGATTCGAGGGCCTGACCCAGGTCCTGCAAAACAAGTCCAAGCCCCTACTGGACCGGAGGCCAGCATGCCCCTTCTGGACAGGTGCCCCCATCCTTTTAAAACTCCCTGTGGGCTTTAGTATGCGGCCGGCCATGCCTGATAAAACCAAACCCCTCTGTTCAGGGCCTCTACACCTGGCACTCATAACTCTCCTGCGTGAGTTTTCCACGGCAACCCCTGGCCGGGCCCCTCCCCTACTACATTGGTTATCTCTGACCATCAAACTCACATGCCCCCCAATGGTTGCATAACTTGCACCAGGAGGAATTCAATTCAGGCAGCATGACCCTCCTACCCTGGAAAGTCGATAATTGCTTCCCAGGTGTCAGACCACAGTGATGGGAGGGGAGCCTCCCCCGCCCGTGCCACTGCTTCTACAGGAGCTGTTCCCGTGCCTGCACAATAACACTACCCCTCTCCAGGGTGGCTTACGGCCGGCTGTACCCTTAGACGCCTTGGGATTCCCATCGCCCAACCTGCAAGCATGTCCTGCCGAGTCTGACACTCAAAGGGGGACCCAGTATCCGGGGCACTCGCCCAGCCCTTCAGTGCTGCCCTGAAAAGGAGAGACATAGTAGGATCGACCTGGCCCCCCCCCCCATTTAGTATAATGGCACCTTCCAACCGGTGCTGTGTTGCCACCCTGGTGTCCCTACCCCCAGCGAGTGTATATGCACCCAGGACACCTAAAACCATTAGTTTGGTGTTGGTTAGATGTTACCTTGCCTGGCTGAAGAGCAATACCTTTGACCAGCCACTCCTGACAAGATGTGCCAATGTAGGTAGAAGTAAGAGTTATCAAGCCCGCCTTACTTCCTCTCACCCAGTTATCTGTGTATAGCGCTTGTCGGAGCAAGTCCCTCGAATTCAGCCAGTCACCACCCTAGGTGACGCCTTGCCCTCCCAAACTTCTGCTAGTACACCAGGGAGCAAACAAGACAGTGAACCGGAGGGGAACCATATGTATAAATACCTGCCCTTCTTTGAATACTGGGAATGCCAGGTGTTCTTATAATCTTTGCAGCCCTTTGTGCTTTAACCCAGAGTTTCCCCACTTTTTGGACCGTAGCCCACTCGATGGATGACAACTTCCACAACCTGCATGGCTGCCAGCCAAGGCTATAGGGCGGGAGAATTTACCCAACTTTATTGTTACTCAACTCAATGGTACTCGCTTTATCGACCTCAGAAGGATGAAATGCTAAGTGGATCTACCCGGATCTGTGACCAAGAGGTCGAACAAAGCCCCTTTCGGTTCTGCCGCTCCACATGCCTGTGTACTTGTATCCCAGGGCAAACTTCAGGCACCTTTAACCCTTGCTTGGACATGCCTGAACTAGAAACCCACATCTAAAAGGCCTGCCAACCGGCTGACCACCAAAATTGCAGTCCCAGTGTTAGCTGCCAACTCCCAAGGAAAATTCGCTTAACTGGAGCAACTGGTGACATGCAATCAATTTTGATCAGGGGACATGGAGTAAACCCATGAGTAATGTACCTGCATCCTCTTAACTCTGACTGCAAATGTGTCCGTATTAGTGCTCCCTCCCCTCCATATCAGCCCTATCAAGGTAAACCGCACCCTCTTGGGAATGGCATACTCACGCCCCAGCTGACAGAAAGTGCCTATTCGTGTGTAGCCCATAAGCTTAAGTTTTTTACCAACAGTATACCAGGATTATGCTGAAACCTAGCTAGCTTTACTGCTGAGTGCGCGTTGCACAATCACAGGTATGCCTATCTTTGCCTATTCCGTTACTGGCTGCAAAGTTTGATGACCTTGCCAGCCCCAATCCCAGGCGAAATAAAAGGAAGCTTTACTGCTGCCCGTGTGAGCCGCTGCTGGTGCTAATGATGGTCCAATAAGCACCGGTAAACTAGATGCTGTACTATAGCATTAGAGGACCATTGCAGCACTTTATTAAAGTCCATGGCTAACCTACTCACCGAGACAAGAGAGGCTGTAACTTTAAAGCCCATTGAGATGGTCGATAGATAGACCCAACAGGGAGTGATCCTGTGAAATGAGGTAGCTACCACCACCACACCCCGCATGAGACTCAGTCCAGGTTTACTTTGCCATGTGCAGTAGTGCAGCCGCCATTCTTCGGCATCTAACCTGTGCAGTGTCCTGTTCTGTGCAGTTCCACTCATGTGCTTCCACTGGGCACCTCTGCCTGATGTGTGTGACCTAGGTACATAGTCCCCTTGCATGGCAGCCTGCCAGTGAGACAATACATCACATACCCCATAAGTACCGCTACCTGCCTTCGCTAGACTCTTGCCTGGCATTCCTTCATGCCCAGGTATACCAAGCGATAATGCCTCTACTCGGTCAAATGACCCGACCACACAGCAAACCCACAGAGACAAGATGCGGCCCGTTAACCTGCCCCAAACTCTGCGGAAACAACAAATGAGCAGGATCTGACATAAATGAGGGGATCCCCAGTTGCACTTGAAAATTTTTGAACTGCCCAACCCGATGTGCGCCTTGGAAAGATACAACAACCGCTTTGAATTTGAGCCTCACCAAGCACAACCTTTTATCCTGGACCTACCTCCAACATGACGTGTATTTTAGCGCGCTGTCACCCTAGGGGTCTGCTGGCTCTGACAGAGCAGTGACAAGATGAAGCATGCTAACCTGCCCCCAAACTCAGCGGAACACCCACATGTGCGAGCTTGCCACAAACGTCTGTAAAAGCATGCCAACCCATATAGTGTTTTACTTCCCTTTGCTCAAGGGGGGGGGGGGGCAGTCCTGTCTGGAGTGTGTGTATTGAACGACATGTGTCCTGGCCGTACCTATGATTTGAGTACAAATGTCTACTTCATAGTACCTGGTGCGTTTAATAAAACTAATAACAGGTCTAACAAATCAATCAGGCATCCTCCGCTTACTTTAGGCTTGTTGGCTTGAGGGGATCCAGTGAAATCTGGAAGATATCTCCCTAGGCATGCCATCCCTTTAGCACAACATTTACAGCTTTTAGGCATGTCACTTAAATCGTCTCCATCATGTGTTTAAGGCTAATTAGTTTGAGTTCTGCTCTTGACAACATCCCTTCTAACCAACAGTGTTGAGTAACAACTCAAGTTTGTTTCTTGCCCAGGTCGTCCCCGATAGCCTGGCACTGTTAGACCAAATGAAACTTTTAACAAGCTCCCTATACAAAAGTATATCATGTTGCGCAACTTGGGACACTATTACTTCATCACTACGTACGTTCAGGCATGAAAATGCTGCCAAAGGTAACCCCACCTTAGTACCGGTTTAACCACTAAATAAATACTGTATAAGGGAACAAAAGATTACCAGTGCACCTAGCCCTGGGCCTTAAATTACTGACACAAAGTAAGGACCCTCATGTGTGCATGTGCAAAGCTGCTAGGTTGGCTGTGGGCAAAATGCCACCAAGTAATGTCATTTCGGGTCCACAATTGACTGCCCTAACCATCAGGAGTACGGTAAAGGTGGAGCATAGGCACATATGGGTAGTATAATAGTACCTGAACAGTCTGGTTTGCAATGGCACTCGGCCATGCTCCACTAGTGTTATCCGGTATCCCCAGTGCTAAAATTGGAAATTTAGCAGTGCAGGTACTCTGGACCAGAATACCTGCTTGTTTCTAAGAAGAACGTACGTCGTCAAGCCACCCGCTGGCCCCGTGATTCTGGCCTGGGCGATGGGCCTCTCTTAGGCATTGGGTTCAAACATTAAGCTGCAATCTTTTCCTAGCCTAGGGTGCCACACAGATCTGGCTCTTCTGTCCAGTTTCCCTCTAATTACAAAACAACCTGTAGCCTTTGGACCCATCGCCAGTCCTAATATTGCCTTTGTCAAAGGTTAATAGTTGCATAGGCAAATAAGCAACCGATATGGCTTCCTAGAGAGAAATTGCAAATCGCTACAGTACTGAATCATGAGACTGTGCAAGATCTATACTGCAATTGTTAGAGGTTAATCTGTCTCCCACTCCACCCTTACAACTTTGTCGCAGAGTTGCTCCAGTGCGCGCCTGCTGCATGTGGGCCACTGCTGACACCCTAGTAAAAGTCCTCCTTTAGCCTATCCCATAACTGCAAACCAGGCCAGTTTGCACCCATGGGAAACCTTGAAACAACGTGCAATCCCCTATGCACTAGTCACGTTACGCCTATATGCAAGAGATGACCCTGCATTCTGGATGAAACAGAGTTCCTGTGCTGTAACCTTTGCCATCTTATGTAATCCTGCTGGTACCAATTAAAATATATATACCCCCCTATACAAGTACAAGCATCATTCTAAGCATGTGGCCTGAAGTACGCCTTGTACTGAAATGCACAAACGCACAAAACACTGGCTACAACACCCCCTACTTTCACTCGAAATAGGCTAATACATTCTATACTTGAAAAACGAAGAGACTTCGTTTTCGCTTCCGATCTCTGGTTGCGTTTACCCGCAGACAACACAATACGCTTGAAATAATAAACGCCCCCCGAAACCATAATAACCGTTTGCTTGCGTTCGACCATTACCACCAAGCACGCAATACTACCCATGAACACACATCACGTGCCTCTCCACAGTGAGCTCCGGCATGGTGACCGTCAAAACTAGGCGCTCAATGGGTAAAGGGGAGCAAATACGACCAGACTATTCTCCCGGCACCACACTGCCAGCAACAAGTTAATCAAAATTCACTTCCGGAGTCACCGCACCTACACCGGAAGCCATTTCCTAAACCATGGGCGGAACCCTTTTAGCGAACAAACAGAAGAGGCCCGGGCTGCTAACCAATCATGCGTGCCCCTGTTGTAATGGTGGAAGAGTCACCCCTAGTCGTTGAAACGTCACATTATTACACTTAAATTTGGAGCATGTCACACGTAGCAATCTGCCTTGGCAGCTGTGTTAAATCATTGTAACTAACACGCAGTACACTTGTTGTCCTGCTCGTTGTAAAGCCCTCTGATGCCTTCGGGCCAAGTCCGCGCTATATAAGACTGCAAATAAATTAAATAATCCGGACGCACTCCGGCGCAGGACAGAGCACGACGAGAAACACTCCTTCAACGGTAACCACTCAGGCAGCGGTTGCCCCGCTACAACTGGCGCATTCCATGTTCTACCGGGCCAGTTTGTGCAGAGAACCTGCGACTAACCTTCTGGGCCTCGTCCCCCTGCGAAGAGTGGACCTTGGGTCCATGGCAACGCTCACCGCGTGCTCCTGCGAAACAAAAACTGCGAAAATAACTGCAAGCACCTGAGAACGATGGAGGGGTGAGGCCTTCGCCCCCATGCAGCCCAGCGCCAATATGCTCACCCACACCGACGACAGCCATAAACACATAAGCCTAAGCCCGTCAGGGATGTAATTTAGGTTTAATGTCTGGCGTGGACTGGGCCCATCTTGATTTGGGCGAAGGAATATTAATTAGCTGGAGCCGGGACTCAAACCTCAGCCCCCATTCCATGACATAAGTCCAGTCCGTGGGTCACCTATACCTCCTCGAGATTGGGATCATGGTGCTTTACGCGCAGCACCCTATGCCTGGAAACACACAAAATACTGCACCGTAAATCTGCCTTAAAGAGGGGGCCTGTGACAACCAATAAATACGCCCCTGCCTAGGAGCACAGCCCCTGGGCCGAAAACGTACTGCTAGACTTGCCCGTCTTGCCTTACGGGTAGGCACCGGCCCGCTGTGGTTAAAGCCTCGACCCTGGCATCACCCACAATCGCTTGTACGGTGACCAACCGGCCCGCCATGCAGTGCCCACATCTATTCCTTCTGTGTCACGTGGGAACTGAGGGCCACACAGCCCACTGCTCAATTGCTCCTCTGCTATCAAATCCCCGATCAGACAGCCCCGTTCTACAGAAACCCCCCTGCGGCTGGATGAAGCACGTGGTCACATCCTATTGGTGTAGCCCATTGTGGAGTTTGCCGATGGCTGCTGTGTATATGACCAACCTACCCCTACCATGACCAGATGTAACTTAGGTGCTGACCCCCTGGACCCTGGGTTTAATTAAATGTTGTGTGCGGAAGGCAACTGACGTGTCTATCTGGATGCTCATCGTAGGTTCCCATACCTCACCCGTACAGCCACTTTCAAGTTCAATTGTAATGGTGGCTCCCATAATGCGGTTATACTCCGCATATTGATAGGCTGGCTTGCTAACCTGACTGCCAGCTGACACGGGGCAAGTGTACATGAACAGGGGGGGTGTTCCCAGGTCATTCAGCTGTGCATAAATAAAAGTGATCCCTTCATAGGAAAGTACTCAACCACTTTCTTTAACAGGATGCTTCCTCTGGGTTTGAGTTTAACTTTCAGCTGACTGTTGCATTCTAAATGAAATCAAGTGTCGCTGTGCTATAACCTTTAACTGTATACAATAATCCTGCCAATCTACAATAAATATCCATACCCTTCTTACTCCGACTACAAACGTAATTCTATGGCCCGAGGTACGCCTTTTAATGAAATGCAGGAGAAAACCCATTAATTGGGGATGACAAAACTCTGGCGAGGAATGAGAACACGCAAAACCGAGTGGCAGTGCCATCCGGTGGCCTAGACACCTCACTGCACCCGGAGTATACATAAACGAGCAATCTGTGTTAAGTGCCCTTTTGAAAACTTCCTTAACCCCGGTACTGAACATCCTCCTCCCTGGCGATGGGCCGGTCCTACAAATCCGTGTTTCGTGAGCCTCCCGGTGTTGGCCTCAATAAACAGCTGCCCGTGTTTCAAGTCGGCACAAAACCAAGATTATTCAAGGCACCTATAATGGCACGGGCAAAGCAGACCCAGCAAGGGTTTCCCCTCCATGACCTCTAATCCAGATACGAAGTGCCGCAAAGACTGGGTGTTCAGTGAGCGCCGTTCTACCCAAATGTCTCCCATGCTCCGCTCACCGCCGCAGCCCTCGATAACGCTGCACCTTAGCCTACAAAGATGGTCGCCCCAACTACGGTGCCGACCAATGCCTCCTACCACCGGTCCGGCACAGTGGACTTAGACCTCAAAGTATTCCTACCGGCGGTCTAAACCCTACACGCAGAAGAAGAGCAGAGGCCACAATACCAATTACCAGACGGGCAAACAGAAAACCCCAAGCCTGCTCACCTTAAACAACAAAACGAAACTGCCTGTCTCTGCTCATCTCACCACGACCAAACAGCGTAACGGGCAGCCACAAAGAGGACGCCAGATGGGCGGGGAGAAGCACTTATACTGCATCCCCCGCCCACCCCTTACCGGAAGTGACGAGGCACGCAGACCCATAGTGGGTCCCTAACAACTGGACTGACTCGTGTGCCCTCATGTGGCACTAAGGCGGCCGCCCTCTTAGGAGGGTCCCCTTCGTGGACCACGGGCAGCCAACAGTCGTGTCAGAGGAGAAGGCTCTGGGCCTGATTTAGAGTTTGGCAGTCGGGTTACTCGTTGCAAGCGTGACCTATATAGCTCTCGCCTTATTACAAGTGTCATAGGGCATAATGCACTTGCAGTACATTGTATGGGATATCCTTCAAATTTGTGATGGAGTAACCCATCTGCCAAACTCTAAATCAGATTCTTAATCAGTAAAATTACCTTAATCTTTACAAAATACGAATCAAAAATCATCAAGCAATACACAACACTTTATATGGGTATTAGTGTACCGAAATGATGATATCTGGTACCAAGCGTCTGGTAACTGTGTACAAATTATAACGGACAAAACTCTAAGTAGTCACAAACACCGAAACGTTGCAACAGCACAGTCAAAATTGATGCTATATGGTAATCCATACAAGAAGAAACAGCATACACACGCAACAAACACACTGGCCCATGCGCCCAGCCACATGCGGTCAGCTTGTACATATGCCTGCCAGTTCAAGAAAACTGGACAGCAGCTGTTCAACATACCCAAGGGAAGATTTATGAAAGTCACACAGTACAGCGTAGATAGTCACCTTGCTGCACTGCATGACAGGGAAAGGGTAGAAACGCACCGTTTTTAAGGCAATAGGGCACATTCCTGCATTTTCCCCTGCGTTGGTGCCCTTTTGGCTGCCTAGCACCAACGCAGGTAGGTGCCTGTATTGCAAGCAAGATTGGTTTTGTGTAGGAAGGGACACTTTCGTGCAAAAAAACAATCCGGAGAGGCAAAATTCCCCTTTCTATGTGTGCTACAGAATGCAGCACACATAGAAAAAGGAAGTAACGAGGAGAAATAAAGATATTTCTCTTCATTACACCTCTCTCGGAAGGCATATCTTTTTCTGGGAATGCATCAAAAACCATGGGAGTTGTGTGGGAACACTCACGCAATGCCCATGGAATGCCTCCCTATTGCAGAGTAAGGCAACACAGCAATTTGCACTGTGTTGCTTTACTCCAGATTTATGGAGCCACTCAGGGCCACTCAAAGTGGCCTTGCGTGGCTTCATAAATCTCATTTAGGATTTGCGCCGCTCTTGCACCACCTTGCGTGGTGTAAGAGCGAAGCAACTCCGCTCGTAAATATGCCCCCCCAATATTTAGGAACGACAGTGAAGACTGAAATTATATTGTTTCAGAGCAATATACACATTGTACCCACACGCACCGAAAACAACGAGAAACTGCTTGGGGATACACCTCCAGGGGACAGTTACCATGAGGGAGGGTGGATAAAAGAGCACATGGCGCACATGAAGGAATAAGCCAGATAAAGAGCCCGCACAGACCGGTTAAAATGGAGGGAAACAATTAACCCTTTGTAAATGAAACATATTAAGGGAACAGGACCAGTCTCAGGTAATAGATTCTTTGGATGTATGCAGATGAATAGCAATTGGATGTCCAATAATTGCCTAAAGTTTAATTACTGGAACACCAAAGTTTTACTGTTGGGCAACAATACTTCCTTCTGGTCCCCCACTTGGTGGCCACAAGAATCAGGCACCCTGCCCATCCCAGTGTCCAAAGTGTAGAACCTAGGTGTTATCTTTGATGATAAACTGACCTTCAAGAAAAGCATCAATGCTTTGACCTCCTCTTCCTTTTTCATTCTGAAGATGCTGAGGAAGATCTTCCACTTCATTCCCCAAGATCTTCAAAAACTGGTGGTTACTGCTCTTGTGCTCTCGAAGCTCGACTATTGCAATGCACTTTATGTCAACTTGCAGCAGAAACTTCTAAATAGGCTGCAAGTCTTGCAAAATGCTGCTGCTCATTTGGTACTAAGAATCCCTAAATACCATTCTGGCTCACTCGCCCTAGCCCAACTTCACTAGTTGCTGATACGTAAGCGGATAATTTTTTATCCTCTTTGTATCATCTTCAAAGCTCTTAATGGTATTGGCCCTGACTACCTGCAACAAAAATGTATTCGGTTCCATCCTTCCAGAACCTTGTGTTCCTCATCAGCAGGCAATATCATGGCCCCCAAAATCAAAAAAGTTAATTGGGGTGGCAGAAGTTTTATCTAATCTACAGCAAAAAGATGGAACTCCATGCCATTCTCACTTAAGGCCTGTATAAGCCTTTATGCTTTCAGAGAAGGCCTGAAAACTTTGCTTTTTATTCAATGATAATTTTTTGGGACTGGTTTCTCTGCTTGGCACTGTGGTCTTTTCAAATGTCTCCTCTACAGCAGGCAGCGCCTATATGCCCTCAGGCAGTAGTTGTGCTTTCTAAACATTTCATTTCACTGCCCATCCTATTGATTGAGACACAATATGTGCACGTCATGACTGTGACATTCCTGCTGGTCACAACATTCCCTCAACACAGACAGTCTGGTGCCCACACCTGCTGCAACACACTACCATTGGCACTTATGTCAGAGATGGCATGGAAACTGGATTTCCAGAGGAACCAATAAACTTCTCCAGAACCCCCAACACAAATATATTCTAACACGCAACTTGTACACCCAATACTGCTGCCTGCATCGCCACAGAATGCTGTCCAACCAGAATCCATCTACCAAGGAGGACATACAAGTCCAATCCACAAGTTACTCAAAAAATAACCAGTACACAATGAATGGCTTGCACACAGACCACACGTCCCTGACAAGCTGAATAGCAAATAATTATTAAATGCATATTATCAATGAGAGACACCTGCAGGTAATAAAACCACCCTAACAAATAGACTCCACTGCAGCATGCACCTGCCAACCTGAGCCAACTTGTCATATATCTACAAGCTTACACACAATTTACTCAAGCCTGCGACACCGTCTTCCATCACATCTTGATCAACAGACTCCACATTGGAATCCAGGGAGAGGCCCTCAGATGGATCGCCTCATACCTCACAGGAAGAACCCAGAGAATCTGTCTCCCACTGTTCACCTCGAAACCCAAGAAGATCATCTGTGGCATCCCCCAAGGATCGTCCCTCAGCCCCACACTCTTCAACACGTACATGACCCCCCGGCCAACACCGTCAGATCACACGGACTCAACATCATCTCCTACGCTGACGACACTCAGCTCATCCTCTCGAGGTCAGAAGACCCCTTCACCACAAGAGTCAACTTCCACAGATGTATGATGAATGTTGCTGACTGGATAAAGGACAACTGTCTCAAGCTCAACATGGACAAGACAGAATTTCTGATCTTTAGGAACAACACCTCGCCAAGGAACAATGCATGGTAGCCTGCTGAACTTGCCCCATCCCCCACACTGACAGACCACACCCGCAACCTCGGCATAATCTTGGACAGCAAGCTTTCTATAAAGAAAAAGGTAAACACAGTCTAATCCACCTGCTTTTACATTCTACGCATGCTACGCAAGATCCTCAGGTGGCTCCCAGTCAACACCATAAGGGCAGTCATGCAGGCCCTCATCACCAGCAGGCTGGACTATGGGAACATACTCTACATAGGAATCAACGCACGTCTCCTGAAGGGACTACAGACTATACAAAACTCAGTGGCAAGACTCATCCCCCACCTCCCAGATGGACCCACATCACACCACGCCTCAAGAAGCTACACTGGCTCCCAATCCAGAAGAGATACCAGTTCAAGATGTTGACCCACGCATACAAAGCCCTGCACAACGAAGGACCAGCAAACATCCACAAATGCATGACCTTCCACCAACCAACCAGACACTTACAATCCTCCTCCCTCTTCCTCGCAGACACCCCCCGGATCCGCCGAAGGAACAGCAGAAGAAGCTTCCCCTCACACCTGGGGGGCAAGGCTTGCAATGACCTTCCCCTGCACTTCAGGACCGCCTAATTACTTGGTGAATTAAGGAGAGGACTCAGGACCTGGCTGTTCGAATGAACAGATCACCATGAAGCAGCTAGCAACTTCAGCACCCTGAGACCCTTGCGGGGTGATTTCCTGCCCTTTATAAATCCTTGATTCATTGATTGATTGGACACCTACCTGAAGAAAGCCACATTTAACACATACTTCAAATATTTTACTGTGCGCCCATTACTAAACACCCTGCCTTGGATCCTTTCTTCACCAACAGATGCAGCCATTCTGCCCATGGAACCAAACTTCTCAAACAGATTGTTACCACTCAGATCATAACTGTGCAATTCATTATTCCCTTCTCAATTTTTTCCAATCTGGAGTCTATCCACATCATGAAACCAGACTTGCTGTACTAGGTGCATAGGCCAATGCTTTAAAGCAGTAGAATAAGGCACAATTACCCTTATGTGCCCTGTAGAACTCAGTGCCACCTTCAACATAGTGGACTATGAAGTCCTCTATTATTGGATTCACTCAGTGGCCCAATGTTATTCCATCCTATGTTCAACATTTATCTTTGTGATCTTTTCTCACCCCATCAATGAGTCTGTGGTCACTTTACAGTCTTAGAGTAATGGAATGTAACTTTATTCATGTATCCATTATTTCCTTCCAAGATGACACTCCAGCTAATGTTCTTAATACCATTAAAGACAGGGTGGTAGGCAGTTGCATTCACCTGTACTAGGACAAGACAGGGATGCTCTTGTTTAAGCCCCTTCAGATTGTTCAGACTCTTTTTAGCTTTCTCCATCTTCTGCCACTTCTGTTTGCTGTGTCCTTGGCAGGCAGGCATGGCTAGATATATTGCCCCACTTACCCCTAATCATGACAGAGACTCAATTATTGTTTTTTTTTTAGGAATTCTAGAGTCAACTATGCCAATTCCTTTTTTTCATGGACCCCTGCTAATGCCACTCCAAATCCTAGGAGAATCGAAGATATCTTATAACCCAGGTATTCAGGTCTGTGAAGACTCTATTCCCCTTACTTACCCAACTGACCTGAAAAACTACCGGCCCATCTCTCTCCTCCCCTTCGCGGCCAAAGTCACCGAAAGAC
The DNA here is from genome assembly GCA_963921515.1 of Calotriton arnoldi. NCBI lineage: Eukaryota > Metazoa > Chordata > Amphibia > Caudata > Salamandridae > Calotriton > Calotriton arnoldi. The sequence continues at coordinate 94,973 of CAWUFW010003349.1, read as the reverse complement.
TCGTGAACGCCCAGCTGACCACCTTCATCGAAGAGAACTCAATCCTAGACGCCTCCCAGTCTGGATTCCGCAGCAACAATAGCACCGAGACCGCCCTCCTCGCCGCCACTGACGACATTCGCATGATACTCGACCAGGGTCACACCGCGGCCCTCATCCTTCTAGACCTCTCCGCAGCCTTCGACACCGTGTCTCACCTCACTCTCGCAGCCAGACTCCACGACGCAGGGATACAAGGAGCCGCCCTCGACTGGATCCGATCCTTCCTCTACGGCAGAACCCAGAGGATCAGGCTCCCTCCCTTCATCTCCGAACCCACCGATATGGACTGCGGAGTACCCCAAGGATCATCACTCAGCCCCACGCTCTTCAACATTTACATGGCACCCCTCGCTGCCATCGTGAGACAGCATGGGCTCAGCATTGTTTCCTACGCCAATGACACCCAGCTCATCCTCTCACTCACGAAGAACCCCGAAGACACCAGACTCTGCTTCCAGGAAGGAATGAAGAACGTAGCAGCCTGGATGAAAGACAGCTGTTTGCAGCTCAACTCAGAGAAGACCGAAATCCTCATCCTCGGACCCTGCACCTCCGCCTGGGACAACACCTGGTGGCCCCCCGCCCTCGGGAATCCACCCATTCCTACAGACCACGCACGAAACCTCGGCATCATCCTCGACTCCTCCCTCTCCATGAACCGCCAGATCAACGCCGTCGCTTCCACCAGCTTCAACTGCCTGCGAATCCTCCGCAAGACCTTCAAATGGATCCCCCACGACTGCAGAAAGACTGTCACCCACGCGCTCATAACCAGCAGACTGGACTACCACAACACCCTATACGCCGGAATCAATAGAGCTCTACTACACAGACTCCAGACCATCCAAAACGCCGCCGCCAGACTCGTCCTCGGTACTCCTCGTCACGAACACATGACCCAACACCTGCGAGACCTCCACTGGCTCCCCGTCGAGAAGAGGGTCACCTTCAAGCTCCTCACCCACGCCTACAAAGCCCTCAACAACATCGGACCCATATACCTCAACGAGAGAGTATCCTTCAACGTACCGAACCTCTGCTCCGCCGACCTCGCCCTGGCAGAGGTCCACCGCATCCGCAGAAGCAGAACAGGCGGGAGAGCCTTCTCCTACATCGCAGCCAAGACCTGGAACGAGCTCCCTGTGAACATCAGATGCTCCCCAACCCTGCATGCTTTCAGGAAGGACCTCAAGACCTGGCTCTTCGACTGATCTGGAGCTGCTCCCCCCCCCTCCAGCGCCTTGAGACCCTCACGGGTGAGTAGTGCGCTTTATAAACTCCTGATTGATTGATTGATTACTTGTGCAGTGACACCATATGTGTCTCTGCCTAAAGCACTCCATAATAATCTATTGAAACTTACTATCCATCTTTCTCCCTTGGGGTCTACAAGTGACATGGCCACCCATCAAATCTACATTTGCTTCAATAACCTCACTTTGTGAACCAATAAAGTACCATCACGCACATCATTCCTTCTGTTGTCGGATAAAATGAAAGGGCAAGGGATTCATGCATTTGAGTGCAATTTGCTTTCAGGGAGACTGACAATACTAAAACATCTGCAAGAGGACTATGTTAAAGGCAGTTGTAGCTGAAGTGGACTCAGAGCAGGACAGGGCATGGAAGAAGACACATGCACCGTTAATAGACAGGCATGCCAGGCAATATGGTTGGGTGGCCTACAACTCTGGTGAAGGTACACAAGAGCAATGTTTGAAGAATCTACAGTATATCCTTCCTAGTATGGGTAGATATATGCTACTGGAGTCCCTCATATTTGGAGAGAAGAGCCTTTTAAATATACAAGAGTGCCTATGAATGATCTATTGCTGCACTTAAAATAGAGAGCCAGGTTCAACATAGTGACCGCACCTGCTAACGGAAGGGTATGTGTGACCATGACGGGCTCTTTAAGCGCTCTTTTTTCTGTTTATTGATGTTTGTTATGGGCCTTTATCCTGGATGTTGGAAATTTTCCCTTTCTGCAGGGGTTATTGCCTTTCTGCTGAACCTTATTTTCGTTGGCTATAGAACTCTGTGTTAACCAGTAGTAAAGTACTTGTGCTCCTCCTTTCAACATGGTAAAATTGGTATCCTCATGATTGGCAGATTTAATTTACTCATAAGTCCCTATATATGGAACGAAGTGTACCTAGGGTCTATAAAATAAATGTTACCTGTGAGCTGCAGACATCATCGCTCTTCCCACTGAAATAGCACTGTAAAACCTGTCTTCAGGCCTACCATTGCAGCCTGGCTGAGCAGTTTTAAAACCCAAACTCTGACCTGTTTAAAAGAAACCCTTTTGACAGGCCTAAACCTTCTTTTTAAATATTTATAACCACCCTTAAGTAAGCTTTATTGCCTATAAGTCAGGGTGCATGGTATTTAAAATTAGGACATTTAAAAATTAATTGTTAAATGTGTCCTTACTGTGAAAAAGCCCTAAAAGCTATTTTCAATGTAGCAGTGCTGGCTGTTCTATAGGAAAGCATTGGGATACAACATTAAGTTTAATAAATGTTATCTCAATCTAGGAAACAGTTACAAATTTATTTATTTTTGACTTTTTGAAATATTTATCACAAGCCCAATTCAGTGGTGAAGTCAGATTTGTAATAAATATTTTGGTAAGGGGACTTTTAGAAAGTTAACTTTGCAATGCCTGAAGTCCCTTTTGTTCTCCCACTTCTGCCACCCATTCAATCAATCAATCAATCAATCATGTCACTTATAAAGCGCACTACATACCCGCGAGGGTCTCAAGGCGCTGGGGGAAGAGGGGGGTGGTGCTGCTACTGATCGAAGAGCCAGGTCTTGAGGAGTCTTCTGAAGGCCAGTAGGTCTTGGGTCTGCCGAAGGTTGGTGGGGAGGGTGTTCCAGGTCTTGGCGGCGAGGTGGGAGAAGGATCTGCCGCCGGCGGTCGTTTTCCGGATGCGGGGGACTGTGGCGAGGGCGAGGCTGGTGGAGCGGAGCTGGCGGGTGGGGGTGTAGAAGCTGAGTCGTCTGTTGAGGTAGGCTGGTCCAGAGTTGTGGAGTGCTTTGTGTGCGTGGGTGAGGAGCTTGAAGGTTATCCTCTTGTTGACAGGGAGCCAGTGCAGGTCTCTCAGGTGGGGTGTGATGTGGCTGCGTCGGGGGATGTCGAGGATAAGACGTGCAGAGGCGTTCTGGATGCGTTGCAGCCGTCTCAGGAGCTTAGCCGTCGTTCCTGCGTAGAGGGCGTTTCCGTAGTCCAGCCTGCTGGTGACGAGGGCCTGGGTGACTGTTTTTCTTGTTTCGGTGGGGATCCACTTGAAGATCCTGCGGAGCATTCGGAGGGTGTTGAAGCAGGATGAGGAAACGGCGTTGACCTGCTTAGTCATGGAGAGGGTGGGGTCGAGGATGACCCCTAGGTTGCGTGCGTGGTCGGTGGGTGTCGGGGCTGTTCCCAGTGATGTTGGCCACCAGGAGTCGTCCCATGCTGAAGGGTTGGAACCAAGGATGAGGACCTCCGTCTTGTCCGAGTTCAGCTTCAGGCGGCTGGTACTCATCCATTCGGCGACGGCCTTCATTCCTTCGTGGAGGTGGGCTTTGGCGGTGTGAGGGTCTTTGGTGAGGGAGAGGATCAGCTGGGTGTCGTCGGCGTAGGAGATGATGTTGAGGTTGTGCTGTCGGGCGACGTGGGCGAAGGGTGCCATGTAGATGTTGAACAGAGTTGGGCTGAGGGAGGAGCCTTGGGGTACGCCGCAGATGATCTTGGTGGCTTTGGATCGGAAGGGGGCGAGGCGGACGCTTTGTGTTCTGCCGGAGAGGAAGGATGTGGTCCAGTCCAGGGCCTTCTCTTGGATCCCGGCGTCGTGAAGGCGTGTTCGTAGTGTGTGGTGGCAGACCGTGTCGAAGGCGGCTGATAGGTCCAGGAGGATGAGGGCTGCTGTTTCTCCGTTGTCTAGCAGGGTCCTGATGTCATCGGTGGCGGCGATGAGGGCGGTTTCGGTGCTGTGGTTGCTGCGGAAGCCGGACTGGGAAGGGTCCAGGATGTTGTTCTCCTCGAGGTAGCGGGTCAGTTGTTTGTTGACGATTTTCTCGGTGACCTTCGCGGGGAACGGGAGCAGAGAGATGGGTCGGAAGTTCTTGAGGTCCTTGGGGTCTGCCTTTGGTTTCTTGAGTAAGGCGGTGATCTCGGCGTGCTTCCAGCTTTCCGGGAAGGTTGCTGTCTCGAAGGAGATGTTGATTATTTTCCGGAGATGGGGCGCGATGGCTGTACTGGCTTTGTTGAAGACGTGGTGAGGGCACGGGTCTAGCGGTGAGCCGGAGTGGATGGTGTTCATGATCTCGCTGGTGTCCTCGTCGTTGATGTTGGTCCAGGAGAGCAGGCGGTTGGTGGTTGTGGGGGCAGTGGTCTCGGTGGTTGCCGGGGCGGTCGTGGTGTTGAAGCTGTCGTGGATGTCGGCGATTTTGCGGTGGAAGAAGGTGGCCAGTGAGTCGCACAGGTCTCGCGACGGCGGGATGTCGTTGGTGTTGGAGCTGGGGTTGGAGAGTTCCTTCACGATGTTGAAGAGCTCTTTGCTGTTGTGTGCGTTGTTGTCTAGGCGGTCTTTGAGTGAGGCCCTTTTGGCAGATCTGATGAGGTGATGGTGACTGCGGGTGGCGCTCTTGTGGGCGGCGTAGCTGTCCGCTGTCCGTTCGTGGAGCCAGATCTTCTCCAGTTTTCGGCATGTTCGTTTGGAGGCCTGGAGGTCTTCGGTGAACCAGGTGGCTTTCTTGCTGGTGTGGCTGTTGGGCGGATTCTTGAGCGGGGCGAGGGTGTTGGCGCAGTCGTCGATCCACTGTCTGAGGTTGCGGGCGGCGGTGTCGGTGTCGGAGGGTTCGGCGGGTGGGCTCAGGGCGAGGGTTGTGGTTAGCTGGTCTTCGGTGACTCTGCTCCAGCAGCGGCGAGGCATTTGTTCGGTGCGGTGGTGCGTGGTGGGCTTCCTGTAGGTGAAGTGGATGCAGTGGTGGTCAGTCCAGTGGGGTTCGGAGGTGTGGTTGAAGGAGACGTGTGGGCATGCGGAAAAGATGGAGTCTAGCGTGTGGCCGGCGGCGTGGGTGGGTGTAGTCACGAGCTGTCTGAGTCCGAGGGTGGCGAGGTTGTCGATCAGGGTGGTGGAGTTGGTGTCCTTGTTGTTCTCGAGGTGGAAGTTCAGGTCCCCGAGGAGGATGTAGTCCGTGGAGGCGATGGCGTGTGTGCTGACGAAGTCAGCGATAGAATCGCTGAACTGTGGTCGGGGTCCGGGGGTCTGTAGATGAGGGTTCCTCTGAGGGTGGTGTTGGGATCGGTGTGGATCTGGAAGTGCATGTGTTCGGCGGTGCTGAGGGTGTCGTCGGTGTTGGTTGAGACTCTGAGGGTGTTCCTGTGGACGATGGCGATGCCTCCTCTGACTCCGTTGGTGCGGTCCCGGCGGGTGATCTTGTAGCCGTCCGGGATGGCAATGGCGATGTCGGGGGCTGAAGCGGGATTCAGCCAGGTCTCCGTCAGGAATGCGGCGTCTGGGGAGGTTGAGTCGAGAAGGTCCCAGAGTTCGATGGCGTGTTTGCGGGCGGAGCGGGTGTTGAGGAGGATGCATCTGAGGTAGTTGGGTTCTTTCCTGGGCGGTGGTTTGGCGGGGCGGGTGCTGGCGAAGCTGCAGTTCCGGCAGGTGAAGGGCCCTTGGGTGCGCTTCGGGGTGGCCAGGTAGCAGGCGTGATCTTTTCCGGGGTTGAGTGCGTGGAGGGTGCTGGCGTCGTATCGGCGTCTGTTGATGTGGCGGGCGCGGGGGATGCCCGGACCAGGGGTTCTGGCGCTGGGCGCGGTCCCGGCGCAGACGGGCGCAGACGGGCTTGCCTTAGGCGCGGCCGCCCAGCGGCCGCCATAAATGGGGAGGTGGGAGGGAGGAGCAGGGAATGGGGCAGCGAATGGGCAGTGAGGGGGCGGGGCCGCAGGGGCGCAGCGGCGGGAAACAGGCACAGAAAGGAAAAAACTAGCACAATCAGGGCAGCAAGGGGGCACAGAAAGGAAAAAACGAGCACAATCAGGGCAGCAAGGGGGCACAGAAAGGAAAAAAAACGAGCACAATCAGGGCAGCAAGGGGGCACAGAAAGGAAAAAACGAGCACAATCAGGGCAGCAAGGGGGCACAGAAAGGAAAAACGAGCACAATCAGGGCAGCAAGGGGGCACAGAAAGGAAAAAAACTAGCACAATCAGGGCAGCAAGGGGGCACAGAAAGGAAAAAGCGAGCACAATCAGGGCAGCAAGGGGGCACAGAAAGGAAAAAAACGAGCACAATCAGGGCAGCAAGGGGGCACAGAAAGGAAAAAAAACGAGCACAATCAGGGCAGCAAGGGGGCACAGAAAGGAAAAAAACTAGCACAATCAGGGCAGCAAGGGGGCACAGAAAGGAAAAAACGAGCACAATCAGGGCAGCAAGGGGGCACAGAAAGGAAAAAAACTAGCACAATCAGGGCAGCAAGGGGGCACAGAAAGGAAAAAACGAGCACAATCAGGGCAGCAAGGGGGCACAGAAAGGAAAAAACGAGCACAATCAGGGCAGCAAGGGGGCACAGAAAGGAAAAACGAGCACAATCAGGGCAGCAAGGGGGCACAGAAAGTAAAAAACGAGCACAATCAGGGCAGCAAGGGGGCACAGAAAGGAAAAAAACGAGCACAATCAGGGCAGCAAGGGGGCACAGAAAGGAAAAAACTAGCACAATCAGGGCAGCAAGGGGGCACAGAAAGGAAAAAACGAGCACAATCAGGGCAGCAAGGGGGCACAGAAAGGAAAAAAACTAGCACAATCAGGGCAGCAAGGGGGCACAGAAAGGAAAAAACGAGCACAATCAGGGCAGCAAGGGGGCACAGAAAAGAAAAAAAACTAGCACAATCAGGGCAGCAAGGGGGCACAGAAAGGAAAAACGAGCACAATCAGGGCAGCAAGGGGCACAGAAAGGAAAAACGAGCACAATCAGGGCAGCAAGGGGGCACAGAAAGGAAAAAAAAATGAGCACAATCAGGGCAGCAAGGGGCACAGAAAGGAAAAAAAACGAGCACAATCAGGGCAGCAAGGGGGCACAGAAAGGAAAAAACGAGCACAATCAGGGCAGCAAGGGGGCACAGAAAGGAAAAAACGAGCACAATCAGGGCAGCAAGGGGGCACAGAAAGGAAAAAACTAGCACAATCAGGGCAGCAAGGGGGCACAGAAAGGAAAAAAACTAGCACAATCAGGGCAGCAAGGGGGCACAGAAAGGAAAAAACGAGCACAATCAGGGCAGCAAGGGGGCACAGAAAGGAAAAAAACTAGCACAATCAGGGCAGCAAGGGGGCACAGAAAGGAAAAAACTAGCACAATCAGGGCAGCAAGGGGGCACAGAAAAGAAAAAAACTAGCACAATCAGGGCAGCAAGGGGGCACAGAAAGGAAAAACGAGCACAATCAGGGCAGCAAGGGGGCACAGAAAGGAAAAAAACGAGCACAATCAGGGCAGCAAGGGGGCACAGAAAGGAAAAAACGAGCACAATCAGGGCAGCAAGGGGGCACAGAAAGGAAAAAACGAGCACAATCAGGGCAGCAAGGGGGCACAGAAAGGAAAAAACGAGCACAATCAGGGCAGCAAGGGGGCACAGAAAGGAAAAAAACGAGCACAATCAGGGCTGCAAGGGGGCACAGAAAGGAAAAAAACTAGCACAATCAGGGCAGCAAGGGGGCACAGAAAGGAAAAACGAGCACAATCAGGGCAGCAAGGGGGCACAGAAAGGAAAAAACTAGCACAATCAGGGCAGCAAGGGGGCACAGAAAGGAAAAAACGAGCACAATCAGGGCAGCAAGGGGGCACAGAAAGGAAAAAAACTAGCACAATCAGGGCAGCAAGGGGGCACAGAAAGGAAAAAACGAGCACAATCAGGGCAGCAAGGGGGCACAGAAAGGAAAAACGAGCACAATCAGGGCAGCAAGGGGGCACAGAAAGGAAAAAAAAACGAGCACAATCAGGGCAGCAAGGGGGCACAGAAAGGAAAAAAATGAGCACAATCAGGGCAGCAAGGGGGCACAGAAAGGAAAAACGAGCACAATCAGGGCATCAAGGGGGCACAGAAAGGAAAAACGAGCACAATCAGGGCAGCAAGGGGGCACAGAAAGGAAAAAAACTAGCACAATCAGGGCAGCAAGGGGGCACAGAAAGGAAAAAACGAGCACAATCAGGGCAGCAAGGGGGCACAGAAAGGAAAAAAACGAGCACAATCAGGGCAGCAAGGGGGCACAGAAAGGAAATAACGAGCACAATCAGGGCAGCAAGGGGGCACAGAAGGAAAAAAACGAGCACAATCAGGGGCAGCAGCAGGGCACACAGACGGAGCTGTGTGGTGGGGGAGCGACCTACCAGTCAAGGTCAGGGGTCGCCATTAATTAACATTTTAACAGGCATGAATGAGATGTGAACTTGCTTTCAGGAGCAAACAAAAGTCTGACCTGAATGGGATAGATGATCCAACTGAACCTGACAGGGTATGGTTCTGAGGACCTTTTTTGACATTAAAGTGTCAGATCCTGCTTGACAGGCAAATGTTAGATGAAGTTTGGGCAGTGCCCTTCTTTTGTACCCCCAGATAGACAGGCCCCAATCACAGTGGTCCTCTTTTTGACATTAGAGTCAAAGCCTGTTTGGCAGGTCTGCTGGGTTTGTATATAACAGTTGGAGCGCAATTCAATGGAGGAAGACATGATTCCAAAACAACTCTTGTGTATCCCCTATCTGGTTGCTGAAAACCCAGCTTGTTCTACCAGACTTCTGTCTCAAATTGTATTGTGGCCACTGGGACGGCCTCAAAATAGATTTTAGTGTTAGATGTGGGAGGACACTAGGATTACCATAGTACACAGACACACTGCCCACAGAGCCCATGTTTAGTGTGGCCAAAGACTCCAGCCATCCTGAAAGTGCCCAAAATGGGTAGGGTTAGCCCAGGAACCATTACCCCATTGGTTAGGGTATCTCCAGTGGTCATTCTCATCAATTAACTCGTGCCAGGCATAATGGTGGCATCTCCAGGCACCCATTTCAGTACACTCCTGAATCTGAGAAAGATCAGAAGAGAACTGAACCTGCTGTCTGCATCCTGAGAAGAGCCTTGGAGGATTGAACCTGCTCTCTCTCTTCTACCCAGGACAAAAAAGTAGACATCAAGTGTCATAATGCTGACCTGATCAAGCTTCAAGTATACAACAATCTATGAGAGGCATTCCTGCAGCTGCTCAGTTGCAACTAGACCTGGACTGGACTCTGTCGGACACCTAGTGTCAGGAACTTACTAGTGTCGGAACTTCCACAGGAGCAGATGCCTTTTTCCCAAATCTCTTTTGTGACTGCAAGCGCAGATTAACATTTTAAAACCTGCTCCTCGCATCCACCGGGGGGAAAGGGGAATGGGAAAACAAAGAGAGACTGCCTCCAGGACTAGGAATTCTGCCTGAGTCTTCACTTGATACTGCTTGTGATCGTCTAATTGCACTTGGTAACCTTTCACATCAAGGGAAATTTCTATGGCAGAACCTGTAATTGGGTGACAAAACATAGGTTAAAACACCCTACCCAACTTCCTCTCATTTCTAACACACTCATTTACCAATCGTATTTCCCTCTACCTGGACACTGTACTGGCTTGCCCCTCTCTGATGAAATGTAGTTATATATGTTAAAAATCCTCGAATATTCCCTTAATGATAATACGGCTTGGAAGTTGCAAATATGGGAATTATCTCAAGGTTGATGTCTTGCAAATGTCACGAACCAAGTATAAAAAGTAGCTCAAGGTTTTCTTGAATAAACTATAACTATGTCTCTTGTCTCTGAATTTAACTGTCCGTATACTGGTGATGCTGAGACTTCTAGTAAATACGACAACCAAGTCTGAAGAGCAACTCAAGGTTTTCTATAGTAAACAGTAACAATGTCTCTAGACTTTGAATCTTACTGTCCTTTAACCGGCGATGTGGAAACTTCCTCTTCACACTGGATTCTTGAGAAAAGCTTAATTTTCCTCTTCACACTGGATTCTTGAGAAAAGCTTCATTTTTCCCCTCAGAATTATTCAGAGACGCTAATGTCCAGATAGAGAGAAACTCTTGGTGTGAACATCGCTCCCTTGAGGGAGGAGCCGAAAATAGGGAAAATGTCGTTGTTCAAACTCTGAGCAGGCATGATGAGAAAACAATCGAAAATCTCTTCAGAGCAGGCGCCTGACGAAAACTCTGTTCTCCACCATAAAGTAAAATGTAAATGTAAATCCAGTATTTATAAAGCGCGAACAGCTACCCGAAGGCATCCCGGCGCTGGGGCCCGTCGGGAAGATTAAGCAAGCTATTGCCCAGAGTCACATGGTGCTGGGCTGACCTGCCGCTGGTGCCAGGGATCGAGGTGCCGGGGATCGAACCGTGAGCCCCAGATTCCAGCGTCAGTCGCCCTGGCCGCGGCGCCACACCTCTTCCACAAGTTCAGTTGAAGTGTGAGGCTTCTACTGCTCGTGCTCTTCAACAGCGTTGTCAGGCAAGAAAGACCGCAACAACTAGAACACTGACCTCAGACAGCATGGCGGCTGCCATGTTGGGTGAGCATTGGTTCAAGGTTCATAACATGGTGCATCAGTCTTTGTAACAGAAACCAGGCATGTGGGCGCCGTCTTACCCAACGGGGATACAAGGCCAGATGACGTCTTTTCTGGCCTAATGAGTTCACAAACAATCAGGCAATTGATTTTCTGACAGTACCCCCCTCCAAAGAACGTCCTCCCACAAAAGGCTTGGTTGGGAAAGTGTTGTGAAATTGTCTGACTAGTCTTGGAGCATGGACATTTTCGGAGGGCTCCCAGGATCTTTCCTCTGGACCAAAACCTTTCCAGTCTATGAGATAAAACAACTTTCCTCTCTTTAGTTTTGAATCTAGAATTCTACTTATTTCATGTTCTAAATGTGAATCAATTTCAACTGGACCTGGAGGGGTCGTAATTCTTACATTTGGAGGATTTTTTTAAAGTTGAAATACATGGAAAACTGGATGAACCTTCACTTGGGGAGGCAAGATGAGTTTGACTGTTACTGGATTCACTATCTTACTAATTCTAAATGGTCCTAAAAACCTGAGTTGGAATTTCCAGTTTCCTTTTAGATGTAAATGTCGAGTAGACAACCAAACCTTGTCACCTATTGAATATTCTGGATTGCTCCTCCTTTTTCTGTCTGCGTATTTTTTGTAAGAGACCTTAGCTTTTGTCAAATGTTCTCTAGCTGACTTGTAGGCCCTTTGGATTCTTTTACTTAGATCATCTTCTGCAGGGACCGAACCATTAGATTTTCCCCAGACAACATTAGGATGTCTGCCAGAGTTCAGGTAGAAGGGAGAGAAACCAGTGGAAGCATGAACAGCATTATTATATGCAAACTCTGCTGTACAGATGATTTCAGGCCATTCACCTTCCTTATCTAGGAGATACAGACGTAAGTACTGTTCAATTTCTTGATTAACTCTTTCCGTCTGACCATCTGTTTCTGGGTGGTAGCTAATGGAATATCGAGAATCTACTCCTAGCTGCTGCATAAAGGCCCTCCAAAATCGAGAGACAAATTGGGATCCACGATCTGAAATCATGACTACTGGATTACCATGTGCCCTAACTATATGTTGTGAAAACAACTGAGCCAATTGAGGTGCTCTGGGAACCTTCTTTAGTGGAATAAAATGACTCATCTTGGAGAAGGCATCGACAAATACCAAAATTGTGTTGAATCCCTGACTCGAGGGCAAATCTACAATTAGATCCATGGTAATTGTGTGCCAAGGGTAAGGCGCAGTGGGGAGAGTTTGTAGCTTCCCTTCTGGGGGTTGTTGATTTGTCTTTCCTCGAATGCATTTTTCACAAGTCTGAACGTATTGTCTTATTTGGGGGGCCATGGCGGGCCACCAGAAATGTCTTTTTACTAATTCTGTGGTTTTTTAAATTCCTTTGTGGCCAGCCAAACGGTCATCATGACAGGCCTGTAAGGCAGCCATTTGCAATTCTTGAGTTGGTAGATACAAGGCCTCTCTGACATAAGTTAGATTCTCTATGACTCTTCTATTCTTGTCCTCTCTTGCCCAAATTGAGATTTCCTTGTCTGACAGGGTTTCTTTGATTTTTTCCTTGATCTCGGAAAACTGTCAGATGCAAGCAAACTTCTCCTCTGGAATTATTAGAATTGTATCCACAGCTCCTGACTCTGATTTAGTATCCATTCTTGATAAGGTATCTGCCTTGCCATTAGTAGAACCTGGTCGATAAGTAATGGTAAAATTGAAATCGGCAAAGAACAATGACCATCTTAATTGTCTTGGAGTTAAGGTCTTGGCCGACTTCAAGAATTGACGATTTTTATGGTCAGTGAAAACCGTGACTACATGACGTGCTCCAAGTACATAATGCCGCCACTCTTGAAAGGCGTCCTTCACCGCTAGCAACTCCTTGTCCGCAATTGTGTAGTTAATTTCAGGCGGAGTCAATTTTCTTGATCTAAAAGCAACTGGATGCAATTGTCCTGTTTCCTTGTGTCGTTGGGACAGGATTCCTCCTATGGCTTGATCTGACGCATCTGCTTCCATGTAAAATGGTTCATTTGGATCTGGATGAAGAAGAATCGGTGCTGAAGTGAACGACTTCTTCAAGAAAGTAAATGCCTCCTCAGCATCACCGGACCAATGAAACGGTACACTCTTTTTCAAAAGTCTGGTAATAGGAACAACCTTCCTAGAAAATTCCTTGATAAAACGACAATAGAAATTGGCAAACCCAATGAAGCTTTGCACATCCTTCACATTCATGGGTGAGGGCCAATCCAGGATGACTTGAATCTTGACTGGATCCATGGAAATTCCGTTCTCTGACAGGACGAATCCCAAGAACTCCACTTCTTTAACATGAAATGCACATTTCTCCAACTTATCGTACAAGTGATTCTCTAAGAGCTTCTTAAGAATTGCTCTTACATGCTCCACATGATCATGTAAATTTTTGGAAAAGATCCAAATATTGTCGATGTAAACCACTGCAATTCGATCCTGAAATTCTCCTAAAACATCATTCACAAAGTGTTGGAAGGCTACTGGGGCATTACATAGCCCATAGGGCATGACTTGATATTCGTACAATCCAAATCTGGTACAGAATGCTGTTTTCCATTCGTCTCCTTTTGCCACACGAATCAAGTGGTAAGCACCACGAAGGTCTAATTTTGTGTATACCTTTGCCTCTTTTACCTGATCTAACAAGACGGAAATCACAGGCAATGGATATCGATTCTTCACAGTAACCTGATTCAGGGCTCTATAATCGATGCAAGTTCTTAACTCTTGATTCTTTTTTGGGAGAAAAAAAAGGGGGAAGAGACTGGAGATTGAGAGGGACGGATAAAGCCATTTGCCAAGTACTGTTCTAGATATTCCTTGAGATATTTATTCTCGTTTTCTGTAAGGGCATAGATTCTACTACAAGGCAAATTTGCTCCTGGCTCCAACTCGATCTTGCAGTCATAAGGTCTGTGGGGAGGTAACTTTTCCGCCTCTGCCTTATCAAAGACTGCTGCTAAATCTTCATACCCCATAGGAATGACCACTTTATCCAAGGCACAGACCATCATGGAACTAGTTGCTAAACCCTTGGCTGTGGAAAAATTGTAATCTTCTTCTGCCAAACCATAAAAATGCTTCCGGCAATAACTTGAATTTAGCCGGACTGTTCTTTTCTCCCAATTTATTTCCGGGCTGTGCTCAGTCAACCATGGTAAACCCAGAATCAATTGGAATTGCGGGGCATCAATGAGATTGAATGATATTCTTTCTCGATGTCCAAGAGGATCCTCGAGCACCATGGGTTCTGTCTCGTCTGTGATTGGACCAGAGGACAAGTTGGTACCATCTACGGCTCTCACTGGCTCCGCGACTTCTTTCTTCACAAAATGTATTCCTGTTCTTTTGGCGTATTGGATGTCACAGAAATTTCCAGTTGCACCAGAATCGATCATGACTGAAACTTCCTTCATAGTCTTTCCTCCAAAATTGAGATTGAAAGATTTGGTTAAATGGAGGGAAGCCGATTGCAAGGTATTTGCCACCTGTTGGTGATCTGGGGTTGACTTTTGATGAGCATCCATCAGGGCAACCCTCTTCACTGGTGGGGTGTCTCTTTTCCCGAATTATTCATCTTTGGTTTCTTAGGACATTCTCTTACAAAATGTCCTGATTTACCACAATATAAACAGAGGTTTCCGGATCTTCTTTTTTCTTTTTCTTCCTTAGTTAAGGGACCTCTAACACTGCCAATATGCATTGGTTCCTCCATAGGGTGCCCTTCAGAGGTCTTGGAGACTTCTGCCTTGCTCCTGTCAAATCGTGGTGGGATAAGGCAAAAATCTATTTTACGTTCAGCTCTCCTCTCAAACAAGCACTGATCAATCTGTAAAACTAGATCTATTAATTTTCACACCTCTGTAGGTCTATCAGGTATTTGAGCCAGTGCATCTTTTAATTCATCACGCAGCCCTCGATAGAAAATCACCGCTCTCTTGCTTTCTGGCCATTCTGTTTCCACAATTGACTTGTTAAATTGGGCCAGGTACGAAATTAGATCTCTGTTGCCTTGTTTGAGATCTAGTAGCTCGTTATCAGTGGCTTGGGAGACTGCTCTGGGATCAAAACTTTGAAGAAATTTGGTCTTACATTTTTCAAAATCATATAAGATGGGATCGTTTTGAGAAACCAATGGCATGGACCAGGACGCCGCATCACCACTCAAATAAGACAATACAAAGGCAGACTTAGACTGATCATCTGCAAAAATATCTGGTCTGCAGAGAAAATGCAGTGAACATTGGGTGAGGAAAATTTGGGCCTTATGAGGATCTCCATTAAAGCGTTCGGGAGAGGCCAAAGGAATTACTGGGGAAATTGAATGAATTACCCGAGTGGTGACCTCTGAAGTTGGATTTAGGAAAGTTTTACCCATAGTTGGATCACTAGAAGATGTTGCTTGAGTTAGTTCATTAAATTTTTGCATTAGTTGTTGAGACTCTACCTGAGATCTTTTAATTTCCTCTCTTAAATGTTTATTCTCTACAACAGTTAAGGTCAGTTGTTGCTGCATATTATCTATGAGCATGGCCAGAGCATTTACGTCCAAACCTTCAGCCATTCTGCTCAGGTGGAATATTAAGGCACTTCAATCTGTCAGGAACTTACTAGTGCCGGAACATCCACAGGAGCAGATTAAAATTTTAAAACCTGCTCCTCGCATCCACCCGGGGGAAAGGGGAATGGGAATACAAAGAGAGACTGCCTCCAGGTCCAGGAATTCTGCCTGAGTCTTCCCTCGATACTGCTTGTGATCGTCTAATTGCACTTGGTAACCTTTCACATCAAGGGAAATTTCTATGGCGGAACCTGTAATTGGGTGACAAAACATTGGTTAAAACACCCTACCTAACTTCCTGTCATTTCTAACACACTCATTTACCAATCGTATTTCCCTCTACCTGGACACTGTACTGGCTTGCCCCTCTCTGATGAAATGTAGTTATATATGTTAAAAATCATTGAATATTCCCTTAATGATAATACGGTTTGGAAGGTGGAAATATGGGAATTATCTCAAGGTTGATGTCTTGCAAATGTCACGAACCAAGTCTAAAGAGTAGCTCAAGATTTTCTTGAATAAACTGTAACTATGTCTCTTGTCTCTAAATGTAACTGTCTGTATATTGGTGATGCTGAGACTTCTAGTAAATACGACAACCAAGTCTGAAGAGCAACTCAAGGTTTTCTATAGTAAACAGTAACAATGTCTCTAGACTTTGAATCTTACTGTCCTTTAACCGGCGATGTGGAAACTTCCTCTTCACACTGGATTCTTGAGAAAAGCTTAATTTTCCTCTTCACACTGGATTCTTGAGAAAAGCTTAATTTTTTCCCTCAGAATTATTCGGAGACGCTAATCTCTAGACAGAGAGAAACTCTTGGTGTGCACACCGCTCCCTTGAGGGAGGAGCCGAAAATAGGGAAAAAGTCGCTGTTCAAACTCTGAGCAGGCGCAATGAGAAAACAATCAAGAATCTCTTCAGAGCAGGGACCTGACGAAAACGCTTCTCTCCACCATAAAGTTCAGTTGAAGTGCGAGACTTCTACTGCTCACGCTCTTCAATAGCGTTGTCAGGCAAGAAATACTGCAGCAATTAGAACGCTGACCTCAGACAGCATGGAGGCCGCTATGTTTGGTGAGCATTGGTTCAAGGTTCATAATATGGTGCATCAGTCTTTGTAACAGAAACCAGGCATGTGGGCGCCATGTGGGAGTCTTTAAGTGCCTCCCCTGAGGTTCAGGGGGGGTTTAGAAGTGAACCCCTGCAGTGGATTTGGACTTAAAGGAATAAAGCCAGATGGTAAAATCTTAGACCAGGGTGAACCTGGTTAGTGTATCCGACTTGCGTTCTGTTGCGGGCCACCTCAAATTGCGTCTAGGTCCTGCTCGAACACGACCATTGACTATCATTGACCATCATTGACACTTTGTGCTTCTTGGTGTTATTTCTCCTTAAAACTTAAAAAAAATCAGATTTTGGTTCCCCTTATTGGATTTTTGCCATTTTGGTGTTGTTTTGTTTATTAAATAGTGCTCTATTTTTCTGATTTATTTAGGGATTTCTGTTGTTTTGCATTTAAATTTTATTGCTGTTTTGGTGATAAATAAATACTTTACACATTGCCTCTAAGTTATGCCTGTTTGCCCTTCGCCATTGCTACCAGGGGGTTGAGTCTAGGTTCATTTAGTGACTTTAGTGGTTCATCCCGACTAGGATTGTGATTATTCCTTGAAGCGGGTACTTCTCCCCCTCAATTAAAACCCAATTTCTTTCACTGGATATAAGGGGATGTGTCACCTAATTGAACCTCCTTACCCCCACCACCCGTGTTAGTTCGACATTCTGTCGGGCCATAAATAAATTGTGTCATGGTCATTCTATTGGGCCATAAATGAATTGTGTCATGTTATTTTATTACTACCTCCTTTCACAAATTTAGAAACAAAATGGTTTGTTCGGACACTTTACGTGCAATGCTAGTTGATATATTCCTGCCTCTGCTTGAAGGGACAAGTGCATTCTTCGGGATTATGACCCACTGTCCTTATTCTCACAACTCTGTTCCATACAAAAAGGTGAGGTGTAGAGTGTGTCGAAAAAAAGGACCGGAAAATGATACTCCCGCCAGCAGGATAAATAGGTGTAGGTTAAGAATGTCTTCTATGTCAATCAGGTCACCTTTAAATTTTAAAATGACAAGAGCAGGTAATGAAGAATTATACCACTGGCTGCCATGCTTTTGTCTGGTAACCCGATCTTGTGGGCAAGAAATGTGTCAGTTCCCAAAGATACATATTAATAACTCATCTCATATGTTTCACATTTTTGTAAACAAAGCAGGAGGGTTGATAATTCAACCCACTTTTGTGACAGAACCCTTAACTTAAAGCATCCCGCTCTCTCATCAACACAGACGCCACAGCACAACGTAAAGTACTGTCTTGTTTCTGTTTGTTGTTTATTGTGTCTTTCGTGGAACAAACTAATGGTTCCTCAATATGCTAATTAGTATTGCTGGTGGGACTCGGCCCCAAATGTTCAGGCACTATTTTTATAAGTGTACTCACCGTTTCCTATTTTGTAGATATTTCCCTGGAGGGGCGGGGAAGACCTGGTCACTCAGTATTATGAAATGCATAAATAGTGCGTTATCTCTTCAAAGTAAGCTCAAGTACAGTCACCCTAAGTAATAAAAAGGGCCAATCCCTGGACTCCGCATACTTTGATGCATAGATCCTTATATCGTTGCTGTCAGCCCTTCGCTGCTCGCCCAAAAGTGGGACAGTGTACTGCAGATCCTGACTTTGTGGGATATGGGGCGGTGGCATTGGCACCATGTATGCATGGACATTGTCAGGTGATGTATCAGAATGTGCTGAGGTACCATAAAGGTTGTTTGGAAATATAATGTTATTACTTTTTGTGTGTGTGTGTGTGTATGTGTGTATGTTGATCATTCTTAATCGGTGATTCAGTACAATACCATCCTCATAAGGCTATGCCTGATAACAAGTTTCCTCTCTCTGCTAAGTAGGTCATAAATGAGGAATTGCCTCATCCAAAGCCAAGTGCAATGTATGCCTATGATTTATAAAATGCTACAAACCCCAGTAGGAATCTGGCTTAACGTTCCACACCAGTATGTTGTTATGTTCATTGGATTAGTTGTCTACAGTGTATCTTATTATCCTGACCGGGGTTCTATCCCATGTTTTGTGGTCTTCCCACAACACAGCCAGTTTGTGTTTTGTTTGGACAACCTGGTTGTAGAATCTATATTACTTTTGGTGTGTAAGTCTACTTTGAAAAAGAAGCCTACATGTGGCCACCTTCCACATCATTCAAGCCTGTTAAAGTTCCCAGTTGAAAAACGTTGCTTCTTCAACTCAAGAGCATTTGTTGCGGTTTTGGTGTTTGTGCTTGGTCTCACTTGGTCTGAGGTTTTCTATTTTATCTTTTCATCATGGTGTCCCTTGTCCTTGAAGTGTGTAACTAGTTTTGCTGTCAGTCTAGTACACTGAATACTTCTTTTATGTCCTATTATCCAGACTTTGTCTTTCCTAGTAGTCATTGCCATGTACCACAGTCCACACTGGACTCCCATGAAAAATTGTAGGTGCCTGCACTCTCTAATTTGTCTGTTTGTCAGCAACACAATATGTGGGCAATTACCAATTTGCAACAAGTTTGTTTTGGCATTAGAGGGCCTCCCTCTTGCCTGAATAGGTGTAGTTTTGGCCCTTACACTGGTTGTCCATGACCAATCAAGATGGGCAATCATCTTTTGATGTCAATATTATGAAGTACAATGGAGCCACACCTGAAGGAGAGCTCTGCTTGCAGTCAGTGGATGCAAATGGCACCTAAGGAAAAGGCACATTAAACATTATTTCTGCAAGCTCTCCCTAAGTTGTATTGCATGCTTGAGGGTGTGTGCATGTATCTCATTGTTACATGTTGGCTGAATTGTAGTAAGGTGTAATCAGCCGTGTGGTTGTAGGTGTATATCTGTGGAGGGAAGGTAGAACACAGTTCCTGTAGCTGTATTTCTCCATATGTCTGGAGACTGCACAAGTGTCTAGGATGTCAGTGTCATGCCACAACCCATAGAAGCGTTTGGAGTGTGCCATAAAATATATACTGGAATCGCATTTCAGCTGGATGTTGAGGCAGGTATATCTCTTGCAGTTGTATTATATGAATGGGCATCTGTGAAGGTTCATAATGGTGAGATGTGTGCAATTCAGCAAAGGAAAACCTTTTTATTGCACAAACATCCCTTGGTGCTGGGTGATCTTCTGTCAAGTCTGAGAGAAGGTGGTGAAACATGATAAGGGGTTTGAATCTAAATGATGCCACATTGTTCTGAAGAAAGATATTGTCAAATAGAAGTTGTGTCTCCTGTGATACTCTGGAGGGAACAGGGGAGGGCCATTTTCGCTATGGACTTGTGGTGTTTAGTGAGCTCGGTATGTGGATGATGTCCTTGGTGAGGATGAAAATCTCTAGAAATGTGTGGGTTGTGAAGTCAAAGTTCCTCCTTTAGTGTAATCTCCTTCTGTGGGTATCCTCCTCCTCAGATTCCTTGCACCTGGCATGTATATGTAGGAGGTTCAGCGCTTCTTGAGGTTCTCAGTATCACCATAATCTATAGCAAGCAGCTTCCTCTGTTTTTGGGTTTGGACTTTTGACTACAAAACTTTTATGAAGTGTGTGCAGCGTGGGGATCAGGGCAAGTATGTTCTCTCATACTGTGACTGTGGTGTTTCAGGTGCCTAAATTGGAATGCCATGTTCTCGTTAGTGGCCAAGGATGAATTATTTGAAAGTTTTTCTTCCCTTCTTTTTCTGTTTTGTTTCACTCCATAAACACTTTTCTTTGAAAATGTATAGGTGTTAGGTTGTTCGTCTTCCTTGTAAATCACTTTCCTCCATCCTCTTCTCTTCTCCTGGGCAGCAGGAAGCACACAGCCTCCCAGACTCACCTGACCAATCACAACGCTGCCTTACAGCTGCGTTGTGATTGGTCTGAGCGCCGTGGTTCAGCGCTCAGACAGGGGCTGGGAGGCTGTTCATGTTCTCCACCCAAGCTGTGATGCAGCCTGGGTGGAGAACATGCAAAGTGCAAATGACTGTTTGGCCGGCCCGAGACGGCCTGCTAAAATCCCCTGCACACTTAGGAAGTGCCTACCACTCCTCCACCATCTCTAAACAGCCCAGCCCGCCCCACCCCCAACCAACTGAGCCAGTACGGTTAAATAAAATGATTATAACATTGAGTTATTATCATTTTATTTTTCAGTTTTGAATTGCTCAGTGAGCAGAGGGGTGATGCTCCTCCGCCTTAGCGGAGGAGCCGCCACTGGTTTTCCCACTGCAACAGAAATGAATAACCAGTGGCAGACACAGAGAAGTTTCTCTACGGACAATGTTAGTGCATCAGTACATTAATGGATGGTAGGGCTGCTCCCCTCCTCACCCCACTGTTCACCCATTCTCCAGGGCCAGGAAGTTAGTAGTCAATTTTAATAGCACACCTACCTTCCTGCTGCCACAGGGTAAGCCATTGTGCTTAGTCAGAAGGGGTGTTAAAAGTTAGTCGCAGATGTGTATTCAGTCTCTGGAGCAGTACTTTGAGGCAAACCAGATCTAAACCAGTTAACTCTTAAAGAGCACAACATACACTTCTCTAAGTTACCTTTTGATTAAGGTTATCAAAATTCTACTTTGACCAGTGAATTAGATTTTTTTACAGCTTCAGTCTGAGATTGTTGTAACCTTTCTGCACCCATCTATAGCTTCACTCTGTTGGGAGTGTATTTATGCCTCACATAGTCATCCAGCCATCTATCCATTCGTTCACTTACTTGTTCAACCATTTATGTATACGCTCACCCATTAATGTATCCTTCAGTGCACTCACACACCCAATGATTATCAGTTTACTCAGGCATTCACTAATTCATCTATCCTCGCACTTGCTAATCATCCAGTCATTTTCTCTTTCTCACATTCACTCGCTCACCAATTTACACAAAAGAACATACAAGCTTGCAAATCAGTGAATAAGAACTTTAACACACAAAAGATCCAGACCTATTAGCTTTGCCAGTGTTTATTAAAGCAAGTGAACTTCATGCATATGAAATATATCTATTTTTCAAAGGGACCACGCTTAGTAGAAGAGCACAAACAGCCAGTTACATCTCTGAGAACTGCCCCCTGCTCACAAATTACTTTGAAGCCGAGTATATTTCCACAGAACTGCGTGGACAGGAGGGCCGGACTGGCCATGGCGGGCATCGGGCGTTTGCCTGGGAGGCTGGAATGGTGGGGGCCTGTTTTGTAGCAGTGGGGGCCGGTTTTGTTACTGGGGGCAGGTTTTGTAGCGATGCTGCAATATCAGCCCCCAGTAAGAAAAGCAGCAGTGCTG
The DNA here is from genome assembly GCA_963921515.1 of Calotriton arnoldi. Classification (NCBI taxonomy): domain Eukaryota; kingdom Metazoa; phylum Chordata; class Amphibia; order Caudata; family Salamandridae; genus Calotriton; species Calotriton arnoldi. The sequence continues at coordinate 73,352 of CAWUFW010003349.1, read as the reverse complement.
GGGGGTGGTTTTGTTAAGCAGCAGTGCTTCACGCTTGCCCCCCCCCCACCCACCACCCGGAGGTGGGGGCCGGCCTGACAAAATTGCCAGCTTCTTTGGGTTCCTAGTCCGGCCCTGGTGGACAGAACCATTAACCTGATAAATTGTGCATTCATTTTCTGCACACTGGGAACAGAATACATTTATTTACATGGACACTTGTACTTACATGTATGTGCAACTGGTGCCACCGCACTAAGCGCTAACTTCAGGGGGCGCTGTGTTGTCACATGAAATAGTGGATTTGAAAGCACCTGCTGCAGCATTCCTTGCCTCCAGCAATTTTCAAGCAACAGTAAAAATTTCTAGAAAACTCTGGTGATTAATGGTCCTGCTGGGGATCGATTGAGTTTTATCTTTGACTCATAAAGTAGCACAGAGGGTTAATGTGCCTGCTGCAAAGCATGTGTACTATGTAGATCACAGAAGTGCATATATTGTGAATAGTTCAGTGGGTTACTGCTTTTGTCAGAGAGATCCTTTTATTACTTGCAATTTATAAACTAAAATCCAAATATAGAACAGTGAGCTATTACTGTCAGAAAAAAGCTGCGTGCAAACTGCAAGGTATGGGTTAAAGCGTTGATTTCTCCCCCAGTCTTTCATCATCCTAATGTTGCAAAAAGGGATCATTTGGGTAGAAATCAATTCTTATTAGTAAAGACAACTCCCAACCATGGTGGTACGTTTTAAATTCTGATTCTGTGCTTCTCCAGACCAAGCACTCAAACTATCCTGTCTACCAGTAAGGATGACATGTGACGCCTACACCTTGCAGTCCTCTGTCTTATGTAACATTTCCTATACACTGATTTATACACGTGTGATTCATTGTCTCTGTGTAAGTGTGTGTGAGATGTAACGTGCGCTGATACCCTACACTGTCATGAGTGGTGCTATAAGACAAACGAAAAGCATGTGAGAGAGTGGATATGGAGTCTTGAGGGGCACTGTTAAAGGGTGTAAGTGAGAGAATTCATGGAGAAGGAGGTCATTGGGGGGTGCCAACAAACATACTCACACTCTGCGCCACCAGCGCCAAAGCCGGCCCTGTATTGATTTTTATTATTTATTTAATTTTGTTTATTGTAGAGTTTCTGATGTAGCACGAGCTATGACCCAAGTGAGGGACATCAGAAACTATTACATAACATAGAAAAAAATGCAATGGTACAAAAATAATACAAATTAAAACAAAAATAGCATACCTCTCACTCGTTTTTCTGCACTGCATGCCCACGGCGCAATGGCAAAAGCATGGTAAAAGCACAACTCTTATCCTCACATGAGACATGAAAGCACTAGTGACATAACGCACCCTTCCACCAATGCACTTCTACTGGAAAGAGTGCTTGCCGTGCTATCCGTCAACAACTAATACGCCTTAACAATGCAACTCCACTATATTGCAACACACTAGGGAGATCGGTTCCAAGATTATTTTTTAAAAGTTTGAAAGGTGAAGCAGTCTTGAAGTGAGCTCGATGAGCGATCCGAATTCCAGGAGCATTGCCATGGACGTCAATTCACCAAAATGCCAGGGGTAGCAGAAGGGACATCACACACCATTTGACCTTTTCTTTGATTCACACACACATGCTTATACATACTAACACATTCGCACACTCTCGCGCACATAAACACACTCTCACCCGCAAGCATGCCTACAACATACATTTAACAAAAATGTTACTTACCTAAGCTTCCAGATAGGGTCATATTCCAGCTATCGTACTCCATTTTGTATTACACTAATAGTGAATAATATTATTCACTATTTTTATAATCGAAAAATTGACAGAAACCAGGCAAGTGGAGCTCCAACTAGCATCCATTAGGAAGAGCTGCCCCTTGTTCCAGGCACTGATTTTGCCAACTCTGAGGCCAGAGGTCACAAAAGCAGCGGCAGGGGTAGCAAGGGGCAAGCCAGGGGTCGCACAGGGGTCGCAGCTGCGACTCCTGGCGACACCTAAATGACGTCCATGAGCATTGCCATAGAAAGAGGAGCTCAAAACGTGCTAAGTATTGACATGGCCGTCTTAACAGCATTATAGGCCCCCGGGCATCGCAATGCACTGGGCCCTGCCTACACAACCACTCACATGAATAAAAATGTTTAATTGAAAATAAGTGTTAAATTCTGATCTGCATGGGGCCTCCGGGCAACTGCCCAGCGTGCCCATGTGTTAAGACGGCACTGAGTATTGAGGCATATTACGTGTATATGTGTGTGTAGATGTGGTTCTAGAACAATGAAATGAATCTAAAGTCAAACTGTTTACATTAATCGTGATGTCATAATCTATGCATGCTCCCTAATCCAAATCTTGCTCTACTGTGCTCTACAAATAATTGCCTTTGTTCATTACTTCTGTTACCCTGCACTGTGACCTTTCCTCTTGCACAGAGATGCCTAATGTGTGAGGAATGGAGTTTTCTGAGTGTCTGGCTTATGTTTGTAGTCCTTCTACAGCGCTGTTCTGATTATGTCACTCTCCCTTGTGTCTTTGCTGGTCACCTCTGTCCTGTGTGTAAAGCTTTAGCTATGCAGGGTGTACTAATTACAACTCATGTTTAGAATGTACTGATGTAAGCATTCTAATGGCCATCACATTACAAGGAAATATGTGTAACATGCTGTCTTAACAACAAAAAAAGTAAATTTACTTTTATTAGAAAATTGCTCACTCGGCCGGTATTTAAACTCATTATTTTTTGTTGTCCCTCTAGTATTTACAGGAAGCGGTGATGCCTGTGCCAGAGCATTTAATACAAAATCGGGAGTTCTCCAAAGCGTTTTCCAAGGGCATTCATTCATTATAAATTGCATTCAGGTAAGGCACATAAGTTAGCTTTCAAAAAGAAGTATGTTGACACTCACAAAACCAATGAGTGGGTACTGCAGATGTGATTTTTTCAGACTTGACCTCCCCAGATGTTAGCACACATAGAGCCCTATTCTAAGAGGTGTATCAGCATGGTTATGGGCAAAATACCTCCATCTACGCCTCCCAGAAATTCACAAAAGGATTCCTATGAGGCATAGATGAGGAGAAATCTGCAGTCGTAAATCCCACGTAGGTGATGTTCCAAGGCATGGTTTACCATGCAAGTTTTAGAAAAAGTATGTACTTTTGTGAGCCTTCTCAAATTCCAATTCAACCCTTTCCCATTCTGGAAATGGTCATAAGGTTTTTTCATGCAAGAGCTGGAGTACCTCTCATTGCGAGATGGAAGGCGTATATGTCCCCCCACATTTAGCATGGTCTGTTGACGAGGGTAGTGCGTGAATAGTATGGAGAAATGTTTTCCCGCAGGAGAAAAAGAGAAAAAGTGTGCATTTACACATGGGGTCCTATTGCTCCTGTACATGTTTCTGAGCTGTGTAGAATTCCACACAGCGTAAGATCTCACAGAGTATGTCACATGACATTCCCATCTAGAAACCCACACCTGGTGCAGTTTTCTAGGCATCCTTCTGGGAACTTTAGTGAACAGAAAAAAATTGTTCTCAGGAGACTTGTAAATCTCAGCCCATACTTATACTTTATACTTCGTGAAGAGAGACCGTACATTTTACTTCTTTGTCAACATTCGAGGTCTGCTTTAAAATGATGGTTTTGTGAGTAAGTTTGACCTACTCTTGACTCTTATCTCTTTTCCTCAATATCCCTATTAGCCCCACTTAAAAATATATATATATATATATATAGAAGAACAGAGATAACCAGACAAACATGTATTGGTAAACAACCAAGAATAAGTTGGTTAACCCATCCTCTTTTCTTTGAGCGGGATGTCTGCTTCAACCTGTATTTCTACAGAGCAAAAGCTGCACATTACTACATGGTCTACCTGTCTTGCTTCAGAGAGAGGCCACTGCATCAGTCCCTTTGACTACATCCATGTTTAACACCATGGGGTAGACCAGGGAAAAGTTTAGATCCTGTGAAAGTTACAAGATTTGCCTTAAATTGGCGCGAAGACTGCTAGGGTCTTACCCGTTTATACTCCACCAACATCCGAATAAACTGCTGTGCATGGCTGTCATTGACATTGAAACACAGTGCTAGGCCTGGGGCGGCGGCATCGGGAATCTCTTCAGTGAGTAATTTGGTCATAGATTTTACAGTAAAAACTATTGATCAACTAACAGCACTTAACAATAGCATATCACGGCTTGGGATCTGCTCTTATGGTTACCCCCACTTTTTGCTTGATGTCTCACTGTTTTTGACTAGTCTGACTGGGATCCTGCTAATCAGGACCCCAGTCTATCTGCTTTCTCCCTTAAATTGACATACATGTACTTTGGTACACTCCAGATTGGATACTGGGGTACCCTTATAAGTCCCTAGTATATGATACCCATGTACCCAGGGCATAGGTACCCCAGAGGCCTCCCATGGGCTGAAGCATGTATTATGCCACCCATGAGAGACCAGGCAAAATGGAACTCCAGGTGTGCTACAACAGCCTGTATAAGATGGTGCTTGCACCACTTTCTTTAGATATAGGTTCACTATATCTATAGGTCACTACACTAAAAACGTATGTCACCCCTATAGCAGGCCTTATCAATCCTGAAGGCAGGGTGCTGGGTTTTTAGTGAGAGGGTGCCCCTGCATGAGCAGAGCCCCTTTGCAGCCTTTGGAGACCATTTTCCCGGGTTTTCTGTGACTCAGCCGGACATATAGGTAGAGGTGCATTATAACCTCGCGGTAAATGCTATCTCGAAAACGGCTGCATAGAAACATATCGTGTTTGGTATCAAACACCTTGGAATCATACCTCCACACCAGTAACTGGTGTGAGAGGTTTGATTCCACCCTTCAGAAGCGAGCTTCGTGGGGTCACTGGTCTAACCGGTGCCAGCCTTCTCGACCCGGACAGCACAAAATGGATGCTGCCGACCAGAGACACATGTCTGCCCTCCTGCTGCTGAGCCAAGCTCGAGCAGAGGAAGGCAGCACAATAGGCATCCTGTCACAGGGAGGTGTGACCACCTCCCAGACAGGATTTCATGTATTGAGGCTGGGTGGGTGCACTCTGAGAGTGCCTGAAAGTCTGCATCTGGGGCACATTTGGTGTCCCTGTGCATAGTCCAGCTCAAACCAGTTCTGGGAGCCATTGGCTCCTGCTCTGGCACGAAACTGGACAAAGGACATGGGTGTAACCACCCCTCTGTCCTGACCCTCCCCTAGGAGGGTCCCCTGAATCTGTCCAACCCTCTCCCGTGGGTACAAAAGGGCTTACCTGGCTGTAAGACTTTAGATTTTACGTGGACAAGATTCTGCAAGAAGAAACCACTGATCTTCTACCGTCTGGACACTCTGGACTTCGCTGGACTTCGACTGGGCCCGACTTCGTCTCCCTCTCCGTCCAAAGCTTTGTCTGTGCCTGTGCTCCATACAGGCTCCGTGCAGGACCTGTGGTGCTCCCAAAGACAACTGAAGAATCTCCCTTGGAGTGAAGGAGTCACTCCCCTGCTTCGCAGGCATCTAAGCGCAACTGACCAGTCTGCTGCTCCTGAGCTCCTGCGGATTCCGAAGATTTCAGCAACACAGGAGGTGGGTTTCCGAAGATCCCTGAGGTCGAGCTGCCCTCTCACTGAGTTTGAGGCCAGTATCCCTCATGGGGACCGTGTGACATGAACCCCTGTGCACCGTGGCCATTTGCAAGTGCATATGCTTGTTGGCAATTCCCGAGCTTGTGCAATGGACTCCGTCTAGTCCTGACCCTGAGCCGTATTTGCACCAAAGATCTCCAGCCTCCTCACACCGAGTGCTCCGTGGGCTGGTACTTTGCAATCCTGCTTGAGGTCCCCTCGCGACTCCTGGTCATCCAGCCTGTGGGTCCTCCTGAGGGTCATCTTGATTTCTGTTGGGCTTTCCTGGTTGCTCCAGATGTGCCCTGACTCCCCATTGCTTGGTGAGTCCCCTGGCTCTTGCTGGTCCTCACCGTAACCTGCTTGACCTTCCTGCGCGGGTTGCTTTTGCCAAGGCTTGTTGGTGCTCCAGCCGGACACTGACCCCTCAGCACTCGACATGCTTTGTGGGACAGCTCACCTCCGGCTCCTGGTTGTCCTCGACATCTCCTGATCCTCGTGGCTGCAGAGCCAAGCATCCCTTCTTCGCACCTGAAGCACCCGACATCGGTGGGCATTCGTCTACCGAGCCCCTGGTCACTCTGAAGTGTCCCAGACTCTGTCCCCTCTGCTTTCAGGTTCCATATTCCTCGAATCCAGGCTTGGATTCCACCAGACTCTTTTCACCTTCACAGCAGCAGTACTTCTTTGCAGCTCTCCATTGAGAACGACGACAGTTTATGACGCCACTTCAGACCTATGCACCCGGCTCCCCTTGGATAGGTAACTCGGGTACTACGGTATCCACGGGTGGGGTGGCTCTTCAAACTCTTAAGTTCCAACAGGTTTGCTTGAAGTCCTCCTAGAAGGTTCCTTAAACATTAAAAGTGTAACTGTGACTTCCCCATAGAACTGTACGGAGCCTGTGGTCGTGTTCCCACACTGCACCCAGCCTCCATGGGGTCCCTATCTACTCACCTTGGGTGGTTCCTTGGGGTCCCAGCGATTCTACGTGCTTCAGACCTTGTCTTGATCTCAGTCGTGACTGTTATACCACTATTTTAGTATATGGTTTGGTCTCCCCCTGGAGCCCACTGTGTATTGTGCTACTTACAACTGTTCTATTGATCTCGTATTGTGTGCTTTGTGTTCTATCCTCGTGTAGAGGATAGTAGAGAGTGTTTTATTAATAAATACATATTTTTATATAACTACTGTGTGGTTCTCCTTTCATTTAGTCATTCAGGAGGTGATGTTCTGGTAAAACAAGCTGCTTTACATTCCTTCAAGATTAAGCCTGAAGGCTGCTCTCCACAGCTACCACTAGGATAGCTTTCTAAAGGTTATCTTTGACCTTTGACATCATAAGGGTCGTTTGGACTGGTACAGGGTGCCCACTTTAATTAGTGGACAGCATATACCAGGCCAACTTCTCACATTGGTGTGCAGCGGTTGGGATTCAAGCTTGCTATTGTTTTACCAGATAAATCTCATTGAGTGATTAACTGAAAACCACTAAAGTATTAGGCACATATAATACTTCAAGATTAGAATAAGTAAGTTCTACTGAACTTGGGGTTGGGTAAGTCAAGGGTCTAGCACACCCTTTCTCCAACCTAAGAGAGTTTAGTTTCTACTAGGTTAGGTAGGTGCATACACCACACCACACTTAGTATGTCTTCTAGAGGAGAAGCCAGTGGCTCTCTGCCTTCTAGATACAATGGTCTTACATTCCAGGAATTGAAGGCCATGTGTGTTTCTTGGAAGCTGAAGACAGGGAGAAATGCAAACACCCAACGTCTCATTGAGGTGTTGCTCTTGGATGACCTTAGGAAGACCCCAGGGTCAGATGAGGTAGAAAGAGTGGGTGGGGCAGGGAATGACGACAGGCCAGGAAGTGAAACCTTCTTTGACCTAGAATCAAACCCTGACCAGGAGGATCAAAATGATTCCCACCTGGACAACTTAGATCTTCTAGGAGGTGGGGGAGAAGGCCCTAGTGTCCCTCTCTTCACTCCTCCAGGAAGAGTGCAGAGTTTACCAAGGAGATCTAGATCTCCCTCTGCTGAATCTCACCATTCAGGAACTTCTATAGGGACCTCCATATCTCATAAGAGAGACAGCTCTTATGACAGAGAGTGCCAATTTCTAGAGCTTGAGAAAGTCAGGCTTAGGCTCAGGCAAGAGCAATTGGCACTGGATAGGGAATCCCTAGAGCTCCAGAAGGCTAAGAAGAGATTGGGACTAGAGTCCCATGGTGGCAGCAACAGTGTCCCTAGGATTAAGGAGTATACTTATGATCATAGGAACCTGAGCAAGATAGTCCCTCCCTACCATAGTGGGGATGACATCCACAAATGGATAACTGCTTTGGAGAAGGCCTTTAAAGTACAGAGGGTCCCTCAAGAGCAGTGGGCAGCTATCTTGTGGCTCTCCTTTGCTGACAAAGGTAGAGATAAGCTCCTCACTGTTAGAGACGAGGATGCTGACAATTATTCAGTCCTGAAGAGTGCTCTCATTGATGGGTTTGGCTTAACCACTGAACAATACAGGATTAAGTTCAGAGACACCCAGAAGGCACAGACTCAGGACTGGGTAGACTTTGTAGATTGTGCTACTAAGGCTCTGGAAGGCTGGTTACTTGGCAGCAAAGTGAATGATTTCAAGGGATTGTACAATTTGATTATGAGGGAGCAGATCCTTAATAATTGCCAAAATCAGTTGTTGCATCAATACCTGGTTGACTCTGATCTGACTTCTCCCCTAGAATTGGGAAAGAAGGCAGATAGGTGGGTCAGAACCAGGGTGAAGCAGAAAAATCAGAACCAAGGTGGTGACCAGAAAAAGCAGGATGCTAAACCTACAGATAACGGTAGGGAGAAGGGTAAAGACCAGAAGTCTTCTTCAGGGCCCCAAAAACCTGCATCTGAGGGTGGGTCACAATCCAACAAGGGAAAAGGCAGAAAGAAGCCTTGGTGTTTCATGTGTAAGGAAAAGACACATTGGCCTAGGGATGCCAATTGTGCCAAAGCCAAGGATCCTCCTACAACCACCACTGCCCCTAAGGCAACTGTTCCACCTAGTTCAGCTCCAAGTGGTGGTACAGGGAACAGGGGTATAGTAGGGTTAACCCTGGGTTCTGAGATGGGTTCTGGCCTAGTCAGAACTCCAGCTCAGGCTGTTTTAGTCTGTGATGGAGGCATGGATATTGCCTCCCTATTTGTTAGTCCCAGTAACCTGGGCAAATACAGGCAACAGCCCTTAATAAATGGTAAGGAGGCCATGGCATACAGGGACACAGGAGCCAGTGTCACAATGGTGACTAAGGATCTTGTGAGCCCTGACCAGATCATACTTGGTGAGATGTACCAAGTGACCAATGCTAACAATGTCAGGACAGATCATTCCTTGGCAGTTGTTAATTTCAGCTGGGGAGGGGTAACTGGCCCTAAGAAGGTTGTGGTTAGCTCAGACCTCCCTGTGGAATGCTTGTTGGGCAATGATTTGGAAACTTCAGCCTGGGCTGAAGTGTAACTCAGGACATATGCAGCAATGTTGGGCATCTCTGCAGATGTGTTTGCTGTGACCAGGTCACAGGCAAAAATGTCTTCCACTGAACAGGCCCTGGATCCTGGAAGAATGGACCAGGTGCCTTCCAAGAGAAGGAGCAGTAGGGGTAAGGCAGTGTCTTCCCCCCAGGCTCAGAGTGAGGATCAGTCTCCTGAGGAAGATGATCCCAGTCCCTGTGAAGGAACTGTCTCAGAGGAACTTGAACCTGACCAGGTTGAGTTCTTGGGGACAGGGGGCCCTTCCAGGGCAGCACTGAGCCAGGAGCAGCACAGCTGCCCCTCTCTTGAACCCCTCAGACAGCAAGCTGCTGCTGAGGCTGCTGGGAGTGCCAGTGGGTCCCACATGATCTACTGGGATGAAGGACTCCTTTACTCAGAGGGTAGAGACCCCAAGCCTGGTGCTACCAGGAGGTTGGACATACCTCTGAAGTTTAGGGGTTTCCTACTGGCACTGGCACATGATATCCCTTTAGCAGGACACCTAGGCCAAAGCAAGACTTGGGACAGGCTTGTCCCTCACTTTCACTGGCCTCATATGTCAGAGGACACAAAGGAGTTGTGTCACTCCTGTACCACCTGTCAAGCCAGTGGTAAGGCAGGTGGTACGACAAAGACCCCCCTGATACCACTATCTGTGGTGGATGTTCCCTTTGAGAGGGTTGGAATTGACATTGTTGGTCCCATGGATCCTCCAACTGCATCTGGGCACAGGTTTATTCTAATGGTGGTGGACCATGCCACTAGGTATCCAGAAGCTATACCCCTTAGAACCACAACAGCTCCTGTGGTGGCCAGGGCCCTCCTGGGAATATTTTCCAGAGTGGGTTTCCCTAAGGAGGTTTTGACTGACAGAGGTGCAAACTTCATGTCCAGTTATATCACTGCTATGTGGAAGGAGTGTGGAATGAATTACAAATTCACCACACCCTATCACCCACAATGCGCAATGGGTTGGTTGAAAGGTTCAACAAAACCCTGAAGGGCATGATCAAAGGTCTCCCAGAAAAGCTTAGGCGAAAATGGGATGTCCTTTTGCCCTGCCTTCTCTTTGCCTACAGAGAGGTTCCTCAGAAGGGGGTTGGCTACAGCCCTTTTGAACTTCTGTTTGGACATCCAGTTAGGGGTCCCTTGTGTTTAGTTAAGGAGGGATGGGAGTTACCTCTCAAACCACCTAAACAAGACATAGTGGACTATGTACTTGGTCTCTGCTCCAGGATGGCTGAGTACATGAAGAAGGCATCCAAAAACCTTGAGGCTAGCCAGGAATTTCAGAAGGCCTGGCATGACCAGAAGGCTGTTCTGACTGTGTACCAGCCAGGACAGAAGGTATGGGTGTTGGAGCCTGTGGCCCCAGCAGCTCTCCAGGACAAGTGGAGTGGACCCCATACCATAATTGAGCAGAAGGGAGAGGTCACCTACCTGGTGGACCTTGGAACTCCCAGGAGCCCCCACAGGGTGCTCCATGTGAACAGGCTCAAGCCATATGTTGACAGGGCAGACATGGGCTTGCTCATGGCTACTGATGAGGGACAGGAGGAAGAGAGTGACCCACTCCCTGACCTCCTCTCACAGAACCCTGATGATGGTTCAGTAGATGGTGTAGCCTTGGCAGGCAGCCTCACTGAACAGCAACAGACTGATTGCAGGAAGGTCCTCAATCAGTACAGGCACATGTTTTCACTGACTCCTAGTCAGACTACCTGGTGTACCCATGAAGTGGACACAGGTGACAGTCTGCCTGTTAAAAATAAGATTTACAGGCAACCTGACCATGTCAGGGACTGCATCAGGACTGAGGTCCAGAAGATGTTGGAATTGGGAGTAATTGAGCCCTCAGATAGCCCTTGGGCTAGTCCAGTAGTCTTAGTACCAAAACCTCACACCAAGGGAGGTAAGAGAGAGATGAGGTTCTGTGTTGACTACAGGGGACTCAATGCAGTCACTAGGACTGATGCTCATCCTATTCCAAGGGCAGATGAACTCATTGATACCTTGGCCTCAGCCAAGTTCTTGAGTACATTTGACCTCACAGCTGGCTATTGGCAAATCAGACTAGCTGAGGATGCCAAACCCAAAACAGCATTTTCAACCCCTAGTGAACACTATCAATTTGTGGTAATGCCCTTTGGCTTGAAAAATGCACCTGCCACATTTCAAAGGTTGGTGAATAAAGTTCTCACAGGCCTGGAAGACTATAGTGCAGCTTATCTGGATGATATTGCTGTCTTTAGTTCCACCTGGGAGGATCACCTGGTCCACCTAAGAAATGTTCTGGAGGCCCTGCAAAAGCAGGCCTCACTATCAAGGCCACTAAGTGCCAGATAGGAAAGAGTAAGGTTGTGTACCTGGGCCACCTTGTGGGTGGAGGTCAGGTTCAACCATTGCAGAGCAAAATCCAGACCATCATGGAATGGATTGCTCCAACTACCCAGACTCAGGTCAGAGCTTTCTTGGGCCTGACTGGGTACTACAGGAGGTTTGTTAAAGGATATGGATCCATAGTGACCCCTTTAAATGATCTGACCTCTAAGAAAATGCCTAAGAAAGTTCAGTGGACAGTTAGCTGTCAAAAGGCATTTGATGACCTGAAGCAGGCCATGTGCACTGCTCCCATTCTGCAAAGTCCTGACTATTCCAAACAATTCATTGTTCAAACTGATGCATCTGAGTTGGGGGTAGGGGCTGTGTTATCACAACTGAATGAAGAGGGTCAGGATCAGCCAGTAGCTTTTATAAGCAGAAGGCTGACCCCCAGAGAGAAACGTTGGTCAGCTATTGAGAGGGAAGCCTTTGCTGTGGTTTGGGATCTGAAGAAGTTGAGGCCATACTTGTTTGGCACTCACTTCATTGTTCAGACAGACCATAAGCCCCTCTTATGGCTAAAACAGATGAAGGGTGAAAACCCCAAACTTTTGAGGTGGTCCATTTCCCTACAGGGGATGGACTATACAGTGGAACATAGATCTGGGAGTAACCATGCTAATGCAGATGGACTCTCCAGATATTTCCACTTAGAAAATGAAGACTCAACTAGTCAAGGTTTGTCTCATGTCCTTTTGTTTGGGGGGGGGAGTTGTGTAGGAAAGTAGGATGTGCTTCTTATGGTTACCCCCACTTTTTGCTTGATGTCTCACTGGTTTTGACTAGTCTGACAGGGATCCTGCTAATCAGGACCCCAGTCTATCTGCTTTCTCCCTTAAATTGACATACATGTACTTTGGTAAACTCCAGATTGGATACTGGGGTACCCTTATAAGTCCCTAGTATATGGTACCCATGTACCCAGAGCATAGGTACGCCAGAGGCCTCCCATGGGCTGAAGCATGTATTATGCCACCCATGAGAGGCCAGGCAAAATGGAACTCCGGGTCTGCTACAGCAACCTGTGTAATATGGTGCTTGCACCACTTACTTTAGATATAGGTTCACTATATCTATAGGTCACTACACTTAAAACTTGTAAGTCACCCCTATAGCAGGCCTTATCAACCCTGAAGGCAGGGTGCTGGGTTTTTAGTGAGAGGGTGCCCCTGCATGAGCAGAGCCCCTTTGCAGCTTTCAGAGACCATTCTCCCGGGTTGTCTGTGACTCAGCCGGACATATAGGTAGAGGTGCATTATAACCTCGCTGTAAATGCTATCTCGAAAACGGCTGCATAGAAACATATTGTGTTTGGTATCAAACACCTTGGAATCATACCTCCAAACCAGAAACTGGTGTGGGAGGTATGATTCCACCCTTCAGAAGCGAGCTTCGTGGGGTCACTGGTCTAACCGGTGCCAGTCTTCTCGACCCGGACAGCACAAAATGGATGCTGCCGACCAGCGACACATTTCTGCCCTCCTGCTGCTGAGCCAAGCTCGAGCAGAGGAAGGCAGCACAATAGGCATCCTGTCACAGGGAGGTGTGACCACCTCCCAGACAGGATTTAGTGTATTGGGGCTAGGTGGGTGCACTCTGAGAGTGCCTGAAAGTCTGCATCTGGGGCACATTTGGTGCCCCTGTGCATAGTCCAGCTCAAACCAGTTCTGGGAGCCATTGGCTCCTGCTCTGGCACGAAACTGGACAAAGGACATGGGTGTAACCACCCCTCTGTCCTGACCCTCCCCTAGGAGGGTCCCCTGAATCTGTCCAACCCTCTCCCGTGGGTACAAAAGGGCTTACCTGGCTGTAAGACTTTAGATTTTACGTGGACAAGATTCTGCAAGAAGAAACCACTGATCTTCGACCGTCTGGACACTCTGGACTTCTCTGGACTTCGACTGGGCCCGACTTCGTCTCCCTCTCCATCCAAAGCTTTGTCTGTGCCCGTGCTCCATACAGGATCCGTGCAGGACCTGTGGTGCTCCCAAAGACAACTGAAGAATCTCCCTTGGAGTGAAGGAGTCACTCCCCTGCTTCGCAGGCACCTAAGCACAACTGACTGGTCTGCTGCTCCTGAGCTCCTGCAGACTCCGAAGATTTCAGCAACACAGGAGGTGGGTTTCTGAAGGTCCCTGAGGTCGAGCTGCCCTCTCACCGAGTTTGAGGCCAGTATCCCTCGTGGGGACCGTGTGACCCGAACCCCTGTGCACCGTGTCCATTTGCAAGTGCATATGCTTGTTGGCGATTTCCGAGCTTGTTCTTTGGACTCTGTGTAGTCCTGACCCTGAGCCGTATTTGCACCAAAGATCTCCAGCCTCCTTGCACTGAGTGCTCTGTGGGCTGGTACTTTGCAATCCTGCTTGAGGTCCCCTCGCGAATCCTGGTCATCCGGCCTGTTGGTCCTCCTGAGGGTCATCTTGATTTCTGTTGGGCTTTCCTGTTTGCTCCAGATGTGCCCTGACTCCCCATTGCTTGGTGAGTCCCCTGGACCTTGCTGGTCCTCACCGTAGCCTGCTTGACCTTCCTGCGCGGGTTGCTTTTGCCAAGGCTTGTTGGTACTCCAGCCGGATACCGACCCCTCAGCACTCGACATCCTTTGTGGGACAGCTCATCTCTGGATCCTGGTCATCCTCAATGTCTCCTGATCCTCGTGGCTGCAGAGTCAAGCATCCCTTCTTCGCACCTGAAGCACCCGACATCGGTGGGCATTCGTCTACCGAGCCCCTGGTCACTCTCAGACCTATGCACCCGGCTCCCCTGGGATAGTTAACTCGGATACTACGGTATCCACGGGTGGGGTGGCTCTTGAAACTCTTAAGTTCCAACAGGTTTGCTTGAAGTCCTCCTAGAAGGATCCTTAAACATTAAAAGTGTAACCGCGACTTCCCCATAGAACTGTACAGAGCCCGCGGTCGTGCTCCCACACTGCACCAGGCCTCCGTGGGGTCCCTATCTACTCACCTTGGGTGGTTCCTTGGGGTCCCAGCGATTCTACGTGCTCCAGACCTTCTCATGATCTCAGTCGTGACTGTTATACCACTATTTTAGTATATGGTTTGGTCTCCCCCTGGAGCCCACTGTGTATTGTGCTACTTACAACTGTTCTATTGATCTCGTATTGTGTGCTTTGTGTTCTATCGTCGTGTAGAGGATAGTAGAGAGTGTTATATTAATAAATACATATTTTTATATAACTACTGTGTGGTTCACCTTTCATTTAGTCATTCAGGAGGTGATGTTCTGGTAAAAGAAGCTGCTTTACATTCCTTCAAGATTAAGCCTGAAGGCTGCTCTCCACAGCTACCACTAGGATAGCTTTCTAAAGGTTATCTTTGACCTTTGACATCATAAGGGTCGTTTGGACTGGTACAGGGTGCCCACTTTAATTAGTGGACAGCATATACCAGGCCAACTTCTCACAGTATGGAGAAATGTTTTCCCGCAGGAGAAAAAGAGAAAAAGTGTGCATTTACACATGGGGTCCTATTGCTACTGCATATGTTTCTGAGCTGTGTAGAATTCCACACAGCGTAAGATCTCACAGGATATGTCACATGACATTCCCATCTAGAAACCCACACCTGGTGCAGTTTTCCAGGCATCCTTCTGGGAACTTTAGTGAACAGAAAAGAATTGTTCTCAGGAGACTTGTAAATCTCAGCCCATACTTATACTTTTTACTTCGTGAAGAGAGACAATACATTTTACTTCTTTGTCAACATTCCAGGCCTGCTTTAAACAGATGGTTTTGTGAGTAAGTTTGACCTACTCTTGACTCTTATCTCTTTTCCTCAATATCCCTATTAGCCCCACTTAAAAATATATATTTATATATAGAAGAACAGAGATAACCAGACAAACATGTATTGGTAAACAACCAAGAATAAGTTGGTTAACCCATCCTCTTTTCTTTGAGCGGGATGTCTGCTTCAACCTGTATTTCTACAGAGCAAAAGCTGCACATTACTACATGGTCTACCTGTCTTGCTGCAGAGAGAGGCCACTGCATCAGTCCCTTTGACTACATCCATGTTTAACACCATGGGGTAGACCAGGGAAAAGTTTAGATCCTGTGAAAGTTACAAGATTTGCCTTAAATTAGTTCAAAGACTGCTAGGGTCTTACCCTTTTATACTCCACCAACATCCGAATAAACTGCTGTGCATGGCTGCCATTGACATTGAAACACAGTGCTAGGCCTGGGGCGGCGGCATCGGCAATCTCTTCAGTGAGTAATTTGTTCATAGACTTCACAGTAAAAACTATTGATCAACTAACAGCACTTAACAATAGCATATCACGGCTTGGGATATTCCTTTCCTAGAAAATGTGTAGCACATTCAAAGCAGAAATCTCAGAGAACCCAAAAGTACCTGAACAGCTTAAGGCACTCACGTTAATGTTTGGTATAAGCAAATCCCAAAATTTGATCTTGCGTCTATACAGAGAAATTATCTCTCCAAGTGTCACAGTCTACAGTAGAGTTCAGGCAGCATGGGCAACAGAACTGGAACACCAAACATCTGACAAACAGTGGCCATACTTCTGCACTTTATTAGAATTTATTATTATTATGATTTGTAGGGCGCAGCGAATCATCCCCAGGGGGATCTCTCGGCGCCTGAGTAGCAGCCATCTATGAAAAAGCAGTTCTTAAAACATCCAGGTTTTAAGCAGTTTCTTGAACTGTATCAGATTCGAACAGGCTCGGATCTCGTCTGGTAGGCTGTTCCAGTGGACGGGGGCTAGATGAGAAAAAGCACGCCCGCCCATTTTGGCTGTCTTGATTCTCCGCGTGCAGAGCAAATTCCGGTTGCTTGATCTCAGCTGACGCACGGGCACGTACAGATCAAGTTTCCTCTTGAGGTGGGCAGGACCCGTCCCCTGAAGAGACTTAAACACTGTACACAGGAGCTTGAAGACTATTCTTTTCCTGATAGGAAGCCAGTGCAACTGACGTAAGAGAGGTAGTGACGGGGTGCGTGCAGGTTTATTGAGGGCAAGACGGGCTGCTGTATTTTGGACTACCTGCAAACTTGATAATAGATCCTCCCTGATTCCAACTAATAATGAGTTTCCATAATCTAGTCTACTGACCAGAAGCGACTGAATAAGAGTTTTTCTGGCCATAAGAGGGATCGAAGGGAAGATCTTTCTCAACATTCGCATTATTCCGAAGCAGGTGCCCGAAATCGTCTTCACATGCTCCTCCATGGAAAGCTTATCGTCAATTATAATGCCCAAATTCTTTGCCCACTTTTTTGGTGTCGGGGCTTCCCCGAGTTCCCCGAGTTCTTAGATAAGAAAGATATTCCAGGACAGTTGTTACAGACTAATTCACTTCAAATGTATTCAAAGCTGTTATCACAGAACTAATAAGCTGAAACCTTCAGCCTTGTCACTCAAGACACATGTAGCAGATGTCACTCACATGGGGCGGATTTAAAACATTTGGCATGGGAAGGCCAGGAATGCTGGAATATTGAAGTAAAAGAATTACCAAAATTAAAAATGATGCGAAACTATGTGGGTTGTTCTCCACTTCTAGCTTTGCTGTGATACGTCAAGGAACCCCCCCCCCCCTCCCATGTTGGAAGGCTTACCACACTGGCACTCCTTATGGCCAAGCACAGAGTGGTGTTGAGGTGGGGTAATGTCCCACTCCATAAGTTAAGGACTGAGTACAAGAAATTATATTTTGTAATGAGGCCTCCGATACCGACTCATCACTTCTCCTCTCAGAATCCAGACTCAGAAATATCTGGTCCCTACTTCAACAATGTCTAGCATCTCAAATACAAAATAAGTATGAAGAAATTTGTCGAACCTTTGTAGTTATGTGAATCTAAATCATATGTAGTAATTAATACATTAGAAAAATGATTGCAGGACACGCGTGGTAATTGACTATTAACTGGCTGATTCAATTGTTTAAAAAGTCTATGGTGTATTTCAGCGACAAGTGACAGATATGGTTGTCATCTTTGTAAGTTCAGTAACCCTTTTTAAGAAGTATGGCAAATGAATTAAAAAAGAGTAAAAAAAGTGTGTCTGTCACCTTTGAGAATACCAGTCATTCAGGTTAGCAAGAAGCAAACACTACTGTCATCTAGCACTTCCTTATATCTCTTGGTATCGCAGAAATAAGAATGATTGACAAGGCTCTAGCTCTTTACCATCCGAATGGTCCCACTATTAAGTGTGTGTTGCTCCAACACATAAACCTGTCAAAATATCAACTTCTCATTCCACCTCCGAAATTGAGGGCACACAAAGAAAAGATGTAGCTGTGCCCTGCTTTTGCCATGACAGCTGACAGAGATGACCAAGCTACTCTCAGGTTAGTAATCCTGCACATTCATCTTGATACCAAGTTCCTCTGAAGTCATATACAGCACGCTTAATTTGTATGAGAAACAGCAGTTTAACCAAAGGGCTTTAGTTATCTAGATTCTGGCATTCTCAAATAGGTCTTACAATGTTAACCATGCCTTTCTTCTTGTTAGTGGAGAAGGCCATCCACTACTGGGGCTACATGGCTCGTACCAAACACTCCCGACCTCTGCACCCCGGTGGTCTGGTAAAGGCCCATCCTAACATACTACATGGGTCCACATTAAATGAATTTGTAAGTCATACATAGCAAACACAACAGGATGATGGATGGAGTGCTGAATCTTTTCAACCACTAACTCCCAGTCAAGAGATCTGGGTTTACTGCATTGTTCTTTTGCTCACTATGCCACTCCAGTTTGAACCCAGCCATATGCAAATCAGTCTTGACCCTGCTCCTCATGGGAACCGTCCAGCCCAAACTGCCAGGCCAGGTCCTCCCTGGACCGGAAACAAGCATCCTGGGATTGCATAGTGAGCAAAGGAACTAATGTAACCCAATCCAAAACACAGTTTGAGCATAACAGGATTTTAATGACTATATTTAGCGGTGAATGTGTGCAGAGCCAATGTAACACAGCCTAAGGCAATCACTTCTCATGCAGGGAGCTCAGACTCCATTTCCCAGCATCCCTGCGCGCTGGCGTTAGCTAACGCATGCGTAACAGATGCCAAAATGGGCAGGAAGTCATAGCTGCCAAGGTTTCAGATTGCTATGTGTGACATTTTTATAATTTCTGTGTAATTATGAGTGACATTTTATCAACTATGAGTGACACTTTCTAAGGAGCAAAATCAAGCAATGAGACGAGGGAAACATATAAACATCATTAATTACACCCATTTGAGCAAAGATAAACTCTAAGAAAATCTTAGAATTGCTGTAAAGCACCAGAAATGGAAGGGCATTTTTGGAACCTGGAGATCCAGCAACTGCTAACTGAGGAGGCCAGTCACACTACAGGAGTCTCGGGGGTTTGCAAGTCACAGTCTACAAAGGAGGCCTGGAAATTATCAATGCCTCTGAGTTTATATAGGAGAGAAGTGCGCACAGAGAAGGAACGGAGGATACATCCTGACATTTAAAAAGGTTATACAGGATGTCAATAGACTAAGTACTGAAGTTTAAGGTGGGGCTCAGGGCCCTCCTGTGGGTTGTGGCGAAGTATCAGGGAGCGAGGCATGGGCCTGCTTGGTGTACAAAGGAGTTCCACGGACACCCACAGCCAGTGCAAGTGCACACAAAATGGATAGGGGTCACAGAGTGACACTGTAAGGTGTACAATCATGGAGGCCCAGTGGGCTGCCTATTAACCCTCTGGACTGCGTTCTGCTGTCTGTGCTTCATTAGGCCAGTGCTAACAATTAAAGAAACGTTCACGCAGACAGTGGTTGAGGTTTAGTGACAGACTAGTAGTTACTTAACTCACGTCAGTGGCGCAGCAGCGCCTGCCCAGTGTGGCGGAAACTCTAATTAGAAACTAAGTAAGTAGAAACTAGTATAAACTAAGTTAAAACTTACTTGAACAACCGTCAACGCCGGTCAGGGTCTTCTCTGTCAGTAAGCCTGACACCGGCGACACGTGGTGACGGGGTCACGGCAGGGTGCACTCACTGGCACAGCACATGACGACCGGCGGCTGCACCACCAGTCACTCTGCTGGCAGTCAGACTCCCTGCAGGCAGCTCCCCCGATCATGACAGTCATCAGCGCCGCGGGCGGCCCGGTGGGCCATGATCATCGTGATCCGTGATCCGGAGTGTGACAGTACAGTGCAGCGAGATGACGCGCTACCGTCCGTCGTCCAGCGACCGCCTGGTGGGTTATGCGCAGCGCCAGCTAGCAGCAGCTGAGGCAGCACTGCTGCAGCGGCGACGCGAGCGCACTTCCACTGACTCCGTCGGATGAATCACCCGCCGCGGTGCGTGATGTCACATCCGGATTTTGGGCCGGCCCCGGCGCCCCTGAATCGGGCACTAGAGTGTGGGCTGTGAGTGTGTCAGTCACTGTCAGTGACTGACTCCTGCCTCGCTGCGCCGTGAGCGCACCCACCCGGGAATAATTAATTAATGCAGCCGGAGCCAGGCTGGCAGGCCCCGGCTGAGTGAGGCCGCAACATTGTAGCACTGCAGCACTCAGTGACTCAGCCAGAGCTGAGGAGCAGCTGCAGACAACATGATGGTTAACTGTTTATGAGCCAGAGCTGCTCGGGCAAGTCTGCTGGGAAACAGCAGAGGCGGTGCGCTAGCAACGTTTTAAATGCGTGACAAAGCATTTCAGTGCGGTGATGCGGAACACCACACTGAAATGCGTTAGTGTCACACGTGATGCATGATGCTTGGCAGGACTGGGAAGTGCATCACTGGCGTGCGTGCTTCACAATAATTGCTCCAATACCTGCTTATAAGCAGGAGTTCCTTCACTAGCCAGCAGCATGCCTGGCTCAGAAGTTACAGCATAGGTACCATACAGGGCGTGGACTCTTAACTAAGTATGTCTTCTGGACATATGTTATGTTATGTTAAGAGTTATGTTAAGAGTGGATTTATAAAGCGCGCAGCTACTCAATAGAGTATTCCGGCGCTAGGATAGAAAGATACAGAGGCCAGGGAGGAACAACGTTCCCGAGGCAGAAGGCCATTAAACTGCATGCTGGAACAGCCAGGTTTTCAGTTGTTTCCTAAATGCCATTATACTTGAGGCTTGTCTCAGCGATAGAGGTAGCTTGTTCCAGAATCTAGCCACTTGCACTTGGAACGAGCGTCCATATCTCATGGGGGGAGCTTTTATTTTATTACGGAACCGGTGAGAATCCAAAACCTCTATTGATTGCATTACAGTGTGTGACTGCAGAGCCTGCCCTCCGCCCGAGACCTTATGGAGCCTTGAATCTTAACTGGGCAGTGTAGGTATAGATAATTAATCAGCTTGCATGCAAGTGTTTTAACGCCTCACAATGCACTGCGTGTGAAGTGTTCCTGCACAATATATTGATTTTCACTCGATAGCAATGTGTTGTGGAGTGTAGAGCAGTCAAGAGTGTGCATGACTGTCCACAATCATGTTGTATGATTTAAGATATGTAACACTGTACATAGTAACAGAGTAATGCTAATTGTGTCCTGTTTTTCTTTTCTCCAAAATACAGCCAAACATATGGAAATTACCATTTAAGATTTGTACAAGCATGTTTCTATGAGGGTGACAATTTCACACCACTTTACTGTAATGTGGTGAGTTTCCATTGTGAATTAAGGGATTATAGATAATAGTGGTCCTGAAGAAAGCCCAGTGACCCGGATGGGCAGTGGATAGGGCTAAAACATGTTGACCTGTGACATTTGGGTCATAATACACCCTAACAAGGCCACCTTTTAAACGTGTTTTTAATGTTGCCAAAGGTACTCCTAAGAAAGAAAAGAGTAGGGGAACCCGCAGGCAATTTTAATTAATAGATCCCTTAGGAATAAGTGCTCCGCTTACGAACTGCGTTAAGCCCGCCCACTCACACTAGGTGTAGTGGCTGAGGATCCGATGGTGAAGCATGCCACAGGTGGTACCTGTTTGTGAGAATCCTTGAAAATAATCTAAGAGATTACTAGGGTCCCTTACATAACCACCCATCGGGGGACATACAAGATAGGAGCACCATCTCATTGTGATAGGATTGATATACATTGGGAAGCCAAAGGCATCCTAAATTGAATTGCTTCTCTCTCCCTCTTAATGTAAATGAAAACTCATCTCAGAATTAGACAAAACAGCGCCACCATGTGGTGGACTGTCGTTCGTGCCGGTGTTGAGAATTAAGTGCCGGTGCCCAGCACTGGAAACCACTGTCTCAAATTAAGCACTGCTGATAGCTGGATTGTTTACTGTATTGTGGTGATGCTGTGTACATAGCGCTGGCCCGTCCCATCCTCCCTCAAAATTAGTTGGGTTAAAGTAAATCTTCTGAGAAAGATACAGGAGCAGCTGTGTGTTGGGTTCCTTATATCTGTTCTTCTATGAGCGATACTGACAGTCATTTGTTTCTTTTGCCATTTGCTGTAAGAATGGAGGAAGGAAGAATTTACTTCAGCGCTGTTGGATAATGGTGCTTTTGAAATGTTCATAGATCTAGATTGGGCTGTCAAGAATAACTTTCCTAATGGAATTAAGACATCTAAATTAGTTCCAACTGTTGATGGTTTGCCATTGGCTTCAGGTCGAGTAGGGGCAGCTTCTTTACCATACAGGCTTCTTTTGGAATCCAAATAGAATTGCTTTCGTTTGATATCATAACATCTCCATTATGGTCAGATTTTTGGTTATCGCTGGCTGAAGAGACACAGTCCATACATCAGTTAGGCTACCAAACCAATTTGATTATCATCACGGATTTGTCATGATTATTTTTATACTTCAGAAGGCCATTGGTTATCAATTGAAGTTGGACTGTGGCTAATATTTAGGTCGAACCTTACCTGGCAGCACAGCTGTCTGGTTGCGAAAGACTTCTTGGGGATATGCTGAAAGCTGAACTAGGAATACATTCCACCTTTTCTTTACCATTAGATTTTTGTTTTGCAATTCACTTTTCTTACATTCTACTCTCAGGCTTTATTTGTTTTAGTCGATCTGGCTTGTGTTTGCCCCTCTGTGGAACATAGACTTTCTACCATCTCTCTGATTGGCTGCTCATATGCTTCACCAGTGTCTATTTTTGGGCACTATTTACTTTTTTCTTTTTTATGAAAAACTCCATGAGAGTGTATCTCCGCTGTGTGCTTTTCTCCCCACCACTATCCACATTCCTCTTGTAGTGTGCATGCAATGGAGCATGAATTCAGATGATGCCATGTTTTGTGGGCTATTGTCTGCTTCTAATGTGTGATGGTGCGAATCGGTAACATGTCTGTCAGCCTGATTTGTGTGTGTCTCAGGATATGTGAAAGGCGGCACTGTTGCATCCAAGTTATTTTAAAATAAGTTGTTTTGAGTGCTCACCTTAACAAATGAATTCAGCCTCACGCGCATTTAAAGATTCTTTTTGACTTCGTGTTGCAGCAAAGGACTCAGGCTGTATTCCAGTCCGGTTTTTCTTGTTTGCAAATAAGATGTATGATGGGGACTTTAGTAACAAATACGGACTTTACCGATTGCAGGGATGATGCTCAGTGGCACTGGCTTGGCATTATCTTGGAGTGAACTCATTTAAAGAATGCAATGCTCATCGCTGTTAATACTGAGTAGCTCCAGCAATGTTGACATATTTTAAATGTTTTACGTGTCCCTTCATGTCTGTTATCTGGCTGCAAATGAAAGGGCATTGTTTATTTCTATTATTTTTAATGTTTTAAATAGAGCACCAACATGGCGTACTTTAGATTGGGAAAGGCAGTGACACTGCCGAAACGCGTCTCTTTTGTGCTCCAGTGTCTGAGATGATTTGATTGAATAAACAGGTGTCATTTCCCTGACTTCGAGTGCCGGCTCCCTTACTCATATTGGAGATTGGGGAGGTGTTTTCATATACTAGCACTTGCAGGAGTGCTGTTCCTCGAGCACCATCAGCGATTTGGCAGCACGCAAGCATTACCGCAACTTCTCTTTTTGTGATATATATATATATATATGTGTGGGTGTGTGTATATATATATATATATATATATATATATATATATATATATATATATATATATATATATATATATGTATATGTATATATATATATATATATATATATATATATATATTATCTACTGGCGGTCGCCAGTAGATAGTTATAGTTACAACCTATTATCCATAGGAAATCCGCGACATTCTATTTGAAATAACTCTCTTGCCGGTTGACGTATCTTCGCAAAATTTTCAAACTTTGTGGGGCGCTCCGGTCCGCTCCTACCCTGAAAGTCTCGGGGGATTCGTCAAGCAGGGGCCGAGAAAAAGGGGGTCCCAAACGCGTTTTCCCCATGCAATTTTCCATAGGAAACTTTAGACACGGCTACAGCCCGAACTGCTGAACGGAATTACACCAAATTTGGCAAAGAGGTAGTTCTTGGTTCAGAAAGAACCCTTTTGTTAAATGGTGTAAATCCGTTCAGTAGTTGCTGAGAAAATCAAAAGTAAAAAGATAGATATATCTAGGGCCGCGGATCCTCCCGAGCACGAGGTTTATGTTAATTGGCTGTCAACACTCCAAATCAGGAAGTGTTGGCAGCCATTTTGTCCCTCGGTAGAACCGAGGGACAGAAACAAGTGCGCAAAGCGCACAAAGGGGGCAGGGTAGAAACACCCTGACCCCTAGGTCTGCTCAGGGGTCCCACAAGGACCCCTGGGCAAAAAAAATATATTTTTTTAAAAAATCGGCAAAAAAACGATCGGGCCGTAGGCCCCGCCCCTTC
The DNA here is from genome assembly GCA_963921515.1 of Calotriton arnoldi. NCBI lineage: Eukaryota > Metazoa > Chordata > Amphibia > Caudata > Salamandridae > Calotriton > Calotriton arnoldi. The sequence continues at coordinate 49,013 of CAWUFW010003349.1, read as the reverse complement.
CTTCACCACTCTGCAAACGCGCCCCTGGCGCGTTTGCAGAGGGGGCAATTCCCCTTGAATACTGGGGGTCCCTGGGGGCCAACTAGCCCACCAGGAACCTCCAGTATGCGCCAGGGGCTGCCTTGCAGAGAGGTGTACAGAGGCCACGCCCCTTTTACACCTCTCTGCAACGCAGCTCTATGGCGCTTTTGGAGGTATATGGTGGGCTAGTTGCACCCCAGGGACCCTCAGGATTCAAGGGGAGTTAATCCCCGACTTAAAACGCGCCACGGGCGCGTTTGCACAGTGGTGAAGGAGGGGGCGGGGCTTCAGGTGACATGTGTGCAAACAGGCCCCGTGGCGCGTTTTAAGATGGGGAATTAAATCCTCTTCAATCCTGAGGGTCCCTGGGGCCAACTAGCCCAACAGATACGTCCAGAAAGCGCCACAGAGCTGCATTGCAGAGAGGTGTAAAAAGGGGTGTGGCCTCTGTACATGTCTCTGCAACGCAGCCCCGGCGCATACTGGAGGTTCCTGGTGGGCTAGTTGGCCCGTAGGGACCCTCATGATTCAAGGGGACTTAATCCCCCAACTTAAAAGCGCGCCACGGGCGCGTTTGCACAGATGTCACCTCAGGCCCCGCCCCCTCCCTTCACCATTGTGCAAATATTCCTCTAAAATCAGCCGAAATACGAATTCTGATTTACTCACCTGTTATCAGGAGAGACCTCAGTGCTGCATCTTTCAGCCCAGTACTAATCCTGAAAAGTAATTTTAACCGTACTTACCAGTAACTTGAATTTCCTTCCATAGGCTAACATTGACTGGTTTCACTTGGAAATTCTTCTAAGTGTGGAGTTTTGGAACTTTAAAATATTCCTCTAAAATCAGCCGAAATACGAATTCCGATTTACTCACCTGTTATCAGGAGAGACCTCAGTGCTGCATCTTTCAGCCCAGTACTGATCCTCAAAAGTAATTTTAACCGTACTTACCAGTAACTTGAATTTCCTTCCATAGGATATCATTGCCTGCTTTTTGCTGAAAAAGTTTCTAAGTGTTGATTTTTGAAACATACAAATATTCCTCTAAAATCAGCCGAAATACGAATTCCGATTTACTCACCTGTTATAAGGAGAGACCTCAGTGCTGTATCTTTCAGCCCAGTACTGGTCCTGAAAAGTAATTTTAACCGTACTTACCGGTAACTTGAATTTCCTTCATAGGCTAACATTGACTGGTTTCACTTGGAAATTCTTCTAAGTGTGGAGTTTTGGAACTTTAAAATATTCCTCTAAAATCAGCCGAAATACGAATTCCGATTTACTCACCTGTTATCAGGAGAGACCTCAGTGCTGCATCTTTCAGCCCAGTACTGATCCTCAAAAGTAATTTTAACCGTACTTACCGGTAACTTGAATTTCCTTCATAGGCTAACATTGACTTGTTTCACTTGGAAATTCTTCTGTGTGTGGAGTTTTGGAACTTTAAAATATTCCTCTAAAATCAGCCGAAATACGAATTCCGATTTACTCACCTGCTATCAGGAGAGACCTCAGTGCTGCATCTTTCAGCCCAGTACTGGTCCTGAAAAGTAATTTTAACCGTACTTACCGGTAACTTGAATTTCCTTCATAGGCTAACATTGACTGGTTTCACTTGGAAATTCTTCTAAGTGTGGAGTTTTGGAACTTTAAAATATTCCTCTAAAATCAGCCGAAATACGAATTCCGATTTACTCACCTGTTATCAGGAGAGACCTCAGTGCTGCATCTTTCAGCCCAGTACTGATCCTCAAAAGTAATTTTAACCGTACTTACCAGTAACTTGAATTTCCTTCCATAGGATATCATTGCCTGCTTTTTGCTGAAAAAGTTTCTAAGTGTTGATTTTTGAAACATACAAATATTCCTCTAAAATCAGCCGAAATCCGAATTCTGATTTACTCACCTGTTATCAGGAGAGACCTCAGTGCTGCATCTTTCAGCCCAATACTGGTCCTGAAAAGTAATTTTAACCGTACTTACCAGTAACTTGAATTTCCTTCCATAGGCTAACATTGACTGGTTTCACTTGGAAATTCTTCTAAGTGTGGAGTTTTGGAACTTTAAAATATTCCTCTAAAATCAGCCGAAATACGAATTCCGATTTACTCACCTGTTATCAGGAGAGACCGCAGTGCTGCATCTTTCAGCCCAGTACTGATCCTCAAAAGTAATTTTAACCGTACTTACCGGTAACTTGAATTTCCTTCATAGGCTAACATTGACTGGTTTCACTTGGAAATTCTTCTGTGTGTGGAGTTTTGGAACTTTAAAATATTCATCTAAAATCAGCCGAAATACGAATTCCGATTTACTCACCTGTTATCAGGAGAGACCTCAGTGCTGTATCTTTCAGCCCAGTACTGGTCCTGAAAAGTAATTTTAACCGTACTTACCGGTAACTTGAATTTCCTTCATAGGCTAACATTGACTGGTTTCACTTGGAAATTCTTCTGTGTGTGGAGTTTTGGAACTTTAAAATATTCATCTAAAATCAGCCGAAATACGAATTCCGATTTACTCATCTGTTATCAGGAGAGACCTCAGTGCTGCATCTTTCAGCCCAGTACTGATCCTCAAAAGTAATTTTAACCGTACTTACCAGTAACTTGAATTTCCTTCCATAGGATATCATTGCCTGCTTTTTGCTGAAAAAGTTTCTAAGTGTTGATTTTTGAAACATACAAATATTCCTCTAAAATCAGCCGAAATACGAATTCCGATTTACTCACCTGTTATAAGGAGAGACCTCAGTGCTGTATCTTTCAGCCCAGTACTGGTCCTGAAAAGTAATTTTAACCGTACTTACCAGTAACTTATATTTTCTTCCATAGGAATCCATTGTCTGGTTTTCAGCAGAAAAGTTTCAAAGTGTCGATTTTCACAAACAACAAATATTCCTTAAAAATCGCCTGTATGACTTAAACGCATTCTTTCAACTGTTTACAGGAGATGCACCAGTGCTGGATCCAGGATCCAACACTGAGTAAGAAAAAGTAACGATAACAGTTTTTACCTGCTAAGTGAATTTCCTTCCATAGGATAACATTGGTGATTCTATGAGAAAAAAGTTTCTAAGTGTCAACTTTTAAAATACAATAATATTCCTTAAAAATCACGACTGTAACCAAAACGCTTTTACTCAACTGTTTACAGGAGATGTACCAGGACTGAATCTAGGATCCAGTCCTGTGGTTAGAAAAGTAATCCATAAAGTAACTAATTGCATTTAACTAGAAATTCACATTGAGCTGAATGTTGCATTGTGTTTGAAAATGTGGTGCCCACTGCAACAACTGTAACTACTGTACTTAAAAGTCTATTGCCTATGTGCAAAGTATTTAAACTAAAGTAATTCATTCTGAGAAAGTATTTTTGTAATGTAATGTATAATGTAATTACAATGTAATTTAAAAAATAAAATATGTAAAAGAAATTGTTTCTAAAAATGTAGTAAATCAGTATGAAAAAAATTAATATAAAAATTAATACATTTAAAAATTGTCATTTAAAAACCTTTGAAATTCACTGAAAAACCGTAGGTTTCAGGCACGTTATAGTTACAAATTAGCATTTTAAAAACCTTTGAAATTCACTGAAAAAACCATAGGTTTCAGACACGTTATAGTTAGAAATTAGCATTTAAAAAACCTTTGAAATTCACTGAAAAAACCATAGGTTTTAGGGACAGTTATAGTTAGTTGGACATTGCACTCGTACAAAACCCGTGAAATTCCCCCGTTATAGTTAGTTCAGCTAACTATAACTCGCGCCCCCGCAATGCACTGCTGATGACGTCACATATTACATCACTCATGACAGGGTCAGTGACATCACTGATGACATCACTGATGACATCTCAAATGACATCACTGATGACATCATCCACGTGATAATCTGATGCAGCTCCTCACACCCTAATATAACCTTTATACACCCAATCTAAATTACAGAGTGCCATTCGCAAAACCATAGACACTCCAACACCAATAACTACATACCCACTCACTGATTCTTAGGTCTACACACACACATCCACTCACTCACCCGTACAGTCACTCATACTTATGGTCACTCAGTACAGGACTATCATATGCACTCTTACTCCTATATAGACACTCAAACACCGCCACTCATCCATAGAGGTACTCACACACCTAGTCAGTCATGCAAATAATTAAACACACTGCCATTTACTCACCTATACAGTTATACACACACCAGCTCACTTAATCATACAAATACTAGCACATTGTTACGCTCTTATACAATCACTGATACAAGCACACACTCATCCATACAGCCACTATCACAATCACTCACTCTCGCTTATAGCTATTTATATACTCCAATACACATATATACTGCCTTTCACATATGTAGTTACTCACACATATACCACTGGGACATACATTCACTCACTAACACACTCTTACACACACTTACCCACCCATACAGTCTATCACAGATGCACTCTTGAAACCATCCACCCAGTGAATCACCCACTCACACATCTATGCACAGTCGCACACACCCCATCCACACAAACACTCAGGCACCCATACAGATACTCATAGAACCAATCAATAACCCATATAGACACTCATGTAGCTATTCGCAAATCCATGCATCCACTTACACACCAACAGACGGATACAGACATTCACACAGTTTAGTCACTAACCCATGCATTCAGTAAGATACGTTTAATCACTCACTTGTAGAGTCAGTCACGCACGTACTAAATCATCCATTCAGACACTTATACACCCACTCATTCTTCAATACGCCTTTCCCTATATATATTAAACATATTTAAACTTTACAGAAACACACAGTCACTGGATGATGTCATCAGTGATGTCATTTGAGATGTCATCAGTGATGTCATCAGTGATGTCACTGACCATGTCATGAGTGATGTAATATGTGACGTCATCAGCAGTGCATTGCGGGGCGCGAGTTATAGTTAGCTGAACTAACTATAACGGGGAATTTCACGGGTTTTGTACGAGTGCAATGTCCAACTAACTATAACTGTCCCTAAAACCTATGGTTTTTTCAGTGAATATATATATATATATATATATATATAAATATACGTAAAGATAATCCCAGTGCAGATAAGGCACGAACAGATTAAACAGACTCAAATATAGCTGATGCTGATTAATCCAAGTGTTTATTGTAAGCTTGTGCTGCCCATGACGCGTTTCGGCCGAGAACTACGGCCTTGATCACATGATCACACTGCAACAATTTAAAGTATTTATAGGAAACATAACCACCATGTGACTATAATAAACATAAAAAACATACTATTTTTTAAACAAATGGCGATGTCGTACAATGGCTACTCCCAAACATATGTAATGCAAATATAGGTATATTGAATAAATTAAATAAATATGACTATATTATGCCACAACTAGGATTTACAATCGACAAGTAGAACTAAGTCAGATCAAATCAAATTGATAACATTTATACTGGAATGCCTAATATGCATCAATAATTCCAATGTGCCAATACATGAGTATTTTGTACATTTTGCAGTGTTCGATATTTTGAATATATATGTAAAGGTGCAAAAATGCACTGCTTTACTTTGAAATGCAATGCTTTACTTTATACAATATATGGTCTCAAATACCCAGATGTTTTGTGCAAACTACGCAAGAACTCATTATTACAAGTACAAATACTGAAATGTAGAATGTAATACTTTACTCCTTATAGCGACAGTATTTTTCTAATGCCATACCAACGTGCAAATACGCAAATATACTGTGCAAAGTTCACAACTTTCGTAATTACTAATCCAATGCTAAAGTGCTGGGTGCGAATATATGTATTGTCTTAACTATGCATTTCTCTAAATAATGTAGTCAATAATATTATGCAAACAATGCTAATATTGTGTGCAAAATAACGCAATACAGTACAACTCGAACTATCTAAAGTGCAATGGCTGTACTGATGTCCAAATACGCAAATATACAGTACATGAAGCCTGACTACAGTAGTCTGCTAATACCAGGTCGACTAGTGGGAGATACAACAATTAATGTATAAATACGCCATAAAACTAGAACTCAGTGCGCAAAAAAAGATATAAAAATGTGTAAAAAGGTGTAAAATTTCCAATATAAAAACGAACCTATATTCTGCTTGCCATATTCTGAACTATAATTGTATAAATATTCAGGGGCCAATTAGGTATTTTTATATAGTGAGGGTAGACTGAAAAAATTCAAACACTGGGGATTATAAAAAATTATATAAATCCTCACCTGTGTTAATCCCCATCGGGGTCTTAGTATCAAGTAACATGATGTATTTTGATTCTAACTGCCTCAAGGCTTTCTCACGATTACCCCCTCTACTGGGTATCGGGACTGCATCGATAACGAAATATTCTATACAATTCAGGTCATTGTTATGTACAGCTTTAAAATGTCGTGCTACCGGATATGTAGGGTCCGAATTGACAATAGCACGTAAATGCTGCAGGATACGGACATATACCTGCAGCTTGGTGCTCCCTACAAAGAGCAACTCACACTTGCACTTAAGTACATACACAGCGTGATCTGTTCTACACGTGTAATGACCTGATAGATCGAATTTGTCATGAGCAAAAGCAGTGGTATATGTGGTGGTGTTTACCCCAAACTTACATGCCCTACATGTTTTACACTTAAAAAAGCCTTTCCTGGGAGTGAGCCAACTGCTAGTTTTGTCAGTTTCCGGGCTAGTTCTTACCAAATTATTTCTCATAGAGAAAGCCTTGCGGAACGCAAACGTAGGTTTAGCAGGAAGTACATATTTAAGAGTACCATCGGTAAGGATAATGGGCCAACGTTGGTTAATGATGGTCTTTATCTTGGTCGCCTGTCTGCTGTACGTAGTAACTAGTCTAATACTTCTCTTTTCAGTGGTCGGTGTTATAGAAGTATCAGAAACAGTTTGTGTGATGTCACCTTCTATGTTGGAGTTGAGCAACTTAACTCTATCGTTGCTGTTAGCTTTTTTAAGGGCAATCTCGAGTTGTTTGCTTTTGTAACCTCTTTCAATAAATCTTTGTTTTGCTTCAGCTTGATGAACCCTAAGGTCTTTTTCTGTGCTGCAGGCTCTACGTATCCGTAAGAATTCCCCATACGGGATACTGGTGATCGTGTGCTGAGGATGAAAACTAGAGGCATGCAGCACAGAATTGCCGGCAGTGGGTTTTCTAAAGAGGCATGTCTCTACCTTCCCTTATTCTGCATATATCGTGACATCAAGAAAGTTGGTAGTAACAGCATTAATGTTGGCTGTAAAATGAAGGTGAAGATTATTGTTATTGATGTTGTCAACAAATTGTTTAGCCTGTGTGACACTCCCCTCCAGATGACAAACACATCGTCAATGTATCTCCACCACATATAAATATACATATATATATATATATATATATATATATATATATATATATATATATATATATATATATATATATATATATATATATATATATATATATATATTACCTACTGGCGGTTGCCAGTAGGTAGGTATAGTTAGGACCTCGTTTCTATTCAAAAAGCGTTTTTTGTTTTCCCAATAACTTTGGCGTCGTTTGACGAATCTTCGCGTAGAACCGAGTCACAAGAAAACAGTGAAAAAGAGGTTAAAAAGAAGAAAAGGAGGCAGGGTAGAAACACCCTGACCCCCTAGGCCTGCTCAGGGGGTCCCACAAGGACCCCCAGGGCCAAAAAAAGCATTTTTTTTTTTTAAATGAAGCACGGGCTCCCGCGCTCCATTTTAATGAGGCCCTCGGGTGGGCCAGGTCCCGGGGGCAATGCCAAAATGAAAAAGCGGGGGCCCGCGGGGGACCCCGCAGCACCGGGGACCACCACCTCCCCGGGGCTATGCTAATTATGTGCGGGGGGCACGCGCCCCCCTCGCAGCCCCGGGGCTTCTTTTAAAATGAATGCGTGGGGGGGTCCCAACCCCCCCACGCTGCCCCGGGGACCACCACCTTTAATTGGATGCGGGGGGCACGCGGCCCCCCCGCAGCCCCGGGGACCGCCACCTCCCCGGGGCTCTTTTTAAAAAAAAAAAATTCAACCACCTCCCCGGGGCTATGTAAATTTAGGGAGGGGGCCGCGCTGCCCCCCTCCTGGAGCCCTTGATGGCCCTGGGACCGCCATCCCCCAGGGCCGGCTCCTGCAATGTCCCGGGGTGCCCTCCCCCGGGACATTGCCGTTTGCTATGACAGGGCAGGAGCACGGCTCTGCTTTGCTTCATTGAAGCGAAAGCAGGAAATCCTGCTCTCGCTTCAATGAAGCAAAGCAGGATTGCTTTTGAGCAAGGGGAGCTGCATGTCAGCAGCTCCCCTTGCTCAAAAGCAATGCCGGCTCGGCTCCCGCAGGAGGCGGGGAGCCGGCGGGACCGTGGGGGCATTGGAGTCCCCAACGAAAAGGGCCGGCCCCGGGGGATGGGGTCCCCGGGGCCAGGAGTGGCACAGGAGGGGGGCCACGCGGCCCCCCTCCCCGGAAATATAATTTTAAAAAAAGAACTAGGCCCTGGCGCGTTGTAAATTGGGGGATTAAGTCCCCTTCAATCCTGAGGGTCCCTGGGAGCCAACTAGCCCACCAGGTACCTCCAGTAAGCGCCACAGAGCTGCGTTGCAGAGAGGTGGTTCGAGGCCACACCCCTTTTTACACCTCTCTGCAACACAGCTCTGTGGCGCTTACTGGAGGTACCTGGTGGGCTAGTTGCCTCCAGGGACCCTCAGGATTCAAGGGACTTAATCCCAACTTACAATGCGCCAGGAGTGCGTTGCACAGTGGTGCAGGGAGGGCGGGGTCTGATATAACAAGTTAGCAATCCTGCTGTGTGGGACTTACTGGAGGTAATAAAAGGGGTAGTTGGCCCCCAAGGTTGACGTTGGGGGCTAACTATCCCTCCTGTTACCTCCGCTAAATCCCACCCAGTGGGATTGCTAAAAGATGTTTGAAGGCCACGCTCACCTTTCATATAAGTGAATTGGTTATAGATGAGAGTGGGGCAACCTCTTGTAAACAGGAGGATATGCAAAAGTGCCTCCTAGCCCTGTTCTCTGATCTATATAAAGAAGAGATAACACCTAGCCCCGGGAGTATTCAAAACTGGCTTCAAGGTAAGGCATTATCGGTACTATCTGAGGACAGCCGAATTGCTCTGGACGCTCCCATCTCTGAAAGCGAGGTAAAACTTTATATAAACAAGATTAAGAGCAACAAGGCTGCGGGGACTGATGCTCTCCTGGGGAGATTTATAAAGTCCTTCAGGACGAGCTAGCTCCTAGACTGTGTGAATTATTCAATTACGTCTATAGTTCGGAAGGTAGAGTCCCTAGCTCCTGGAAGGGAGCTACGATTGTGCTTATTTTGAAGCCAGGGAAAGATCCCCTTAAAGCCGATTCATATAGACCAATCTCCCTGCTTAATGCTGATTATAAGATCTTTATGAGTATTTCAGCGGGGAGATTGGTCAAGTTAGCTCCGCAATTGATTAATGTGGATCAAAAGGGCTTTATCCCAGGGAGGTTTATTCAGGAGCAAACGTTGCAATTGATAGGCAGTATAGATCTAGCGGTGGCCCGGTCGGAGCCCTTGGCAGTGGCAGCATATGACGCAGCTAAGGCATTCGACCGGGTCTGTTGGGTTTATCTTTGGGAAACCCTTAAGATAATGGGATTTGGCTCAACCTTTATACAGACCCTGATTAGATGCTATGAGGGTGCCTCCGCAGTTATCCTGCTAAATGGTTTGCTAACATCAAGCTTTAATATAACAAGGGGAACAAGGCAGGGCTGTCCCATCTCGCCCTTATTGTTTATATCTACATCGAGCCTCTCGCTCAAGCCCTAAGATTGGATGATTTAATAACTCCTTTTCAAGTCCATCACTATAGCAGTAAGTTAGCTCTATATGCGGACGACTTGCTGATATACACTAACAACCCAGTTGAGGTATTTCCAAGGGTTGAAGCCCTTTTGGAGGAATTTGGCCTGTATTCAGGGTATGTTGTTAATCCTTCTAAGACGGAGATAATGTGCTGGAACATCAACAACTGGGTCGGTAAGATGAGCAAGGAATTTAGATACCTAGGGATAATCATAGTTAAAGACCTGGATGATATACCTCAGATTAATCTGAAGAAGGTATCTAAAGAAATTGACCACCTTTTGCAAAATGGCAGAATCTACCTTTGACTATCTATGGCCGGGTCAATCTTGTAAAGATGGTTGTTCTGCCAAAATTAACATATTTGTTTAGCACTATCCCCCTTGATTTTCCCAGTAAAGCTATGAGTAGAATCCAAGGCAAAATAGGAAGCTTTATCTGGTCTAATAAGAGTGCTAGGCTATCCTGGAAGAAGTTAAGACGCAAGCTACTGAAGGGAGGTTTAGCTCTCCCGGATTTGCTTTGGTATTCTTTTGTTTTTCAGTTTAAAAATATACGGTCATTGCTTACTACTACCCCCGAAACTAATTGGGGGAAGATTCTGAGTGAGATGGCCACGTTAGAAGGGGGAGGACTGGGCTTCCTATATAAGTTTGGGGCTCCAAGGCTTTTTAAAAAGGTTTGTTTAAAAGTTTTAAGAACAGCTCTTAAAGTTTGGTATGGGGTTAGAAGGAAATTGGGGATTGGTTATTATTCTGATTTTGCTCCTATATGGGATTCTCCTGGGCTACCTATATGGTTGGAAGATAGCCTTGCGTTGCCTATTAAAAAGGCTGGCATTGTGATCTGGTCCGATCTCATTTCATCAGGCGGAGTTCACCCATGGGAGGTTTTAAGATCAAAAATAGGAAGCTCCTTTTCAAAATTTAAATATTTACAACTGTCCTCCTGGTAAACAGCTGAGAAAGAACATACAGGTGGAAATTGGGAAATTGAGCTTCGTCTTCAAAACCCAAAATCCATTAAGAAGGAGGTCGGGTACTGGTATAAGAACTTATTGGATGCCGATGTTGCAGACCTCCCTCCACATTATTCTGTCTGGAATTTATCAGTCTTGGATGGTATAGCTGTTGACTTGTATGGTCTTTCTCTTCAAATACTATATAAATATGTTAAGCCAGCATCCCTTAAAAGAATCATTTCTATGTCATTAACAGACTATATTATACCCCCATGAAAATAGCAAGATTTGCCCCTCTTTCCTCCTCGAAGTGCCCAAGATGTGACTTTACTGTGACGGATGATATTCACATATTTTTTGAATGTGTTATCTTAAGAGGATTTTGGAAGAATGTGGAGTGTGCTCTTGGAGCAATTTTTAAAGTTAAGTTGAATCTGAATCTCCCACTAGTCATATTTGGTATAGATAATGATCTGACAAAATCGCTGTCGGCAACGCAAAATGGCCTGTTACTTTACCTGATTCTTATTGCCCGGAGGGAGATCTGTAAACTTTGGAAAGATTCTAGGCCTCCCTTATATGAGAACTGGTTGAGTGCTGCATTTGGTATGGCTCGTTTGGACCAAGATCATTTGATTGACAACAATTCTAGCATCTGGGCATCGTTACTATCATGGGGTAATGAAATGCGGTTAGTCCAATGCCCCTTGGTCCAATGATTACACCATGCTTTATACAAAGAAGCTGGCCTGGTTAGGCTTGAAGCCAATGTAGTAGCAGAAGGCCGGGGTGCCCAGATTGGAAGGTAGCCTTTTGCTTTTTTCTGCAGACGCTTTGGTGAGATGAGGACAAAAAAAAAAAAAAAAGCAATGCCGGCTCGGCTCCCGCAGGAGGCGGGGAGCCGGCGGGACCGTGGGGGCATTGGAGTCCCCAACGAAAAGGGCCGGCCCCGGGGGATGGGGTCCCCGGGGCCAGGAGTGGCACAGGAGGGGGGCCACGCGGCCCCCCTCCCCGGAAATATAATTTAAAAAAAAGAACTAGGCCAGGCCCCGGGGGATGGGGTCTCCAGGGCCAATAGTGGCCCAGGGAAGGGGGGCCACGCGGCCCCCTTCCCGTTTCTTTTTTTTTTTTTAAAAGAAAAAGAAAATGCTCCAGGCCCCGGGGATGGGGTCCCCGGGGCCAAAGTAGCCCAGGGAAGGGGGCCACGCAGCCCCTCCCAGAAAAAAAAGAGAAACCGGCAACTCGCCGGAGGCCCGCCCCTCCCTGCAGCACTCTGCAAACACGCCCCTGGCGCGTTCTAAGTTGGGGGATTAAGTCCCCTTGAATACTGAGGGTCCCTGGGGGCCAACTAGCCCACCAGGTACCTTCAGTAAGCGCCACAGAGCTGCATTGCAGAGAGGTGGTCTGTGCCACGCCCCTTTTTACACCTCTCTGCAACGCAGCTCTGTGGCGCTTACTGGAGGTACCTGGTGGGATAGTTGGCCCCCAGGGACCCTCAGGATTCAAGGGGACTTAATCCCCCAACTTACAATGCGCCAGGGGCGCGTTTGCACAGTGGTGCAGGGAGGGGCGGGGCCTGACATAACAAGTGTGGAAATGTGCCCCTGGCGCGTTGTAAATTGGGGGATTAAGTCCCCTTCAATCCTGAGGGTCCCTGGAGCCAACTAGCCCACCAGGTACCTCCAGTAGCGCCACAGAGCTGTGTTGCAGAGAGGTGGTTCGAGGCCACACCCCTTTTTACACCTCTCTGCAACACAGCTCTGTGGCGCTTACTGGAGGTACCTGGTGGGCTAGTTGCCCGCCAGGGACCCTCAGGATTCAAGGGGACTTAATCCCCCAATTTACAATGCGCCAGGGGGTGCGTTTGCACAGTGGTGCAGGGAGGGGGCGGGGTCTGATATAACAAGTTAGCAATTCTGCTGTGTGGGACTTACTGGAGGTAATAAAAGGGGTAGTTGGCCCCCAAGGTTGACGTTGGGGGCTAACTATCCCTCCTGTTACCTCCGCTAAATCCCACCCAGTGGGATTGCTAAAAGGTGTTTGAAGGCCACGCTCACCTTTCTCCACCACTCTGCAAACGCGACTGCTATGTTATAGTTAGAAATTAGCATTTAAAAAACCTTTGAAATTCACTGAAAAAACCATAGGTTTCAGGGACGTTATAGTTAGAAATTAGCATTTAAAAAACCTTAGAAATTCACAGAAAAAACCATAGGTTTCAGGGACGTTATAGTTAGTTGGACATTTCACTCGTACAAAACCAGAGAAATTCGGCCGTTATAGTTAGTAGAGCTAACTATAACTCGCGCCCCATAATGCACTGCTGATGACGTCACATATTACATCACTCATGACATGGTCAGTGACATCACTGATGATATCACTGATGACATCTCAAATGACATCACTGATTACATCACTGATGACATCATCCATGTGATAATCTGATGCACCTCCTCACACCCTAATATAACCTTTGATACACCCACTCTAAAATACAGACTATCATTTTCGAAACCATAGACACACCAATACCAGTTACTACATACGCACTCACTGATTCTTAGGTCTACACACACATCCACTCATTCACCCATACAGTAACTCATACATGCAGTCACTCATCAATACAGCACTATCATATGCACTCATAGACCTATACATACACTCACACACTGCCACTCATCCATAGACTTACTCACACACCTCCTCAGTCATGCAAAGAATCAATCACACCCATTTACTCACCTATACAGTTATACACAGACCACCTCACTTAAATATACAAATACTAACACATACTTACTCTCTTATACAATCACTCATACAAGCAGACTCATCCATACAGCCACTCTCATAATCACTCACTCTCACGTACAGTCATTTATATACCCCAAAACTCACATATACTGCCTTTCAAATATTTAAATTACTCACACATATACCACTGGGACATCAATTCACTTACCAACACACCCATACACACACTCACCCCCCATACATCCCTTCACAGATGCACTCTTGAACCCATACACCCAGTGAATCACCCACTCACACATCTATGCACAGAGACATCCACCCCCCACCCACTCACAAAGACACTCAGGCACCCATACAGATACTCAGACAACCAATCAATAACCCATGTAGACAGTCATGTAGCTACTCACCAACCCATGCAGCCGCTTATACACCAACTGACAGACTGGTACAGACATTTACACAGTTTACTCACTAACCCATGCATTCAGTAAGATACGCTTAATCAATCACTTATACAATCAGTCACGCACCTACTAAATCATCCATTCAGACACTTATACACCCACTCATTCTTCAATACACCTTGGCATATATATATATGTATATAAAACATATTTAAACTTTAAAGAAACACACATTCACTGGATGATGTCATCAGTGGTGTCATCAGTGATGTCATTTGAGATGTCATCAGTGATGTCACTGACCATGTCATGAGTGATGGAATTTGTGACGTCATCAGCAGTGCATTGCGGGGGCGCGAGTTATAGTTGGCTCTACTAACTATAACGGCCACATTTCTCTGGTTTTGTACGAGTGAAATGTCCAACTAACTATAACGTCCCTGAAACCTATGGTTTTTTCAGTGAATTTCTAAGGTTTTTTAAATGCTAATTTCTAACTATAACGTGCCTGAAACCTATGGTTTTTTTCAGTGAATTTCAAAGGTTTTTAAATGCTAATTTCTAACTATAACGTCCCTGAAACCTATGGTTTTTCCAGTGAATATATATATACATATATATATTGCTAAATCGATTGCCAAAGCCGGTAAGTTCCGAAGGCGAGACCCATTGGCTTTGTCAACACTTGTTCTTCTGTGCACCTGATTACCACTACATTTCTTCAGTTTTTGCTAAGCCTTAGGTCAGCTCGCTTCCCCCTCATAGGGAATAGGACTGCGCTATAACAATTAGGAGCCTCATTTACGAGGACCCTTACGGCACTTTTCCCCCGCCGGAGCATCGCTTTTTTGACACTGCAGAGGCGTAATGTGCCGCAGCATATTTACAAGGCCACGCAAAGGCACTTAACATGGCTTTTCATGGTCTTGTGAATATGTGCCACTTTCACACAGAACACTGCGTGAAAGGGGCTTTCCATGGGTATTGCTGTGGGTGTTCCCACGCAACACCCATGGAATCTGAAGCATTCCCAGATTTACGAGGAATCCTAATACTGGGACTGCGACAGATTCTAACGTCATCCCAGGGGTGGTGTTAGGGAGGCACACCGAAGAGAAATGTTTCCATTTCTCCTCGTTTTTTCATCTTTCTATGTGTGTTACATTCTGCTCCACACATAGAAAGAGGAAATCGCCTCAAGTGATTGATTTTGTGCAGAAAGATGTCCCTTCCTGCACAAAATCAATCTGCCCTGCAACGCAGGCACCCTTGCACCATGGTGCAAGGGTGCCTGCATTGGCGCATGACAGCCCATTGTGAGCCAGCACACGGGAAAAGGACAGGAATGCGCCATATCTCATAGATAAAGCGCATTACTGCCCTTTCTTTTTGACGCAGGGCCCGCGTCAAGATTCCTTGTGGCGCTGCCCTGCGCCAAAACCTCGTAAATGAGGCCCTGAATCTCACACTATTGTACCATTTGCACACATTTTTTCCCTGTCAGAAAATAAGGGGATTCTTTAGACCTTTTAAGAGGAGAACCTACAAAATAAACTGATTTTATCCAGCTGGATCACTTGATCTTATACCTTATATTGATTATAGAGACCTAAATCAAATTACAATCAAAGACCGATATTCTTTACCTCTTATCAAAGACATTTGGAATCTGTACAAGGAATTCTAGTATTTATCAAACTTGATCTGCAGAGTGTTTATTATTTCCTATATATATATAAGAGGGGGATGAGTGGAAACGGCTTTCCGCACCCATTTGTGGCACTTTCAATATCAAGTGATGCCTTTTGGTTGTGCAGTACTTCTGCTGTTTTCCAATATTTTATTAATTAAATCTTGTTTGTTGTTCTGAATCAGTTTGCATTGCTTTATTTGGATGATCTTTTGCATTTTTCTAATCACCCTCACAGAACACTGAGGGCAACATTATCTTACTAAACCTGAGGAATCAAAATTTGAAAAGAGCAGATTGGGTATCTTGGCTTCAGACTGAATGCTTCATGTGGTATAGTGTGTTAAGGGGTGTTTACCTTTGTTTATGTTAATGATGTTATGTAACAGGTTCTATGGTGACACAGTAGTGTTCTAGGGTCTCGAGGAAAGCTCGGAAGGCCCCGACAGCTCGGATATGGTTGGCAACGGAGGGCGTCTCCTGGACTCTTTCACTTGTCATGTATACTTTAATAAACCAGTTTTAGCTTATCCTCAAAGTGTCTGTGAATTCCTCACTATAATTTTGGAGACAACTAGGGGCTTCCAAGAACCCTGCATGGCGGCAAGAAGACAGTGTTTTCCAGGAGCCTACAAAATTATTAGTGTGGAAGGCAGGCACCTGTGATCCGGCTGCGTTGGGTGTTTCAAGCCTATCCAAAGTTGTGGAGTCTTGAGATGTTGGAGCTTTTCAGAGGATTTGTATGGTAACTGTATGGCCGTTTGTGTCCCGTCTTTCACCTAGCGGGCTGTTGACTTTATTTGGCGCTCGAGCACATTGTCAAGCATTCTTTCATGAAAGCGATCCTGCGCGCGTCCCCTCGAGCCCACCCTGGTGGCCTGTTTTAGTGCGGCCTCGTGTGAGCTACTTGCACAAAGCTGTTACCTGGTGGCCCCAGTGTGGTGATATCTTGCTGTGGTACCTTGTCTGCCCGCTATGTGAACTGTAGCATCTGCGTGCTATCGAGGTGATCGTATGCATCTTTCATCTTGTTGGTTGTACTACAGCACCACCTGCCGGATTTGTGGTTCATTATGGTTCTTCTCTCTTCAACAGCGACTGGCACGCTTGTGGATTCTGTTTTTGTGGTGTCAATTTGAACGTTTACAACAGCGTTTGGCACGCTTGTCAATTGTGTTTCATGGTGTCAATTGGAAGGTCTTCAACAGCGATTGGCACGCTTGATAATTTTGCTTATTTCAGCACTACAACTGAATGTACATTATATTTATTGTCCAACATCTGTTCTAACTTGGCAACAGTGTACCTTGGTTAAACGGGGATTGGCAAGCTTTTGTAAGTGTGTCAGTCCATCCACAGTGATTGGCGCGCTTTTAGAGAATATTGTTTTTTTTTGTTCTTTCATTTTTTTTTCTTTGGCTGGTACCTGGACCGTATTGTATTGTTGAAAATGGGGTCTATTTGTATCATTAGAACAGGAAGTTCTGTGAGAATACTGCATTTTACTATGTGTATAGTGTATATCTGTAGTATATGGTATTTGTAGTGTAGTAGTGCACTATTATGCAAACAGTCACACCACCATCTCCTTTCCTGCAAGATCCTGGTGAACCCCAGTTGAAGTGGTGTGTTTGGATCAGATCATTCAATGCCTATTAAGAGCAACTAATGGTTAGAAATTTAAGCCAGATTAAAAAAAGGAATATTTTATATTATTATTTAGGTTTGGAAGGTCAGAATGTTTTTGACCATTCACCTGACTTTAACCCCAGTGAGGAAGAAGAGTGCCAGAGTGCAGTTAAACAGTTGGAATCTCACCTTTGAAGAAAAAGTAAACCTTGTTGTGCATAGGCATAGGTTTTTTACAAGAGTGCAAGCTCCTTCTGAATTTGTTGATTCGTTTATTACAGCACTAAAAGTTCTTGCCTCTTATTGTGACTTTAAGAACTTCACGTCACAGCTGATAAAGAACCAGTTAGTAGCAAGGTGTAACACGAAAGAAATTCAACAGCGTCTTTTGGCGTGTAAAAACCCCATGTTAGATGAGGCTGTTGATATTGCGAAGAGCATAGAATCCTCTACAGAGGATGCCAAATTGTTTGATACAGGCTCTTAGCAAGTAGCCGCAGTCAATCAGGGTGCTAGTAGAGTTCAACAGGTTCATCGCCAATTCCAGCAGAAGTCAGGGTCAACACAGGAACCCTGAGGTGGGGGTAATTCTAAAACTGTGTTTCAGGTGTGGTTCAACATTCCATGTGTCTACTTTAGAAATTGTCCTGCTGTGTCACAAGAATGTTGGAGATGTAACAAAGTCGGGCATTTTGGCAAAGTTTAAGACAAAGTTGGAGTGGTGCACTACTCAAGTGTTATTTCTCAATAAATCCTGTAGGCTTTTTTAGTTGTGTTAGTAAATCCTTTATTACACAATGTCATCCGACAATAACAAGTTCCAGCCATCGCGTTTCGTTCATTAGGAATGAACTTCTTCAGGGCAATGCATGGTGTGTGGGCGGTGGGGAAAGAAGGTCCATGGATCCCCAAGTGTCGTCCCACGGACCGATAACGAGCTTAATCCTGTATGCTCGTGGTGAAAGTTGAATGAACAGTGTTTGCTGGGTAGGCGCAAATTATTGCGAGAGCGAGGGCCTCCCTGATGAGGGCCAGCGAATGGTGATTCTGTAGAGCAGAAAGCTTGAGGCAGTCCTAGTCGAATCCGAAAGTCTTCTCTCTGCCTGGCAGTTTGCACCTAACGACGGCGGGTGCAGGAGTTGCATGTGCACTCTATTTTGGACTATCTGTGAACAAAACCATGAAGGGAATACAGCAGTGAAGTGCGGTCACCTGGTCCACCGTTGCCAACCTTCTTCCTAATTTTGGCAAAGTTTGTAGAGGCGGTAAACATATAGGGTATGGCCAAATCCCACAATTCTCTAAAGGCACGAATCTTCACACTGTGCAGAGTTATGACTCGATGGAAGATTTGCAATGCTTAAAAAAGAAGGTTGATGAATTAGTGCTTGCTGTTGATGTTGTTGAAACAAAAAATGATGGCAAGTACTACAGTACTCCTTTGGTCGCCTTTACTATTAACAACCACACCATTTCATTGTTGGTGGACTCGGGGGCAAGGATTACTAGCGTTGACATCACAAAGTTTAATGAACTGTAGAGTGATCAGATGTTGTTACCTTCCGATGTAATTACCACAGCATTTGAAGGGAGTAGAATAGATTTAGTGGGGTACTTTTGGGCAAAGATTGGGTTTTCTAACAAGGTGATCAAAGGAAAGGTTTACGTGGCTAGGAAAGGCATTAATGTGTTGGGTTGGTGGCATCAGGCTGATTTTGGGATAGTGATAAGGCCCAGGAGGAAGCATCCTGTTGTGTTGGAAGAATACCACATGATTGGGAGTGCTAATGTCAGTGCAACCGTTCGTTGGGTTTCAGAGTTCCCGGAAGTGCTTGCAGAGAAAATTCAAGATTTTGCGCATGTAATCATAGTGAAAGATGGGTCTATCCCGGTCAAGCACAAATTACGAAATGTCCCTTTCAGTGTTAGAAGTGAGTTGACTGATATGCTCTCTCAAATGCAACACAATGGGATCATTGAACCGGTTGATGCTGCTCTTTGGTTGTCACCGGTCGTTTTGGCCAGGAAGAGTTCTGGTGAACTCCGCTTGTGTATTGACTTGAGAACTGTAAACAAGGCGATATGGGTTGAGAATTTTTCCATTACACGGATTGTAGATCTTATTGCTCCGGTAGGACAGGCCAAATTGTTCACAAAGTTGGACTTGAAAGCTGCATACCATCAGGTAGTTTTGGCTAAGAAGTTGCATCACTTGACTGCATTTGTCACTCCTGATGGTACTTTCCAATTTTGTAGAATGTCGTTTGGCCTGGTTTCTGCTGCATCAGTTTTTAAAAACTTATGTCAAAAATGCTGAAGGAGTAAAGAATGTAACCGTCTTTCAGGATGACATTTTAGTGTTTGCTAATTCATTAGAGGAGGATGACAACGTTGTACGCCAGGTGTTGAGTGACAATGGTGTTACTTTGGGAAGAGACAAGTATGTATTTGCGGTGAATCAAGTGGAGTATTTAGGTCATGTTTTGTCATCAGAAGGGGTCAAACCTAAACCTGGATTGGTGTATTGCATTGTGGAAGCTCCTCATCCTGAGGACAGAGACCAACTCAGATCGTTCTTGGGAATGTGTGAATGTTATTCTAACTTTATGTGCAATTTCTGAGACTTGACAGAATGTTTTCAGATGAGATGTTGCTGAAGCAAAACTTTGACCTCATTAAGCAAAAGATTGTTTCACCCCCAGCTCTTCAACCATACGTGGAAGTTCATAAGACAGTGATTACTATGGATGTCAGTGCCTATGGGCTTGGAGCTACTCTCTCGCAATGTGATGTGACAGAGAATCCACGGTGGGGTTTGCATCGATGAGATTATCGGGAGTGGAGTCCAGATAGTCGTTCATTGAGAAGGAAATGTTATCATGCACATGGGGTGTGGAGAAATTCAGGTTGTATGTGTGGGGAAGACGCTTTGTCTTACAAACCGATCATAAGCCTTTGGTGGACATTCTTCAGGGTGTTAAAATCAAGAAATCCATGGCCAGATTAGCACGGCTTACTGTAAAACCTTTAGAGTATAATATCGAAGCAATGTATACACCAGGTAGAAAGAATTGTAAAGCAGATTGCCTGTCGCGTCTACCAGATGATAATTGTTGTGGGAAAAGGGTGGCCGAAGATGTAGAGGAATGCATCATTGCTAAGGTGGAGGATCAAGTTGTGTGTGCAGAGATGGATGATTAGCGTAAGGCTTTAGTTCTTGATAAAACTCTTCAGAAGGTCATTGAGTATGTGGTAAAGGGATGGCCTAGAGAGAAAACATTGATCACGGCTTTACAACTATTTTGGAAAGTTGCACCTAATTTACCATTGGATTGTGGTATTCCTAGTTAGAAGGGGCAGAATAATTCCTCCAGGATGTTATAGAAATAGAATTGTGGAGATGGCTCATGCAGGAAACCTGGGGATGGGATCCACTAAGAAGAGAATAAGAGCTGTGCATTGCTGGCTGTCAAAGAATGGTGAGGTAGATAAGGTGATCCAGGAATGTTCTCAATGTTGTTTGAGTGACAAACACCTTGTTACATCAGTACCTGAACCAAGGGTGTCATGTAGATAGAGTGTGGAAGAAGATGTCTGTGGATTGTTTGGGCCCGTTTCATTTGGTGCCAGCACAAATGAGATATTCTGTGGTATTAATTAACCATTTTTCTATATGTGTGGAGGTGAAGGGTGTGGTGGGACCCACTACAGACAGTGTGATTACATCTTTTAAAGAAGTATTTTACAGAGAAGGTATTCCCTCAGAAGTGTTATCTGATAATGGTCTACAGTTCACCTCCACTTTCATGCGGGATTTTTTCAAGATGTGTGGTATAAAACACTTGCTCACACCTCTTTATTGTCCACAATTCAGTGGCAAGGTTGAAAGAGTCAACAGGTTTTTGGTAGAAAGCATACAAAGTGCATTGAAATCTCGAGCAGATTGTGAGGAGGCAGTTAGAGATACCATTTGAGCGTATTGTACCACTCCACATCCTGTTACTGGACAGACTCCTTTTAATGTAATGAAGGAAAGATGTGTGAGTTCTGGTCAGGTACTTGTGTGGGTGTATGATATCCGGGGTGCAGATGTTAGTGTTCGTAAGGTGTCTGAAATATGGAAGTTAGCCAGTGATGAAACGTCAAGGGAAAAAGTGGAGGATGTGGCATCTAGAAAGGGAAGCGCAGAAATGTGAAAGTGAAAGCTGGAGGTTGTGTTCGCATTATAGAGCTTTTGTTGTTAAAGAAAGGGTTGTCTAAGTTTAGGAATCATATTCAAGTGAGAAAAGTGTGTGGCAAGTCGGCCCAGGTGTCTAATGGACAGTGGTGGAATATGTCACGTGTTGCAAGTGTGTGTAAGTATGATGATTGTAGCCTCACTAAGAATGTTGTGGGTGGTATTAATGGGGTGCCAAGATCTATTGAAGGAAATGCATCTCTAAGATGGAGTTCTCGTATCAGGCAATTTGCTAAAAGATTGTTGGATTAAATTAAGTTGTGTTGGAGTTCATGTGTCAGGCAATTGCTGAAAAGATTGCTGGAGTAATTTAAGTGGTGTACATTATATGGTTTTTTGTTGTTTTTGTTTTATTTTTTGGGAGGGTATAGAGTAGTGTTGAAAATAAAAAGTGGGAGATATGTGGTATAGTGTGTTAAGGGTGCTTACCTTTGTTTATGTTAATGATGTTATGTACCAGGTTCTGTGGTGACACAGTAGTGTTCTAGGGCCTTGGGGAAAACTTGGAATGCCCCGACAGCTGCAGAAATGGTTGGCAGTGGAGGGAGTCTCCTGGGCTCTTGTACTTGCAGTGTATACTTTAATAAACCAGTTTTGTTTATCATCAAAGTGTCTGTGAATTCCTAACTATACTTCAGGCCTCTCTATGGCTCCAAAGAAGGTCTCACTCTTAACCATTCTTGAATCGCCTTCACCTATTAATGTTAAAGAGACTCAAAGTGTACTTAGATTCGCAAGTTTTGTCAATTCAGTAAAGAATTTGCAGAGGTAACTAGTGTTATCACACAATTTTAAAAGAAAGAGAATATGAAAGAAAGTTTCTTATAGGATGCTGAAGCTAAAGACGCATTTTCTCTGTTTTATAAAATGTTCTTTCAAGCTCCAATTGTGTGCCATCCAGATATCTAAAAGAAGTACATTTCAGAGACTGATGCTTCCGAAAGAACAGTAGGATAGTTCTGTTACAATTGCAAGAAGGTGATAGCAAGACTATCATATTTTCTATTTCTATCATGCCTTGTTAGAGTTAACAGAATTGCTCAGTCTTGAAGAAGAGGTACTACCTCTGATGATAGCTTGCACTGAGTGGAGATATCTTTTGATAGACACCAGGACACCAACTGAAATTCAAACCAACTTTCAAAATTTGCAGTGTTTGTAAATGTAGGAACAGTAAGCAAGCAAGGTGGATATTTTTCTTCGCACATTACACTTTCACTATTACTTATATTGCTGGTTCAACAAATTGTTTGGGTGATGATGTATCTCACTACTTTCCAGAGTCGTTGCTTGCCTATCAACATCCTGTAATCTATAATTACCTTCAATCACATATTTGGGACAGTTCAGTCTTTATTAGAAAGGCTTAAGATGGCTCAAGAATGAATGGATTAAAATTCATTAGAGTATCTTCAACTAAAGACACGTCTTGTAGGACAAAATGAGTTGTATTTACTACAGCAAGAGGTTATGTGCATGTGTCATGATTCCGCTATTTCTGACAATAAAGGAGTGCTGCCTATATTAGGATTTGTTTTATAATCTCCTTGATGAATTACTGTTCATGTTTATGCTCAAAAATATGTTCTGTCTTGTCCCATTTGTTCTCAATATAAATCATCACATTCCAAATTTTTTGTGCATTTGCCATCTTTACCAGTGTTCCCTGACTTTTATAACAAATCGTCAGTATTCTGAATGATTTTGAATGATCGTGGTTACAGGTGAGTCTTTTTCAAAGATGGCTTATTGTTCCCCTAGGTTTAAGTTACCTAATACTGAAAAAATGGCACAGTGTTTCTTGACAGGCATTTTTCGTCATCATGGTTTACTTCATCCCATTATTTGAGACAGAGGTACTTAACATCTTTCACGGTTTTGGAAAGTTCTTTGAAAAATATTAGGAAATGAGCAAGCACTTTCTTATGGTACCACCCAAATGGTCAAACACAATGGACTAATCAAAGTCTGGAACTAAAGCTGCAATTTTATTGTAATTCTACTCGTTATAATGGGGCCTCTTATCTACCAACTTCAAACGTTTCTTACAACAATGCAACTCATTGTGCCACCTAGGTTTCACCATTTTTCTGTGTGGAAGGATTCCTTCCAAGGGTTTTCCTTTTTCACCTCACAGTGATCCACCCCGTAATGACTCAAAATCAACTTCTGCTCATTTTGCTCCTGATGTTAAAGTTTGGTTATCTTCAAAATTTTCCTGCTGATCACACTTTATTAGTAACGTTTTGACCATAGTATTTATCATTACTCATTAGATTAATTCTGTAGCCTGATTTGTTTGAGGCCATTTTCATTTTCTGATTCACTGTAAAGATTATCCTTCTGGTGAGTGCTTTGGGAAAATGCTTCTTCAGTTCATGCTCGCCTGTTGGTTCGACTTTTGCAGCTGCATCCTGAAAAACACAAAGCTTCAAAAAGGGGGCATACCATTACACTGTTCCAGTAACTTACCAGAAGCAGCAACATTCAGCTGTGCATTTGTGGTGTCTGCATTCAGCCTGTGGTAGGGCAGTGCATCTTTGGTTCAAGTGCTCGGCACACAGGAATCTGTTTCTTCCTTCAACGCTTAGACGCGCCAGCATTTCCACAACCATGGTCATGGTTGTCTAGAAGCGTGTGCAACAGCTTTGATAAAGAACTGGCTTTCAAGGGTGCCGTCAGAGCATGGAAGCTTGCGGGGGGAGAAGGATGCCAAACATGGAGTTGATCTTCTAGTACCTTCAAGGCATCAGATGTGCTGTGGCTAGCTTTATATATAACTCTTCACAAGATGTGTTTTTCCTGTGATTGTTGCCTTAAGTTACCAATCCAAAATGGAGCTAATCTACTTCCTGTGATGTAATTTCCTTTTTAGGACAAATTCAAGGAGGCGATGATAGGAGAGGATTGTGTTGCAATGCATTTGTTCACTTTTTTTCGGTAAATTCGTCCTTCATTTCTTAAGGCGATACTTAACCCTTTTACATGTATATTAAGTGCAAGGTGGCATAGTGGTCACTGAGAGTAATTGCTCTTTCTTCAGGCAATCAAGAAGGAAACTTGATATATCCTCATAAAGCACCTGATAAACTAAGCACCGTAGTCTAAAACAAGCTTCCTTGGAAATCCTTCACACAGTATTTGACCCTACTAAGAGTTAAACCTAAACCCACTTGCTATAGTAATCATCGAGCACTACTGCATACCTATGGTGTACTGCCAGACTGTTAAAACGCCTAATAGATTCACAGCTGTTTTACTTAATGGCTTAATGGCACTTTAACAAAACCAAAGTCCTAATTTTCAGCAACAACCACTTCCCCTGGGACGCCCATTGGTGGCCCTCTGAACTTGACCCCACACCCACCACTGTGCACAATGCCAAGAACCTTGGGATCATCCTGGACACCAACCTCTCCATGAGCAGACAGATCATTGGCGTCTCCTTATCATGCTTCCATATCCTGTAAATGCTACACAAGGTTTTCAAGTGGATTCCACTGAACACCAGACGAACGGTTACCCGGGCTCTCATCACAAGTTGACTTGATTAGGGAAATACCCTCTACATCGGAATCCCAGCCCATGTCCTAAGCCGACTCCAAACCACCCAGAACACCGCTGACAGACTCCTCCTGAACATCCCATTAAATAACCACATCTCTTCACACCTCAACCATCTCAATGGGCTCCAAGTCCAGAAAAGATATAAGTTCAAGCTACTCATCCACGCCTACAAAGCTCTCCACAACACCCGTCCAGCTTACCTCAACCACCACCTCCACCAACCCACGAGACACCTTCAGTCTGCATCCCAGGCAAGAGCACACCTCCTTCGCATCAAGAAGACCAGAGGCAGAGGATGCTCCTTCTCATACTTCACAGCCAAGACCTGGAATGATTTCCCAAGACACCTCAGAACCTCCCCCCTCCCTCATGGACTTCTGAAGGAACCTAAATTGTCTCTTCCAGACCAAACAGTCATGATCTCCCCTTTCAGGCCTGCCCTACTTAGTGCCTGAATAACCTCGTGGGTGATTAGCAATGCGCTACACATTCATGTAACATAACAAGCTGTAAAGGTGCCTCAGCAGTACACAAAGTGTTTGCTACTATTCGTACAAATCACACATTCTCTCACACACTTCTCAATTCTCCATCACTGAAGGGCAATAATTAGCACTCATGCTATGCTTAGTTATAGTATGACCTAAATGGCCTTTGCGTCCACACTGCACAATCGTTTTGTCTGTCACTTGTTGGAAGTACAAACTTGTCTTTTCTTACACATATTCCATTGTAAATAGAGAACTTTTCTTTAACTTTGATAAAAAAAACTGATCTTGATCAACAACTCTGACTTATGGCCATTCCTCACCCAGAAACATTTTAACCAGCTATCAGCTACTTCATTTCAGATACTCCACCTACAGTTCTCACATCTACCAATACCACTGAACACTCACATTCTCCTTACTATATACTGAACCACATGAGAACAAGACAGGCAAGCTGCACAAATATTCTTACCTCCAAGTTTGAATTCTATGTAATGCTTACTATGTAAAAACTTTGAGACTAATCTGTCCAACCTAGCAGTAGAGTCGCAAATTACCTCTCCCCTAGAATTAAACAATCAGTCACAGCAAACCTTCTACCACAAAGCAATACCTTGACTTTCTTCACTTCCCAGCTGCACACCAGTAAATCCTTTACAATATCTTATTAATGTATCTTAAGTGTACCATCATTGAATGAAACCCTAGTGTTTTGGTTCCTCTTTACCAACTATTTGGATTAAAATCCCCAATCCAAAATAGCTAGCATCAACAGCATTAACACAAATGGAGAACGAAAAGTATTGAATGCTTTAACTAAAACGTTTCCCATTTTAACTCATTGATAAACTTACTTCATTTCTTCTGACCTAACAGATATAACATTTGTTTTCATTAACTACTGTAAACATTTGATATTGGAATGTAAAAGTTATTTAAAACCTTAGAGGAAAATTTAGAGAGAACCTAGATCAATGTCAGTTTTTCTGTGTTGACAGGAGCTGGAGGCTCTACTATGGCCACAAAAATTTAGGATATACCATCAAGCTAAATCACATAACAAAGATACTCTACAAGGTTTTTACAAAATCCAAATTTTCCTACTTAGCAGTTACCCCTTTCTCTTCTAGAATAGATAAGTAATTTTTCAAAATCCTATTGTGTGTGTCAAAGTCCTTCTTGATAATGGGAATATCATTGTAGAAGGATACAATGCCTGCAACCTCCATAAGAAACTCCAACATAATCATTGGAAGAACAGAGACCACAGAAGTCAACCCAAAAGTCATGTTGCAAAATCAAAAAGAACCTAAAGTGTACCTTGCAGTATAAACAACTCTTAATCAGCACAATTTTTTTGTGTGTTCTTCTTGGTGGTATGATGATGCTAAATCCAGCTATTTGGATCTTTCTAATGTCAACAAGATGTCATCAGTATGTGGTAAGGATGACAACTCATTTCTTTTGAGTCCGAGTAGGTCTACTCACACATTCAATTCTCCATTTTGTTTTGTATGATGATCAAAGGAGATAGCCACAGTGAGAATTCTATGGGATCAATAACCAATTCTCCACACATTTTATTAAGTGCTTCGGGCAAATCATCCATGATGCGAAATGTTATGTTCCTCAGCTTTCATTTAATATGTCCTGCATTTTTTTTAAAAACTTTTGAGTCTGTGTTTATTTTTCCTATATTAGGCCTAAAACCCCCTGAAATATGTTCAGAATTATCTCCCAATTGTACTCATCCACAATAACCGAAATCTGCCCCTTTAATCCTAGAATCGATATCATTTCAAACAAACTTTAAAGATATAAACATTGACCCACTGTTTAGCCATATAGATGATTCAATGAATGATTCTATCTTAAAAATCAGCTGTCACAAAGTATCCCAACCATTTCAATGAAATATATACACTGCCAGGAGGTATAACCTCCTTACCACACCACACTTATTAATAGCTTTGACACTGATAAAACTGATATTCT
Organism: Calotriton arnoldi; assembly: GCA_963921515.1. NCBI lineage: Eukaryota > Metazoa > Chordata > Amphibia > Caudata > Salamandridae > Calotriton > Calotriton arnoldi. The sequence goes on along the minus strand of CAWUFW010003349.1, from coordinate 21,318 downwards.
GGATCTACTATAAATGTTATATGGTAATGTGTAGCATAACAAGGCAATATCATGGGAATGGATATGCATTTGTGTGGAAGCAAAGAACTGCAGAATATTACTGGTGTAGGATAAAAGGCCAGGTGAGAGTTGCACTATCAAGCCAGACCTAAAAATCCATGTAAGTTAATGAATGCCCTCTTCCCATCTTTGCTGCTGCCAGAGAAAAGCGCCATAAATTATCTAGTTATTATGCAAGCCAACATTTATGAGCAGGAAAGTGGGAGGTTTTGAAAAACAAATCGAGGGAATGTATTTTCCCTTTTGATTTCTATTGAAGCATAGGCGATGACAGTTAAAATAAAGCCATTGTTGGCTTAAAAAACAGGAGTACCGCACCTGAATTGGGTTTATTGCCATCCAAGACACTTTAATAACATTACAATGTCATGTGTGTGCTCCTGAAATTTCAAGCTCAGACAGCTGGATAAATAAACAAAATGATCACAGCTGTGAGTAGGTCAAGCGCTTTTTTATTTTTCTGCCCTATCAAAACATGTACTCCCGGCACCCAACATGTGGTTGGAGCAAGAACCCCTCTGCTGGTGATTCTTGCATAGTTGTCTGGCGACAGCTGCACTGTCAAGCCAGACTATAAAAATGTGGTGCTTACAATGTAGGAAATGCTGGATTTTGGGTCAGTATTCTTCATGAGCCTTGCAGACTCTAGCTATTGTTGATTCCTAAAACGCTTTTCAGGTGAAAAAAAAGACTCTTTTCCAAGCCCATCTACTAGATTGTGGTAGAATAGCCTCACGCTGCAGAACAATTGTTACAGGTAAGTAGCTTTTTCCTTTCTGGGCTTCGTGAATTATAGACTGTCTTACTCTGTTGGAAAGAAAACGAATGTGTCTTGTCAACATGATAAAAAAGAAAGTTTTTAATGAAGCACAAACCTGTTCTTACAGATCCACAACGATGCATTGTACACCGCTTCCCACGATGGCACCCTCAGAATCTGGGACATACATGACCTCTGCAAGCAAAACAGGCGGCACAAAAAGAAAGAGAAACCGACGCAGAGCAAGACATCCCAGAAGGGAAGCCTGCCACATCTCTTCCATAATAAAGTGGGCTGCTCGGTGGAGGTGGACAGGGAGTGTGAAACTATAGAAATCACATAACTGAAAGAACTAACTTCCGTATTTCAAACTACTTGACTCGCCAAACAAGTGACGGCACCAGCGTCTGCTAATGGGATCAAACCTTGACAGGGTTTGTCATCGTAGACATAGGACGGATATTGATTGTATCATTATGGATTACAGGCCACAAAGATTAATGTGACAACTTCCTAAGACAAAAGTGGCTGATTTATAGTTCATTATATAATGTGACAGTGAAATCTTTTCTGGCACTCACACATAATTCAAGACAAAGTAAAGAAATACCTGTCTGGTGTGGTGCAACATGAAAATGTTACATTTTTGATGTAGAAAATGTGAAAATGAACATTCCACTATAATTCCTTTCACTTTTACATAAACCCAGATGGGGAACTTTTTCATGATTGAGTATAATCTCGGTATAACAGGTGAAAACCCTTCAAGATGGATTGCATTTAGGGAATACACGGATATCTTACATTTTGTTAGTGGGTTTTTTCCCCAGTTTGCATGCTTGCTCTGTAATACAGCAGACCCAAGTAAGTGAAGAGGCCACAATGGTAACATTTACAGGCCCCAAAAATGTTTTTTATGGTTCCAAAAGTGTGCACACTTGTTATATAGCACTTTTGCTTGTACTTGGTAGGTAATTAAGCAAACAAGTCTTGCCAACGTGGCATAGGTATATAAATAATATAACCCCAACTGACAATTGTAAGGGTATTTTAAGTCACAGAGAGGTCTATATCATATGAAGCAGCGGGCCACAAACACAGAACGGACTTATAATATGCTTACAATCTACTTGATGGGTGTAAATTGCTCTATAAAATACCTAAATTGTAATTTTGAATTTTGACTAAGTATTTTGAAGTTTGGAAAAAAGGTAGCAATGTTTAGAAAGCCTGAGCCCAATTCCTAAAAAAATTTGAAAATCCGCACCTCCAGGTTGATGACCTAGCAGTGGTGCAGATTCAACCATTTAATTATGTTTGGAAACTAGCAATATTCGCATCTTTTCAGACATAATCCAGAAAATGATTTGTGGTTTCCTTCTTTTTTTCTTTTGTTATCCTAGGGAAAATATGTTTTCCCCTGAGAAAACCCTTCCCTTATACCCCACCAATTTTTGGGGAGTTTGCTTTCCACACTGCAAAAGTCCTGACTATCTGTTGGATGGTTCCTAATAAGCCATGCCTAACTCATGCAATCACCTATCAACATAGAACTTCCTTGTAGTACGCTGTAAGATTCAACGGGATAGATAACCACTCAACCATGCACTTTGGTGTTATATTTGTGAACAACTTCCAATGTTGAGAATTTGTGACCACTACTAAACCTTTCAATTTTACTTGTATTTATTATGTACTTCATCAACCTTGGTAACTTAGTCTAACAGTCGCAACTTACATACATTGAAATCTGTAAATGAAACATCAGCTCAATAAAGTAACTCAGTTACTGTTGAAATATGATACTTAGTCCAGAATGTTTCTTCCAAATTTTTTATTATTTTAAGAAAAATGTAGCCAAAATGACACGTGATTTACAATCTTTTTGGGGGTAAATGACAACCAAAATCATGGTTCATGAAAAATCATGCTAAAGGTCCTCGCAGTTATGGTCATGAAAGGAGGAGGATTGGTTGATTATTACAATCCTTTTAACCACAAAGTTACCCAAAGGTGTTTTGGTGCAAGATAGTACTGTTAAAACAGAAGCAATTTAACTTGGAACTAGTAAGGTTTTAAGATGTATCTGGAAAGAAAGATGATCATAACTGAAGAGCAAAGAGGGAAGCAAAAAGTTCCACAGTGGCAGCTTTTTATGTGAAATGGGTCTCCTGCCAATGCGGACATGCAAAAGCTTGTGATGGTCAAGGTGGCCCTAGAGGGAGATTTCCTGGTACAATTAAGGGCTTAAGGCACAAAGCTACTATGCAGTTACATTGGGCTGGGTGCATTAAGAGCATGATGTACCAGGCTGAGAAATTTGAAAATTATTCTCTTTTCAAAAGGCAGAAATTTAATGGTGGACAGGTGAGTGGTAACTGAGGTCTAACTGTTGAGTCTAAACATGAGGACAGCCACTATATTCTGCAGCCTGGAAAGAAGACATTTAGAGAGGCCCACAGTCTAGCCATGATGATATTTCTTCCTCAATAACCATGCACCAGTCCCCCAAGTTGAAGAATAGCACTATTTTCCTTAAGGTTTCAAGTAGAAGAAAGCATCTGAAACCCATATTGTTTATTTAGGAATAAATAGCAGTGTCTTCAGAAATACGCTAACATTACAAACTTTGGTGGCAGAAGTTGTGGTGCAAGGTCTGTAGGCCATCAGACTGAGGTCTAGATTGTAAGAGGGCCAACCAAAACTAGATCTTCAGCCTTGTTCAAATTTACCTTCAATGCGTTTCTGTCATCGAGGCTCCCACAGATAAACTTATTCCCTGCAAGACAGTTGGTTTTGGAGTTTAAGGTCAAAGATTTGACACCCATCTTGTGGAGCCTATGAATTAGCTTTGGATGGGCACTGGTATCAAAGGCTGCGGAAAGATATAAAAGGAGAAAAGTGGTGACAGGGCCTCTATTTAAGGTCATCAGAATTTCTTCTGATGCTGTCACGAAAACAGTGTCACTGGGCAGGCAAAAGCCAGATTGAGGTGGATTGAAGATCAAAACAGATTTATGAAAATGAGATAGCTGTTGGTTACCAAATGTTTCAACAATTTAAGCCTTTAGAGGGTCAGAGGAGCTGGACTGAACATATTTAATGTCCTTGGTGGTCTTCTCTCAGTTCCTTCAAAATGGGTAACACACATTAAGGTTCTTTGGAACCTGTGCAGTTGTTAAAGAACAACTGAGGCCGTGACAGATCACAGTGATAATGACAGATGTAACCTTTCCAATCTAGGCAGGAGAACATGAGTCTAGACTGTAACCTGCTATAACTAAGGGCAAGCCCTAGGTCAGTACCTCAGGTGAGAATAACTGAAAACTTATGTGTAAAAAGTTCTGGGGGACTAAAAGGCAAGAGTGAAATACAAAAAATTGTGATGCTCTCTGCTTTTGAGTGGAAGAAAGAGGATAACTGCAAAATGTAATTAAAGAGGATGACAGTATTGCCACAAAGGTTTTGGGGGTAGCTAAATGGTCCTGAGCAATCTCAAAGACCGCTTTAGTGGCCTTGGATGCCATGCATGTGCGCTCACTGTAATAAGAACTATGAGCAATAAAAATTGCCCTTCTCTAGACCCAAGGTTTAACCATTGTGCCATTTTATTGTCTGGGTGATAATGTTTACACCAGAGGCAATCCACCTGATTGCAAGCTGTCTTCATGATAGCTGGATTTAGAAATACCAGGGGTCTGTGTTACAGTCTCTTAAAGGTTGTATGTCTCATAAGGATAAGGTCATCCATAGCTACAGAGAGCCATTCATAAGTCTTCATAATGTGGAAATCTGAAATAATTTCCGTTAGCATAAGCTGAAGCCATCTTGGTTGTGGCATCCATTTTGTTAGCTTTTTAATTCTCCCGTCCTCTGCTGCTCGTCCTTTTCCCTGCCTGTGCTGTCTATTTTAGTTGACTTCCTGACTCAGCTAAAAGCAATGTACTAAGAGTTTGTAGCTGCCAGAACACCTGGTCTCAGACTCAACTGTCAATCATATACCACTGCCATAAGCATTTCTGCTTCCCCCTCCCACTTTGCTGACCAAGTGGTTATTCATCTGCCCTTGTTTGCTGATAGCTATTTCTAAGCTTGTTTCTTCCAATTCTGTCCATATGCTTGCACTGCAAAAAGGCAGTATATAAGGACGCTGGTTTGTGAGTTCAGGGTGCCACCTCCTGCAACACTTGAGAGTGTTGTTGGACGTGGTTCCACTCATGAGTGATTAATAAACTTGTTATTTATTTCCAACTCCAGTGCTGATCTCTATTTTGTTGTTTTTTGAACCTGTGGACAAGAGGGTGACCCTGCACCAGTGTACCCCTAAAAAGGTACATTTCCACAATAAGAACAGTCGATGAATCGTCCACTAGTGAGATCCTGGTATCAACAGATTGGTAGTAAATACTGAAGTAGGTAGCGTTGACCATGGACTGAAAAAAGTTGACATGAAAGATTTAGGAAAGTTATAGGGGGGGTGTTCTAGTAATAGAGATGTACATGACATTATGATTGCTCCGAGGAAGAAGAAAAGTATCATATGAGGTGATGAGGTTAGGTAAGATGAGAAAATTAGATCCAGGATATGCTCTGTATTTTGCGTAGAGCCAATAGCACACAATTGAAAGTTAAGATTGGAGTAGGGGTGGGCATGGGCCATGGAATATTCTCTGGCTCCTAAGATCCCCGTTTATAAATCCAGAGGATGTCCCCAAAAGCACATCATAGTAGGGGAGAATGGATGCAATACTGGGGAACCCGGATGGCATTGGAGATGGAACAGAGCTTGGAATACCTTTTGTGAACCTGAGTGTTTTCCTGCATAAAACAGAAACATGAATGACGTGGCTATATACCGCAAGAGATGTGATATTGCACTGGGAACTGTCATTTTCTCCTCATACTGTAATTATGTGCTAATACTGTATAAATACCAATAAAATTGTTAAAAAAATAAGAATAGAGTAGGAGTTTCTCAGGGAACATATCTCGCTTCCCATATACTGACGTCTCCCAAAATAATAATTTTGGAGGGAGACATAAAAGGAGGATAACAGGCTTTCCTTCAGTCCCCCAACAACATAATCACTCTGAAGCCTCCATTAAGTAGACCACATAGGTTTGTCTTGAAGAAGCAGGAAAAAGTCAGAAGGTGAAACAGCGTAATGAAGTGATACATTTTCTAGATTTTGTAGAAGATGGCCCAGATAATAGGTTTTTTAGACTCCCTGGTACTAAGGATTTTGTCCATCTGGCCAACTCAAAACAGAAACCCAGTTGGACTGCAATCACCTTGCAACCCACTGAGCAATACTTGAGTAAGATGTGTTTCAAGTAACAGTCAGTTCTATGAAATATCACAGGGATGATTAGTGGAACCCAAACCCTCTTCCATAATAGAAAAACACACTCAAGAACACTAGGAAACGTAGGATATATTTTAAAGATTTATTTTAAAATTAAAATCCTAGTGCACACAATATGAGTTGTAAGTATAATGAAAACAAACAAAACAGTAGCTGCAAGTTTAGTGAGTGATGTGAAGAGCAGAAAATATTGCAATGTATTGGCTGTGTAACATCACATCAATCCCACCCTCATACCTTTGGCGTACTAAGCTAAACTCAGCACCAAAAGAATAGCCTAATTTGAGTTTCAAAGATGGTTCACACCAGAATATCTGCTTTGAGTAATCAGAATAGTGTTCAGTCCTAAAGCTTTGTCTGCTATTCTCATCTGTGTTGGAAGGCAGGCTGATAAGCCCAGCAAGGTAAGGCTGAATACGCCTCCTGTTAGCCTTCAGCAAAAAAGGGGTGATATGATTCTGCATGGCCTGCGTCGTCTCAGTCTCCTGGCACAAAGTACCTTTCTTGCTTTTCACACTGTGTTGTGTGAAGGAGAAACTGCTGAACTGTGCCATATTTACAAAGATATGGCAATGTTTAGCTCTCTCTCTGCGCTAGCGCAAGTGTTGCTGCCTAGCAACAACACAGGCACCCTTGCGCCATGGTGCAAGGGTGCCTGCATTGTGGTCAGGATTGTTTGTGGAGAAAGGCATACCTTCCTGCACAAAAACAATCCTTTGAGGCATATTCTACTTTAGAAGTATGTTGCAGAATGCAGCACACTTGCTGCGAAGAAGTAACAAGGAGAAAGAAAGTTATTTGCCCTCGTTTCACCAGCCTCGGGTAGGCACACCATTTTGGTGCAAACCCAGGTTTACAAACTTTAGTAAATCTGGATTTGCGTCAAAATTCATGGGTGTATGCACGGAACGCTAATGGTCTATCCATGGAATGCCTCCCTGACACAAGGTAACACAAGGCACCAAATCCTTACCAGAAAGACATCCTAGAGCGAACTAAATATCTTCTTAAAAAATCTTTTTATTATCCTTTCATAGCATGGGTTGATCTCAAGATTTATAGGTAGCATGATGTAGGGGTGCAAGAATACACAACCCCTAAATGCATGCTTCAGGCAGATAGCAGGATAGAACCAACCCCTGATCCACGCCCATACTAGGAGGATCATATAGGAAACTTACACCTGTTGATGTTTTCGAGTTGAAGGGCCTACATAGTCAACCATATTCAATTAGTTTAAGTTCTTCCTGAAGTCCATTAACTCTACGACATTCACTTAGTCAAACACATTCAATCCATCAAATTGTCTTTGAGGAGCTAAAGAAAGGAATACCACAGGTTTTTTCCTTGTCTATTGTCTCCACCAGGTGTTCTATTTTTCTATTGTTGTTGAAAGTTTGGTAATTTATCACAAACAGTGGCTGAGCAGGGTCAATCAAAGATAGGAAAAGATAATCCAGTTAGATTTTTTAGTTTTTGGAGATTGGACTATCTATTTATGGTTGTTAGGGACCAGTATGAGACACTTTATTTTGATTCCATTCAGTGGGTAAGAATCAAAAAAATGCTGGCTTCTACAAAGAGCATGTCGTTTGACGCATCTTTAAGAATGAAAGTACGGTAAAAGGGAAGCCGATATGTATTAGTTAATCTTTGTGTCCCCCTCATCTCTTCCTCGTGGTTGGTAGGAAATTCCAATACTACTCTCTGATTTGTGGTCAATCTCTCTCAGTGCACGTCTATTAAAAAGGCATTGTGCTGTATGTCACATTTGCCATTAGCTGCACTTAGGTATCGCCAGAATGCCTATAATGTGGCCAATTTCAGTTTTTCAGAGTATACCCTTACACTGTTTGAGTTTCTAATTTCCCAGACCCAAGTTACTGTTTTTCCTACTCAGTTTTGGTTTTAGTGTAATAAGAGCCATGCCAGACACCGTTCAGGAGGCCTCGGGGCAGACAGGGGCTACTGGGCCACAACTGTAGTGGTTGAGGCCTTTTGCCACTGCTGTTCTGGGGCCAGCCCTACTATGACTCTGTAAACTGGGCCAAGTACAACCCTTTCCATACTTGGCTTTCAGAAGTAGTGTAGGGTAGCAGTCACAGGCTTCACAGGAAGGCTAATGTGGGGTATTCAGGCTCAAAAATCGATACCACCACTGCCCCCAGCAGCACACAAAGATCAATTACTAGCGTAGTGCTACTCTTTGTAGAAAAGACAAGTATTTTATTACACAAAAACATAGAATTCCACTACACATTCAGTCATGCTCCATCACCCACTTCACAGGTGCGAGTCTATATGGTTGTACGACATTACAACACATGCTTATACAATGCATGCCTTTACCACGCAATGCCTTTATCACATATTGCCTTTACCACACATATACCTTTATCATGCATGCCCTTACAACACAAGGTACTTTCAGGACTCTAATGCCATACTAGTTTATAGAGTAATGTGTACAAAAGAAGCTTGGATCATATCAGTGATATCATCAGTGATGCCATCAATTATGTCATTTGAGATTTTATAAGTGATATCATAAATGATTTCATAGAACATGTCATGAGTGATGTAATATGTGAGGTCATAAGCAGTGCATGGTGGGGGCGCAAGTTATAGTTAGCTCTGCTAACTATAACCAGTGAATTTCAGTTTTGTATTTCTTTTAGTTCAAAAGGTTAATATTGTCACTGACAAATTCACCTAACTGTAACATTACAGTGAATTTCTAAGGTTTTTTTAAAAAACAAAAACAGGTCTTTTTATCCCACCTAACTATAACATTACTTTAACCCTTGTTTTTTTTCAATGAATATATATATCATGTGATCAAGACCGTGTTCTGACGGTCGAAACGCGTCATGGCAGGCACTAGCCTGATTCATCTCATGTGCCGTGATCTCATTAAAGCACTTCTTTGAAATCATCAATTTAAACGTCTGATGGTCCGTACCTTGCTCGTCTCACCAGGATCCATGGTGGGCTAGGATTTCTTTCCAATATATATATATGTGTATGTATATATATATATATATATATATATATATGTATGTATATATATATATATATATATATATCACACACTCAGCAATGCTCCTGCTGGGATCACGAGCCCGAAGCAAGTGGCGCGGAATGACGGCGGAGCAAGCCGTCGATAAATCACACACCAGGAAAACAGAATGTCCGCACTCTCGGGATAGTTGCAGTGAATTTTAATTACATGGGGTAACGCGTTTCGACAGCTCACGCTGTCTTGTTCACTGCAACTATCCAGAGAGTGCGGACATTCTGTTTTCCTGGTGTGTGATATATATATATATATATGTAGATATATATATATAGATATGTAGAGATATATATATATACGTGTGTGTGTATATATATATATATATATATATATACACACACATATGTAAACATATACATATATAATAAACATATTACTTATTTTTTTATGGGGAGACTCCCCATAACCAGCCCATTTTTCAAAATTATTATAAAAATACATATTTTCTTTTTGTGGTGAACCTTCCAAACCCCCTTTTTGTAACCTTACCACCAAATACCATTACATTTCCCTAATCCAAAAAATACACTTACCACCAGATACCCTTAACCAACCTAAAACCATGAAAAACACCCTTACCACCCTATACTCCTACCGAACTCCTAAACCCTAAAAGACCCTTACCACTCAATACACTTACCCATCCCTCAACCCTAACAGGCATTGTACGCTTCCATAAAAAAATGCTTGCCCTCCACACAGCTGTGATCATTTTGTTTATTTATCTAGCTGCCTGAGCTTGAATTTTCAGAGTGGTCACCTGGCATTGTAATGCTATTAAAGTGTCTTAAAAAACTATATAATTTATGGTGTTTTTCTCTGGCAGCAGCAGAGATGGAAAATGGACAGTTATTAACCTACGTAGATTTTTAGGTCTGGCTTGATAGTACAACTGTCACCTGACCTTTTCAACCTACAAAAATACAGACCTATTGGTATATATCTCAGAAACCCAAGGTTAGTGGCTAGTCCAGTCTTATTGGTTACTGTTAGTTATTGGGATTAGTTTTGTGCGCTCAAGCAACCCATTCCATGCAGTCATTCCAGTTTCTTTATGGTGGATGAAATTACCAGGGGTTGGTTGCGATCATTAATGAGGGGTATGTGAGTTCATACACATGGTTTATGGGATTAATAGAGAAGTTAGAGAAGATTAGGTATTGTTAGGTTGCAAAGGTATGACTTTCAGAGAAAGAAGGAGACATTGAGATCTTGTAAATGAGTTGTGGGAAATTTGCAGAAATATAATAATAATAGAGAATAAGGCAAGCATGCATGTGACAGAGTAGGATGTGCTCAGAGAGAGGAGGCATGCAGAGGATGGAAGAGAAAGAGAGGGACATTTGAAAGAAAATGAAAAAGAAAAAAAGGAGAGTCGATAATCAGAAGTTTTAAAATAAAGGTCAGTTTTTTCATGCTGAATTTTAGGGATGTAGTAAATATTTTTGAGATAGCATGCAGTTTGAAGATGTAAGAATGTGGAAAGAGACAACATTATTTACTTATGGAGATTGTGATATATTAGGTATTTTTGATAGGCACTAGAATCATGTAAACCATCTGTCCACTGCTAGGCTACTGCTAGACCACTGATGCAGCCTGTCAGTTGATCAGCTCAAGAGTTGACATGAAAAGCAGTGGATGGACACTTATGTCGAGAACTATCTAGAGCTTTGGAGAGTGTGGGCTCAAAAGAGAGTGAAAACATCAGTGATGGGTAGACAGACATGTCACTGCCAAGGGGCCTCCAGGTCACAGTGACAGTCATCCCACTCTACTGTGGGTGGAACAACTGTCACTAATTTTCCCCGCTCACATCTGCCAAGTGAGGGATAGTGGAGGTGGACAGGGAAAATGTAGGGGAGCCTCCGTGCTCTAGGTTAAACTCCCTGCGCATCAGGCCGTTTTTTTTCTTCTATTGAGAAAACAAACTCCCACTTTTGCAGAGAAAGAGCTTTAAACATGGTGCCCACTCGTCAGACCTTCAGTGATGGGAAGGGAGACATAACGGCTCCGTTCACAGCACAGAGATCCCTGCGAGTTAAGTGGGGATCCCTGAACAGGGCAGACACTCCTCTGCCGGGGTGCTGAATGGCATGGACTTCATTCCTCTTTCAGATCTGCAGATTGTTCTTTGGTCTAAGGTGTAGGTTTCGTATCTGAACAGAATTATGAGCCATTGGTGTCAGAGTAAGGGCATCCTCCTGTGAAGCCAATCTTGTTCATGGGAAGGATGCCTACACTATAAGGGCAATCTTGAACTCTCCTATATAAAGATTTTTTCATAAATCTTTGGATCGAGATCTACCAGGGACATGATACGGAAACTTGAAAAGAAGTAGAATATTATTATGATTTATAGAAAAAGTAGTTAAAATTTGCATAGCTTTTTATATTTTATTATTACAGACAGAAAAAGAAGGAGATTGAAAAGGAAAAGTAGAGGAAATGAATAATGTTAGGTAAGAAGAATATTAAAGGTTATAAAAAGCCATATGATAATATACTAACAATTGTCAAAGATATAGTTACAGAATAATAAATTATTATAATATCCAGCATAACCATTTTGTATGGAATTAAGGAGGCTCAAATATTGCAACATTGACCATTGACGCTAGGTGCAATAGTATGTTTAGGTTTATGTCTGCAAAATTATGAGACATATATCCATATTACTAGAAGTATCAGTTGATACAGTATCAGATATATCAATGTTATGATAATGCATTCCACCCTGTCTTGCATTAGATTTTATAGGTATCATTTCAATTTGAAGTAAGTTTTTTGGAGTGGGATTACCAGAAACAAGTCCACTCTCTTATCTTTAAAAGTATTTTCTCGAATCTGAACCCAAACTTCCCAAAATAATGTTTTGTATTGTGCTAGGAACGTTTGTACCCATAATATCATTAATTAGCTTCCAAACTCAAAGCCAAAAACAATGCACTAAGGGGCACTCATCTATCACATGTAATAAAACCTGCATTCACTGAATTACACGACCAGCAATTATGTTGTCTACTCATTCGATTTATGCAATGTAACAGGTGTAAAAAATAATCAGTTACAAGAGGAGAGCAACGACTGCATCAAACTTGCTGCACGAGAAGCAGCATACGTATGTGACTGCACCAATATGATATCTAAACTTTCACCTTTCACCCCCTGGTATTCTATTTTAGATTTTGTTCTTTTAGTGTTGGGTAATAATAACGTTTAAATCATCGAAGCTTTAGGAGGAAGAGAACATTTATAGAAGAGACCTAACATAAGACGGAGATCCATGTCAGACGTCTGCAATATATCGCCATTTTCCTTCAAAACAGTTGCCAGTTTTGGATATTACTTAGAAAGAATTAGGAATGTTGTATAACTCTTTTAAATGTGCAAGGGATATAAGGTGGTAATCTTTAAATGACTGGCAACCCCAATCCATTACCTTTCATTTCCACTTAGGCAAAATCTTATTCAGTTATTGATCTTTATTTTAATGTTATACCAAATCGATAAAGTTAAGAGCACTTCACTATATGGCAAATTACGTTTTGCTATTGGAGACAGTAAAATACAGGTACTAAAAATAGTGGGAATAGATACATATTTAGCCTCATGAGCCAATACAAAATGTCTTTAAATCTAAAAGGTGAAATAAATTACTTTTAAACAAAAAAAATGTGTCTTGTGTAAACCAAGTTTTTTCTTGAGTTTTAAGACTTTTTGCATGTCTTACGACTTTTCCATGAAACCATATTCTGAGATACATTGGTATCTTTGACAGCTTTTGAGGAAACATGGTTCTTTTGAGCCTCCCAAAGCGAATATAATTTCTGTGGTACCAATATCTCTATTTTAGTTAGTTATTTAGTGGGCTCAAACTCTACCCACTTTCAGAACTCAGGCATAAACATATCCTAGCAGTCAAATCAGGCTGTCCATCTAATATGAGTCCAACGCCTTTATGCAAATGGGAGTCAGTTCTTTGGCAACCAATTTGTGCAGTTTAATAAATATCCTTTTTTGAGTGCTGTTGTTCAATCAGGGCAGAAGCAGGCATAAGTAGTTCCCCTGCTGAAAAAGCCTTTGACTGATCTCACTACACTAAGGGGCAGAATTAGTAACATTTGACGCACTGCAACGCAGCAAGACAACTTGATGTGCTGCATCAAATGGAGAGGGCAGGAATGCGCCATATCTAATAAGACATGGCTCATTCCTGCTTTCTCTCTCTGCCCTGGTGCACTAGTGGTTTCCAAGCGTCAACGCAGGCCCCCTTGCATCATGGTGCAAGGGGGCCTGCATTGCAGGTAGGATTGTTTTTGTGCAGGCAGGAACACCTTCCTGCACAAAAACACCTTCAATAAATCTGGGAATGTGCCAAAAACCATGGGTGGATGGTGTAGAAACACCCACGCTGCACTCATGGACAACTTCCCAGGGCAGAGTAAAGCAATGCAGTGACTTACACTGCCTTGCGTTACTCCAGATTTACTATGCCATGCAGAACCACGCAAGGTGGCTCTTCGTGGCACAGTAAATCTCACTTAAAGGTTTGCGTTGCTCTTGCGTCACCTTGCGTGACGCAAGGGCAATGGATGCCCTTTGTAAATCTGGGCCTAAACAATTATCTGCACATTTCCCTGCTTCCTCGCTCTTACTTAAATAAATCTCTTCTGGACCATTCATCTTCACTCTTTTGCACAATTCTAGTCTATTGGACACTATGGGCCTCATTTACAAACTTTTGGCATAGGGCAACGGGGCAAGCCTTCCTGCTGCGCTGCCCTAAGTCAAAAGAAAAGGGCAGGTATGTGCCGTATCTATGAGATATGGTGCATTCCTGTCCCCTGTTACTGCGCTGGCTCTCAAATGGCTGACATGAGCCAACCCAGGCACCCTTGCACCATGGTGTAAGGGTGTCTGCGTTGTAGGGAGGATTGTTTTTGTGCAGGAAGGGACAACTTCCTGCACAAATACAAACAATGGAGATGATTTTCTCTTTCTATGTGTGCTGCTAAATGCTGCACAAATAGTAAGAGGAACAAACGAGGAGAAAAAAACATATTACACCTCGTTGCGCCTCCCCTCGGGAGGCATAGGCTTTTGACCCATTCCCAGGTTACAGCTTGTTGTAAATCTGGGAATATGTCAAAAGCCATGGGTGTTACGTGGGAACACCCACCGTAATGCCCATGGCACTCATACCCATCGTAGTATGAGGCAAAGCAGCGCAAGTGCTGCGTTGCTTTGCTTCACACTACGATGGGTATTTCGGTGGGTGTTCCCACGTAACACCCATGTCTACAAGGCCATGAAAAGCCATGCAGGGTGGCTTTACATGGCTTTGTAGATATGGCTAAGCCCAGTGCGCCACCGAAACATCACAAAAAGTGATGTTCCGGCGGCGCACAGGGCTTGTAAATAAGCCCCTATATGTGTATGAGTATTTGGGCGCCTTCCAAACAGTAAAAGAAAGTAAATAAATAAAATATTGCCTTCATCATCCTCACTACTAGTTGTACTTGTGGGGGTGTCTTCCGCTTCAGAAGGAGGAATCTGCAGCAACAAAACTTCAGCCAAACTAAAGGAAGAAATTTCCACATGTTTGAGAGAGTGAGGCGATGAAGAGATCCGGTTACTTCCTCAAAGTTAGACAGGAGTGCAATACCTTAAAGGGTCCTTTACAGATCTGTGTCAAGGTATTGAGCGCATTTTTATTGCCACCTGGGGATTGGGAGCTATGAGTGATGCAAGTTCAATACTCATAAGTATAGTACAACCGTGCTTAGGCAATAATTAATGGTTTCAGTGATGGCGCAATGATCTCATCACACAAAGGGGTTAGTGACATCATTAGCAGGTATGGATTAACATTTTCTAGGGAAATTTAGACATTTTGATCTGAGCCAGAAACATTAGATTTTATGTCTGACTTGACAAACACTGCTCCTATTTAGGAAAGAGTTGAAGACAAACCTCTTTAAAGAACACTACACCACAGTCCATTAACA
Organism: Calotriton arnoldi; assembly: GCA_963921515.1. Classification (NCBI taxonomy): domain Eukaryota; kingdom Metazoa; phylum Chordata; class Amphibia; order Caudata; family Salamandridae; genus Calotriton; species Calotriton arnoldi. Next base: position 6,045 of record CAWUFW010003349.1, on the reverse strand, counting down.
GTCCTCAACCCAGCCACCTCTCCTGCCACACATTGACTTTATGGTTGTCTTTGACCCTGAACACTGCTCTATGGCACTGTAGAATTACCATATACTTACATACGTACACATACATACATACATAGTAGCTATCTTCAAGTTCTACTGTTACTAGTTCCATAATGTATATGTAGAGTGGACTTTGGCTCCAACCAGAGAAGTATTAGTCACTCACCACAAGCTACTTGTGGTTTGAATCATTCCTCCTGCTATGGATTGGTGGCATTTCAATGCATAAGGAACTACTATACATCTCAAAAGTACACTGAATTATTACACATTAAATTCTTTATTTCATAAATACACTGTATACAATAAACAACCTTTTTTCATTTTTTTTTTCATTGCAATAGGTTTTTTCCAGTGATTTTTGTCAGGACTCAAAATGCAATACCAACCTTTTGGCTTTGCCAATGCCGGTTTAAATAGTCAAGTAATTTCATTTTGAAAATCTAGACTGCTTATAGTTGAGGTTGAAAGGTTACCCTCTCTGTTTACCCTCTTCTCATGTGACATCAGTGTACTGGACCTTGTATTTCTCATTGTAACTATCACTGGAGGCGGGTATTATTTCCGGTGTAGAGGGAGGTCAGCGCTCTAGTGGCTACCCCCTCTATAAAACCGGATGCTAGCCACGACGCGAGTGGACCTGTGCCACCAGTGCTGAGTAACCTGCTTTGCCAGTGAGCTGTTTTTAGATTGTATTGTGCTGTTTTCTTTTAAATACTTTGCACTTCACCTACCTGCTTATTATTTAGAATACCACTGCCCGGTCCACCGCGAGATTATCTCGTTTGTGTGGAGGGAGGCGGGTATTATTTCCGGTGTAGAGGGAGGTCAGCGCTCTAGTGGCTACCCCTCTATAAAACCGGATGCTAGCCACGACAGCGAGTGGACCTGTGCCACCAGTGCTGAGTAACCTGCTTTGCCAGCGAGCTGTTTTTAGATTGTATTGTGCTGTTTTCTTTTAAATACTTTGCACTTCACCTACCTGCTTATTATTTAGAATACCACTGCCCGGTCCACCGCGAGATTATCTCGTTTGTGTGGAGGGAGGCGGGTATTATTTCCGGTGTAGAGGGAGGTCAGCGCTCTAGTGGCTACCCCCTCTATAAAACCGGATGCTAGCTACGACGCGCAGTGGGCGCGCCGGCGGCGCGCCAAAGGCAAGCCCGTCTGCGCCCGTCCGCGCCCAGGAGTCGCCAGATGCCAGAAGCTCCGGTCATTCTTCCTCTGACCACGAATGCCCTCCAAGACGGATTTATTCCGTCAAAGAGATGGTAGAGTTGAGGTCCACTCCTTGCCTTGCTGGTAGGTTAGACTTTTGGCCCTCCTATGAGGGTCCTTTCTCTTGTCTGACCTGCCGTTTTCAAGGCACCACCGATAAGAAGGCACTTAGTAACCATGTCAGGGCCAACATATCCCTTTGTGCCCCCTCAGTTACAAAGTATAAACCATCCTCCAGCCCGGAGCAGGGGTGGAAAAGTTTACTATGTAATGTGAGATCTCTTCCTAAGCATTTTGCCGAGTTCTGGGATCTCCTTTCCTCGGTCCAGCCTGACTTTGGGTTTTTAACCGAAACTTGGCCGAAGCCCCATTTGGTCCCCTCCATAGCTCTTGCTTTACCAGAGGGTTATAGACTTGTCCGCATGGATAGACCAAATAAAATGGGAGGTGGAATCGCTATTGTGCATAGAGATTGTATTAAGATCACCGAGTTGGAACAACATTGCGATCCAACCATGGAAGCAATGGTTTTCCGTATAGATTTCTCGCCCCACATGAGCTGGAAGGGGGCCTTGGTATACCGGCCTCCTGGTCCGATGCATGATTTTTCTCTTCAACTTACCGAATTAATCGCCCCACATGTAATTGCGAGCAGCAATTTCCTGCTGCTGGGCGATTTTAACATACACAGTGAGTGCGGTACTAATGCGGACACAGGGTCACTAATAACGGAGTTAACTACTCTAGGGTTGACCAAGCTCAACGAAGGCCCTACACATGTAGCTGGCCACACACTGGACATTATTTTCTCTAATTCCCCTAATGTCTCCTGTAAATCCCCCAGTTTATGTCCTGGTCTGACCATGCGTCAATTGAATTTTGCATTTAGGCGCCAGGAAAGGAACTCACATCACCCATGATACCCCTCTCCTTTTCAGACAGTGGAAGAGATTACGCCAGAGGGCTTTAATCAGTTTTTTGAAGAGCCTCGGATATTAGAATCAGACGACATCGAAGAGGCCCTTGACAAGTATAACCTGGCAGTTTCTAGAGCTGTGGACCAGTTAGCCCCTCTGAAATCCTTTCTAGCTCCCTAAGCATCCCCAGAATGCCTGGTACTCCCCTCAACTTCGCGCCGAAAAACGAATCTGTAGGAAGCATGAAAAACGGTGGCGCCTTACTCATGTGGAGGAAGACAAGGAGCGGTTTTATACAGCTTTGGCTAAGTATCATGGGGAAATCAGGGCAGCACGTAAAGCTCATATAGCTCTACAATTAAACCAGGCTAATAATGACCCCAAGAGCGCTATATCGCATACTTCAGTCCTTTACCAATCCCAAAGCATGCAAGAACTTAATAGCCCCGACACAAAAATTGTGCGATGATATTAGCACCTTTTACACACAAAAAATTGAGACCATCTATGATAAAATAATCCAATTAGGATATCATCCCCTTCGATTATGATTCCCAAAGCACTTGGGCTGACAGTTACTCAATCATTGGGAAGTTTTCCCTCAGTGACGCAGGCGGAGGTAGAATCATTGATCCGCTCAGTTAAATCAGGATCCCCCTGGATTGCATTCCGGCAAAATCTACTATCTCTCTTGCCTGTCACCTGTCCCCCTCCATTGCACATCTCCTCAATCTTTCTCTGCGAGGAGGCTTGGTCCCTCTGGAATGGAAAGCAGCACAGGTGATGCCTATCCGAAAGAACACCAAGGCCCCGCTAACTGAGTTCTCCAATCTCCGTCCCATCTCCCTCCTTCCGTTCCTGGGCAAGCTATTGGAGAAACATATTAACATCCATCTTTCCAACTATGTCGAACGGACAGGTAGTCTTGACTCTTCTCAATCAGGCTTTCGCCTAAATACAGCACAGAATCGGCCCTACTAGTGGTCACCGATAACATCAGGATGACCCTAGACAGACCCTATGATTCTGGTGCTGCTGGACCTTTCCGCCGCGTTCGACACGGTTTCCCATAAGATTTTGCTCAGGAGATTGGAGGAGATCGGACTCAGAGATTTGGCTTTACAGTGGCTGGCGAGTTTTCTCTCATTCCGCTCACAGGCGGTTAACCTTGGTCCGTATCGTTCCGCTGTATCAGAGTTGTCCAAGGGAGTACCACAGGGCTCTTGTTTGAGCCCGACTTTGTTTAACATCTATGTGGCTCCCTTGGCCAATCTGTTAAGGAGTAAGCGGGTTTATCCCCGTCTCCTATGCTGACGATACCCAGCTGCTCTTTCCATTCGCAAAATTCACTCCTTCTGTACAGGCCGCTTTCTCTCTGGGAATGAGAAACATCTCACAGTGGATGAGGAGTAACTTTCTTCAGTGCAATGTGGGAAAGACGGAGATTATGCTTTTGGGGAGGCTCAACTTCTGTGGACCCCCAATTGGTGGCCCACAGATTTGGGCACCGCCCCCGCCCCCAAGTCTTGTGTAAAAACTTGGGTGTTCGCCTGGAGCAGACCCTTACCATGAAGGAGGACGCTGCACAGACAGCTGGCTCCTGTTTCCATGTGTTGGGCCTACTGCGTCGCATCCTTCCCTTGCTTCCTGATTCATCCAGGAAGAGCGCTAACCCAGGCGCTTATTCTAAGTCGCCTGGATTACTGTAACAGCCTATTGTTGAGCGCTAATGAGGCTGCTCTTAACAGATTGCAGGTTGTTCAGAACACGGCGGCACGTTTGATCCTGAACGCCCCGCCCAGGACAGCCTCTCGGCCTCTGCTCTTTCAGCTTCACTGGCTCCCAATACGAGAAGCGAGTACAGTTTAAGATTTGTTGCACCATACATAAGGCCTTGTCCAATTCTGGCCCTAGCTATCTTGCAGATAAATTTATTCCCTATACACCTCAGCGGTCTCTTCGTTCAGGATCTCAATCCCTCCTTGCAGTGCCTAGAATCAAACGGTCCAGACAAGGTGGGAAGTCTCTTTCTTATTTAGGCCCCTGTTATTGGAACAAGCTTCCCGTGCAGCTCAGACAGTGCACGGAATATTCCCATTTTAGGAAACAGCTCAAGACCTTCCTTTTCTGTTCCTGATTTTTAGCAGTTAGCTCCTCTCAGGTGCCCCGTCCTGAGCGCAGAGATACCCTTCGGGGGTCGATTCTGGCGCTTTATAAATCAAAAAATAAATAAATACAATAAAATAATTATTTAAAGACAAAACACACACATGCAAAGCAGGAAAAGTGTTTAAGGATAGTTTTTGTACTGCAAGGGTGTGTGGGCTGCTATATGGTAGCCTGAAGTGCACCAGCGCAGGGAGAGAGGAAAACAGTGCCATATCTTCCACTCTAACGTATTCCTTTTGGGGAATTTTAATATGTGGGCAAAGGATGAGATGTACCAATCCTTTAAAGATCTTCAAGAGTCATGTGAAATAATTGGCTTACAACAACTAGTGCAAGGCCCAACACAGTGCGTATGGACACTAGATCTTATCTTCTCATCAGAAGACTGAGGGGTCGATTCCGATTCGGGCCGGAAAACGTACCGACCGACTCGGAGCCGGAATTCTATCCGACCGACACGTACCGGTGCAGCCCGACCCGCAAAGTACGATGAGAGCGTGCAAAACCCGACCGACTCGTACGGAACACAAGCCGAACGACCAAGCCGCGTGGAAAACAGCAATCCGGCCGGAAAAACACGCAAATCGAACCGACCGACACGCACCCGGGACAATCCCGAACGAAACGTACCCGCGAACTCCTACCCGCCAAGTACGATGCAACGCGTGGAAAACACGACCGAGTCGCACGGAGGACAAGCCGTACAACTGACACGCATACAAAACTGCGAGCCGAAGCAACCGAAAACACCGCGACCGACGCGTACGCAGCATAGAAAACAGCACAAACACAGCGTGAACGACTCTGAGAAGCTCGTGCGAGACAACTGCAGGGTCCGACTCGGTCACAAGAACGTCTCCTACATGCACAAAAAGTACAAAGGGAAAATACACAAAAAAAGGCCAAACAAGCAATTACAAAGCCAATAAATACTGGGGGGGGCAGGGAACAAAGACACACCCACAACTCCACCCATATAAAGGACAATCAATCAATCAATCAATCACAGAATTTGTAAAGCGCACCACTTACCCGCGAGGGTCTCAAGGCGCTGGGGAAAAAAAAAGGGGGGTGCTGCTACTGGTCGAACAGCCAGGTCTTGAGTAGCCTCCTGAAGGTCAGCAGGTCTTGGGTCTGTCGTAGGCTTAGTGGAAGGGTGTTCCAGGTCTTGGCGGCGAGGTGGGAGAAGGATCTGCCGCCGGTGGTAGTTCTTCGAATGCGAGGAGAGGTCGGCGGAGCGGAGTTGGCGGTTGGGGACGTAGAAGAGGAGTCGTCTGTTGAGGTAGGCTGGGCCAGTCTTGTGGAGTGCCTTGTGTGCGTAGGGACACAAATCCCTACCATGATCCTTTGCAAATTCAAATTACCTGCCAGCACTCAACAGACAGCAACCACACACCCACAGCTCATCCATCACACAAGCCACACACCATCAGCACCTCAACAAATAGCACCCTCACATACACCCAGCAAAACACACACTCACACACCTTCACCTGCACACCAACACACACATCACTCACCATCACCACCCATCACCATGCCCCCAAAGAAGAATCATAAGTTCCTAGATAGTGAATTGGAAGTCCTGGTAGATGAGATCCTCAGGGTAGAGCCACAGCTGTTTGGTACACTGGTCCAACAGACACCCATGTCGCAGAAAACCAAGATGTGGGAGAGGATCGTCGACAGGGTG